>NC_051169.1:64925532-65660532 GCF_013339725.1 Rhipicephalus microplus
ACAGTGATTGCACAATATCGCGCAGCCTCTCCCTTTTCTACCGGCGTTCATATTGGCTTCATGTTACTTTCCCCACGGACCACATAGGAACTCGAGCTTAAATATTTTCGCAAACCTAGAGGCGTGACACGGGCCGCTGTTTTCGCTCTGATGATTTTATTTCAGTATGACTACATAACATGGTTTTCTCCACAGACAATGTGTAGGCTGTTCGTTGAATGTTTCGAAACAAGAGCGAAGCGTAACACTGGGAGACAATGAATGAGGAAACTTTTTTTCTATAGCGATGAGATATACAAATAAAGCATATCTTCCTGTTTACTTGACGCATCTTTTTAAGCCATTGCCCTTTTTACGACAATCTTTCGCATGGACGGTATCACATTGTCTTTTCACTGAACTGCGCTATTCACAAAGCCGTTTGCATGGGCCATTTGCATGGGCTTGCTGCGGACATCGCAATCCCGACTAGTATATGCTGCTGCAAAATACTCGCAAGAGGGACTGTGAACACCACGTCAATTTGGTTTGTTCATTGTGGTGTGCTTATAGGTTTTTTTTACACTCGAATGCACGAAAAAGAAAGGATAGCAGGAATACAGCACCCGGTCTCATCTATCTATTCAATTTAATGCAGTTGTACCGGAGGGTTGCCTCACGAATGGTTTGTTTCTGCTTCTCAGTAGTATTTCAGTAGGAAAAAAATTGCTATAGCAGAAAAAAAAGTTTAGGTAACTTTGCGTGAAGTACACAACATTACAAAACCACTAAAATAAATAAATCAAAGAATGCATAAAAACGCAGGCATCACAATGAAAAGCCAACCGACGACGGTACATGCAGAGTAATCATTAAATTGCGGATCGGTCAAAGGCAATAAGCAGGCACGTAGCCAAAAAAAAATTTCGGAAGAGGGCACCACCCTGCTTTCGGGAGGAGCACGTACCCCCTTAAAATGGCATTTCTCGCTCTCTATGCAAGGAAAAAAATTCGCGGAGGAGGGGGGGGGGGGCGTGTTTGCTGTGCCACCCCTTGGTTTACGACCCTGACGATAAGTGATTGCTGGTGTTTCAATGCTTGCATTTTACTACATTAAATATGCGTTGTAGACTGCTTTCTACTTGTTTATCGTGGCACACTAAACTTTAGACCCTGCTTATTTTGCGTCAAGTTGCACCATGAAAAAATAAAAGATGAGGCAGTATTACAAATCTATTAGCATTTCGGTTATGTTTTCATTGTTATTCAACATTGGCGCCACCTCACCTGTGGCTGAGGGAAGGTTACAATAGTCAAAAGGAAACATTTCAGTCCATAGTTTCGTTTTTGATGCGTAGCATGATGCAGTGGAAACTCGCTGGATTAATATACACCTTGATTAACACTGCTGTAGCGAAATCTTTAAATAACAGTGGCCACGACTTTTCATACTTGACTAAAAATGTCAAACAATAATTATAGCTGATGAATAGGGGTGCCGCACCACAGAGTGCAAGCACTATATTATTCTGCAATCTACGGGAGGCCATCTGAGTTGTTCCGTTGAAAAAACTGCGCAAGATGTTTCCGCGTCATTGCCTCAATTCGGCTTTGATAGGTGAGGTCTTTCGAAAAGAAGCCGAGCGTTCGCTGAGAGTTTTTCACTGTGGTTTCGAAATGCCACAGTCTCGGCTCCGAAGTGATGGCACCGTCGTTGTTTGTTGTACCAACTCACTACTTCTAACCCGGTCTTCAACGTGGCACGATTTCGTCGCCAGCCGGCGTCCACCTCAGGCCACCCAAACATCGCAGTGCTCAAGTTTCCAAGGTATAGACAAACATATAGCGTTCTCCCGGATAAATGGGCCAAGGCAACGCTGATGTCATCACCGCCAAGCCAGACTTCATCTCCGCGTTTGTGATGTTCTAAATTGCGCGAACAGCGTCATGTGTTGTTTCTATGCAACAAGGACATGCTCCTTAGCAACAGATAAAGAAAGAAAGGGAGGGAGGGGTAGTTGAAGGGCGATGATTGCGATCCGTCAGTGTTTACACAACCACCGCCACTGAAGCCTTTGATAGGCGCAAGACGCGCCAGCAGTACACGAAAGCTTCTTCGCTGTTGGCCATTCTATTTAAAGGAAACTATCGATGTACAAGATCGCAGATGGTTTTCGAGTGGCGTTGGCTAGAGGTTACAACAACAAAAAGACATATCTGATTTTATAGATGGTTTTTTTATTTCGGTCGTTTTGTCACTGCATTTGGGGTGAAGCACTCAGACAAATAAGATGGAAAAAATAAGTTTTTAACGACTGTTGTAAAAGTTGTCGGTAGTACCACCGTGGTGGTCAAGTGGCTAAGGTACTCGACTGCTGACCCGCAGGTCGCGGGATGAAATCCAGGCTGCGGCGACGTCATTTCCGATAGAGGCGGAAACGCTGTAGGTCCATGTGCTCAGATTTGGGTGCACGTTAAAGAACCTCAGGCGGTCGAAATTTCCGGAGCCGTCCATCACGGCGTCTCTCATAATCAAATGGTAGTTTTCCAACATTAAACGCACATATAAAAGGTTATTGGCACACCTCGTGTGCTTCAAAGTGCTAAAAAAAGTTGCATCTCTGGATGGTCATATAGATGTATACCTATATACCACTGTATGACTGATCTATCTGTTGCTTTGCGTTATGCATTATGTGCCTTTTGCGTTGGTTCTTCTGTGTTTTCGGTTGCATTATTTCAATGTGCTGCATTCACACTCCCCTGACATCAAGTCGTACTGATATGCATCCTTTTTTTTGTTTTGCAGAAGCACCATTACCTTTCAAGCTAACCGCTTTGATTCCGCACAAGTACTAAAGCGCCTTCGCAAAATGGTTTGGGATTGCAAATTTGTATTAGAGGCATGTTGGTGAAAAATTTTTTGAAGAAGTCATCCACGTTTTTAGAACAATTGTAGAACCTCTTGGGGAACCATTCCTGCGTTTAGCGGTGTCGCCGTTTCCGTCGCCGTTGCCGTCTGTGGCTAACCAATTGACATGAAAAATTAACATGAAAAAATATTACGAGAGTAGAATGGAATTCGAGCTTAGGCACTCTGCGTGGCACTAGGGTATTCCACTACAGTGCCTCGCTGGTTCTTGAAAGACATATGCTGAAAGACCTTACGCGGTGACATGTAATCTACACTGACAATAATCTCTGCAACTGTCATCACTACAAGAAGGAGGAGGAAGGGGAAATAATGGCGGTGTCCTGAAAGAGACGCGCGCCTGGTTTGCTACCTTAAACAAAGGAACAAAAATATAATATGTAAAGAAGTGAGTATACGAAAAATCCACGTGAGCTTAAACATAACTGCCCTGTTTCATAGTTCTGGACGCAAAATACCAAGCGTATCACATTTCACAGCGAATATTTGAGTCATGATGCCTACGGAAATCTTTGAAGGGCTGGACAAAGAACACTCCGTGCTTGTTTTATGGGTTTGAAACTCGAATTCTCGATCTTTCATGCACGGAGAGCACCAAAGCCTCTGACTCCGAAGTAGACAGTCATTCTAACAATGCAACTTCTATGTGGAACGGCAATTGAACGATCAAAGTTTCTGAAATACTGGAGCTCGAAAAAAGTGATGTGGATAAGGAAGAATGCATTTTTCATCGCCATTCGTAGTTGGATTGCTTCTGTCTCATCGCATGGTACGCATGTGCGAAATAAAATTCGTACGTTGAAGCAAGTGGCACCGATAGATACAGAACCTGACGATAAAAGTGTATATGTGACGTTTGCCTGCTTGGATGTAAGGTCATGGAAAAATTTTATCCAACAATAGTAATATTGCATTTCTGCATTTTCTAAAGAAGTTTTGCGGTTCATGTGCACAAAAATTTTCATGCAGTAATTTCTTCTTCTCAGCATGAAAAGGAACCGAAAACCTATCGCTGACTCGCAGGAAAATATTGGAGTACTTTGAGGTTATTAGTCATTTAGGCTAGCTTTGCTGATGCGCTTCCTGCTGATGATGCAATTACTGTTGCTGATTCATTGATGTAATGGGGGTGTATGGCCTTGTCCTGCACCAAGTTTGCTTTGTTGAGATTTTCCTCATCTGCTACGGTGGAACAGTGGATAAGGTGCTCCGCTGCAGACACCAAAGTTGCGGGTTGGATCCCAGCGGTCGCATTTCGACGGAGCTGAATGGTAGAGGCCCGTATACTGGGCAATTTCCAGTGCACGTCAAAGAGTGCCCTCTAACACTTTTCACGACTTCATTCTTTTATACATGTTTTTCTAGCTCGTTGCGTACACTGAATGCATTAGAGATAACTACCACAGAACGGCCGGATATAGGCGCACGCTGTGCAACGTTATTAAGAGTGGCGATATCAAAATAGAATGAAATGAATGCTTACCTTCAACTCGATTTTAGCGGGCTCACTTGATCATTTTTTCCTAGCCCTGTGGCTTCGGAAGACTGCCCCAAAAATTAGCTGAAATCCCCACCGTACAGGAAGCTCGCTTACCATATTGCGCGTTATGTACAACGTATTGAGGACGCCGTTGCGATGGTAACAATAATGTGGTACTTGAAGAGGGAACAACACATGCGAAACGAGGCAGCTCGCGAACGCTTCGATAATGTTTTGTAGTTTTACTGTTTTTTGCGATGACATCTATACATCAACGGTCTTACATTTTTCTTTGAGTTACCGCAAACAATGGCGCCTGGAACATCCCCGGTGCGTTTCCTTCAGCACTGTGGCGCATTATTTAACCAGCCTTGCAGTTTCCAAGCTGAAAAAGTTGGAAAGCTTTATTCTCCTCCGCGTTCAGTGAAAAACCGTGCGTAAGAAAAAAGGACATCCAATGATAATTCCTATATTGATACCTTGCCACGATACTAGTTAACGTTATATTTATCCAAACACAGGTCTGTGCAATTCATTGTCATTTCCGCTGGATAGCTCTGGCGAGTGGCACTACGTGTTATGCACTCCACACCAATGTTTTCAAGCGTAGAGAGCCCCTTTAAGAACACCAGATTTTCGCAATTCCCACAGCCCTTCACTACGGCGTCCCTAATGATCGTATTGTAGTTTTCGGACATAAAACGAAAGATGTGTATACTACTGTATATATAATATACTGTATATGAACCTTGTAAAAGCATTGGTCCCGCTTTTCATTAGCGGACCAGACAATATTTTACTTGTCTTAGGCACTTTCCAATAATGCCGTATGAACTTTCTTAATGGCTTCGTGCCACGGTAAGGCATGCAGATGAACGAAGTTGTTTAGGGCGGTCGTAGAAGCTTTGGTGTGTAGACTGTCTACAAAAGGCTATCATTATCGTGAACCAGCACGCGTTCTCTTCATTCTCTTTGCAGTGAGACTGGTTATGCAAGCATAGACCGGCACCTCTTGTCATCATCAACCGGCACACCCAATGGTCGTTTTCTTAGCCGTGAAGCTGTCGAAGCAGTAGGTAAGTTTTGCTCCATCGTGCGAAACACCCGAGGTTGCTATGCGTTACAGTAGTTGTGTAAGCTCCGCGACCGAGTACAGCTAGTGCGAACGTTAAACTAACACTGCTTGGCCAAGTGGAGCACGTGAAGAAAAAAGGTGGAGCCCGTGTCGCCGAGAAAGGAAGAGAAATAGAAAAAGAGGTAAGGAGAATGAAAGCGATGGAAGGAAAGAGAAAAAAAAAGCGAAGTTTGAACAAAACCGCCAAGAAATCAAAGAGAGGAAGCTGCATGATTCTGAAGTTTAACAATACAACCAATATAGGCTAGAAACAACCTAACAACAACCATCTAAAGTGTGGAATCGACATGAAAAAGCAGAAAACAAAATGGCTAAGAACACAGTAGCTACCTCGAGAAACCTATCATCACCGAAGTAAAAGCCTGTTTGATTGATATAAAATATTTAACGTACCAGAACTATCATATGATTGTGGGAGACGCCGAAGTGGACGGCTCTGGAAATTTCTACCACCTTGTGCTCTTTAACGTGCAAAATAAAAGCCCAGAAACTGCCTAGAAATAACATGACACCACCTAGGAAAAGCCAGAGCCTGGAAACAAACTTGAACTAGCTTAGAAAACAATTAGCATCACCTAGCTAAAGCCGAGCAATAGCATATAAGCAACCAAGACACAGCTTATCATATCAAATAGCTAAAACATATCAATTACCTATAATTGACATACAAACGATCCCGCGCCACCTATAGCTAAAGCTTAGCATACATGTCAGCAACAGTAGTCATCACAATTATCCATCTTCGTTGTTTCAAGGCCTGCGTGACTAAATGGAAGCTCCACCTTACGTTTTTAATGCTTATTCAAAGAATAAACAGAAATGACCTTTCGCTAATTCACGGGACTTGGCGACCTGCTCAAGATCAACGCAGCACACTCAGAAGTAATATAGTTTTTAACGAGAAAACTTTGCATACGGGCCCTAAGAATTGGTTGGCTAATTGATTTCGTGCTTCTAAAGAGCTTGTTGAATTTAGCCTAAACGCGGGAGCGAACGAACAAGAAGAGGGAGAACAAAAAAAACAAAGGACAGTTTGCAAAGTGGGTGGTGACTCATAACCCAATTACTGCATCATTTTTTGGCACACCATTTTCAGCCCACATTGCCACAGCACGTGACATTGCTGTTTTCATTTATTCCTCTGAACGATCTCAGAATGTCCTCTATAGTATTTGGGCGACTCGTTAATAAACTTCAACTCCAATTAGGATACATGCCCAGGTTGACATGGACGAGGTCAGCTCTACTTCTGAGCCGAAAATTAATTTGTCGGGTGGTAGAAGCAAGCTGTCGCCGAGAAGTTCTCGTACTTGGAGTGGAAGCCTGCCCGTCTGTTCTATCTCACCCATTTTTCCGGTTCTCGTCGGCCATTATTTTGGCACTGCTTTTTTTCTAGTGATAACGCTTACAATCTAATATTAAGAGCAAGTGGGTAACGTGGGTTGGTGTTAGGATTATTTTAGTGTTAGGGTGATGAGAAAAATTGTAAAGGTCGAAATAATATCGCTTGTATACTTGATGTGCAAGAATGGAACAGCTAGGTTTTTATGTTCAATAGCAGCCATTTCGTTAACGAAGAGAACTGAGAAGCCAATGGCTACAGCCCACACAACTGCCGCAAAAAGGACTCATGAGAGAGAGCACGCGATAGCAAACGATAGTTTTTACTCGATCTTCGCGGCATTCTCTTAATACATCACACTGGTCTCTTCAAAATCTGTGCGGAAATGTGCCCTTGTGCGAGAAAAAGCCAGCTTCTTTTGAGAGAAAACGGACGCCTTTGTGATGTACCACACTGCTACATGTTCGATATATCAAGCGGGCCGGCTGTTCTCGTTAGATGTAGGCGTAAATTTTTCTATACAGTTGCGATGAAACGTTGTCATGTACGAAAATGATTCTTTATCAGGAATAATTTGAAATATCCAAGTACAATATAGTCGGCTTTGACTGTACGAAAATCAACTACGCCAATCGACTACGCGGTTGTTTCTTGAGCAATTTGAGCATATCGAAGTGGACGAATTAAAACTAATCAACCAACGTACCAAAGTGTCCATGCCCCCCTTCTCTCCCCCCTTTGACCTAAACCTGCACTCCTTGTATACGCTAACCCTACTGTCGACTGTACGCTAATTTGGCTAATTCGACGTGATAATCTGTGGGTTGAACAGAATGTAGCACATTCAGCAAAACTGTTCTAACTCGTCTCTGCGAACACTACTAACGTATCATCAAGATGTGGTCGTATTATGTTGCCGCCCGCCGCGGTGGTCTAGTGGCTAAGGTACTAGGCTGCTGACCCGCAGGGCGCGGGTTCGAATCCCGGCTGCGGCGGCTGCATTTCCGATGGAGGCGGAAATGTTGTAGGCCCGTGTGCTCAGATTTGGGTGCACGTTAAGGAACCCCAGGTGCTCTAAATTTCCGGAGCCCTCCACTACGGCGTCTCTCATAATCATATTGTGGTTTTGGGACGTTAAACCCCACATATCAATCAATGGTCGTATTATAAAGGTATCTGGTCATGAAATTCGAAAATGGTGGCATGATTATGGTTTTCACGCGTGCCTGTGAACATATTCTGCGATGCAGAAATGTTAATATAACATGGAAACTTTAGGTCACACAGAAGGCATTTCGCAGCCCAACGACATAATGGAGCTAAAATATTTAACCGTTTGTGAGTAGAAGAAATCTTTTGGGCAATGACGAAGACCATACTTAAAATAAACCCTCTATGAAGGCGGGGGATGTAGTGGTGCTATTCTTTGGAAATACAATATAAACTAATAAAAGCAGCAGAACTCGTTCGTGCAGCACAAAAAAAAAAATGGCAGACCGCAGGTACAGTGGAAATAGATCATACGCAAAACACGAATGAGGAAGTTAACATGTCACTTTAAAATTAGCGCAGCGTTATGAGGAGGGGGTAAATTAACCCGTACATAATTTTCATGTCGTGCTTATCATGTTTGGACGTGTCATTTACCTTCGTCATCTATTCACGTCACCTATTGCCAAATTCGGTATATGTTGAGCTAACAAAACAGCCGCCAGCACATGATGAGCGTGGCATGTAGTCATGTTACATGACACGCATATCATGATTATCATGTTTGGACCAGTCGTTTACATTCGTCGTCCATTTACGTCATGTGATAACAAATTTAGTATATGTGAAACTAGTGAAACAGCTGCGAGCACGTTATGAGCGTAGCTTGTAGTCATGCTTTACATGACGCGCACATAATGATTATCATGTTTGAACATGTCATTTGCTTTCCTGTGTCACACCGGTCCCGTTAATTAGGGAGGCGATCGCCGAACTAATTCCAAGGGTCGAAGTATCGGCCCCCCGAACCGCACCCCGAAAGCGTGGACAATTTAGAAGTGGTCCTTTTTGGTGCGCCAGCGGACGCCGGTTGTGGCCCAAAGAACAAGTCAGAGCCGAGAGTTGATAAACAAAACAAATATTATATTCTCAAAATTGGCAGATCGAAAACAGTACACAAGAATACACACTCCGCGATAGTTACATACAATACGTCACCAATCAAACAACGTACTACACAGTACAATTAACCACACTTGAAGCAACGGACGCAGACAACAATACGCACTACAGTGCGGAGTGGTTCTTAAGAGAAAGGAAGAGAAAAGTGAGCCCCGTTATTGTCTGCTTCAGAGAGCGACACCGCCACAGAGCTCACAAAGGGATGGGGGTAAGGAGGGATAAAAGGGTAGAGGTAAAGGTATAGGAAAGAGGAAGAAGAAGCAACAACAAACTGAGGGGATAGAAGAGACAGGAAAGATGGAAGAACGGTCACTGGAGTCCGAGGACGGGGTACACTTGCGAGAGATGGTGTCGGCGTCTGTAGATGGCGTAGAGCAGGTCCAGTAGGTCAGAGCTGCGCTGTCACCGAAGACCGCCGGCGACAGGAGGTGACGTAGGGCCAGCCCAGTCGGCCAGAGCTACGATGACGCCGAAGGTCGCGAGCGCGCGGAGAGCGCGGGCGCACAACCGGTCGGCACGAAATCCAGGGAGCGTCTCACGCACTACAGTGCAGTCGCATTCATTGAACAACCAAGACACTTAAAGACTAAAGAGATAGAAACCCTATTCAGTCAAAAGTTCTTGGAACCAAAGTCTAGATGATACTCTTCCGAGAATCACTCACTCAAAGTCCAGCGTTGTTGTCGTTCCGCAGCCCTCGAAGTTTCTCTTCCAGGAAACCTCGTCGAAGTTTCTCTTCCAGGAAACCTCACGTCTTCAATAGGCCACTCTCCAAGCTTCAAACTTCTTCGCCCGAAACACGTCGGCTTCACACACGCAGCTGTCGCCACGCGTCTTCGCTCGATAGCGGTAAACACACACTCTTGCCTGTAGCTCGAGTCGTCACCCCTCAGGTGGAAATCCTCTTCATCTCCTGCTTTGTCGCTACCGACAAAACCTTCGCCGACTACACGGCGGAATCTCTACGCGCTCTGGCGTTAACTTCCGTCTTCTCCTGATCTCTCATCTCGGCTGCTCGGTTAAATACCTTGCGCGCGACATTCCAGACGGTTCTCGTCATTTCGTCGGCGCGATACGCAGCGAAGGCTGGGAAGAGGGCGAGACGGTTTGAATGCCCTCCGCGGCCGATGACTCAACTCGGTATGACCACGCCCCTTTCGTTCTAGAACTTTCGCGGGCTATCTCGGCCGCCGATGTGGGGCGAGGAGGTTCGTCGGCGAAGCCACTCTTCCGAGGGGAGAGCGCGCGCCCCGGGGAGCCTTTAGATGTTTGTTTTCTTTTTCTTTTGACCTCGCGGCGCCACTCCGGCGTTTCGTCGCGACAATTTGGCGGCGCGCCCATTTTTAGCGCTCGTTCTGTGACACTGCCCCCCACTTTAGGAATATTATCTCATAATATTCAGAACCACACAAACGAGCGCGAACAGTCCCCACACACTCAAAGACTGTAATATAGTCCGTCGCTCATGACACGTCACATTCGCAATAGTTCAATCAATACAATTGTACATTGTAATTCAATTCCACAACACATAAAATATAGCCACAGGTACATGACTACAACGCTTCATCACACATTCCAAACAATACAAACGTACAAAGTTCACTCATTACCACAATTATACAACACTATACATCACATCACAGCACAGACACTTCGACACTTGTGACACAGGATAACACAACATTAACACAACATATGGCACTCAGCACTGCCAAACACATTCTGATTCGACCTCAGCACCTATCCTGTGTATTTCGAGCTGCGCTTGCGTCCTTTCTTGTGGTGCTCGCTCGATCTTTTCTTGTTTTTCCTTGTTCTTTTTCGGCGAGCCTTTTCCAACGATGGTATCTGAGGCAGCGTCTCAGCCATCGTTGTCACTTCTGACACTGTTAACGGTTGATAACACTCAACCAATCCTGTCACCCGCTTGTTCACGTCCCGACATTTGACCTGGCTGGCCAACTCCGTCCCCTTTGTACTGTCGGTCGGTTGAGGTAGTGCCGACGTAAGTCCAGTTGCCCGGCCGTGAACTCGTTCAACACGATCATCTTATCATTCATAGTCCCTTGCACCGCGGCTTCACCTTGGGCTCGAGTGGGATCCGTCACGGGTTGCTCCTCCACTGTATCTCGCGGTCGTTGGGTTGGCGAGGGCTCTATCTTAAGGTCTTCTCCCAAACATTCCGGATCATTCGGTCCTCGCGCCCCGTCGATGTTTCCGATGACAAGGTCGTAAAGGGAGGTCGTCATACATAGAGCCGTAACCTTCCCGCTGAAGTATGGGGTTTCAACTTCAATCTCTGCTTCGGGAAGCATCCGAACTGTACGGTCAATTAAGCAAACCGGTTTCGTTTTGCCGGTTAACTCACTTTCCCGTACCAAGTTTCTCCGCACGATAACAGTGGAGCTGCCGGTATCTCTTAACACCGTAGTCTTTTTGTCCGCAACTTTTCCTGGCAGCGTCGGCATTCCTTTCGTAACACCGATTGGCTGTTTTGACATTACAGCACCCACAATAGGAATTTTCTCCCCATTCTTCAACTCTACGAATCCATCGGTGACGGCATTATTATCAGATTTCGGTGCCGCTTGCACACAAGATACCTGGTGAGTTTGACTCACTCCGTTCCGACAAGCGTCTGCTCTGTGCCCAGTCTGACCACACTTGAAACATTTTACTGCCGCAGGGCTCGTAAAGATCGTTCGACAGTTTTTCGCGCGATGACCCACTCGGTTGCACAGAAAACATCGCGGAATGCTCTCTGGTGCACGCTTCTTTTCTTCGGGAGCCAATTTCTTCGAATCATCGGGACAATCCTTCTTGGCCTTGGCCAAATTAGTGCCACCTTGCGCTTCCAAGAATTGGTCAGCCAATTCAAGCATTCCTTCAAGTGACTCAGCCTTCCTCTCTTTCAAGTACAGCGACAGGCTTGGGTGGCAACTAGTAAGAAATTGTTCTCTAATTAGGAGCTCTCTAAGTTCATCGTACTCCTGTGCTGTCCCTGAAAGTTCAATCCATCTGTCGAAATAATGGCAAAGTCTGGCGGCATACTGCGTAGCCGTCTCACCATCAGCTGGATTTCCTGTCCGAAATCTGTCCCGGAATCCTTCTACAGTAAATCTAAATCGCTTCAGCAAAGCAGTTTTCACCCTTGCATAGTTGGCTGCATCGGTCGGCGTCAGCCTGCCGTACACACTGAGCGCTTCACCACTCAAGCAGGTACTTAAAGCAGTTGCCCATTGATGTTCCGGCCAATTCTGGCTCCTTGCAATCGTCTCAAATCGGTGAAGGTACGCGTCAAGGTCGTCCTTCCTTTCATCAAACGCTACGAGCAGATTGCTTGGGTTCAAGCGGAAGCCATGATCTTCCCGTTCGCTGCTTTCGACTCTAGCTTGGACGGGAGTTTCACTTCGTTGTTGCAAACGGAGCCGTTCGAGTTCCATCTCGTGCTGCCGCTGCCGTTCCCTTTCCTCTCTTTCTTCTTTCAGCTGTCGCTCCCTCGCATCTCTTTCTTCTCTCGCCCTTTCGGCTGCCAACTTTTCTCTCTCCAGCTCCAATTTCAATTGCTGCTCTCTTTCTTCCTTCAGCTGTCGCTCCTTTGCCTCTTTTTCTTCTTTCAGCTGTCGCTCCATTGCTTCTCTTTCTTCTCTCACCCTTTCAGCTGCCAACCTCTCTCGTTCCAACTCAGCTGCTTTTTCTTCCTTGGCCCTCTCTGCTGCCAACCTCTCTCTCTCCAACTCAGCTTCTCTTTCCGCTTTGGCTCTTTCGACCGCCAACCTCTCTCGTTCCAACTCAGCTGCTTTTTCTTCCTTGGCTCTCTCTTTTTCTTCCTTTTCCTTCTGGGTGACCCACTTCCGTAGTTCGGCGCCAGAAAGACCCATCTTCTCACCAAGAGCGACTAACTTTTCGAGATCCATTGTGTCTCGCAACTCGCAAATAAAACCTTACCGCGTGCAAAAAGTATCTGCCTAAATCAGTCTACCGGAACACTCTCCTGCACTCGTTAACGAGAACACTGAACAACACACAAAATCGTTCCGATAGCACTATCAACAACTCGAGGCTCTTTCTCACTACTTTGGACCCACTGTGCACCAAAAGGTCCTGTCGCGGACGCCAGATTAATTGTCACACCGGTCCCGTTAATTAGGGAGGCGATCGCCGGGCTAATTCCAAGGGTCGAAGTATCGGCCCCCCGAACCACACCACGAAAGCGTGGACAATTTAGAAGTGGTCCTTTTTGGTGCGCCAGCGGACGCCGGTTGTGGCCGAAAGAACAAGTCAGAGCCGAGAGTTGATAAAGAAAACAAATATTATACTCTCAAAATTGGCAGATCGAAAACAGTACACAAGAATACACACTCCACAATAGTTACATACAATACGTCACCAATAAAACAACGTACTACACAGTACAATTAACCACACTTGAAGCAACGGACGCAGACAACAATACGCACTACAGTGCAGTCGCATTCATTGAACAACCAAGACTCTTAAAGACTAAAGAGATAGAAACCCTATTCAGTCCAAAGTTCTTGGAACCAAAGTCTAGATGATACTCTTCCGAGAATCACTCACTCAAGGTCCAGCGTTGTTGTCGTTCCGCAGCCCTCGAAGTTTCTCTTCCAGGAAACCTCGCCGAAGTTTCTCTTCCAGGAAACCTCACGTCTTCAATAGGCCACTCTCCAAGCTTCAAACTTCTTCGCCCGAAACACGTCGGCTTCACACACGCAGCTGTCGCCACGCGTCTTCGCTCGATAGCGGTAAACACACACTCTTGCCTGTAGCTCGAGTCGTCACCCCTCAGGTGGAAATCCTCTTCATCTCCTGCTTTGTCGCTACCGACAAAATCTTCGCCGACTACACAGCGGAATCCCTACGCGCTGTGGCGTTAACTTCCGTCTTCTCCTGATCTCTCATCTCGGCTGCTCAGTTAAATACCTTGCGCGCGACATTCCAGACGGTTCTCGTCATTTCGTCGGCACGATACGCAGCGAAGGCTGGGAAGAGGGCGAGACGGTTTGAATGCCCTCCGCGGCCGATGACTCAACTCGGTATGACCACGCCCCTTTCGTTCTAGAACTTTCGCGGGCTATCTCGGCCGCCGATGTGGGGCGAGGAGGTTCGTCGGCGAAGCCACGCTTCCGAGGGGAGAGCGCGCGCCCCGGGGAGCCTTTAGATGTTTGTTTTCCTTTTCTTTCGACCTCGCGGCGCCACTCCGGCGTTTCGTCGCGACAATTTGGCGGCGCGCCCATTTTTAGCGCTCCTTCTGTGACATCCTGAAACTAGTGAAACGGCTGCGAGCACATTATGAGCGTAGCTTGTAGTCATGCTTTACATGACATGCACGTAATGATTATCATGTTTGAACATGCCATTTGCTTTCCTGAAACTAGTGAAACGGCTGCGAGCACTCTATGAGCGTAGGTTGTAGTGATGCTTTACATGACACGCATATAATGATTATCATGTTTGAGCATGTCATTTGCCTTAGTCGTCTGTTCCGTTCATGTGATACGAAATTTAGTATATGTGGAGCTAGCGAAACAGTCACGTTACACTTGACCAGCCTCACGTGGGCCCTCTGGACGAGCAGGATTTGTGAGGTCTGGTCGTGGGCCTTAATGACCTCACTGATTTCCTCTTGGTGGAAATTAGGAACGGTAGAGGCACAGCCCCACTAGACATGTTCGAAGTCCGTATAACCACCGCACAAGTAGAAACCCGGGTTTGAAAACCGTTCGGGGTATATTGTGTGCAGTGTCGCAGAGCTCGGGTAGGTTCTGGTTTGGAGCAGTCTGAGAGTAACTCCTTGGATCGTGCACAGCGAGGAGTTTGGAAGAGGCAGTACTCTTCTTGAGAGGTAATAGTGCTTGCATATCTCGTTGTACGTGCAGAGAAGCTCGGATCGCCCAGGAGATTACGCGTTACCCGGCACGCAGTCAGTCAAACCTCGAGCAGCCGAATGCGCCTCCTCGTTCGGATTTATCGAAGCACCCTCAGTGGTTCCAAGGTGTGTAGGAAACTAGACCAATGAGTATTTTTGAGGTCTTTGGTTTTTTTAATTTGTAGTATTTGGGAAGGCACAATACCCATTCGAAATGCTTCAATAGCAACCTTGGAGTCTGAATAAATTGTGTCACGCACACCGTCCGTCAATGCAAGAGCAATGGCAACCAGCTCTGCAACAATGCAGCTAGAAGAACAAATGGGAGCGCCGCTGAATAATTGCTTTGTCTACAAAAGCAATGGTGGACGTCGTTCAATGCCATATTTTTGAACACTGCCGTTGCTTCGCGTGTGTACATGTATCAGCAAAGGTTTGTGAAATGCTGCGAATTGTTTTCTCATGTACGCCTGCACCCATTTTGTGCAAGTGCAAGTACGAAGATTCAATTCATTTGGTCAGGCACGTCAAACCGAGCACGTTTTTGTTTTTTTGCACGTGTCTGCGCTTCTGTTGTTGTCACGATTTATTGTTGTCAGGATAAAGAAAACCGTAACTGATAGTCTGGTTATGATAAAGAAGAAGTTCAGTTGTTTCTTTCTGGTTAGTATGTGCCCTCGCCAAACAAAAAACGAAATGAAATGGAACGGGGCTGGTGATCTTATGGCGTGGGTACAAGTGAGTTCTTGAGTCGTAGTCATCAGCAACTACAACGATGACCACAACATGAATGACAACAATGTTTTAAGCGGGAGATGGTGCTGATGTGTTCTTCCCACCGGTGTCCAGAGATAGCTATTGTCTCTGGCACCACCTCACTACAACATTGCGTTTTCATGCTTGTTCAGTGACAGGCTGCATATATTGAAGCACGAGAATACATGTAACCTTCACAAAACCCATTCTTTTTCAGCGCAGCTTTGCTGGTGTTCACTGATCCCCTAGAGGAACGAAAATGAGGTAGACGCGGCGCCGAATGTTTCGGTTCGTCATTCCTTTTCGTCAGGTAATCAGGTAAACAAACCCGGCTTTCTAGAGTTTTTTTTGCCAAAATACATGAAAGAAGGCGACAGATATGATTTTTATTTCTCTTTGTGGTAACTGATTTGGGCGTCTCGTCCTTCAGTGGAAACATGGCAGACCAATCTCGGTAGAATGTCCCCACATGCATGGTGCTAACGGTAGAAACATAAATCACACTTGCCAGACATGCATTGTTCACTAAAGAACTGACGCTCCTGGCAGACATCGCTGACTGCCTTAAACTAACCCACACCTAAAGCGACAAATTAGAGAACAAAAAAAAAATGGGTCAAAGGCTACTGTAACACGAAAACAAATGAAGTATCGTTTTTTTTCCTTGCTGGCTAGCCCTTTTGTCCCTCGTTGTCCAACAAAAGTGCTTTGAATAACAAATTTTAGTTTAAGATCCTGAAAAGATATACAAGAAGATTCTGGTGTTTTAAGTCCATAATGGAGGACTTAAGATAAGTATACCTATAGAAGGGAGCACAATACGACCTCTGAATACCATGCAACGGCAAAAAAGGTAGCAAGGTGAACCTTAAAATCGGGAATTTTCTTGGCCTTGGTCAGCTGCTAATTGTAATCACAATGTTAGCAGTTCCTTATATATTTATAATCAAATGTAAGATTTCGTTATCTTAAAGTGACGAAACTAGTTTACACAAAATTGCCGCTGTTATGATCTGTGGCTTTTCAGTATAGAGTATGCTTAATCACTATATTTTGAAATTTGTTGGTCTTGAAAGTTCTCTGGGAAATAACTTTAATCCAACCTGAAGGCTGCTCTGTAGCAATCTGTCAAGAAACAACGTCGACTTCTTACCAAACACATTTCCTTCAAGGCCCGTTAAGCGACCATGAAATGTAGTATCTAGGATTTTACGTCCCAAAACCACAATATGATTATGAGAGACGCCGTATTGGAGGGCGCCCGAAATTTCAAAGACCCGGTGCTCTTCAACGTGCGCTGTGACCACACAGTACACGGACCCCTAGCATCTTGTCTCCATCGAAAAGCAACTGCCGCTAGCTGGTTATTACCCGCTACCATGACGCTGTATACAGAAAGAACTGTTGCTCTTACAGAACCCAATCTGGACTACCCTGCTTTGAGTGAGAGGGTGTATACTGAGTCATCTTGTTTTAGCTTGTGCCTTCCGTAACCGTTGCTTCTATTGTGTCTTATCCACATGCTTGCGCGCGTCTATAGTATAGCAGACACCCCGACAACCGCGGTGTTTCAGTAGGCAGAGTCACTGCAGGAAGGCGTCGAACCTGTTTATTAGGGCAAAAGGAGAGAGACTGGATACAAACGGGTAACATAAAAAGAGCAGAGCACATAGGAAGGCATGTACTCCCACATGCGATGCCGCACGGATGGCTGTAGGTATCGTGACTCCTATACGAACTGTGCCTACGTGCTTATGTCGAACACACCCGGCGAGCGCTGAAAACAAAGGGGCGCGCAAAGATGTCACGCTGTACCAGCAGCGAAAAACGAGGCGTGGCTGGAATGAAAATTGACGCAGGGAACTGGGCGCTATATTGCGCTTTTGTACGCTCTTTAGCACCTAATATATTTTTCTTTTACGAATCATATCTATTCGGTCGAGCAGCGATGCAACGTGTTAGTAGCCACCCAGCACGTGAGTGGACTCCGCGGAACCACTTTTTTACGAACGTGAGGTGCGTTCCACGCCCGCACATTGCGCAGGCGTCTTTTCAACACGCCTCCGCCATTTTTTGTTCGGTTCCGTGAAAGGCCGAATGTGCACTTTTCGGTATGCACTTATATTTTTTGTTTTTGTGCACAACGTCATATATAGCACCAGGTAATACGTAGCATCACTTTTGCAACAAGTTATACTAAGGAAATGAGACATGGTGAGATGGTATTGCATATGCGCGTTTAGCACGCCCTACTTCAGAAGGAAGAGGAATATTGTACAGACCATGGCCCTCAATCTCGCAAACTTTATATCGTTCATTTATGCCGGCCGTTTATCACATCTTTTATGTCGACACCAGAAGAGCAGCGCCTCAATGAAGCCTGCAAGTTCAGGCAATGTGCTCACACATATTCGTGGCATAAAAACACGTTGTCGCTAACGTCGACGTCATCCTCCTGGTGTCGAGGTGCTGTCATTGTCGGGCCTTCAAGGTATTTTTTATCGCTACTTTATTTGTCATTAAAATTTCCGCAGTGCTCATTGCATATCATCGCATTGCCTATACCGCTGCCGTTGTTAATGCGGTCTGATGAAATGTGTTTATTGAAATTCGAAACCTTGTCAAATCGAAAGTTTAAAAGGCTTGTCGCGAAGCCGTACACTCTAAAGAATGGAATACACGGGGAGAGTTTCTGCTATACACCAATAATCGTTATCTACTTCGAGCACTTTCCTCGCGCTTTCACCATGGTTTCGGTTGTTCGCGATCGTGGACGGCGCGCGTGTTATCAGTGTGACATAGCATTCCCGACAAGAAAGTGACCAGCGCGGGGTTTTCAAGAAAGCAAATGCGTGAAAGTCAGATGACGATTATTGTTGTGTAGCAGAGCTACTCCCCGATTTTTTTTTTTTTAGAGTGATACACGAAACGGGAGGGCAAACATCTTACAAGGGCGTCATCGCGGCTCGGTCAGCAAAGCACTCGTGAAGTGATGACAGTGAGTCAGTGAAACAGTAGTCACTGGTTGGCAGGGCAATTACAGTCGTCTCTGTTGGACGCAACCGAAAAAAAAAAAGGAAAATGAACTGAGGTTGGGAGGTTCATGTTCAATTTACTTTTGAAATGGGGTTTAGAGAACGCGGAAGGGCTTAACAAGACAAGTGGTTTGCGAGTTATACCCGATTCTGCCCTGTTGGCTCTGAATCTTGGCCTTTTACGTTTCTGTTTTGTACATTTATGAATCCCAATTTTCAGGAGCGCAATATGTTATAGTGTGCACTTGAAGCCGCAGGGTGCCGGGTACTACCGTCACAATGATTTCTGCAGTAACATTGTCGAGAGCTCTGTGTCGGATTGAAGCCTTCACATACATTATGTGGCCAAACCGTCAATCTTCCAACTGCAAAAGTTATCCGGTGTATGTGCCACATAAGAATCACTCGTCCGGCGAGAGTTGCGGGACCATTCACTGAAAAAAAAATTCTCCTAAATGCACTAATAGTAAGCGATCACTATACATTCGAAAAAATAGTAACCTGTGATAGACGGGGCTTGTTTGATTATTGTTATTCATACCAAAATGCTTGCCTAATGAAAGTATTGTTAATACCAAAGACAAACATAGTGCAAGTTGATATCAGTTTTCACAATTATAATCTGACGGGAAATTCACTTCGACCAACGCATGCACCGCTGCTCATGACATTTTTGTACGCTACCACGCCTACGATTGTTTCCTACAAAGACAAAAAAGAACATTAAACTTTCGCAGAAGTCTATCAGTTGCGATTTACACAGTTCTCGGATTGAGCAACCAACGACATAAATAATAGTGTGCAACTCAGTTCATCGTATGCTGCGCGAGGCGTAATAAGTACAAAGCGTACACTTCTCGCGAAGGTTTACAATTTCATCTTTAAAGAATTCACTTTTTTTTATCTCGCCGCCTTATTTCTTATACAACCTGCACGACATGCGCTGGGTTTCAAAATGTCTTCCGGCAGTAAATGCTAATTTCAGTTTCGATGGAGTCAGTTTTTTGCGTACTCGATGCACGCGACGCATTGATAGCAGAAGCCCACCGGTAGGGGCTGGGTAGGGAAGGGTACATGAAACTTTATCTGTTTGCAAGAAAATCTCCAGCTTATAAATTAAGCAAAACACCCGCCATGCTTCGACATTCCGCATTTCCTCGGGCGCGTTGCGCACGTATCACAGAACAAAAAAAAAAAAGCTGCATATAAAAGTAGGTAGACACACTGCGCACGTGCCGAATATTTTTACGAGTCTAAAACTGCTTTTACTAGGAAGTCGCATTTCATTACAGTGTTTTAAAACGACGCTTCTACGGTGCAGACTTGACGCGCGTTTCGGTACTTAGGCCATTCCTTCTCCCATCCTATATGAAACCGTACATTCCCTCCTATACTCATTATGGTGTTTTTTTTTTTGTAGGAACACAATTGCATAGTAATCTACAGATAGCTTAAGGGCATTTTAAAAGAATTCATCCATTTAGCAGTCACCTACATACAAAACAAAATTTGCATTTATACTTCCGTAGAAGTACCTTGTCGATGCAGGTGTGTACGTGTGTCATTTCTCTTGTAGGTGTAAAGGTGTTCGCGCTAGTACTCCCTAGGCTCCACTCTCATTAAAAAAAGAATATTTTTCAAGTAAGTTACGGTCTGCACAACCCGTTGAAGGCGGCTTCATAATGGGCTTCCTAGTGAATTGTTGTTTCACACTTTACCAAGTGTTCTTCACATGAAAGTCGCGCTCTTCGAGTACTGCGAGAAAATTAAATTATTCCCAGAAAAAAAGCTTGCTTTTACTAGGCACACATGCATGTAATATTTATCGAGTGCAGAGAGAAAACCATCTGTTGCTGGTATCAGGAAGCTTGCCAGTTTGGTATAACCGGTTGTGTATAACGCTTGCCGGTTGTGTATATAAACAAGAAGTGGCAGACTACAAGCGATGTAAGATGGGAACATTGCTAGTGGGCGATTCTGGAAATAGTTATCGCTCTGCATAGCTACACCACGTTGTCTTTGAATACTTATTCCGTTCGTGAACACTCTGTAATAACATCTAGAACCAAAGAAGAAAGACAAACGTTAGGCATGACACACAGTTTTAAAAGATGCACCATTTCAGGAACCTTATTGTAACAAACAAGACATTCGAAGCGGAGCGAACGAAGTTGAAAAAAAAATTCACGAAGATCAGTTGTTGATTGGTATTTTCGTTCATGTGTCTTTCTGCTGAAATACGGTCATTTTTTTTCTGATAATCTTGCGTGAAATTGTTCATTAAAGGAAATACGTTGTGGGGCTTTTTGAAAAAATTAAGTTGTACGTAATTTGCAAGTGAGGAATTTCGATGGCATTCGAAGTGCACGATTGCACACTGCGAACAAAAATGTGTGCTTGAAAAAAAAAAAACGTAATGGCATGACATGCAACTTACTTTGCATGTCATGCAAACTGGTATAAAATAGAATATGTAAGCAGACTGAATGAAAAAAAAAGGGGGGGGGAGAATGAATCTTGATGAACTATAAAAGAAAGAAAGAAACAAAGACTTCGCTTGTGGGACAAACCTCTCAAAGCGACGTGATTTGTGCTCGCAAAAGCAATTTTATTAGATGACTTGGATACAATGAATCTAATGTTCATAGGAAATTAGTGACAGCCGTAAAACAGATAAAAGCGTACTCGCCAACGTAAAAACTATACGAAAAGAGGTGTTTGTCGTTCGGGCAGAACTGAATGAGAAAAAGAAAAGTATTCGTTTACGAAAACTTTTCTTAAACCAAGAAACCCGTCAGTCTCAAAGTGACCGTAGAAGTTTTTCAGAGCCTTGAATAGAAAAAAAATCTAGAAAACATCGATGGTTTCTTTGATCATCATGAAAGTCGAACTTCTTGCCGATATAATCTCTCCGTTGAAGTACGCCACAGACGCTGTATATGTTTTTATACTAAGACAATGTTATTTTTAGAGTTTTAAAATTTGATGTCGCTCATCTGTTCATCTCTAACCGTGCCTTGTGACGCGAAGTAAAACGTTAAACATGAACTCAACACGTTAAAAATTAGGCTAATTCAGCACTTACATTAAAATATTTGGAATCAGTTGGTTAGTGAAGCGTTAATATTTATAATCAACAAGTAAATCCAGTATACTCGCGTCCCATCCCACCTACAATCCCGCGCATACAATCCCGTATACTTGTGTTCCATCCGACGCATATCAGAAATTTGTATTGACCCACGATGCACTCTTGATTGACTTTATCCTCATGCAAAGGTTACGATTATGTTCAAATCAACGACGCCGGCTGGCCTTCACGAAAGATTTACAGCCTTCACGAGAGATATACGAATCTCACACAGAAAAAAAAAACGAAAAATTATTGATTATACATGTCTTCTTCAAGCATTTATGATAATAATGCCCGGGATTTGTATGTAAAGACCATGAGAACGTCGTATTAGTGGGCCCCTGAAATTTCGATCCTCTGGTGTTCAGCGAGCACTGACATCACACAGTACACGATCGTCTAACAATTGGCGTCCCTCAAAATGCGTCCCTCAAAAGCATCCCTCAAATGTGGTGTCCTTCAAAAGCGGCACGTTGTTAATTGTATTCCATGGCGAAGGCTAATTTGGAACAAAAAAAAATGGCGCAAAGAGTGTCGTGAAGTGATTACATCCCACAGTGCCTGAAAGCTCAGTGGTATGTGATAGGTCATGAGTCATGACAATCTCATGCACACATGTTATACGTGTTATATACATTACTTTATTTTAACGCATAGCAATCAAGAGCTCATTTTGCAGTTATTTTCATCTTGGCCGTGACCAAAAAAAGCTGAGAATTATGCAAATAAAACAAACGTTTGTAAGTAAGAGGGAGGATCGAACCTAGGCCGCGTGCCTGGCAAGCAGGTGTTTCGAAGTATCGTAAGGTACAACTGACAACTGTCATATCTTGTACATTTTTCTGCAGTAGTATCTCTATGACAATTGCATCTTGCCTAAGTATCTTGTATCGTATCGCAACACAATTTCAAACTATTTTTGCCCAGCCCTGCTATCGTTATAGAGAGCGTCAAAGCTACTACAATATGAAGGTATAAGAGAACAACTTTGTGAATGTATCGAAGTATCTTAAGATACAACTGACAACTATCGTATCAGACACACTTTTCTACAGTAGTATCTTGTGTCTCGTATGTCCAATGCATCTTGCCTAAGTATGTTGTATCGCGACACAATTTCAAAGTATCTTTGCCCAGCATTGCCGTCGTTATATAGAGCGTCACAGATACAGTCTCTCACCCAGAACAACTTTATTGCTTTCTGTATGGCGATGACGGCAGTGAATCGCCATGGGGATGAAAGCGAGATGCCCTTTGAAAACTATTGCGCAACATGCGAAGAGGCCATCCCGTTTGACGAAATGCGGTGCGTGGAAGGAACTGAACGCACTTCGAGGGCAATGCGGACATACAACATTTAAGATTGCTCTGAATGACGCTGCGAGAAGCCCGACTTTTTCTGCAACTTGAACAAGAGCCAACGATTCCTTTGTGCGGCAAATTCGAGAATCGCGCGGAGCCCTCTGACACGTTTCGCTGATTCCTGCTCTCGTAATTCGAGACGAAGAGCAAATGCACGAACAAAAAAAAACTCTTCATTCGACCATAGTTTGGCGGCGATGTAAATTTCGAAAGTGTATTGGCCTGTCTCACGACTCTGTGAAGGCCATGCGCAAATAACTATGAGAGACAAATGGAATGGCTGGCTAAAGAAGTGTCAGCGTTGTTACCCGGTCTCATTGTTCCAAGGAGGTTTGCCCACAGACTTCACTGCAGCGGGAGTAACCAGAAAGACGTTGCAGCGTTCGCTTGAAATGCATGTTGCGACACTTGGCGACATAACGTCGTTTGAGTCACATGTTGCAACACCTCATTCGGTAGCGTTTCCGCGTACTTGTCAAATATCAAAATTGTCATGATCACCTAGAGTGGCCTGCATGGAGAAATTAATGGCGACTTTTCTGGCCAATCTTTATGCCGACCAACTGGCGACCGAAAAATTTCCGGTAATCTTGAAAGCAAGGAGTGCACAGTAAAAGAACATGACACACTTGTGCTGCCACAGTTGAAGCACGCCATCAGCTTTTTTTGTTAAGTTTAATGGTGCACCAATCATATGCTGTTTTTTTGACAACAAAAACAACAAAAAAACATGACATGCGCAACTACAAAAAACATAGAAACACCCTTGACTAAAGAAAAAAAATGAGCAGACAAAATTTGCACAACGTAAAGAACGAAGCTAAGGAACGGTATTTTGATGTGTCTGAAGTGCTTTTATAATATCAACGGTACGTGATATTACAATAGAGGCTTTAGTGGCACTCACAATTGTTCGGTAAAGAACAATATCCTCGAATGAGAATAGCCTCAGAACCGAAGTGCACGTCACAACAAAACATGCACATGATTATCCGCACTTATAAGTTTTGAGGTGGCACGCCTACGCAACTTCTGTCCACGAGTTCTTTGAAGTGCAGGAAACTGCGTGATTGTGTGCTCGTCCAGTTTGAGGTGGCAAACTGAGGTCCACTAACCAGTATCCACTGAACTTCTGCATTTTCTTGGCCTCCATGAAACTCCGCGAAGTGCAGTCCCATGGACTTTCCGCGGCCTTTCCCAACTATGGCGCTTGCAGACAATTCCGCCACTGCACGCATCAAATTATGGCACATGCTGCCGTATGTTGCCAAATCCCAAAACTTTATGTCGTATTATTCATTGTTCTGCTGTTCAAATTTTTCGTTCAGCACGTTATGAGAGATGTAGTCTTGTTGAGCTCTGTTACAAGCGTTATCGAAACGTTCAAAATAAATATTAGATTCCATGCCCCAGCAATAAATATATGTGTGCCTATATGATGCTCGCGTGTTTGGGTGGCGCACTGGCATATGCCCCGTTTTTCGACATAAGAAGCCTTTTGACCTCGCCATGAAAAACCTGCAATCCTAACGCTATACGACGATGCGATGGCATGCGTCTTTTTCATGAAAACGGGAAAGCAGACGATGTAGTTACTAAGATTGACAGACGATAGACGAAGCCATGGTCTACATGATTCAAAGTCATAGTTTCTTTTTAAACGAACACAAGGGGATAATTTTCTTAGTCGAATGCAATAACTGAAGACCCGTCTAAAAAACAACAAGTTAACACACTCACAAGTGGTTTTCATGAAAGCTATATGGTCCGACAAAGTAATTTACTTAGATATGAAGAGTACTTGGCAGGCACGATGGGTTCAAAATCTAAACTCGAAAGTGCACTCTTATGCCTAGTTCACACTGAAACATTCGCTTTCTACAGCGACCGAAATTCCCCTGCCACCGAAACGCAGCGTAGTTCGCACTGTACGTGCCCCGCGCCGCCGAATATGCCATCTACTACGGGGCGAACGCGGGATGAATGCGCTGTCACCCGGTTGTTGTCGCGGCCCGCAAACGCTACTACGCTATCCGGTGGCGTACACTTCGACGATTCTCGTACGCAAGAAGCAAGAAAAGACAGTACTGCTTACTTTGCTGGCAAGTGGCTGTCTTGTAATGCACGAAGAGCAGAAAAACCACCGATGCCACCGGCGTTGGTGGGTTCGTTTTTGTCTGCAAGACTGCAACAAGCTCGGTCACGCCAACAGCAAGCTTGGTCACCTCTTTCACGAAATATGGAGGCGAAGTAGGCACAGAGTAGGTTAAACTCCCGTTGGTTTCAATGTTCAGTTACGTGCACTGCGGCATAACAAGTGAGTAGGGCTTGGCCGCCATTTTTTCAAAATTCCTTGAATAGCGCTCCTATTGGTCCGCGGTGACCGATTTGGCGGCAGACGCCGCAAAAATGGGTCCGAGAGCGATCGGCGCTGAGAGGGCCCCTTCGGCGGATCTCGCCGCCGCCGAACCGGATTCGGAGCACTTTCGGCGGCCGGAATGCTCAGTTTGAACGTGGCCTTACGCTGAAAAAGGCCGAAATGCACCTAACTTACTGCCTTACCGTTTTGATGTACTGCACCCAATAGCTCCGCTTATAAGTGAAGCTTAAGTTTACAGTTTTCAAGGGGCAGAGAAGCACAGCGAGAGCAGGTCATGTTAAAAATTTACACTGAAATAATGAAGTGCATATAAGGTGACTTTACCCTCGAAAAACAATCAGGTGAGTATGTGACCTTCATGTTTACAAGGTATACAGGTATATTCACCGGTATGCACAGCCGTACTTCATGTGTTCCTCAGCTCAGCGCTCCTTCTCTTATGACATCGCAGAAGTACGTGTCGTCGGGCATCGCGCCATGGTTCACAAATCCACTGCACCAGAAATTTTTGAGTCCGCCAAATACTAGCGGAGTTACGGTGATTTACGCACTAACTACTAACTCTTGATAACTAGCTTCAGACGTTCGAATCAGCCGATGACTGAGTTCGTGATATTAAGACGCTGTTGAAATTCAGCCTACGCCATTATTTGCTGAGAGACAATCGACAGCTTTCTGACTATGAGAGTTGATTGTAAACTCCCTACCGAGTCTCGCGCTCAGATTTTTTCAGACGCCTTTACTACTTACCGACATTTTCTGACCGTGTTCAAAAAGTGTAGCCGGACGTCTTTACTCGTATTGGTGCCTCGTATTTGAGCAAATAACAAAATAAAAATAAAGGTTATTCATTTGTTATATTATCTTGGCCTATATTTCCCATGAAAAAAGTATTTAGCGACGCTCTTGTGTTCAAAAGTGGAACCGATCCTGAGGGGAAAGGCTTTGTTCAAGCAAATAGTAATATAACAAATAAAGGTAGCCTATGTTTTCATGTTTGACATAACATGTCGTGTATTACTTCCTAAAAAAGATGTATTCCAGCAACGTTGTTTTATTTTTTTTTGCTATACGAGCTCTTGCAACTGCCATACGTGCTTCGCTGGTCGACCACCATCCCACGAGTCAAATGACTGACTTTTTTTTTCGTATGTGTTGGGCATATATAAATTGAATAAGGTACACATATCTGGCAGTAGGTCTACTGATACGAGGAAAAGAGTGGCCAACTCGAATATAAGCAATATAGAAGAAAAACGAAGCTGAAGATTGGAAGGTGTAGTATACGCACCGAAATGTCCAATTCAGCCCGTATAGCGTACAGAAGGACTAGTAAATTAAGATTTTCTGAGATTTCAAAAAAAAAAAACCATCTTATTTCTCGGAACAAAGCTTACATGTGTTCCCACGTCAGTTCTAATAGCCTCTGTTGACTACCTTTACAGCCGTTAGTGAGAACAACAGAAGTCAACATCTCTATTTTTTGAATTGTTTCAAGGTATACATTATTTTTTCTGAATGTTAAAACAGAATAAAGCTCCAGGGCGACTAAAAAACACAAAAGATAAGCTTCCTTCATGCATTGTTTCTGTAGCTGAAGTGCACAAATTAACCACTTCCCTTAAGGTTTCCTCTTCGTATTCAGTTGGCCGGACTAGTTACTGTGAATGATAACTGGCGTGCAAACAGTTTTGGTACAGAAATTGAATCTCCTACATTGTTTAGACAGCGACGAAGGTATTTTCACCTTTTGATATGCCCTCATTCTCCCAGGGTTCCAATCTGAGACAGCATAAGCTTAACCGAACACCCAGCTGCATTTTTATTTCTTTACACTCAAACGTCACGCAGGACCATTATACCACTTTTATTGTATTGTAATGCAACGAAGACCGATTATCCCTGTTTTCTTAAATTACGAGGCCCTCTTTTTTGCCTACCTTTACTCTTACTTCCTTATTTCTTTCGTTATTCCTCATTCTTCCCTCCTTTCTCGTTTCGAAGAGTTCACACAGTATCTATATGCCGAAACTACACACTCTGAGCTCATTTAGCACATATAGTGCTGACCTTTATGCACGGCTTAAAATAATCAACTGCCACAATGCACTGTTTCCTTTTCCATGTTCTCTCCAATTGACAAGAACACCATAATTATTACCTTGAAGCTTAACGTAACAAACACTCTTGCACTTAGAAAAAGGCAATGAAGAATACAATGCATGTCTCACTTTTTTCAAAAACTTGAAACGCTTTCGCGACGAGTTGTACTCACTCTCTAGCTCTCTCTCTCTCTCTCACACACGCACACGCACACGCACACACACACACACACGCACACACACACACACACACACACACACACACACACACACACACACACACACACACACACACACACACACACACACACACACACACACACACACACACACACACACACACGCGTGCGCGCGCGCGCGCGCACGCGCATTGATATTTAGGCAAATGGCTGCCTTTTTCATGATACCACCCAAATATAAAGAAAATTCACTTTGGTTTTTGAAAGCTCGACAGTTTTCAAGCAGCTCTTGTCTATTTGTTGTGGGAAACTTTTCCTTTGAGATCATGAGGCGCTAATTTATTTATCGTAGGCACTACAAACTCGACAATGTAGAGTAGGCAAAGGACAAATCAAAAGAAAAAGAACACGGCAAGCAGAAAGCCAGCTCATAGTAGACAGGCATATATGCCCCAGATATGAATGTCATGTGGACACTCCCAGAAACAAAATGAGGTCGAAACCTAGCACGGGCCACTGAATTATTGCCTTGTCGACAGCAGTCGTCGGGTCGTTTTCAAATATTGCTCGTCAACCATGGAAGACGCCAGGAGAGAACACGCACATTCTTTTGTCGTCGGGATCGAGTTACGAGGAATGGTGGACACAGCATCCCCTTAGCACAAAGGTGGTCCGCAAGTGGTTGCTAACAAGGACTTTATCTTGTGATACCAGAACTTATAGGTATTTGCTGCCGCTGTGGAGAAGAGTAGCGGTATCATAATAACGGCCAGCGTTTTCTTATTTCGTTTTCTTATGAGCTTGCGTACTCATAGTTTGTGCATGAAGTCGCGGTAAAAGTTCCTTCTTTTCTACGTTTTTATTTCCAACCATGCGTGATAAACAAGTATTTTTTTTATTATTTCTGCCGCTCTGAACTATTCATCTAACATTCCAAAATAATTCTGGAGTATATTGGTGAAGTATTACTGAACATAAGAGCAAAACATGGGTGTGTATGCAAAATTTCTTTCTGGCTTTCTCTTATTTTCACATAGTACATTGTGTACGCACGAGTTAAGCACGGCATTTCAGTTTGCGAGGCATTTTTTTGCTTTCTTTATTTATTTCCTGCTCTCTCTCTTTTATTAAGACATAAATGTATGTTTGTTTTACTCCTTAAAGTCGCCCTTATGTGAAAGCAACAGCGTAAAAAATAAGAGCATAAATCTCCTTCACGCAAGAAGTTGAAAGTAACACAGAGAGTGAAAGGGCATAAACTTTTAATTTACACCAAGAAAAAATCGGTGAGTGTACTGGGCCCTCGCATCCAGCCTTAGCTGGTCGTGTAGATTGGAACTACAAACGTATTTTCAAAAGCTTGTTCGTGCGGCAAGGACCTTATCCAAGCGTCGGCATCACTCATATAGCAATTATTCATTAAAAAAAAAACGCCAGGCTTGCGTGAAATGCACAGCAGAATCACAGCGGAAGCTATAAGAGCGGTCTCTCAGAGCCTTTTCTAAACACTCATTGGATAACTGCAAGCGTACTTGCTGGGTAGCCATCACGGCCTTCATCATAATAACTGGGTAATAGTCCACTATCTTTCGTCATTTTTCTAAACAGCTAAACACTTGCGAGCAAGTGTGTGCCAATTGTTCCCGCAGTGGCTGACGACGATGAGAAATTATGCCTGAAGTGGGTATGCGCCACAGTTAATAGGTGATCAAGAACAAGCTTTTGTAGTGGGTTGGAGCATTGGACGACCCACTCGTTACGCTATTCGCAATGTGCGACGACTGGTTGTTCTTTCGCTGTTTTAAAACAAACGCTTTATAAGTCATATTAACGCGATTACCTCTCCGACATGAACCCTGCTTAAGGCAACATTGCGAATAATTCTGAAGCACAGGCACGGCTCAGTGGTAGAATACTGGGCTGGCAGTGCAGGCGGACTGGGTTTCGAGCCCCACTGTGTCCTTGGTGTATACGCTCGTCTATCTGTCTGTCTCTCTGTATGTCCGTCCGGGTGTCATCTAGTGAACCCTTCAAGTACCCCCGCCTCTAATCTTTTCGTCTTATATTCATCATAACAGGTAGCACCATCTAGAAGATATTCTAAAAACTAAACGAGATGTGGCTACTTACAAGTACATATAACGAAGACGCACGAGCTACGGCTTTAAGAAGCATCGCCTATAAAACAGCTCTGGGATGCCCTTTCGCCTCGATTTAACTCCGCCATAACTCTACGTTCCCCACTTGTACTCGCCACGTGAATAATCACGGCCTCGGGCAGTGATGTTCAATAGCTCTAGCATGTAGCGAGTAGGAGATAATAAATTCGGCGTGCAATCAGTCATGCTCTTCAGGATGTCACATTGGTCTCTGTTGCCGCTCTCGCCTTTCACTGCAGCTGCCAGAAGCTTCTATAAAAGAAAGGTTCATTTATTCTTCAATGGATGGACGTTTATCTTCGTCATAGAGATTTACGATTAAGCTTTAACAGTGATGCATTAACGTTAGGCGGTGCTACAGCTGTAAAACACTAATAGACATTGCTAAAGCTGACGCAACAAGATACAGTAAGCATTAAACTACTTCTGAAGGGACACGTTTTTCTTTCATGTGTTACCTATTCCTATGACGGAGCAATCCACCGAGTTTTTTTCCTATTTTCATAGGTGTATTTCCTGCGTAACTGACGCGTGTCTATTTTGTGTATTAAGAACAAATTATTTATTTTGTCATAGCACTCCAGCGGGTCGCTCCTATAGCGCTGCACTATAGTGTTAGCACCAGCATTATGCACGGCTGAGCGTGTATAGGCTACGCAGGCTCCCTGCAACTTAGCGAAATCGCAGTGTGCGTAAAGTCTTTGCCAACAGAGACGGCTGCCCACCTGATGCACCTTGTCTTTTTGTGCACATGATGTTGGAAGTCGCGCAATATCAAGTTTCAGAGGTGCACTGAAGCCCGAGGCAGCACGAAGCGTTTGCACATCTTCGCCACGCTGCTGTTGCGTAAACACTACAGTGGTCGCTGTCATTGAATACGAGAAGCTCATGCTTGCCTGCGCGCGAATGATATCCCGCCGACTTGCTTCTGTAGCAAGTGAATGTGCGCGGCAGCTTAGAACAGCCGAGAAAGAGGTAAGAGGGAGAAGCAAGAAAAGGAAAGAAAGGACGGAGAGGCTATAGCCAGTTCTGAGACCGGCTGGCTACCCTGAGCTGGGGAACGCGTTGAGGGGAGTAGGAGATGGTAGAAATGAGATGTCAAAAAAAAGGTAGAAATAAAAGATAGAAAAAAAGAAGTATAATACGATAGATGACCCTTCTCAGAGGCTGTCTCGGAGACCGGTTTCTCGCAAGAAGCGTAACAACGCCATCAATGCCTTGCGTGCATAAAAGGGTCTCAGCCAATGTCCTAAGACCCTTTCTTCCGACAATACGCGATTTTAAAGTCTGTGTAGATCTTCCGAAAGTTTTTTTTCTTTTTTTGTGGCAGAGGGGTAGCTTTTTATTAAAAACAGAATTGAAAAACAGAATGTTCAGCGAGCGGAATTCACCAATTTGCTATTCTGCAGGAACAGGGCAGAGAGGGGGGGGGGAGAGTTAACAAGCCGGTGAAACTGTGCAACCCACTCTTCGTGGTTATCACTGCGATCACTTTGAATGCCTTGGATTGAAAGCGCGAATTGCGGTATTATTTATAACATCATCTGAGAGCAGTAAACTTGTATGATGGGTACCATGCTGTTTTTCTTTTTTTTCTTCTTTTTTCCCCTTCACTTTTTTCCTGCCGTCTCCTCCTATAGTATCTTTCTATTCTCAATCCCCTTCCGCTATACAGGGTGGCATGTAGGCGCTATACTCCGACAAAATAAATGTTTCACATTAAAGAGTGTTCTCTCACTCTCTCTTGCTCACAGAATGAGCCACTACCTACAAAATACTTTGTGAAGAGCGTCGCATTGTAGGGACACCTGGTACGAAGCAGACATAGAAGCGTCGATAAGAGCTTTCATAATAATATGTGATAGTGTCGCACTTAGGTGCACAATCGTGATTGCTCTTTGAATAGTGGTGCGCATTCATTTTTCATATTCTATCTTTCCTGATCTGCAGTTCGGTAGTCCCGTTAGACCTATAGAATAGCGGGGCGCAAATGGTCACTTTTTTTACCCGTTTGACCTCCACATACGGGTATCGATCAGACTTTTTCTCTAGCTTTAACTTTCGCCGATTACTCCACTCACACTGTGACAAATAGGGACGCTGAGCTCCAAAAGCTGCGAGAATACACAAAGAAGAAAAAAAAAAGAGAAAAAAGGCCTCACGCGTGTGGTCTCGAAAACTGGGCACGTTTTGTTTACTTCTAGCTTCTAGGCAACAGTGCTAGAAGTCCCACAACATTAACGACCCCGCAATGGGCTGTACCATGCTTCAGTGTTATATATAGCATCGCCTTTCAACTCCCTTTTTGGTGCCCAGTAATAGCGATAAACGGGATTAACGATGACCATACTGGCGGGACCTCGAGTGTGATCTCTCCTGCGTGGGAAGCTTGTTCGTTTTTCGTACACACGAGAGTGCAGGTCATGCAATTTCCTATTCTTTCCCTGAAATCGTAAAGAAATCAATGGGGCGCATCTCACTCAAGGACGCTACGAACAACAACGCAATACTGTAGAGGACAGTGCACTGAGAGAGAGAGTGAAAATTTGTTAGAAGGTAGAGAGGTCGGCCTGAGCTAGTTCACTCTAGCCTGCTACTCTATACACAGGGGATAACAGAAGGGAAGAAAGAAACGGGGAAGGAGGAGGATGACGGAGACAGGAAAAGGTGGTGCGTATGTACAGTAGCAACTAAGCATAGCACCCTACAGCCTCGTATTTAATCGGGATGCTTTCGCTGAAGTCTAAAACCGCGCTTTTAGCAGGTTTTTACACTTTTTTGGTCCCTCATTGCTGACAAAATGTAGTGCACTGAATAGTTACACTTCGGTTGTCTGAGAAGAACAGCTTGCGCATCACTCGCCAAATTAGAATATTGAAAGCACGGCAACTGAAGAAAGGAACAGTTACCTCATTCACTGCTTCCGTTCGTATTTCTTAATATCTGTTTTGTGCTTTCGCGCTGACTTAAAAGATTGCTATACAGAACAGCATTAACCTCGCGTTTCCGGTGACCAGTGCGTTAATAAAACATGCGCTAGAATACAAGGCTAGGAAGGGTGAATTGCACTGCGAGCGAAAGACGAAAAAAGAAAACTAGCAAAATTGTTGATTTCGAGAAATCAGGGATATATCGTTTCAACAACCCACTTCCGTTCCCAACCCTCACTTGATGAAGCCTTTAGCTTGGGTAAACAGGTATATGCAAAAATCATAGGCTGCTGGTGCAGAAGGAAATATTTCAATGAAAGATGGTGTCTGAGAATTCCGTGGCTCAAGAGCCATGCCACCGCAGGATGCGTGTTGATCAGCAAGGGCGGCATGATCTCATTGATGAATAAACTTATAAGCACATGACAAGTTTAACGACGCATTCGTGAGACAAAGCCTAAAATCTTTATACGAAAACGGAATGCTCAGGATGCGTTACATCAAATAACACCTACTTGAGAACGTTGCCTAAGAAACCTCTGTTTGTAAATGATTTACCTTGCATTGTGCTCGTGCTATGTAGACGCTCTGAATTTGTAACTTAGGCTTTGTAAGCAAAGTAAATTAGGAGAAACTCGACTGCTGACCTACCAGCTGGTAATGCACTCCCTCACCAGAACCGGGTTGACTACCCTGGTGCAGTGCTTAGCCACTACCTCCCATGGCTACAGCAATTAAACCTCTGCCCTAAGTCGCCAGCGGCATGCGAAAGCAACTGTCCAAGGCGGTGGTCAGACCTGCGACACCGCGGGGGGTGGTGCTATGCAATCTCTGGGTCCGGTCAGGCCGCCATTAGAATTTGAACTTGGCTAGGTTCAACGCTAGAACGCTATGTATAGAAAGGCTAGTCAAGCTGTGCTTCTCAAAGAATTAAAGGGTGTAAAATGGGATGCAATAGGGCTCAGCCAAGATCGGAGGACTCGTGAGGCTTATACAGTGCTGCAGAACGGGACACGTTCTAAGCTACCATGGATTAGTTGATAGAAATAAAAGTAGCAGTGGCGTTTCTTATACAGAAGAATATCGCTGGCAACATAGCGGGATACTGTAGCATCAATGCGATGGTGGCAAGTATCGTAATTGAGTTTCACAAAAGGTACAAGATGAAGATGCTACTGACAATGAGCCATGATCGATTGGCTGAACGCTTCTGCGAAGATGTCGAGTGAGCAATTAATAAAGCTAAGACACAGCATATACTACACTGATGGGAGAGTTTAATGCCAAAGTAAGCAATAAACACGCTGGAGACCATGCACTGGGGAATAAGTCATCGGCTCAAAAGATGCCAGAGGGAAATTATTAGTAGAGTTTCTAGAACGTAATAATTTACGGATCTTGAGTACCTTCTACAGAAAACGGGCTAACCCTTAAGGGGACGTGATGGAGGCATGATGGTGAATCTAAAAATGAAATTGACTTCATTCGTTGTGCACACCCAGGCATTGTATAGCATTCAGAAGTAGTTGTAAAGATCTGCTGATGCAGTGACCATAGGATGGTAAGAGCTCGAACACCCAGATAAATAAAAAAGCAAGAAGGTAAACTTATGAGCGAGAAGTCAATTAATGAGCTAGCGATAAGGAGTAGAATAAATGAGTTCAGAGTATCACTTAGAGTACATTCACGGCTCTAAACAAGGTAACCGATGTTAGCGTTGACATAATGAACGATATAGTGTCTTCGAAGAGTGTGCAATGGAAGTCGGAGGTACAGTCACTAGGACTGGTAAGCTATCCCAGGATACAAATGTTCTCATTAAAAAATGACAAACTATGAAAGCCATAAACTTCGAGTGGGTCTCCAGCTCATCGCACAATACTACAGAGTTTTAACGATACAAACCCAGAAAAGAAGAAGAGAAGCTACAACGCGAATCCACAGCCCTTGAGTCACGCAACGAACTTTTATGTTCAGCTCAGCTTCAGACCTCAGTAAACTGCTGCAATAAGTTTTCCCTAGGCTCCGAACGTGTGTCATAAGAAATGCTGAAACACCTTCCCACTGAAACGCGAAAAGCTCATACCTCCTGTACATTTCCCTCTTGTACAACGCGTATATTTTGCGTAAACTAGAATATGCATCAGTGGTTTGGGACCCTATTTACAAAAAAGATCTTCGAAAAGAGTGTAAGGTTAACGACAGCGGCAACTGCGAAGAGGTGTGGTTAGGGCGGAACTGAGCCGACAGCGTAACAGCACGCGAAGAAGAAGCGAAAAAAGAAAGAATATTCACGGGTTGAATTATGGAGAGTGGGGCGAAGCATCCGTCCGTTCATTCGCTCTTGCTTCCTTCCGTCCGTGCGTCCATCCGGCCGTCCGTGCGTACGTCCCAGCGTTCGTCCATGGATCCGCCTCTGCGTCCGTTCATGCATCCATCCGTCCATATCTGTGCGTCCGTCCATGCATCTGTCTGTGTGTCCGTTCGTCCATATATTCAACACTCCAAGTACCACCATCTCTCATATTTTCATCATACATTCCGCATATAGAAGCACCGCCATCCAGCGGACATTCCAAGGACTAAATGAGAGGTGGCACCCGCACATTTTCTTACGGCTTGCGCTTCGTGTCTACTTCACACCTTTAACCACCTCGAGTTTATGGTATATACTAGTTTATTCGTGGCACTGTGGCCCAACGCTCGCTAAACCTTTCTAAAACCAAGGAGGTTACGCCCAGCGAGTACAACGTAGCAACCCTTTCTTGCCTGATAGTGCTCAATGTACATGCCGATGGCTGCTAATGAGGAATAGAGAAACAGGAGAATTCGGCCTTTAGTTAACGAGTGTGCTGCGAATTTTTTTATTGTTCAACAACGCACAGGAGAAATCTCCCACCGACACCACCTTGCAGGTCAAAACGTAAGACTGGTTACGCGCTACGACGAGGGACCAACGCGTGCCGCTTCAAAAAGCTTCGCCCCTAAAACTTGAAATGGTTCAAAGACGTGCTGTACGTTTTATTTTTTCTAAGTTTAAGTCAACTGATTCTTCCACAAAATAATGAAAGACGACATCCCTGTGCTTTAAAAACGCCGCAAAATCACACGCCTGAAGTTTTTGCATTCCGTTTATAATGGTAAGCTGAACATTCCTGTCCACAAATACATACAACCTCCTCACGCATCCAGGTACCGTCATATGCATAACCTGCTACCATACTCTACTCGGACTAACATCTTTGAAAATTCCTTCTTTTTCGAACCAAGGTGGTAAGCTATTCAATGGAATAGCTTACCACCTTACATCGTTCCATGTGGTGACTTTAAAACATTGCTCGGAGCATCCAAACCATGATATAGGTGCACCTTCGCCATATTTCTAGTGCTTGTTATAATGTCTGTGCTTTGTTCTCATGCAATATTACTCCTGCTTTTATTCTTCAGTACTTGTAATTCTTCAGGCGTTTATCTATGTACAAATTTGGCTGTGCGTAAGTGTATATTATTTTTTTTTCGTGCTTTAAGGCACGCCCTGCCACGTTAATCTAGTGGCTAAGGTACTCGGCTGCTGACCCGCACATCGCGGGATTGAATTCCGACTGCGGCGGCTGCATTTACGATGGTGGCGGAAATGCTGTAAGCTCGTGTGCACAGATATGGGAGCACGTTGAAGAACCCCAGGTCACCGAAATTTCCGTAGCCCTCCACTGCGGCGTCTCTGGTAATCATAGGGTGATTTTGGGACGTTAAACCCCACATATCAATGCAGTCATCAATCCCTTCCTTTCTGTCATTATTTATTCTTATATATAAGTTGCTATATTTTTGTTACATTTTTGTATCACCCATTTGTATTCTTGTAAATTTGTTTATTGCGAAATTTCTCTTTATGTTTGCATACATTGCTTATGGTATTGTTTACCACCAGCGTGGTCTTCAGTGACCGCAGTATTTCTGAATAAATAAAATAAATAATGCTTTATGGTTTTCCGGCAAGGTCATCTCAGCCTGGAAAGGAGTCAAAGCGATTCTGAACTTAAAAGAAGGCAAGGAACCGGTCTCAGTTTCAAGCTACAAGCCACTAGGTATAACGAGTTGTCTTTCCAAAGTGTGTGAAAAAATTATAAACAGGCAACTGATGCACTTCCTTGAGACAGGTGGCTACTTGACCGATATCAGTGCAGGTTTCGAGAGGCTTAATCCACAATTTATTGCCTCGTTCGTATCGAGGCGAAAATGCGTGATGTCGTCACTCATAAGCGTTTCTTTCTGTGCTCCTCAATATAGAAAAGGCGTTCACCAGAAATACCTGAAGTACAAAAATAGAAAAGTAAGATGCGAGATTTGACACCCGAAATGGAATGAAGATGGAAGTGAGACCATTATTTCCGATTTTATAATCAAGAAACTGTCGCAACGAGGAAAATATAAACAACGTTTCAATGTTCTTCTTACCATGCAATGACACCATTTAAAGCCTTCACCGCTGTAAGTGCCTTCCTTTCAGTCTGAAACCAGTGCTTACTTACAATTGGCCAATAAGTTACCCCACAAGTCTGATGTTATCCCAAACTTTTGCTGCATCCATATAATAGAGCAAAGTCGGGGATTTATGATGAACAGCTGCAAAGATTTTTCAAAAAAAAAGAGTGAAATGACCCAGAATGTGAGGACAAAAATTAGTGCAGCTGAATACTGCCGTTAAATGTCAATCATACCCGTATTCTAGAGTATAAAAGTCACGCAATACTCCACCTGATTTAGAAACAGTTTTCAAATGACTTTGAAGCTTGGGTGCTTGGTTTTTATTTCGTCGTCCATGATTCCATAAAGTAGAACAACGGGAAGAAGACAGAAGTGAATTTAAATATAAATATCAGCATCTGATGCCATTGCGAATACAAAGAATAATTGCGCATTCCTGTTCGATGCCATCACGTACACCTATTTCGTACGCGACCACGAAGAAAGAGGAACCCAAGTCTGCAACACACCTTGAAGACCAGCAGCATTCTGTGGGCTAAAGTACCTGTTTGCCTAACAAAGTTTTGATAATGGCAAGAAAATAATACACATAGAATTGCATGTTAACATTTGGCTAGACGTTCATGGCGTAATTTTTGACAACACGGCCTCATTAAGTGCGAGGCCAACGGGAATGCTTTAGGCTCTCCCATATTATACAGAGTACCAAGTACTTTAAATTATTAACCACTGTTTCTAAACAGTGTCGCGAATAAAGTGCGAGGAATTCAGAAATTGGGTTTTTCTGTTAACGCATGGGCAGCCTGTGGTCAGCCACATAGAAGCGTTGTGCACGTTCTACTACTATTTAGCACGTACTTTTTACTTCTCTCTACTTTTCTCTATTTCACCATTGTCATCTCTTACTTATGGCTGAGTAACAAGTCAAAAATTGATTTAGGCCAACCTCTCAAATTTTATCCCATAATAAAGTTATCTCTTTCTGTCTCTGATGTCGTTTGAGTCTCTGTACTGAATATAACAAGGGCACTCTGCTGCACGTCACTTATGTCAGCGGTAAGAAAAGCGAGCCAATACCACAGGACGGGCAAAGGTTCGGAGTCTTTTTTTTTTCTCAGACGGCGAAATTTAATTACGCTGTGGTTTCTGCTCGCGTGACTGACGACAGTCGTTTTGCCTTCTCTTCGTCGAATGTGGTCTCGAAGGAGTCTATACTTTGTCATTGTGGATCTTAAACATGGCTCATGCTGGGATGAAAGCGACGCTAATGGGTGTCTCTGTCTCATTATGCAGTGAACCGCTTTGATGTACTTAAAACGTGTGTTTGTTTCGTCACTTGTGGGTATGTAATGAAATCATGTTACTAAGTATCGCGCGGTCAGTTATGCAATTGCGTAAAATCAGCCAGAGACTTAAGCCAGCTTCGTCCTTTTCTTTAACGCCTGCTGCATTGATGCATGAAATCAGCGATGCTTTATAAGAGAATCTTAGGCTCACGTGGGTATAATAAGTCTCCGTGCAAAGAATTTGATTTGAAGAGCACACATGAAATCGGCAGGGGTAGAACTTTATCGAATAATGGGTGTAAATGAACGCTGAATTATAACATAAAAAATCTACGGGGTGAATGATGACGAGTGGGATGAAGCGTGCGTGCGTCCGTCCGTCTGTGCGTCCGTCCTTCCATGTGTCCGTTCATGAGTCCTTCCGTCCATGCGTCCTTCCGGGCATCCGTCTGTGCATCCTTTCATCCATCCGTGCATCTGTCTGTCCGTTTGTCTGTCTGTCTGTCTGTCTGTCTGTTTGTCTGTCTGTCTGTCTGTCTGTCTGTCTGTCTGTCTGTCTGATCATCCATCCATTCGTCCATCCGTCCGTCCATCTAGGGAACGCTTGAAGGGCCGCCATCTCTGTATCTTTTATCAGTATATTCATCATAGAGAAGTACCGCTATCCAGCGGGCATCCCAAAGACTAAACAAGAGGTGGCTACTACTACAAACATGAGACGCACGACCAACGGCTGTATGGAGCTTCGCCCCTAAAGCAGCATTTGTTGCAACTCCTTTTCTGTGAAGCTATTGTCTTCCCAACTCTTTCTCTTTTATATCTCGAATGGCGCCATTGACTGGAAGAAAAAATTATATTTTCCCCGGACTTTTGCACTTGAATACGAATGCGCATGCTGAACTTTCTCAGGAATGGGGTGTGCGCGTTTGCACACCTCTTCGAGAAGAATTGCGGTAAATGTGAGTAATCCCTCGATGGGACAGCGTGCGGTGTATAGTACTCACGGAGTGCAACACGTAAATTTGGGTGCTAAGTTACACTTGTACTTCAAAATCACGAAGCATAAATGCGCATGGGCAGGACGTGCAGCCAGTAAGCAAGAAAAGCAAGAAACGTGTTGATCATTAACTGAATGGATTCCCAAAAAAGGCAATCGTGTGAGGAGAAGGCAGAAGGGTAGGTGGGTACATAGAGTTTCCTAGAATTAACTAGAAGTGACTCTGGCGCTGCGATCGTTCAGGGACCATGGGAATGATGTGTAGTACACGGATTGGCCTAGGCTTCGTACTTGCGGGGGGCGAGTCGTACTTGTGACTTCGTTTATTACTGTGTTTCGGTTTTGTTTCGTTGAAAAGAACGAACCGTTTTCAACTTCGTGACCCTATTTGAAATAGTAAGCCTAAAAAGGTGGTGAAGCGCAACCGCTGGACATTTTCTTATGCTAGTTTCGTGAAAAAAAAAACAGCTCCATGCAACATGAACGCACAGGGGCCAGCAGTGCGACGATTAGACAAATCAGTGTACTGCCCATCATTCCCATGCTCGCCGACGCGCCGTGCGTTGCGGCTTCCATAGACACTAGCGCCAGAGTTCCCTCTAGTGTATAGCTAGGAAACTCTATGGACGGGTAGATGTTATTTCGAAGTGCGCGGTGTTAATGTAGCCACAGCAGGTACTATCGTGAGCAATATGATCTCGAACACGCAAACGCGTGGCAAAAGGCCTCAAAACCGAGATAACACGATGCTTGGATGGCGCTGCCGAAACAGTAGGGGCAGAGGAAGGTGCTCTTCCCCTTACTGTCGGCACTCCCGCATGATTGTGGCTGTGAAACGGCAGCTGATCGCGTGCCATCGGCCACTAGCAATGATAACACCATCGATAAAGTGCACCCAAATCAAAAGTGAAATTGATTGATTGATTGATTTGTGGGGTTTAACGTCCCAAAACCACGCTATGATTATGAGAGACGCCGTAGTGGAGGGCTCCGGAAATTTCGACCACCTGGGGTTCTTTAACGTGCACCCAAATCTGAGCACACGGGCCTACAACATTTCCGCCTCTATCGGAAATGCAGCCGCCGCAGCCGGGATTCGAACCCGCGACCTGCGGGTCAGCAGCCGAGTACCTTAGCCACTAGACCACCGCGGCGGGGCAATCAAAAGGGAATGATGCGCATCAAAATGTTCAGCGAACACTATCTAGATGCAATAAAAGCATGGCCTGTGCATCACGGCAGGCTACGTCCCAGCCAACATCTTTGTAGCCGCAAAGTCTTATTGGTTGTGGCTGTGTGCGTTGATGTGAGGTCATGTCACCGCTATAGCAGCCAGAGACTTGCTATAAGCTGCATTTGGCAGCACCAATCACTACCAACATTGAGGTGGGAGTGTCAACAGCAAGGGGAAGTGCAGCGCCCTTTCTGTTTTGTTTCTGAAGGCGGTCGCTGCGACTCAGTCGATGTAGGATTCGAGGCTATTTGCCACGCGCTTGCGTATTCGAGCTCATATTGCTCATGATAGTACAATACCAAGTTTAATGGAGACAGATTGGAGAGGCCTTGCCTAGTATAGTGGGTGCAATCAAGTTGATCTTGAATGTTTCTACTTTCGCTGATAGCGTCAACAGTTCCTGGTACATTAGTGTGTTTTTTATTCGAACACATAGAGTGAAGCTTACATAACCGCCTAAGCGGCGGATGTTACAACGGTATGACGTGGTTATAAGCAACAATTGCTTATAGTAATCGTTACGCAAAAGACAAAAAAAGAAAAGGTCGCGATGCAGTTTGTTATTACTAACGTCAACAGAGACATAAAAAGACATCAATGACAAAGTGTAATGGGGTGTAAAGCAGAAACGCCCGCACCAAATCCTTATTCATACTTTGTTAAAAGGGCGGAAAAAACCAGTGGTTCCCAATTCACCGAGAGTTGATATTGACAGGCCAGTAAGCCGGGCTCACATATCACTTACAGAAGAGTTGTAGATGTGTGCTGAGCAGTGAGAGTGTGCAAGCTAGTCTAGTGTACACAGGTATAAGGTTTCTACAGTACAGAAAAATTAAAAAAAATGGTTTCTTTATTTACAACGATGAAGTTTCTTCCGAACATAATGGGCGCTTTCTCTAACGAGTATGAGACAAACATTTATATTCGATAACGTAAAAAAATGTTTACAGACCAAGTGACTTCACAATCACAAAAATACTAGGCAACTAAAGATTTTTTTTCAGTTTAACTATGCTTGAGCACACAACACCTATTGTTCTCTAAAATGCGGTCAAGACATAGTGAGATATCTAGGTCAGAGAATATGGTTGAGAACGTTAGAACAACCTCTATATTTTGTCGTTTACAAATGACCTTAGGCTGTTTCCAACAGGCACATTTGGAATACAAAGAGCATGTATGGATTTTTGGGTGTTTCCCGTTCTGAGTGGTCAAAAAAATAATAAACTCCCGCATGGTATTTTCCTTCACTTCAGTTTATATGCCCTGTTACATTTTTTGGTTGCGTTTTTTACTTGCTTTGTCGCAGTGTTCCTCTCAATTACTGTCGGTTATTCATGTTTTCAGATTGCCAGAATGAGAGTCAATGGTTTGGGTGGTTAGTTATTTTTACAACCACGACACTTTCTCGTTTACCCGGCGTTCTCGTGCTGTCTCGAACAGGCACGTTTGCAATGCAAGAAGCAAGTATCAGCAAAAGTACGACTTGCCACAAATTAAACGTAGCAAAGAATAATGACCAAACTGAGCACAGGGACATGGGAGGCATACAGCGTATAGAAACAGCTCTCATGGTCCATTCAAGTATAAACACTAACTATCGAGTTTCCTCAGCAAATTTTTCATGTTCCAATTGTGAAAGCCGTAACAAAGTAAAAGGAAAATACCTGACTCAGCAAACAAGGAACGTATACGGTCAAAGAAAACTTACTGCTAATGGAGTCACCGTGTGGTATAACCTTCCACAAGAAATAAAACAGAATAAAAATTTCTCTCTTGCACTAAAAAATATTTATTAAATAAAATACAGACGCCCAATAATGCAATGCTAGAAATAGTTATATTAAATACATTTTCAAAAAAAGTTATGTAGCACACTATTACCATACTTACATACACGCCTATCTGCAATTATATAATATGTATGTATGCATCAGAATATATTTTCTTTTGTCCTTAATCAGTATTGTTATGCTATACAGATACATATGTCATTATTAGTTTTCATATATCACAATGCACTCAATTATTTGTTGTGAAGTTTAATATGTTCTCAAACAATGCCTTACATACCTTTCTTTCTTTTTTTGCTGCCTGCATCCATCATCATAATAATTCGCCAAGCACTGTAAATTCATTACGTTACGTTCAGTTCTCCATGTGTAAAATACTTGCATTTGTAAACTTTCTTTTGTGTGTAAATGACATGCCCTTTTCTAAATTACTTTTTTGAATGAATCCCAACTAGCCTTTGGCTAGGGATTCAGATGAATTTTTTACACTGTTGTATACTGTACACTATTTTTATGTCAATAAAACTCAATTGAATTGAAATTGAATTGAAATTCAATCTGAGCAAAGTCGCTCTCATGTACGCGCTTTTTTCATTCACAGTAAGCTGCAACTCTGAAGCCAAAGAATGGCATTTCTTCTATCACAAGTACTGTCTTTCTTTTTACTCTTGTGTTAAATGCTGAAAGCAGTTAATTTCAACCAAGCGCCTGTGTTGCGTAGGCGCAAATGCACGAAAGATATTTTCATCGAAAAGAGGCAGCGAGTTAAATTTTCATCGTCATCATCATCATCATCATCATCATCATCATCATCATCATAGATAAGCGTGACTACGCCCACTGCAAGGCAGAAGCATCATCATCATTATCACCATCATCATCAACAACAACAACAACATCATAATCATCATCGATAAGCTTGACTACGCCCACTGCAAGACAGAAGCCTCTCCCATGATACGCCAATCAACCCGGTCTTGTGCTTTCTGCTGCCATGTTGTACGTGTGAATATTTAGTCTGATCGACCCACATAACATTCTGTCTCGCCATCGTGCATTTATTTCCCTTTACTAGGAGCTTTGCCAGTTACCCTCAATGACCAGCAGTTACCCTGCCTACGTGCTACGTGTCCGGCCCATGTCAATTTCTTTTTCTTTATTACAACTATAACATCCGTAACCCCAGTGTGTTCCCTAACCTTTTTTGCTCTCTTCTTGTCACTTAAGGGCTTAAGGTTACACCTACCATTTTCCTTTCCGTCGCTCGCTGCGCCGTGCTTGACTTGAGCTTAACGCTCTTTGTAAGCCTCCAGGTTTCTCCTCCGTAGGTAAGGCCTAGCTAAATGGAGCTGTTATATACCTTCCTCTTTAAGGTTAGTGGCAGATTATCATTTATGATTTGAGAATGCTTGCCAAGTGTGATCCACCCAATTCTTTTTCTTCTAGTTATTGAACTCTGACGGCTCGGCTCCGTGGTTACTACCTATCCTAGGTGTCCTAGGTGTCCTTTACAATTTCTAGCATCTCTCCACTTCTCGCAAAGCGATGTTTTTCTGCCGAGACTGTTGCATGTTACTTTAGTTTAGAACATATTATATTTCAGGCCTACTTTTCTGCTTTCCGTGCCCAGTTCAGCAATCATAAGCTGTAATTAGCCCTCTGAGTTACTCGTTAAGGCACTGTCCTGAGAGAATCGCAGGTTACTAAGGTACTCTCCATTGACCCTTATCTTCAACTCTTCCCAATCTAGGGCCATGAAAACCTTCTGTAAACAAGCGATGAATAACATCGGAAAGATCGCGCCTCGCTGGCTCACACCCTTCTTTCCTTACTTGGATTCTGTCGCTTTCGTTATGGAAAGCTATGGTGGCAGTGAATTCACTGTAAAACTCTTCCCGTATGTTAATATAGGGTTCATCGATATCTTGATTCCGCAGTGCCTGCGTTACTGTTGATGTCTCGACTGAATCAAACGCCTTCTCATAATCTATGAAAGCTATGTACAGAGGTTGATGGTATTCCGCACTTTATCTGCTGCTTGATTGATAGTATGAATATGGTCTCTTGTGGAGAAGCATGTACAAAATCCTGCTTGGTCCTTTGGCTGTTTGGACGCGAATGTCGCCTTAGTTCTATTAGCATGTGGAAAACGAAGAGTAAGATGATCGGCCTGTAAGTTTTCACGTCATTGACGTCTTCTTTCTTATAAATTAAGATGATGTTGGTGTTTTCTAAGATTCTGTTACTCTTCCCGTCAAGAGACACTTACTATATAAATCGGCCAGCTTTTCTAAATGAATTTCTCCGCCATATTTAAGCCGGTTCATTGTTACCTTATTCTCACCAGAGGCTTTCCCTCTTTGCATTTCTTCTTGGGCTTTCCTTACTTCCGTTTTCGTTAGTGGTAAAATGTCGAATTCCTCTGGACTAATATTGTATCTTACGATATGAACCTGGTTGTTTAGGCTTCTGTAAAACTCTCTGTATAACTCCTCCGCCACCTCGAACATCCTATTCCAATTGATTATGGCAATGTTTTCATTGTTCTTTGCCCCACCGAGGTGGTCTAGTGGCTAAGGTACTCGGCTGCTGACCCGCAGTTCGCGGGTTCAAATCCCGGCTGCGGCGGCTGCATTTCTGATGGAGGCGGAAATGTTGTAGGCCCGTGTGCTCAGATTTGGGTGCACGTTAAAGAACCGCAGGTGGTCGAAATTTACGAAGCCCTCCACTACCGCGTCTCTCATAATCCTATGGTGGTTTTGGGACGTTAAACCCCAAATATCAATCAATCGACCAATTCCTTGTTCCTTATTACATACATCCCACTTCTGGCTATGCACAAGTTTGCCTTCGCAGCTTTTAGGCCTTTTTCGTTGATAGCCCGCTAGATACTCTGCACGTTATACCTTCTGATGTCAGCTACCCTACGCCTTTTAACTACGAAAGCTCCACTAGCTCTGTTTTGTCGGTTTCATTTGAGGCTTTCATAGTTCGTCGTCTCTTCATGAGATATTTCGTCTCCTGGGATCGTTTGCCGATTTCCTGTCTAATGAGTGTACCTCCGGCTTCTATTGCACACTCTTTGATGATACTAGTAAGATTATTGTTCATTGTGTCAAAGCTAACCTTCGTTACCTTGTGTACAGCCGCGAATCTGTTCTGAAGCGAAAGTCTGAATTCCTGTACTTCCCTCTCATCGCTGGCTCATTAATGGGCTTGTTGCGGATCAGTTTACGCCTTTGCTTTTTCTAAAACAAAATGAACTCGAGTTCTTGCCATTATGCGGCCACTTCATGGGATCTTGCAAACTTATTCTATATTCTATACATTGTCTGGGTGTGGACATATAATGAATATATTTATTTTAGTTTCGCCATGCATTATGACTCCGCCACGTCTACTTACAGTAAGCCAATTTTATTCAGTATCCGTAAATTGTTACGTCATGTGAACCTCACTAATAACTCTCGTCTGGCATTTCTTGAGCTAATGACATATTTCCCCACTGTATGGTCTCCAGCCTGTTTCTTGCCTACTTTGACATTGTAGTCACCCATACAAATAGTACATGTCTTTCTTTTATTGATGGCTGACTCCACGCCTTCATAGTAGCGTTCAACCAAATGATCATCATGGCTTAATGTAGACGCGTATGCTTGTACCACCTTCATCTCCTATATTTTTATACGTAATTATGAGACTTGCCAGCCTTTCACTGATGCTATAGTATTTTTCTATGTTGCCAGTGATATTCGTGCGTGAAAGAAATCCCACCCTATTTCATTTCTCTCAACTATTCTACGGTAGCATTGGACGTGTCCGTTCTTCGGCACTGTGTAAGCTTCCCATATGCTCCTAACTTTGCTGAGCCCTACTACATCCCATTTCACACCCCCGAATTCCTCGAATAGCACAGCTATACTAGCCTCACTAGATTGCGTTCTAGCGTTGAACGCAGCCAAGTTCATTTCAGATTCCAATGGTGGCCTGTCCAGACACAGATATTCTTAGCATCGTCCACTGCGTGACAGGTCTGGCCACCACTTTGAGCAGTCGCTTCACAACCGCTGGAGACTGAGGGCCAAGGAGTAATTGGTACTTTCATAAGGAAAGTAGTGGTGAAGTGCTGCACCAGGGTGGCCAACTCTGCTCCGGTGAGGAAGTGCATTACTGGTAGGTGGTCACAAGTGAGGCCGCACTACGATCTCTTCTTTTTTTAACGATTCCTTTAATACGCATTATGGGTAAACATATGGTTGGGAAGGATCCGGCATCTGCGTTAAATACGAGTTTTGTCATTGCATGCTTGGCTGTTTCGCTATTTCTAAGTAGGGTGGTTCTGTTGCACTTTCTTAGCGCTGTAGAATACCACCAGACAGTCTGTCAGCTCTCAACTTTAAATAGCTCGTAGCTCGCCTGGCCTTTTCTTAATTGTTTGAAGTGCGATTTCAGTTTAACAAAGACAAAAATAGAGAAAAAATTTGGCCGTTTTGATCTCGGGCCTTGCGAGTTTAGGCCGACTTAGGGCCCTGGCTTACCCTTCTTTTCACGCGTTTTTTTCTATCCCGAGTTCTTTTATGTCGCACTGAATTTTGGTTTTGTTGGCGTAAAATGTCCGCAGTGTCGGAGTCATGCTCGCACTCCTACTTTGACGTTTGCTGTCAACTCACCTGTTGCGCGCCCCTGTTTTGCGAACCTAATTGGCTTCTTCTATGGGGTTGTTACGTTGAGCGTAGATGTCGCGGACAGTTGGCGCGCAATAAAAGCAAACGTGATAAGGTTCTAGCCGATAAACAACAGACTAGTGCTGCTGCTAAGACTGTATTGTATTTTGTTGGCGTTTTGAGTAGTAAATCAAACTCTGAAAAATTGATATAGTATAGTGGTCCTAAGTCGGGAGTCAGATATACGTACTTGTGATTATATTTGCGGCTAGCCTAATAATGTAGAATAGTGGATGAAAAGGTAAGAAGCTAATTATTTCTAATTCTAAAGATCGACGAAAGACAAGAAACTTCGCACAAAAGTAATGAGGTGTTTGCATCACTCACTGCATACTGTCAGCTTGAACTTATGTGTGAATAGAAAGAGTGGGTAACAATTAAGAGCACGAGGTACTCTACCATGAGAGAGCTGAAAGCCGTACCGTGGGTCTCACACTTCATGAGGCCGTATCAAATAATTAGGACTGTGTTTAGAGAAATGTATTCTCACGAACAGTGAACCTGAATTACAATCCAACACAACATCGTGACCAGCGTAACATGCGCAGACACACCAGAAATTGATAAAAAAGTGTTGTTTACATATTTACATTGCACGGTAAACGAAGAAAACACGCATTACATGGTAAACGAAGAACACACAAATAAAATATAAATTTGTTTGTTACGTATGTAGATGATATTTATACGGTATTTGTTACAGAACTGTACAAATATCAACCTAATAGAACCAGGCAGGCCTAAAAACAAGCTTCACACGTCTTTAACAGACGAAGACAAAAAGGCAGAACCAGTTTCACCCAGAATTCCTACTCACCGTGAAAGAAGACTTCATCCGATAAATCACATTGCAGCTCCCAGTTCGGAAAGAGAATGTGGTGTCGACGGCCTGCTGCAACCATCTTGCATTGATCGCACCAAAGACAGTAAGCCCTCGCAACATGGAGAAAACCGGCCAAGCAGTCTCGAGAACAATGCCGAACTGAAACGTAGCGATTTACCCCGAGGCCATGAAATTCAGCATGCACAGCCCTCCAGAAAACACGAGCGATGACACATTGCCTCAAAACATGCCGATTTGTTTCCCGTAGAGAGCAGTTCGGGCATGTTGATGATTGAACCATTCGCCAACTTGCGAGGCTGTCAAGGGTAGGAAGGAAACCCCACCCTGGCCGCCACATGAAGTCCTGGAGGTGACCAGGCAGAAATGATGCCATCAGCGCGCTCCAAGACACATGACTAGAGCACGTGCGGCGGGCCGGAGGAACCAACGAGAGCAACAAAGCGGCTGTTGTGCCCCCGATTGGATATTCCGACACATTTACCACAGGACAAGTCGACTGGATGTGGCGAAAAAATGCGACAGCTGTTGCATGAAACGAAGGAAGTGTTACTGATGGTGGGCCCCGACTGCATGGGGTGCACTTCAGGTTATAAATACCAGAGGTGAGAGCCTAATAATTAATGTGCGAGAGATTGCTCGGTGGATTCCTCTCCTTGTACGAGGCGCAACAGGAAGCACAGGCCCCGCCGCGGTGGTCTAGTGGCTAAGGTACTCGGCTGCGGACCCGCAGGTCGCGGGTTCGATTCCCGGCTGCGGCGGCGGAATTTTCGACGGAGGCGGAAATGTTGTAGGCCCGTGTGCTCAGATTTTGATGCACGTTAAGGAACCCCAGATGGTCGATATTTCCGGTGCCCTCCACTACGGCGTCTCTCATAATCATATGGCGGTTTCGGGACGTTAAACCCTACATATCAACAGGAACCGCAGGGCCATTAACCGGCAGCATATGGACACTGAAGAGAAAGCAATGCCTCTCTGAAAACGCTGTTGTCCTAACGTCACACGAGAGACCAACTCAGTGCCACCGGATCAAAAGGAAGAGCACAAAGCAGACTGCAATAATTTTACGATACGTAGATGTGGTTGCACCACGTGAGAAAGGTACAAAATGCGACCGAAGAACACAAAGTGCGCATGGAACCTCCACTCAAGAAGCAAGAAGTCGAAATGCCGTTCATTCTCCACTTTGTTTAGAAAAAATTCATTGCCAGAAACGTCAATAACACTCAACAGAACATTTCCGTCTTAGACATACTCTAACGATGATGACAAGACAGACGTCATTTACATGAACATGGATATGAGATGACGTTGAAAAAACATGTACATTCGATGGTTCACACAAACACAACCACAAAATACTTCAAGGTAAACAAGAGACAAATAAAACATAAATATGTACATTTTGCATATTAACATGTTGGCATGCCATTTCTGCCGGCGCATCGACATATCAGCCTACCAATACCAGGCCGGCCGAAAGACAAGTTTCACTCGTCCATCATAGACCGACACAAAAGGGCAAGAACACTGCCGAAGAAGTTCCTCTTCACCGAGAAAGAAGAGCTCCTCCGACAAAACAGACAGCAGCTCCGAGTACAATCGTTCTAGGATCGGGTAGAGCGCGCGGCGGCGGCGGCCCGCTGCAACCGCCTCGCAGCGGTTGCGCCAGAGGCAGAAAACGCCGGCAACAATGAGAAGACAAGCGAAGCGGCCTCGCGAACAACGCCCAGAAGAAACGAAGCGATTTACTCTGAGGCAGTGAAATCCTCCACTTTTAGGGTCTAAGCTCTTTATAGCGGCACCTGTTCGTCCCTCGTTACCGTTGTATGTTGAAACAAGTATAACATTTTGACCTCCAAGGTGGTGCCCATGAGAGATTTCTTCTGTGCGTTGTTGAACAATAAAAAAACAGTGCTCTATGTACATGCCAATGGCTGCTGATAGGGAATGAGAGCCTTGAGCATTCGGCTTTTAGTTAACGCGCACGTTGCGATCCCCATTAGCAGTGATTGGCATTCACATTGAGCACTATCCGACAAGAAAGGATTGCTGCGTTATACTCGTTGGGTGTAACATCCTTAGTTTTAGAAATGTTCAGCGAGCGTTGAGCCGCAGTGCCATGAATACAATGAACTAGTATATACCATGAACTCGAAGTGGTTAAAGGGCCACTCACCAGGTTTGACAATTTTGAGCTGACAAGCGCAATGCGTAGACTAGGCATTCATAATCACGTCTGCCAAAATTCGCCACGCTACGCGCCGCGAAAATGGGTCAAATTTTAAGATGAACGCTGCTCTCCCTCCCCTCTGCCGGCGCACGCCTAGAGAAGGAGGGCATTACGTGGGCGTATGAATGGCCCTACGTACATGGCAATGCAATGACGTGTTGGTCCTCTACGTAGACGGCTCTGCTCTGACGTTGTCAACAGTATACAAGACATGGCGCAAATTATTTACCACAACATGTGTAGTTTATGTATTTGTTGCTTTAAGAGATTAATAAAACTTTATTTAAAAATGAGACGCAATAAAAAATTGTGTGCATTTTTCTTTCATTTTTCCCGCGAATAGCAACGAGATGCGGGGTTAATGTGTCGGCGTTTTACGTGCGTTCGTGTCCCCGCGATCAGCGCATGAAACAGACGATCGCCGTGGAACGCTCCTACGCGTTCGCGCACTCATTGCGCTCCCCTACTCTACCGCTTTTAAGCCAGCGTTTCCAAACCATCCCGCAGAAACAGGCAGAAGATCACGCTGGTCAACAAAGCAACGCTGCTCGCGTGCTCTGGGGTTGGACTTGTTTGGGCACGTCATGCACACGTCACCTCTTGGTGGGATGCTGGTGAGGGTGGGGAAGAGATTTGGCTTGCGAAGGCTACGCGGATGAGCGGCAAGGGTTTAGGGCTCGCCTCCTCTCATCCTCGTCTCTCGCCGTTTCAATAAAAAAAATGGCAGCATATTTACAGAGTGAATGATGGAGAGTGGGGCGAAGCATTCGACCGTCCATTCGTTCTTGCTTCCGTCCATCTATGTGTCCGTCTGTGTGACCGTCCATGCGTTCACCCGCCCGTCCATGCGTGCGTCTATGCATCCGCCCCTGCGTCCGTTCATGCGTCCATCCATGTATCTGTCTTTGTGTCCATTCGTCCATCTCTCTAAACCTTTCTAAAACCAAGGAGGTTACGCCCAGCGAGTAAAACGTAGCAACCTTTTCCTGTCAGATAGTGCTCAATGTACATGCCAATGGCTGCGAATGTGAAATGGGTGGTGGTGAAAACATTTAATAACCATTAAATGGTTACAGAGAGGTGATTGGGTTGGGGCATTATTGGCCTCCTACCCTCACAGCACTAGGTGGAACCCCTATTCCGGGGCTCCATTGGCAAGCAACGCCGCCCGCGCACGTTGAACCAGAGCCTCTTGGGCCTTCAGGTCTTGACAGCTGAGCAGGGCCGCCTCCCAGTCCTCTCTCGTGGGATTGGGGTTGGGGGGGATAGATGGATTAGACTGAGAGACAGGAGAACTCGGCTTTTACTTTCTTGCGGCTTGCGCTTCGGGTCTACTTCCCACCTTCAACCACCTCGAGTTCATTCATGGTATATACTAGTTCATTGTATTCATGGCACTGTGGCTCAACATTCGCTAAACCTCTCTAAAACTAAAGAGGGTACACCCAGCGAGTATAACGTAGCAACCCTTTCTTGTCAGATAGTGCTCAATGTACATGCCAATGGCTGCTAATGGAGATCGCAGCGTGCGTGTTAACTAAAAGCCGAATGCCCCTGTCTCTCATTCCCTATTAGCAGCCGTTGGCATGTACATAGAGCACTGTTTTTTATTGTTCAACAACGCACAGAAGAAATCTCTCACCGGCACCACCTTGGAGGTCAAAATGTTATACTTGTTACATACAACAACGGCTACGAGGGATGAACAAATGCCACTATAAAGAGCTTCGCCCTTAAAACCCGTTTTCTTCGCTCGTGATGAACCGATTCAAAAACTTTTTTGGCAAAGTGTTCCTCATCGGCCGCCCAATAGCTCCCACTGTCTAACTAAAATTCGGTATGGGGCCTGGTGAGTGGCCCTTTAAACGTGGGAAGTAGATACAAAGCGCAAGCCGTAAGAAAGTAAAGGCCGAATTTTCCTGTCTCTCATTTCCCAATCGCTGCCATTGGCATGTACATTGAGCACTACCTGACAGGAAAAGGTTGCTACGTTATATTCGCTGGGCGTAACCTCCTTGGTTTTAGAAAGGTTTAGAGAGCGTTGGGCCGCAGTGCCATGAATACAGTGAACTAGTATATACCGTGAACTCGAGGTGTTTAAAGGTGGGAAGTAGACCCGAAACGCAAGCCGTGAGAAAGTGTGCGTGTGCCACCTTTCGTTTTGTCCTTGGAATGTCCGCTGGATGGCGGTGCTTCTATATGGGGAATATATGATGAAAAAATTCGAGATCGTGGTACTTGGAGTGTTGAATAGATGGCCGAACGGACACACAGACAGATGCATGGATGGACGCATGAACTGACGCAGGGCGGATGCACGGACGAAAGCAGGGATGGACGCACGAACAGGCGCACGCACGGATGGGCGGATGGACGCATGGACGGTCACACAGACGGACGTATAGACGGACGGAAGCAAGAACGAATGGGCGGATGGATGCTTCGCCCCACTCTATATCATTCACTTCGTGGATATGCTGCCGTTTTTTTGTTACTTCGTCGAGAGCGTTAAACCAACGGAGTTACAAATGCCATAAAGCGTGTTCATAAGAAAGTGGTTAACAATTTAAAGTACGCGGTACACTACTATGGGAGAACAAAAAGCCGTCCCTTAGGCCTCACACATGAGGTAACTACGCTAATGTTTGTGTTTTAAAAAATTGTTAACGATTTGTAGTACTTAGTACTCTCCTACGGGAGAGAAGCTGTACGTCGACCTGTGAACCTCCTTAACCCGCTGGGAAATGCTGTGTGCTTGTGTGTGCTTAGAAAAAATGGTTAACGATTTAGATTCCTCGGTACTCTATTATGCGAGAACTGTGTCTTTAGAAAAAATGTTTAACAATTTTGAGTACTTGGTACTCCATTATGGGAGAGCCGTAAGCCGTCCGCAGAACTTGCAAGAACAATATGTTTACGAGACACGTTCAGCCTTCAAGCGCTTCTAGAAGCCCTCATGGTGGTACGTTTCATGAAGGCAATTAGTGCCAGTTGGCAGCTATGCTATAAAATGAATATTTTAAATTTTCCTCTTTGTTCAGACAGCGTACAATTATATTAGGCGTTGGAGGTAATGTAGCCTGAGACTTTTAATCAAGTAATAATAGAGAGAATGTGTGATGTCATCTTTGCATAATACCACCTCAACATTGCCTAATATACGAGACCAAAGCTGGGCATATACTAAGCTTCCATACTGTGCCTCAATGAACTTGAACGCATATCATCTCCGTATTGTACCAACACTACCTAGACTATTCACAAGGCCCGTTCATACCCCTCCCTCCAGACGGCATACGTCACGCTAGTTGTCCGATGTTATGACCGGCACAGCAAGGAGGTGGCTTGCAAGGGACGCTCATCGGCGTAACGGTCAAACGCTGTCCGCGTCCTGCAGGAACGCGGGAGGCGTCTGTGTGCGCCGCAGGAAATGCACATCAGCGTCGCTGGGACACACAGTCGGCGTTTAGCGCGTGCACGGACGGATATAAAAGGAGCGTGTCGGGAGTGCGCTATGCTCACTCTCTGAACTTCGCTGTCCCGCTCGTCTCGAGTGCGCTCTGGGCCCTTGTGATCGAAAGGCGCGTCTGTACGCTCTCGTTGCACTGTACTTCTCTTGCAAATATGTAAATTAAACGCATCTTCTACTTGTTTGTGATACGCGTCGCAAGAGTCGTCCTTCGCCGGATCCTAGGTGGCAGCCTCAAACCCTCCCCGGGCATATCATCGACTGTCCAGTGGCCGAGGACGCGTCGCTCAGGTGGTGGTGTTGGTCACCCCTCGCACTTTTTTACCCCGAAAGGCGGACAAGCCACGACAGGTTTGCCTATCATCGCCAGCTGCTTCGCTGGTTAGACTGCGTTAGGCTTGGTGCTGCATCGCACGGCTCTGAGTCTTCGTCCATTCACACGTGTCTTATTTTATTGGTGTTGTATTTGTGAGTATGTGATTACACATCGATCAGTGCGACATGGGACGTTGTTGTGTTCCCGGTTGCCGCGGCAATTATGACAGTGGTCCCAAAGTGCGTGTTTTCGCATTCCCCAAGGATGAAGCTCGGAAGAAGTCTTGGATAAAAGCCATTCCGCGAAAGGATTTCACACCAAGCATACACTCCAAGGTGAGAAAATGCTGAAGTTTGTTGTCTTACCGACTCTATCGCATTACTGGCGTTCTGCCTCTGTTACTGTTGAACGGAGCGAGTATCGTGAGTGGTGATGGTAGTTTTGTCGGCGCTTCAGGTGGGGCAGTGCGGTAAAATAGAACAGAAATACTCAGGCTCGTGTCAAAGTTCCCATTAGCCCGTTTCGTATGAAAGTAATGAAGTCACAGTTGTGCTTGGCGCAGGTCTGTGAACTCCCCTTCCTCGAGGCTGACTTCATCAAAAAGCTGTCACATTTCGACGAAGCGTCGGGACGGACATTGACAGTCGACAGCGAGAGGGTGCGCCTAGTGTCAGATGCTATACCATCGGTGTTTCCGAACTGTCCGTCCTACCTGAGCACGAATCGCAATCGTCGAGAATCTGCTGTCTCGAAACGAGCTTGAATGGAAGGCGAGGCCTTGAGCAAAGCGATTAAGGACTCTATATGCGCAAAAAAAAAAAAGCGAAGAGGAGAGAAATGCTGTGTCCTCTTTCGAACACTTAAGAGACAAGCTTTCTGCTGTATGCAGTAATGATTTCTGAACCATCAAGGCCAACGATCGTTGTGTGATGTTTCTCCGCATCGAAGATAATCCTTCACCGCACGTGAGGTTTTCCGTCACTGTGCTTGCTGATCTCTCACTTGCAGTCTCAGCAGGTATGATCAAGCTGGTTTCATAACCTTGCGGAGGCGCAGTTCCAGACGCAGTGCGCGACATTCGGACGTTGTCCTCACTGCTCCATCAGCTGGAAAACCACAAGACTGAGACGCCTGAAGTTGCAAGTCCGTCGAAAACAGCGTCAGTGTTGTAGTATATCGGCTCCTTATTGAATGAGCTGTCCCAAGACAGTGACACGACCAAAGAACACAGTGCTTTGTTTCGTTTGCTAAATGAGCAAATAGCTCTCGCACTCGCTGCCCCCATTCGTCGCTACAGTGCTGAAACATTAGTGTTTTCTAGCATCCTGCACTCCATATCTCCGCACGCCTTTAACTTTGCCAGATCAGCGTCGACGTTGACTTTACCCCATCGTTCAACCCTGTGCCGCGTTTGTTCCAAGTATGGAGGCGATCCACTGAAGGAGCAAAACGAAGCGAACTTCCTCTCCTACATTCGAGAAAGAGTGAAGTGCATGCAGCCGCACGAAAAGACGGTGACGCTAATGGTTGGTGAAATTCATATCAAGCCATACTTCGATTATAAAGGGGGTAGCATAGTTGGATCTGCAGCCAATTCTCAAAAGGCAGCCACAACCGCTCATGTTTTCATGCGTCAGTTGCTCTTGTTATCAAACAAAGATGTGCTTCACATTCTTCCTGTTGATAAAATGACCGCCGAAATTCTACATGAGTTCTGCAAGAAAGTAATTTTAGAAGTGGAATCTATGGGCCTCAGGGTCATTGCTGTAATTACCGACAACGATTCCCTCAACCGGAAAATGATGTCGTTTTTCTCAGAGAAACAGGAAGTAAGAATTGTATATCCTCATTCAGTCGACGACAATCGGCCTCTGTTTTATGTCGTAGACCCTGTGCACATACTGAAATGCATCAGGAACAACTGGATGAATAAAAAAAAAACGAAGAAATATGCTTTTACTTTCCTGAAGTGAGCCTGTCAGGAATATTGCCCAACAGGCCACCCAGAATGAAAGCAGCATCATTTGAAGCCGTACGGCAGCTGTATGCACTGGAACAGACATCGCTTCTCAAGCTTGGCTACAAGCTAAATTCCAAGGCAATCAATCCAACACCTATGGAGAGACAAAATGTAAAGTTGGTGTTAAATGTCATTAATCCGTTTGTATCAAACGCACTTGAGACGCGTGTTGATGCCCTCGAAACCACATGTGCCAGTTCAACAGCTCTCTTCATAAACATCATATCGACGTGGTGGAAAATTGTCAACGTGAAGACCCCTTCGAAAAGTCACCGACTGAACGACACCCTTCAAAATCCAGTGAATTCTACGGTGGATCAACAGCTGGTTTTCCTTAGTGGCATGGTAGACTGGCTGGATGCTTGCAGCAGCGTCAACATGAGCCGTGGCTGCTTCACAAGTGAAACACATTCTGCGTTGAGACTCACTTGCTTGCTACTCCCTTGTTGAGCTGTCGCGGTACTGTTTAGAAGAATTGAAGTTCAAGTATGTCTTGCTGGGAAAATTTCAAACTGACACTCTTGAAGATCGCTTCGGTCGCTACCGTCAGCTTGCTGGTGCACAATATCATGTTTCCGTGAGGCAGCTTCTGGAGTCTGAAAAAAAAATTCGTCTGCAAAAGCTGCTGATGCTTCCGCAGCCAGACATCAGCAGCGAAAGTGACACAAAAGTATGGCAACATAACTTCTCTGTTCACATCTCAAATGATGAAATTTCCAACCCAAAGCATGACATGGAGGTCGTTGCTTATATCGCTGGATATTGTGCTCATTCAGCTCTGAAGAAGCTGTCATGCGCATTTTGCAGCAGCGTGCTCATCCTGGAGAGCAGGAACATAGATGTGGAAGGTAACACAATGATTGACAACTTGTCAAGAGGAAGCTTAAAGTTTCCGCAGCCATGTACTGTGCACATGGTGCTGGTGACAACGCTTGTTGTCGAAAAGCTCACCAAGGGAGAAAACGCAAAGGCGTTTCTCGCGTCTAACAACCAACGTGGCATTGTAAGCTCCATTACCACATCACTGCTAGGAGATGTTGAGCTAGAGACTTGTGAAAATGGTCATACGTCTGAGACTATCGTGCGGCTTGTAGTGCTTGAACAAGAAATGAGGTAGGATAGTTTTAGCCTTTCGTCCTAATAAAACCACTTCTACAAATGCATTTCTGACTATTACAGTTTGATCACGAAAGTGTAAAGACAGGCGTAAAAAATGCTGATCGCGCAGGAACAAAAAAAAAACAAAAAAAGAAACACCGGCTTTCAATAAGTGCCCACAGCAGATATAACGAGAACGAGTGGCGACGACGGCCGGGGTGCAGGTGGGCAACTAGCGTGACGTCACGCTCTCCCTGGAGAGGCCTTGTCAATAGTCTAGGTGGTGTTGATTGTACCCGTGCTAGTAATAGTTTGTTAGACGTTCGTAATAATAACATATAGGATTTGTTTAACAATCGCGTTAAACAGGTGCATGGCGTAAGGTTAGTAATAGTGAAAAATAGAACCGTTGCAACCTTCAAGTGTCTGCAAGCTTACGTATTAAGAAGGTCACAAACGCCCAAGACAGTAACAGCTCCTATTACTTTCTCTTTGCTTGTGGTTAGAAGCTTGTTATACAAATTTTTTTCAAGATTGCACAATTATGGTACAATGATTCGGTCATGAATAGACATGAAAGGTGCATTCGAATACAGTTCTGTTTTAACCAACTTCCCCCTCGTGCTTCGTGCATGCGAATCCCCTCTCTCTCCTCGCCCATGCCCCCTCTGTTTTGCATATCAACGCCGATGCCAGTGGCGTCTGCTAGCGAGTTTCTGTTTAGAAAAGTGTTTAACCATTTAGAGTACTTGGCACTCTACTCTGGGAGAGCTGAAAGGCGTCCCGGTCGAAGATTTCTTGATTGGAAAAACTTATTGCTTATCACACTGCACAATTGTTCATTGGTCACGCCATATATGTATAGGCTCTCAATTTTGACCTCCAAAGTAGTGCTAGTGGAATTTTTCTCCTGTGCGTGGTTGAACAACAGAAATTCCCAGTGTGTGCGTTAACTAATAGCCAACGGTGGGTGATCTCTCTATCTAATTGCATCCTTTGTCTCTCATTGCCCATTAGCAACAATTGGCGTGTCCAAGTAGGAAACACCGGTCAATCACTGCGTGCTTCGCACCTCCCGAGGTTTTTCTCCGGCGCAACGCCACGATAAGTGCCAGAGTCAGCGCCACCGCCAGTGTAAGCGTAGACCCCGCTGCCTCGTTCCCACACAATGTTCTCTTTAGCGGGAGATGGTACAAGTTTTATTGCAACACGCGTAGAAGATGTTGGTGCACGAATATGGCGCACGCTGCTTTTTGGTTATGTAGTAGATAGATCATAAAATTTAAGGGGTAACATGCCAACAGCGGTAATGGAACACACACACACACACACACACACACACACACACACACACACACACACACACACACACACACACACACACACACACACACACACGCACACGCACACGCACGCACGCACGCACGCACGCACGCACGCACGCACCAAAACACCGTCACAACATGGGAGAAAATGCCTCAAAATTAGTTTGTAATGCGTCTGATATTGTCTTACGTCATCACTCAAAAGAATAGAAAAAAACATAGTGGTCAACACTTCAGGTCAATATAAGATTGAGCCCACACACGTTAACGAAGCAGCCGACACATAACAGGCTATAGTACACACAAATGGTACATAGCTTCATGTAATGTGAACACAATATCTTCTTTGCTCATTGGAAGTCTTAGTGTCTCAGAACACGCGTTTTAGCACTGGTGAGAGCATGCGTCTTTAAAGGTCTGGTTGACCATGGGTCGAAAACTTTCCTGATGTTGAACGTTCTTCCGCCTAGTGCTATTTGTTTCGATTCAATACGGTGTCTTGTTGTGTCATAATGTGGACAGACTAGAAGAACATCACGTATATTTTCATCTACAAATTTACTCTCACAATATACAGTTGGTTTTGCGTATATTGTGTAAGATATACGGTGTGTAGCGTTAGCTAGTGAATAGGTGTCTCCATAGTGTCATTTGAATCTCGAGTGATACTGAATTTAATGAGTACGGTGGTCCCAGGGGAACCCGAGGGTGACCAGGTCGCCTAATGACTAGCGAATTTAACGAGTAGATCAATATGCTGTAAGTTACAGCTCTTTGAACTTTGTTCAAACCAAGTATCTTCACTCATTCGGAAATATGTTGACGTTATATTACCGGATAATCATTTCTCGAGATTCATAGAGAAACGGACGCCTTGCACGAAATATTTGTGCTTTCCTAACGTACAGCTTTAATAAAGAAGTAAAAAAGGAATGACCTTCAGAAAGCAAGTGATCACAACTACTTCGTAGATTTTTACTTTATTAAAGAAAGCCTCAGTATATTCATTCCAGCAAAATTATATCAGTTATTTGTTTTTAAATTTTTTAGTATAGTTTAGTTATGTTGTTTTGTGAAAAACAATTGGCAGATCTCACGTACAGTGGGAATCGATATGCGAAGCACGAATGAGAAATGTTGATATGTCACTTTAAAATCAGCACAACGTTACTAGGTGGTATTAAATGACGCCGTACATGACTTTCGTGTCATGATAATCATGTTTGAATGTGTCGTTTACCTTCGTCATCAATACACGTCACGTGATACCGAATTTAGTACATGGGGAGCTAGCGAAATGGCCGCGAGCACGCTATGAGCGAGGTATATTGTCATGTTCTTACATGGCACGTGCCTCAGGATTATCATGTTTGCATCAATCATATATTTCATCATCCATTGACGTCACGTAACACCAAATTTGGTATATGTGGAGCTAGCAAAATGGCCGCGAGCGCATCATGAAGGGCCCAGTATACTCCAATGTAGCGTTCACGCGTGGGCACGCTGGACACAGCGACGCTACGTTAGCAAAACACGAGCACTCTATATTCTGACGCCAGACGCGAATAACGTCCGTCGGCACGGCCCGACGGCAACCGGCGCGAAATGTGACATGCTGCATTTCGCGCTGATGCGTCACTCAGACAACACTGCGTCTTCTTCTTTTCGTAACGAAGGGACGCTGGACGCCCTGAAACGCACATGCGTCATAGCAACGCAGCGCGGAGTGCGCCTGAGAGTATAGGGCAGGACTGGCGCCTGGCGTGGCAACGCCGGCGTGACGCAACAAAATGAACGCCGCTGAGCATGAGTACCGCATCACGTCGAAATCTATTGGCGCCTTGGCGGTGGCATGTAGTCACGTTCTGACATGACACGCATCTCATAATTATCATGTCTGCCCTGTCACATACTTTCGTCATCCGTTGGCGTCACGTCATAACAAATTTGACATATGTGAAGCTAGCGAAATGGCCGCAAGTGCATCATCAGTGTGGCGTGTAGTCATGTTGTTACATGACACGCATGTCGTGATTGTCATGTTTGGATGCGTCATTTACCTGTGCCATCTATTTGCGTCGTGTAATACCGAGTTTAGTACATGTGAAAATCGCGAAACGGCCGCGAGCGCATCATGAGCGTAGCATGCAGGCATGTGGTTGCATGACACGCATCTCATGTTTACCATGTTTGCATCAGTCACATGCCTTCGTAATTCGTTCACATACTGTAATACGGAATTCGGTATACGTGCCGCTAGCAAAACGACCGTGAGCGCATCATGAGCGTGGCATGTAGTCATGTTGTTTCTTGACACGCATGTCATGATTTTCATATTAGGGCTTGTCACTTGTGTTCGCCATGCAATCATGCCATACCATACCATACCATACCATACCATACCTGTTTTGCAACATTAATGTAAACGAAACCATCGCAACACCTGCAGGACCATGAAATACAAATCATGACATTCATGACATACATGTCACGATTTTCATGTTATGTCTTGTCAAATATGTTCTCATACAGTCATGTTATGGCATACCAAAATTCGTATTGATACCATTATCTGAACGGCCAGGAGAGCTTAAAGTAGTAGGCGGCTAGATAGATAGATAGATAGATAGATAGATAGATAGATAGATAGATAGATAGATAGATAGATAGATAGATAGATAGATAGACACGCTCAAAGTCGCCGAAGTGCGCTAAGAAATGCTTCGTATTTAAAAGAAAAGTTCGCAAACGCAGCACTATAGTTGCCAAGAAAGTCGAGGCGTTCCTAAACAATTCAAAAGAACGTTTGAACGTGAAGTTTTGACCGTGAAAAAACGTTCTGCGAAACTAATTTTCGGCCACTACTGCCGCTGTGTCCGACGAGAGCTCACCAACTGAACTATTGTTTTGTACATTTTTTCATGCATGGGATTGTTGCGTTGGGATAGCTGTTGTTGCATTGAACCTAACCGCCTATTCGGTCTTCATTTGCCTCTTTTTATTCACTTGGATAATTGTCAGTGCATCGCATTGTTCAATTTGAGGTTTAGTGCCCCGTTCAAACTATTTCACCATGTTTGGAGCGACGAGACGATGAATATCAGTCAGGAGTCTAACTCGCCTCAGCTAGTTGGCTGAACGCTGGCACTGCAGTATCTCCTGCAAGGATCAGAAGAGGGAGGAGGATTTGCGAGGGGTGAGAAGATCTTTTTTATACCTAATCATCATCATCATCGTCATCATCATCATCATCAGCCTGACTACGTCCACTGCAGAACAAAGGGCTCTCCCATGTTCTGCCAGGTAAACCGGTCCTGTGCTTGCTGCTGCCAATTTATACCCGCAAACTTCTTAATCACATCTGCCCACCCAATCTTCTGTCTCCTCCTAACCCACTTGCCTTCTCTGGTAATCCCGTTAGTTGCCCTTAATGGCCAGCGGTTATCCTGTCTTCACGCTACATGCCCGGCCCATGTCCATTCCCTCTTCTTGATTTTAGCTATGATATCCTTAATCCCGGTTTGCTCCCTAATCCACTCTGTTCTCTTCTTGCCTCATAAGGTTACACCTACAATTTTCCTTTCCATTGCTCGCTGCGTCGTCCTCAATTTAACCTTAACCCTTTTTTGTAAGACTCCAGGTTTCTGCTCCGTAGCTAAGTACCGGCAAGACACAGCTGTTATATACCTTACTCTTGAGGGATAGTGGCAATCTACCTGTCATATTTTAATAGTGTTTGCCAAATGTGCTCCACCCCATTCTTATTCTTCTAGTCACTTCAATCTCGTGGTTCGGCTCCACGGTTATTACCTGCCCTAAGTAGACATAGTATTTTACAACTTGACTTCTTCTTATTACTTCATTCTGACTTCTTCTATCTTTACTGGTGGGGTGTCATGTGGGTTACTGCTAGTTCTTATAGTACTAGGGTTGTGGTTGTCTCTGCTACTGTACAGATTTCTGTAAAACTCTTTCGCTAATTTAACTATCTTATACATATTGGTAGTTATTTTGCCCTGTATGTCCCTTAGTGCATACATCCGATTTTCGCCTATTCCAAGTTTCATCTTCACTGCTTTGACGCTTCCTCCGTTTCTCAGGGCGTGTTCAATTCTCTCCATGTTATACTTCTTACATCGCATACTTTACGCCTATTAATCAACTTCGAAAGTTCTGCCAGTTCTATTTTGTCTGTTGTACTTGAGACTTTTACCGTTTGACGCTTCTTATTTAGATTCTTCGTTTCCTGGTAAAGCTTGCCAGTGTCCTGTCTACCTACCCTGCCTCCAACTTCCACTGCACACTTCGTAATGATATTCGTCAGATTATCATTTATTGTATCTACGCTAAGGTTGGTTTCCTCACTAAAAGCCGAGTACCTGTTCTGAAGCGACACTCTCAATTCCTGTACTTTCCCTCTCAGTGCTAGCTGGTTGACTGGCTTCTTGCGTATCAGTTTCTGTCGTTCCTTCTTCAGGTCTAGGCGAATTCGAGACCATACCATTCTATGGTCACTGCATCGTACCTTGCCAACCACTCCCACATCCTGCACGATTCCTGGGTGTACACTCATTATAAAGTCTATTTCGTTCTTATTTTCGCCATCAGGGCTTCTCCATGTCCACTTGCGGTTTTCTCGTTTTCGGTAGAAGGTATTCAAAATCCGTAAATTATTGCGTTCGGCGAATTCTACTAATAGCTCTCTTCTGGCGTTTCTAGTACCGATGCCATAATCTCCTACTGCCTGGTCTGCAGCCTGCTTCTTCCCTACCTTTGCATTGAAGTCGCCCATCACTATAGTATACTGTGTTTTTACCTTACTCATTGCCGATTCCACGTCTTCATAGAAACTTTTAACAGAAGCGTCATCATGGCTGGATGTAGGCGCGTGAGCCTGTACCACCTTCAACTTGTATCTTTTATTCAATTTATTTACGATACCTACCACCCTTTCATTAATGCTATAGTGTTCCTCTATGTTGCCAGCTATGTTTCTGTGAATTAAAAACCCAACTCCCAGTTATCTTCTGTCTGCCAAGACCCCATAGCAAAGGACGTGCCCATTCTGTAGCACCGTATAGGCCTCGTCTGTCCTCCGAACCTCACTGAGCCCTATTATATCCCTATTAACAACCTCTAGCTCCTAGAATGGTACAGCTAGACTTCTTTCACTAGATAAGGTTCTAGCATTAAACGTTGCCAAGTTCAGGTTCCAATGGCGGCCTGTCCGGATACAGAGATTCATAGCACCCTCTGCTGCGTTGCAGATATGACCGCCGCCGTGGTCAATTGCTTCGCAGCTGCTTGGGACATAGGGCCGTGAGTTATTTGCCGTATGCATGTGGGAGGTAGTGGCCGGATTCTGCACCAGGGTGGCCAATCCTTCTCTGGTGAGGGAGTGCGTTCCCGGCGGTGGTTGCCGGTGAGGCCGCACCCCAGGCTTCTTAATGCAGTTCCATCACCACGCGGATTTTTTTATCCGGTTGGGAACTGCGTGGCACCTTGATTTGAACCACGGACCTTTTGCGTGCGAGGCGAATGCTCTAACCACTACGCCATTGCCGCCCTCCGGTTTCTTTACCGAGTTCCAAAATAGCCAAAAATGATCGGTTGCCATTCGACAGTGATGAACGAGGTTTTGCAGCCTCTGCCAGATCGCATAAATATCACGCACTCCTGGCCTCCTATGCGTGCAATAACCACGCTTATCCTTCAGTGACAAATGAGCCGTGCCTTTGAGTGTACATTTGTGTAGACATTTTTTTTTCACACGAATAAAGATGTGAACGTCTCGCACAGGCTTATCTCTGATGGGGGATGCGGGATGAAAAACGAAAAGCTTGTGCATCACGAGAAAGCTACCATTCACAAAGATCAGTTGGAGGAGCCTTCAGAAGCCAATAATTCACGGCGCACTTCCAACTGACTTATTGCATTTCACCCAGAAGGCCACAAAGCCTATAGGGTCTTGGGAAAATTACTACAAAAATTTGAGCCAATGTCAATTTTCGATACAATGAAACCCGTTATGGCCCTCTAGTCGTCAGGATGTGTGGCTGCTGACCCTCCAGGTCACAGGCTAATATGCTGACCACGGGGGCCGCATTTAAATGGCGGCGATATCATAGAATTGCCCACAATACTTACTAGAGGGAACTCTGGCGCTAGTGTCTATGGGATCTGCAACGCACGGCGCTTCAGCGAGCATGGGAATGATGGGTAGTACACACATTTGTCTAATATTCGTACTTCTGGTCTGCCTTTGGCTCCGTGTGTGTTCGTGTGGCTTGAAGCTGTTTTCTTACGAAACAAGTATTAGCAAATGTTCAGCGGTTGTGCTTCACCATTTTATTTTTTTAGACTTACTCTGCACATTGGCTCACGAAGTTCAAAAGAATTCAATCTTTATTTCAAAACAAAACGGAAACACAGCAATAAACGGAGCCGCAAGTACGATTCGCCACCCGCAAGTGCGAAGACTAGGCAAATGTGTGTACTACCCATCATTCCCAAGGTCGCTGAACGATCGCAGCGCCAGAGTGCCCTCTAGTTAATTTTGAGAAACTGTATGGGCGATGTGGCCGAGGTCCACGTGGTCACATTTAGGAGCACTTCGAAAAATCTTGGTGGTCGTCGAAAAAACCCCAGCAGGCAGAGACCTTCACCACGGCGTCTGTCTGACTCATACTGCTGTTCGAGGACGTTAAATCCCATCAATTATTATTATTAGTGGACATGATATGCTTAGTGCTTTCATCGCAACTAAAGCGCTGTAAGGAGAACGTAACAAAAAAAAAAAGCGAACTAAATTAAGAACAACGCTGCATGCGTATTACCTCGACTTACGTGCAAGCTGAAGCAAATTACTGTGCGCCGTTAATACGTTTTCACAGTAGCAGTTTCAAGGTCATGAGTGCTGATCTTGGCTTATAAATATACCTATATGGTTTAAGACTGTACAAAAAAAAAACAGCGCTGGACATGGCACGGTGGAAGAACGACAGGCAGCGCGCTGTTCACGTCCTAATCATGTACCAACCACTCAACTCATGTGGATCCCTGCAGTATACACGCTGTGACGACGCTGATCTTCAAAGGAGTTCATTCGGCTCTCCAACGCCAGTGTGGTACCAATCATCCCCACTATCACCTTGTAGAGTTACAGAAATATTCTCCTTGTACCACCAGCAACATCGCACTTTATGTGCTTTGACGACATCATTGTTCAACTTCGCAGCAACAGAGCTATATGATACGTTTGGTCTATGAAAAAGTATTGGAAAGCCTTGACCAAGAGTAGCCGAAGTAATATGAACCTCAACCTCTCCACAGCAACACAGAACAGATCAGAACTGCCTTGACCATTATTTGCTGATGTGTTTGCTGTTTACATAATTATATGCCAAAGCGAAGAGCGTAAGAACATGGTTTACTAAGGGCATCTATATGTACTCAAAGCAGCATGGGACAAAAGCCACGTATTGAGCACGTTCAATCGAATACTATGTCATTCACTGCAATTATTCGCCACACCTTTATTACTCAATATATTGCGGAAATCTTACTCCTTCTGAAGAGGAAGCAATATAACAAGACAAAAAAAAAGAATGTGTTTTCCATTGAACATCCCGACACCCTGTCCGACGATTGGGCAAGAAATATTTCGCGGATAAATACGCAACACAAGACGGGGTATAGTTGTTGCGTAAAACTTGCTATAATGCAAGAACCTCACTTACAACCACGAAAAAGCGCACCCTTTGAAATCCACTCCAGGGTCGAGAAAGTTTAATACAGACAACCGAATGCACGTGCCACTACGTCAGAAACGAACGAGCGTTATTTCTGTTACAGACTCGCACAGCTGTGTTTTATGGAGCAGCTCGGAGTGATTCCTTTTTCGATCTACTCGTGCGTGGGGTTGTTTTCATTCTCATGCTCACATGCGCGGTGACTAATACTCAATCATGCAAGAGAGAACACATAGAAATCGCGCTTCAGAACGCGTGAGTGCCCTGCAGCGACAAGCCGTAAAACGGAGTTATGGTGGACAGAAAGCGAACGCAATAAAGTTCCCCATGTGCGGCGATCCTTTTTGCGCAGCCTGATGATTGCCTGTTTCTCATCGTTTTCACCCCGAATCTCCCCACTGTCCCTCGTAGTGTAAATCTGAGCTCCAATTTTCTTGACACGTGTTCGAATGAGTTCAGTGCCACCTACCCACCATGAGTAAAGGAAACATCAGACTGCCGTGTAATCAGGTTTGCAGTGAAGCCAATCTCTATCGTGGGCTTTTTCTTTTTCTTTTTTTTTGCTTGAACGTTTACACATGAACAGCAACTCGCCTTTATGTCAAGTACTGATGTCTATTCAATCAAATAAACTGATTGTGCTGCATGCCTTGTTCGAAGGCGTTCCTTTACTGCACCCACTGAATGATACATGCGGCCGTTGATTTCCCTTCATACACACTCAAGTCGTAAACCTCCGTCGTGCCACAGTGCTCTGAGCCAATCTGAATTACGCTCCACAGAGGCGTGACGTAATGCAGGCTCATCGTAAAGCTCAAATATGAGCGTTGCCCTTGTCTTTAGCCTGCACTTTATGACCGTGACCTGGCTTCACCATTGGCACAGTGCAATCGGGAGAGCACGCAAAAGTCGTAAATCTCAATTATGACTGTCACTACAAACTTCAACAAGTTCTCGCAAGGCAACGGCACCATGTTGCAACAATAAAATTAACACCACCACCACCACCAACAACAACAAAATGAATAATAATAATAATAATAATAATATAATAATAATAATAATAATAATAATAATAATAATAATAATAATAATAATAATAATAATAATAATAATAATAATAATAATTATAATAATAATAATAATAATAATAATAATAATGCTGATAATGATAATAATAAGCCGACACGCTGAGTCTACCCACCGTTCGAGCCAATAGCGAGCAACGAATCTATGAAGGGGCGAAGCGTGTAGGGAAAGGCATTTCAGGGTCTACTCAAGGGGAAACCCGGGAAGAGGTGAACGATGCACTCCGTCTTTAGTTAGTGCGCACACTAAGAGTCTTCATTGTTCAACTAAGTGCAAGAGATATCTTTAACTAGCACTACATTACAGATCAAGATGCAGTTCTTATATATACGAGGTGGCCGGTTCGGTGAACGGTTATGAAGTGCGTTCTCTCTCGTGTCCGAGGGAGCGTTTTTCGTAGTCTACGCGCGTCGTTCGCTCTCTTTGGCCACGTTGCGAGCGTTGAAGTGGTGGCGAGAGTGAGAATGTTTTCTTGGCGAGAGAAGGCGGTGATTTTCTTGCATTCAAGCAAATCGACCACCACGATAGCAGCAGGAGACGACGAACGACGCACGCCGATTCGCTGAGACCATAAGGTGCTTCACCCCATTGAAAACCAACGTATTTCCGTGGCAAATGCGAGAGGCATACGTTAGCGCTACGTTCTGGCACGGTGCACCGGGGAGGTCGAGCATAGTTTCCCGGTATATGTCCTCGACATGCTTCGTCATGTAGAGGAACACTACTATGAGTCGTCATCAGCGTCACTACTTGTGGCTCAGGCCTTGCGCGTATACCTAGATGGCGTGTACACGAGATGCCGGCGATTGCAAACCGCCAGCATCGTGAAAATGTACCCCATGCTTCAATGCAATGTCTTACGGAGGCCCCGACGTTGTGCGAAATCTTTGAATTGTCTAGTAGGCCTTCCTTGCAAAGTTTATGGTGCAAGCAATTCTGTGGCACGCGTTAGGATAGCCTTAACATTTCTCCAATAACTGTGTTACTCCAATATGACCAGCAGTACAAAAGTGATGAGAACGATGACTTCGGGTTTAAGAGATACCATTGGAACGTTGAGAAAACAAATTATTGTTAGAGATAACAGTAGTTGACATCTACGTTAAGCAATGAATTCGTCGTGTTACTGGTTCAATGACGATTGTTATAGCTCGAGAACAGAACGACGCCAAAGGGACAAGAAGTAGTTGCGTTTGTGACAATCAGGTGGTGGTTTCTTTAGTGTAAATATTAACAAGGAGCAGGGACCTGAGTTTTGTTGAGATGAATGCGTGCCATACATATTATCAAATCAGGCATCTTTCGCGCACTTGTTCACGAGTGCGAACCTCATTATACAACCGCAAGGAGCATCACTTCTTATCAAATCTGCTCAGGAGAGCGTGCCATGCGGCATACGTTCATGTGGTCCCGACTCCACACATACTGATTTCATGAGCATTGATCTTTAAAGTCGAGAGGAACCAGTACCTCAGAAGGACATCTCACTATCTGGAAGGGGAATACACAAACGCATTTGTTTAACTGAAAGTCTCTGGTCCATACGAAGTGACTTCTTTTTATTTTTCGTTCATTACAGATACGGAACGTAGTCAAGTCATACAGACTTTTTTTATTGTTTAGTTTGTCTTCCGTGCCTTGATTTGCTTATTTCTACCTTTATCAGTATTTTTTATTTAAGTATTTGAAATATCTGGTTTCAATGTACACATTCGTCACACAATAAGGCTGTCAACATTAAATTCTTTCAACAGATTGCTCCATCTCTAAATCTCAATAGGCACTATTTAGGCAATTTCAACGAAGTAACCCCCAAGGTATATATAAATATGAGAGTATACGGCTGCCGTTGCTGCCAAAGTTCTTGTTTTTTTTAACCAGTAAAAGTGCAGACATCGCAGAGAGCTCAAAGCGATAATTACAATAATTCTGTCAATACTGTAAGGCAGAGATTCTTTAACCGTCTATTCTCAGTGAACGAGTAACTTTTAAACCTTTATTTGCCTGGTGATTAAACTTGAAAGTTACTGAACATTGCGGTTTCTTTTTCTCATTCGTCATGTGTTTGCAGTACGGGTACAGCCCATATAAATCATAGTTCCCCCCCCCCCCCCCTCCCCAAAAAAAAAAAGCTAGAGTGGAATCTGGCGCTGCGATCATTCAGCGACCATGGGAATGATGAGTAATAGACAAATTTTCCTAGTTTTCGTATTTGCGGGCATTGAATCGTACGTGTGGCTTCGTTTATTGCTGGTTTAAGCTTTGCTTCGAAGAGCGAACCCTTTTGAACTTCGTGAACCGATTTGAAATGGTGAGCCTAAAGGATTAATGGATGAAGTGCAACCGCTGAACATTTCATGATTCTCGTTTCGTGAGAAAGCAGCTCCAAGCCACACGAACACACACTGAGACTGAACTACGAAGTTTAGACAAATGTGTGTACTACCCATCATTCCCATGCTTGCTGAAGCACCATGCGTTCCAACTCCCATAGACACTAACGCCAGAGTTTCCTCTAGGGTGTAATCAGGAAACTCTATGACATAAATTACCTGAAGCGCCTTCCGACATGACAGAGCCATTAAATATGATTGGGATGTAGTGAGTGCACCAGGCTTGCACTGAAACGTGGTACTTATCCTAAGTGCTGACGGTGAGTCTGCCGCTTTCATTGGTAAAACCATTTGGAGCGTTGCGTTTCTTTATTTTTTTTACATCGACTGCTTTGAAGTGAATCTTTAGAGTAAAGGCTGCAAATGCATTTTGTGGCTATGAGAGATTTTCGCTGCTTTTAACTCCACATAATTTGTCCTACATGTTTGGGGTATATCACGTTCTTCATAAAGTGAGCCGGTTTTCTAACACGTCCTGCCTTTTCTAAAGCGGGAGGCACCACTGTGTCCACTTCAGAAAAAAAGCAGCAGCGTGTACACATAGTGCTGGTCTACCTCATTTCACTAAATTATTATTCATGAAGAAGGACAAATTTATGAAATCGCGTTTCTTTACTAAACACAATATTACTGAGAACTGACCAACAATTGTTTCAAGAAAACTATACGGGTTATTATTAGAAGTAATTTTACTGTAATTGTGAAGAGAGAAAAGTGAACGAAAAGATAACTTGCTGCATGCAGGAACCGAACCTGCAATGTCCGAATAACGCGTATGATGCTCCCATCAAACAATTACTTGCACTTGATAAAGAAAACTTGTCTCAGTAGTTTTCGCTTTTTCCGAGCAATCTTTCCCGCACATTATGCGCTGGCTGCGACCATAATCGATAAACCTTCTTTGAAGTGTTGAAAAACTTGGTGCGATTTTCGCAGTTTCGAAAACACTGTTATCGTATGATACGAAAGATGACCATCGCAAAGTTTCAAAGGCACAGAGTGTCTCTGCGTTATTGAGTTTTAGATAGCACGCCAATGCTGATAGTCCTGCGAACAAGGAAGCAGACACGATTCTGTACACACGTTATTCCGATCGGCAATAGAATGATGATCTATAAACTGTGTTAAAAAGCTAGTCAGGCCAGGTCAAGCCTCTTCCAAATTCCTGAAGATATTCCAGTTCTTCAGAGTCAGCATTTTGTGAGTGTGCTGCCAATACTGGGCCTCAAGTTGAGTATGCAGAGAAACTATAAATTGTGATATCGTCAAAAAAGTTGAAGAAGACAAAAGAAACTACCTTGATCAGTGTCTACATTTAAAAATGAAATAAAATTCGCATTCTTGAAACTTTTGCAGTTTTACAGAGTCAGCATTGTGCGACTGCAGTTCTAATGATAGTACTCAAGTTAAGTGTACATAGAAACTGTAAGCTTTGAAGTCATCAGACACAATAGTTAGGGAGGAGGAGGAAGCAAGAAAAGGGATAAGGCAGCGAGGTTAACCAGAAAGACATCCGGTTGGCTACCCTACACTGGGGGATTAGGGAAGGGGACAAGAAAGACGAGAAAGAGGGAAGAGAGAGAAAAGAAAAAAAGGTGAAGGGAGAGACTGACAGTAATTTCGCTGCAGCATGTAGAACTCTACTGCATGTCAGAGGCGTTCACACAAGCCTGTCTTTCTCAGGAAACACAGCAGGGCTTTCACTGCCTTGTGGGCTGTCGAGGCATGTGGACGTTGCTGTAATAGCACCTGCACAGAAAGAGGCCGATCATCCATTCACCGCATTGTGTTGGCAAGTACTTGTCTATCTGAGGCAAATTGAGAACGATGGCACTGCAGGTGTTCAATATTTTCGTCGGTGCCGCAAACATCGCACGCCGCACTGTCAGTAATTCCGATTAACGTGGTATAAGCTTTCGTGAAAGCAACTCCCAGCCAAAGGCGATAGAGAAGCGAAGCTGAACGTCGATGTAGGCTGGGTGGAGGCCGGAGTTGTAGTGAAAGGTCGAGCTCGTGCAGTCTTGTACGTCGTACGCTTGGTGTGTTCCACTCAGTCAGTGTGAGACTGCGGGCCATTTGACGAATCTGCCTCGCCGCATCCGCTCTTGAAAGCGGAATCAGAACCCTGTTTGCTTCTTTATGTGACGTGCGAGCAGCATGATCTGCAGAATCATTGCCGCCTATACCACAATGCCCTGGTAACCACTGAAAGACGATGTCATGGCCTTTTTGTATTAAAAGGTGGTGAAGTTTCACGGTTTGGTAGGTCAACTGGTCGTGGCATCCACGTCGAAGAACTGATATCAGGCACTGTAACGCTGGTTTTGAGTCAGAAAACAAAGCCCATTTACCTGGTCTTTCTTCTGAATTGATGAGGTCCAGTGCATTGCGCAGAGCCTCCAGTTCTGCCGTCGTTGACGTTGTCACATGTGAAGTCTTAAAACACCGAGTTACCCCTTGTGATGGTATAAACAGTGCTCCACCTGAACTAGACGGCGTAGTAGAGCCATCCGTGTAAATGTGCACGTGGTTACTGTAGTTTTGTTCCAGTAGAAATAGACTCAGTTGTTTCAGGGCATGTGTCGGTAAGTCCGATTTTCTCCTGATTTCTGGAATAACTAAGTGAATTCGCAGCCGGCTCAAGCTCCAAGGAGGAAGCGGTGGCTTTGATGCAGGTGCGTATGTCTCAGTAAACGATGAGCGATGCTTGTAGACAATAGTGCCATATGTCGTGCGGGGCCTTTCAGCAGCTAGGCTCGACAGGTGGTGAGAAGGGGTCCTGGAATAATGCCTGAGGTGCATGCGCATTGTCTCGGTAATATTATGCGTATTTATCGAGTGATCTTGAGCGATGGCAATGGTTTCAGTCGTTGAAGCACTGCGGGGTACTCCAAGTCATACCTTAAGTGCTTGGGCTCGAATGCTCTGAATCGCGCGCAGGTTGGTCTTGCCGGTGTTAGATATTGCAGGTAAGCTGTACCGCAAGAATACGATAAACAGCACTCTGTACAGTTGTAGCATGGATGGTATGGGCACTCCCCAATTCTTTCCTGCAAGGAATTTGAACATGTGCCATGTTGCGATCAGCCGCTTCTTCACATAGTTCACGTGTAGAGTCCACGACAGGTTTCTATCTATTATGACTCCCAAGAACCTGTGGCTTCTGCTGAACGATATGTATTCTTCACTAATCGATATGCTGCAAGCAGACATTGGTTTCTGCGTGAACGCTACCACTGCACATTTTCCGCAGGACACCTCGAGACCTTGTTTACGAAGGTAGCATGACGTCGTTGTAGCGGCCTTCTGAAGGTGGGCGCGAAGCTGAGGCCTTGTCACACCTGATGTCCAAATGCAGATGTCATCAACATAGACAGAAAGTTCTACAGTGCTAGGTAGCTGCTCGACTAGACATATGAGGGTTAGGTTGAAAAGTGTAGGGCTTAGCACTCCTCCTTGAGGAACTCCTCGGCTGCTGTAATAATCAGGTGTTGGTCCATTCGCTCTCATCACGTAAAATTGTCTCAGGTGTAAGTAGCTGTACAGCCACATATATATCTTGCCATCAAGACCTACTTTTCCAAAGCACTAAGGATGGCTTCATGGGTGACATTATCGTAAGCCCCCTTAACGTCTAGAAACAGGGCGGCGCAGTCTCTTACAGGCTTTCTGGTGTTGAACATATGTCACCAGATCAACAACGTTGTCGATTGACGAATGGCCGGGCCTGAATCCGGTCATGGATACTGGATTGATTTCGTAGTGCTCTAAATACCACTCCATTCACGTTAATTGATTGATATGTGAGATTTAACGTCCCAAAACCACCATATGATTATGAGAGACGCCGTAGTGGAGGGCTCCGGAAATTTTGACCACCTGGGGTTCTTTAACGTGCACCCAAATCTGAGCACACGGGCCTACTGCATTTCCGCCTCCATCGGAAATGCAGCCGCCGCAGCCGGGATTTGAACCCGTCCATTCGTGTTAGAATCATTCGTTCCATCGTTTTTCCCACACAACTGGCAAGTGTGATAGGACAGTATGAGGCAATATCCGAAGGAGATTTACCAGCCTTTAGAAGTGGAATGAGGTGACTTGACTCCCATGCCTGGAGAACCGTACCAGTCTGCCAGGAGTCGTTGTATAGGCGTAAGAGTGCCTTCCGAGCTTCTTCTCCAAGATTACAAAGGGTACGATAGGTAATGCCGTCAGGTCCGGGTGCTGAAGAACGTCTGCACAGTTCCAGTGCCACCTCTAGCTCATCCATAGAAAACTGGCATTCCATACGGGGACCACGTGAGGGCGGTGGGTTGTCAAATGTTCCCGTCCTTGATACTATGAAATCGGAATCACCGGCAATTCTTCTACAGAAAGATTCTGCGACGTCAGTCTCTCTGCATCGAAGGTGAAGTGCCAAAGATGTAAACGGGTGTCCCTGACGCAAGGTTGTGCTAAGACCCCGGACAGTTCGCCATATCAGTGATAGGAGCTTTCGTGGATCCAACGACTCGCAAAAGGATGTCCAACGACACCTAGCCAGTTTATCCATGTGCCGCTGCATTTTATTTTGAATGAGTCTAGCCAGCCTCAAATCATCCATGCACTTTGTCCGTCGGTACCTTCGTCCTGCACGACGGCGTATTGGGTGAAGATTCTCAAGCTCGATGTCGAAATCGTTGCGCTTGTGACTAGTCAAATGTGGATGCGTGGTATTCTGCAGGACATCCTTTATCAAGTCCTCTAGTTTACATGATGAGCCGTCGGTACAGCAGTCTTTGATTAACATTTTGAATTTCTTCCATGCAATCGGTGTATTTGAGGCCTCTTAAGGACTTGGAGCTGGTGAAACCTTCTATACACAGGTAAGTTGGTATATGGTCGCAGCCCCGCGTTTCCAGATCCGAAAACCAGTGCACTTTCCTGGTAAGTGAGCGAGAAACCAATGTAAGATCCAGGCAGCTGCTATAGGCTGATCAGCGTAAATATGTAGGGCTTCCATCGTTACAAACGCAGAGTTCGTACTCCGGGCCTAAGGACACCAATTTTCTTCCTCTGGAGTTGTCCCTGGAGCTTCCCCATAGGAAACAGTGGTCATTGAAGTCGCCAGTGATCACCCATGGCCTTGGAGTCAATGTCAGAATACGGCGTTAGCGCTCCCAGTCAAGGCGGCTTGATGAAGATAAGTAAGCTCCGATAATCGTGAAAGCAACCTTATCCTTCTTTACTGTAAGGCACACATACTGATTCCCTTAATCAGGTGAGACTCTGTGGTGAACTTAAGTGAGGTCATGGCGCATGAATACAATAACTTTGCTGCAGTCTATGTGAGTGGAGGACATAAAGCACTCATATCCTGACAGCTTGGTTGAAGCACACAGGTTGGGTTCACAAATCACGATAATAGAGAAGCAGTTCACAAATACAAACTGTCTAAATTCAGACATGCCCGACTTCAGTCCCCTGGCATTCCACTGAAAGACAGATGCATTCTTGACTTCCGCTCGAAACGACGGTGCCTCGCTGGCCATGGTTTTACTTTAGAGCTGCAAGCACCACACTCTGGGTGTCCAGCACATGCAGTGCGGTCTGCGCAGCCGAAGTGTTCATATTACTCAGTAGGACACGCATGGTACTCATCAGCGATTGCAGCAAGCTTATCACTTGATCTTCATTCATCGCATCACTGGTTTGAGGGGTCGTCGAGGGCGGTGGGATTTGATGCAGCTCCGAAGTAGGTTGACTTCGTGGAAGAGAGGGCCACTGTTCGGAAGGTGCGACTGCTGTCCCTTTCTTCTGTTTGGCAGTATCCGTCTTCAGTGAGCTTGGTGTTTCTGGGTCAGCCTCTTTGATAGAGGATCACATCTCTCTATCGGTAGAGCAGTTTTTCCGTGATAGTCTTCGCCCACGACACCGTCATCGGCGTAGTGTAGCGGCAGCTTCCTTGTGCGTTGAATTGTCCCGCACCATACGCCTGAGTACCGCGTGCTCGTTTGGCACTCGCGGGCAATCTTTGGATGAGGCATCAAGAGCGCCATGGCAGTTTGGACATCGTAACACGTTGGCACCTCAGGCGTCTTTTGAGTGAGACTCAGCGCACCGTGGACACACAACTTTGTTCTCACAGACACCTTTTACGTGTCCCATCTTGAAGCACTTGTAGCGTTGCAGTGGCTTCGGTATGTATGGACGCACTGAGTGGCGAACATGGCCAACTTTGACATACGAGGGAAGGCTGTCTCCCTCGAACACAAGCCTCAAGCACCGTGAGTTGCCGAGTCTGGTATTGTGCGTGATGCGGGTGCCTTCTGTCGCTGACTTTATTAGTATTGGCAGGTCATTAGCAGAGATGGAAAGATCCACATCATAAATGACGCCTACAGTGCCATTACAACCTGTAGCGACCATTGGCCGAACTTTGACGTTGCCGATTTCTGTTATGTGCCTAAGGCTTTGCAGTGCGCTACGGTGCATAACGTCTACAGCAAGGACATTCTTTCGTGCATTGATCCTCACGTCTTTGATCTCATTCGGCGCGGTTTCCTCGAGAAGCACAGAAAGAACTTGCCCGTTGAGGAGTCGCAAGTTAGATGCAGGGTCTTCGGGCATAAACAGCATGGTATGCGGCCACCGCTGTGGTGCAGTCTTAACGGTGGAAACACTTGCCGACGATGCCGTCCGCAGCAGTCTTCGTTTTGTAGATCGATTCATGACGACCGTGAAGTCATCATTCGATGACTCAAAGCCGTCCGAGTTCAAATCGGTTGCCTCGCTGTCCGTGTCGCTCGACGCGTTGCTACGCTTCTTGGACGACGAAGCCCGGTGCGATGGTTACACGCCTGGAACATTCTCAGGTGTGTCCTGAAGCATCATTGCAAAGGAGGGAGCGGCAGCTCCCAGGATTTCCAGGAAAACAAATTGAAAATACGGAGACACGGGCACAAGCGTTCTGTGAGAGAATCATTTCCGACACAATAGTTAAAGACACAATAAACTACTGAAATTGTTGTTTACCTTTCAAAATGAAAAAAATGTTATTCTCTACAAAACGTTATTTTGGGGAGTAATTAAACAAGACTGTAGTGCTTTTATTTCACCAATTGTCGTTATAACGACGATGGCAGCAGCTGTTGAGGCGGTTACAGCAGGTGATTACAGCAGGATTACAGCAGGTGTTACAGCAGGCGGTTACAGGCGATTACAGCAGGTGTTGAGGCGGTAATAAGCCGAAAAGTTTGAGAGGACTTCATCACGCAACTGTGCTGCGAGCACGATTTAAAGATACTTAGATTAACGTGACTCAACTAAGAAAAAATAGAAGCCCTTGAAAAAGTACCGTCAAAGAAATAAGGCACAGGTTGCTCCAAAAACTTGAACTTTCAAGCTCCTAACGAATATCAAAAAAGCTTCAGTGGCGGAAATCAACTCGTAAACCAGAATAAAAGCCAACATATTTTCAAGCAAGTTGATTGAAACTAAATGCCAGATAATGCGCATAAATTGCGACGCCATCAAATCTGAAACAAACATGTGCGCTACCACGTTCGGGGAAAGAAGACCGTTTGTCCAACAATGCGGGTTCCACATGTACAGTTCCAATGTGGAAAGTCAATGCGAATACGCAATTTATTTTTTCGGCTCGTAATTTTTTACCTCAAACTCGTCCATATTTTACTGTGGTCTCAAATATACAGACATTTCAGGCGCGTTTTCGAAGTCTCCATCGTCGTAACCGTGGCCATGATGTTCCATAAAAATTCCTAATTGATAACATCGCGCCGCAAATTTTCCGGTTGTTGGTTGTGCAAAAGGCTTAAGGAAGAGGGGATGGTTCTAGATAGTAACCGCTTGCTCAATGGAGAACTCTGTACTTGGATAAGCCGGGCACAGTCACCCTATCTCGACACGTATGACGGCTCATACCCTTGTAGGTGATGTGTCCTCGCCTCTCAGATGGCGCTAAAACAATAGACAACATTTTGGTAGAGTTGTTCGCTGCAGTGCAGCGGCTGCGTTTCTCTAAACCGGTGCTTCGTTGAGTTATGGCGGCTCAGACGCTGATTGAGTTAGCTGCCAGCCTAGCTTCGTGTATCAGTTCAATTTGTAGCAATCGCATCCGTTTCCGTGCAGTTACGGAGGAACTGCCTTTTTCTTCTTCAAGCAAAGTACAAAAAATTGCAATATATCTCAGTCTGGCGGAGAGACCAAACAGTTCGCTGTCAGAGGATAAAATTAAAAAATATATATACAAAAATAAACTCACTTCTTGTGCACTCTTCCAAATCACCCTTGGACGCTCTTTTTCGTAAGCAGTTTATCGCCGGCACCATTCACTGCATATTCACAGAATTATTTATTTTAGGTGCGAAGCTCCTTATAGCGGCACCCGTTCGTCTCCCGTAGTATGTAACAAGTATAACATTTTGACCTCCAAGGTGGTGCCGGCGAGAGACTTACTTTGTGCGTTGTTGAACAATAAAAAATAATGCTCAATGTACATGTCAATTGCTGCTAATGGGGAATAAAAGACAGTAGCATTCGGCTTTTAGTTAACGCGCAGGCTGTGATCACCATTAGCTGCCATTGGCATGTACATTGAGCACTATCTGACGAGAAAGGGTTGCTACGTTATACTCGCTGAGTGTAACCTCGTTAGCTTTAGAAAGGTTTAGCGAGCGTTGAGCCGCAGGGCCATGAATACAATGAACTAGTATATACGATGAATGAACTTGAGGTGGTGAAAGGTGAGAAGTAGATACGAAGCGCAAGCCGTAAGAAAGTAAAAGCCGAATTCTCCGCCTCTAATTTCCCATTAGCAGCCATTGGCATGTACATTGAGCACTATCTGACTGAAAAAGTTTGCTACGTCATACCCGCTGGGCGTAACCTCCTTGGTTTTCGAAAGGTTTAGCGAGCGTTGGGCTGCAGTGCCACGAATACAGTGAACTAGTATATATCATGACCTCGAGGTGGTTAGAGGTGGGAAATAGACCCAAAGCGCAAGCCGTACGAAAGTGTGCGTGTGCCACCTCTCGTTTAGTCCTTGGAATGTCCGCTGGATGGCGGTGCTTCTATATGGGGAATATATGATAAAAAGATGCGAGATGGTGGTACTTGGAGTGTTGAATAGATGGACGAACGGACACACAGACAGATGCATGGATGAACGCATGGACGGACGCAGGGGCGTATGCATGGGCGAACGCAGGGACGGACGCACGAACAGATACACGCATGGACGGGCGGATAGGTGCATGGATGGTCACACTGACGGACGCATGGACGGACGGAAGCAAAAACGAATGGACGGAAGAATGCTTCGCCCCGCTCTCCATCATTCACACCGTGGATATGCTGCCATTTTTTCCTGTTTCACATCGCACCTGTTAGTTCGGGGCTCAGAATTAATTTTTTATACTTCACTAGACTTGTACTTTTCTCTCAATTTATTATGCACGACCAAGTGTTACGAAGCTAACGAAGGTGGATCACTAAGGATCTTCACGCCCTTCATAAAAAAAGTAATCGCGCGAGAGAAATTAGGCTGCTAATGGAACGCTGATTGCAGAGCCGTTATTAAACCTCGGCAGTGGCGTGGTCAGCAGCAAGAGTAATGATCATGTTAGAGGTAGCGCACCCATTTATCACTCCTCAGAGGTGGTAAAGAATACGCCGACTCCGATGGAGCCGCAAACTTTGCAACTACAAAGGAGTCAACGAACATCATCAGTGCACATCACCCCAACCAATGAAGAAGAATGGTTGTGTCGTGGCAGCAGAAGTCATTTGCATGTTCTGCTTTGTTTGTATCGCGAAGAAAAGAGCGTTGCTTCTTTGTACCGCAGTTTTTTGGCTCACTGACATGGTTTGTTGTGCAATTTATCGGCACGATCAGTAAAGTGGCTTTGTGTGCTTTGGTGCGGTTTTTTAGGGGCGAAGCTCCTTAAGACCTCACGATGTCTGCCGTCTCACGTCTGTCCGTAACACGTCTTCATCTGTCTGACATTTCTGAACCATTTTCCATGTGACCGTCAACTTATGAGCAACAGAGGGCGTTGGTGGTAACCGTTTTGCATGTAACCTTCAACTTATAAGCAACAGAGGACGCTGTGGTTAATTGTAGATGTGATGGCGCTGCTGTCAACGCTATATATATATGACCACGTTCCATACCACACATTCTCTTTTCTCATATGGACGAATACGAACGCAGAAAAGCGCGACGTGCTGAGTATCAGCGTCGCCGTCGACGGGAAGCTACCGCGGAGACAAAAGAGAAGGAAGCGGGTGCAAAGTGGCGACGGCGACAACAAAGTTCTACACCACAGACTAGGGCTAAGGAAGCGAAGGCTAAGCGGGAAAAACGCCAAACTGACGCGCAGTTGAGACACCTTGAAGCGGATGCAAGGCGGCAATACCGACAAGAAAATTCTACACCAGAGACGATAGCTAATGAAGCTGTGATTATGAAGTCAAAACGTAAACAGGAACTCGGAACCTCATAACAGCTATAAAAAAATCACCGCTATGTCACAATCGGTCTCAGCACTATCTCTTTGAATAAAAAAATATATATAAGTATCACAACCACAGTCAGTCTCAGTACTATCTCAACTTTAATCACAATAATCACTTCCGAAAGCTTCACCCCATAATTATATTCAAGCAGCTTGAAATGCAGTGATTTTTTGCATCAGAAAACAGAGACGCTAAAGGAGTATATTAAGGTATACTAAATCTGTTATTAAAACTTTGAAAAGTAACAAAAAAAAAACAAAAACCCAGCAACTTCTGGCACAATAAATAATACTTGAGTTGGTGCTTCTATTTCAACTAAACGTTGCATATCAAATTTGAACACCGCCTGGGCTGTAGCTACTTATACTATAGCAAGAAATGAGAACCATAGACTTTATTGGATACAGCCAAACCTTAGTACTCGGCCTATAGCGAAGGATGAAAACATTTTCTCCACTTCTCAATGCCTGGAAAATTGTTTAACACAGTACGAGAGTTGGTTATTTATATTGTTCACATGGTTGATTGATTGAAATAACTTCATGGAGGCCCAGCGGGAAGCATCCCGTAACAAAACAACAAAACTGTCTGCGGTATCGAATATTTCCATATTTGTATAGAAGTAACGGTGGTTCAACAGTCGCAAAATGAGTGATGCGCACAATGACTGGCCACCCATGAGTAGCAATTAAGGGCACACTCTGAAAAAAGAGCGAGTAAAAAGGGTGTCTTTTTGTCCCACAACAATAATCGTCATCTATATTGCGTTCCATCCTAGCGCTATCGCCCCGCGCCCGGTACATTCCGGTCAAGATTGACATGCCCATTATCAGGCTTACATTGCATTCTCGATAGGAAAGTGGCCAGCGCCGAGTTTTCGAAAAAGGAAGCGCACGCAAGCCTGACGACGATTATTGTTGTGGGACAAAAGGACACCCTTTTTACTCGATATTTTTTTACAGTGCACTGAAGGCAACTCTTTGCGATCAAAAATTTTTTTCCCGCAAGGTATCTTTCCTGCCTAACCTGTTACTCTTTAAAGATGACTATTGTGCAGTTAAAATTTCGTCATTACCCGCTTCAATTATTAAATCCTGTTTTTAGGGGCGAAGCTTCTTAAAGCGGCACCCGTTCATTCCTCGTAGTAGTGCTTAAGATGTCTTACGCTTTGACCGGCAAGGTGGTGCCGGTGGGAGATATCTACTGTGCGTTGCTGAACAATAAAAAATTTGCAGCGTGCGCGTTAACTAAAAGCCAATTCTCCGGTCTTTCATTCCCCATTAGCAGCCATTGCCATGTACACTGAGCACTATCTGACAACCTCCTTGGTTTTAAAAAGGTTTAGCGAGCGTTGGGCCACAGTGCCACGAATACAGTGAGCTAATATATACCATGAACTCGAGGTGGTTAAAGGTGGGAAGTAGACCCGAAGCGCAAGCCGTAAGAAAGTGTGCGTGTGCCACCTCTCGTTTAGTCCTTGGAATGTCCGCTGGATGGCGGTGCTTCTATATGGGGAATATATGATGAAAAGGTGCGAGATGGTGGCACTTGGAGTGTTGAATAGATGGACGAACGGACACACAGACAGGTGCATGGATGGACGCATTGACGAACGCAGGGGTGGATGCATGGACGAACGCAGGGACGGTCGCACGAACAGACGTACGCACGGACGGGTGGATGGACGCATGGACGGTTACACAGTCGGACGCATGGACGAATGGAAGCAGGAATGAATGGACGGACGAATGCTTCGCCCCACTCTCCATCATTCACTTCGTGGATATGCTGCCAATTTTTTTTTTTCAAAATTCAACAGGCAAGTTCCTATGCCCATCAACTCGTGGATCTTGATCCGAATTCCCCGCCCCACTCCCCCCTTTCTCGCCATGCCGCCGCCGATCCGATTGACCCCGCGCCATTGACGCACCACCGCCGAAGATAGAAACACCGGCGCACTACCGCTGGCAATTTCGGCACCGGCTCACTTGTCTAATATGGCAAAACTGTGTAACACGGAAGGCTGCGAAGCGAAGGGTCACAGGTTCCGATCCCCGTGGCACACATCGACAATTTTTCTTGTAATTTATTTTGGTCTTTTTGCGTCATATATATATATATATATATATATATATATATATATATATATATATATATATATATATATATATATATATATATATATATATATGAATTAAAGTGATTACCTTCGTCAATCATCGTGGTAAGTCATTATATGGGCGCGCAGTTAAACAAGCCATGTAGACACAGATTATTTGTGCTTTCCTACTTTCTGTCACAGAAAAATTTTATGTAACGGTCGATGCTTAGTAACGCATAAAGTAAAGGTGTATGATCACTTTTAATTTAAGCTTCCGAGATCACGAGGGCTGGCAACCTATTTTCACAGAGAATTGGCAAGTTTGCACGATTATCAGTTTTTTTTCACTTGTATCAAATGTTCCTGCTTTAATTGAATCTCGGAACTAATATACAGCTTGCTCTAACTATTCCTTTCATGTCTTGTTCTGCGGGAAGTTATCTGTGATTGCCAAATCCATAGGATCACTGATCGTAAACTCTAATAATTACATTATCAATTTTTAAATTTTATTTTTCCCAATTTCATGCCATGACAGCAGAATTTGGAACAATTATTCTAACAATGTTAACAACGTTATTTTTGGTATTAATTGTTTTTCTCTTGTAATAATGACTGCCACTAATTTCTTGAATAGATCTGTTAGATCGGTGATAGTACATAGAAGAAGGCATGTAGTGTACATATCCGAAACCTGTGCTTAAAAAGGCACTTACTGCGATTGTCTCTTAACGTCGAGCCAGAAAATAAGGCTCTTCATATATATGTACATATTTTGTGTCGAAGCCCTGATTACAATTTAGGTTCTGTGGCACTGGCAATTATATTCAACGATCTTTCCTCTCATAAAGTTGTGTTTTAATGAACACTATGTTTTGAGGTTCTAATGTACGTCGCGATGGCGAAAAAATTGCCTCGAGGAGAACCGAATAAGCAATAATGGATTGGACGAATTGCACTCGTCTGCCCTTTCATTATCTAAATTGACCAGATTGACTTACTCCTGCTCCATCTATGTTAAGAAATTAAAACTTCGAGAACATGCACATGCTGAATAAAAATACCAGAAGAGCTGACTCTTATTTCGGTTGTGCGCTCCTCATACCAACGTCCATTATTTAAGCAATGAGTGTAACCTTGGTAGCAGAGAAAAAAAAATGTCCCAAGAAACTTTTAGAAACACAAAGTGGAGGCATGACATAACATGTACGCAAGAAGCAATCCCTCATTCTTGGAGGTCTGAATGGACGAGACAAGTTAAACGCTCCAGCTAAATTATTAGAGATGGGACAACGCTACACAAATATAAGCGAAGGCAGTGTAAGCTGAAGATTTTTCAACAAAGATGATGTTATACGTTCGACACCTGTGGCCACGAAGATATTGTTCGACATGATTTGCGCCACTGTCATTTTTACTGTCTACAGAGAAGTTCGTAATCTGTCTCTGATCACAGGCCGATATCAGAGCAGAGCATTCTGACACTCCTTCCCCTTAAAACACTGCTACAAAGGGACAGATTTTACGGCTGCAGTCTTCAATGACAATGAAACCTGAAAAACCGTCGTATCCTTCAGTGATGCTAGTTGATCTACATGTGATTGAGCTGCTGTAGCGTAGGATGATTGTGATTGACTGCGACTGCGTGTCTCCAATCTTCTTTTTGCTGCATTGTTATAATTCATATTCCTTTACCCGATTCCTTTCTCATTTGCTTAAACCTCCTTGCTTTTCTGCCTCATTTTGCCCACTTTTCCCTCTCAACAAACAAGCGATGGTACGAAAGGTCATGTAAGCAGTACCACGGTGCAGTTGAAGTTCAGAAAATGCAGGCAGTTTTAAAACCAAGCTATTACTGTGTCCATTTCTGCGTTGGGCAGCATTGCCATCGGCGTAGTTGATAGAGCGAACGCGAAGCGCAGAGCAGGATGAAAGATGGCGTTAGCGAGGAGAGCACGAGAATGAGGGAAGGACAGTGCTGAGATGACAAATTTCACGGCGGCTACCAGTGGCGCCACAGTGGTACACTCTGTCGTGCGTCGGCTGTTGTGGAACGCGCCCAGCCGTCCTCCCGGTTAGCGAGGCACTCATGCTACTCTCCATCGGCGGTGATGTGAAAAGTGCTGAACGAAATTGTCCATGCCGGCCATGCCGTTCATGACACTATCTTCCTAATGTAAACTGTGCGCACATGGTGACACTAGCACACATGCTTTGAGAGTGTAGAAACACTCCTCGCGACTATACCTCAAACAAGTGGGAGAGGTCCCGCATCTCTTTTCTCGCCGACCAGCAATAGGCCGTCCAGCAGGCCCACGAAACGGCCGCCAGGTACTCCCTGTCGGTCCCTACGTGGGAGATGCCTGCTACGTGCTAAGCGCGTCCTGCAGGACTGAAATAAACTTTTTTTATATCATTCCATCCATATACAAGATAGTCTGAGCCAGGTCTTTCTGAGCAATGAGAAACGCGAATGGCGGGAGTGGGCCATGTGCCGTTGTTGCTAAACGAGCTGCGTGAGCAGAGGCTCAACGCAGCCGACGCCAGAATCCAGGGGTGCACGGCCCTAAAACAGAAATTGTTGCCTCAACTTGTCAGGAAAATCAAAACATAAATAGTTGCGCTCCGAATATTCATTACGCAGTATCACAATCGTCGGTTATTTTTTGCTGCTGTTTCGCAAATACAATTACAGTAGAGTTGCGATCTGCGTCAGTTCGTGCATATTCTACAGCATTTCACCAAGTCGAAAGAAGAAACAGAGAGGTGGTACAAGTAACAACTTGGTAAAAAATAAGCAACAACAGCTTGCTCAGTACTAGTCACCACACAAGCTATTGCGATGACATCAATACGTGCTGTTAATGAGACCAATGGCATCATACTTCAATTAAACAATAAAAAGTATAAAAAATGAATGAATACTGGCTAACTGCATTGGAATTATGTTTAAAATGGTCAACCAGCTAGAGAAAACAATACCAAAGAAGGCCATGATAATATAAAAATATACAAGAAACTGTCAAAAGGGTGCACTAAGCTGCGCAAGGCTCAACAAACAAAGGAGCTGATCGGCAGCACGTCTATTTATTGGTGCATCTACGCATACTTTGGCTGTAGCGACATTGAACTTCGAATAACTTCGCTGTAGCAAGCTCGAACATGGCTTGAACTTTGCTGTAGCAATGTTTTATCAAGTTTGGTTTGCATAATGGCCTTATTCTTCACGGTTATTCACCCGTCTTTGCCTCAACATTGGCGGTTATCCATCCATGGTACTCCATTCAGACAACGAGTGCGATGCTAAGATATCGTCTTAAAGGCTTCGCAGCCATTTTTTGGGCTATCTGTTGCTTTAATTTTACTGGTCCTGTGTCGGGCATATTAGGATTTACACAACTTTTGTGGCATTTCACTGTTTAAGAATGTTATAGTATCGTAACACGAGATAAAAGAAACAGTCTCCTAAACAGCTTCGCTGTTGAAAAGTACCATATACGCTGGAATTACCTGTAATAATATTCCAGCCAATCGTGGTGCAGAGACTGTAATTAGCGGAGCTTGTTTGCCAGTAGCAGAGAACACTTCATGTTTGAAGGTTTTCGAAACTGAACTCCAGATCAACCATTTTAACAGCCTGAAGGTGAATTCGTTTTTCTGTAGGTTCTTCTGCATTTAATATATGTTTGTATACGCAGAGGGTCGTGGCTGGAGTATTGCGACTCTTCTGGCACACTGGTTGCTCAAATACGATGTGACCCACTTTTCTCACGACCAGCGTAAAGATGGGCCCACTTCGTTGAAGTAGATGCTGTTGTCTTTCAGATTTTCCTTTTCTTTTTTACTCGTTCTAGGATATTTTTGTCTTGCTGGCACAAGCAATAACGGGGAGCACTTCTGAATTTGGCATCGAGTTGTTCGCAACAATGTTTGGCGTTTTTCTTCGTTACAGCCGTCGCCTAAGTCTCGTGAAGATATAAGACGCCCTTGCAGGTATACTTGTACGCTTCACATCAAAACGGGCCTGCGTCCTCACCGCCACATTAGGACGCCACTCTGAAGGACATGGATGCAGCAATACAGAAAAGAAAGGAGGCTCCCGTACATTGCGACTGCAAGGAGAAAAGACGTTTCAGCTATGAAAAGAGGAATTTGGCGCAGGCTTTTGGAATTGCCATTTGCTTGCGAGCCATCTCATACGCAGCGCCTTCGGCGGGGAACGCCACCGTTTCGATAAATGTTATTCAGTCATCTGGCATTTCATCGGTGTTTATTTCCGCACCGTTATCGCTTCAAAGAATGCGTATGCAATCGCTGGCCTGGTGTTTGCGGTTCTATACCAACAGATGGTGCGAATCCCGTAGCAAATTGATAGCTTCTCTTTCACAGCTCCCTCAGCCGGTGCGCAATTCAAATCTCGGTCGACAAAAGTCCCCATCACCTCGTTCCTTCCTCGCGCGTTCACGAACACGGCACGTGTCAAACAAGTGCATATACAACACACCGGTTTGTGTGCAGCACATGATGATTGATTTGATTTGTGGGGGTTTAACGTCCCAAAACCACCATATGATTATGAGAGACGCCATAGTGGAGGGCTCCAGACATTTCGACCACCTGGTGTTCTTTAACGTGCACCCAAATCTGAGCACACGGGCCTACAACATTTCCGCCTCCATCGGAAATGCAGCCACCGCAGCCGGGAATCGATCCCGCGACCGGCGGGTCGGCAGCCGAGTACCTTAGCCGCTAGACCACCGCGGCGGGGCGTGTGCAGCACATGCATTTATGTATTTATGCACCGCAAGGATGTGGTTGCTGATAAGAATAACATGTCTTTCACGTATATTCAATGTTTTTCTAATATTTACCTACAAGTGGACTTAAGTTTTCTTCCAGAAACATCGATGAAGTTACCCTTTTTAGAACTTTACACTGTATAAATAAAGGAAGTAGTTTTATTCAAAGCAACGCTTTTCAAAATTGAAGTTCTTTGTGGATTCACAGGATTAACAGTTCCTTACGTACATCAAGAAGAAACGAATGGAAGTTATAAATAAGGGCAAGGATAGAGTTGCATGTGAAGTAAAGACTTCACTGAGCTATTTACTTGTTACACTATTTTGAAAGTAGGCTTGGTGGGGCAAAGGTGCGGCTGCTGCCACCTAATACAATAGGCTGCTTATATATATAGGAAGAAAAAAAGGGACAGTTCCCACGCAAAGAAACAGCAACGAATGTGATAGCAACAAATTAGGATGTCACGTGAAGAATGGCACGCAGATCAAAAGATCGAGCTCGCTGCACAAGCACAAAGTACGCATGAAAGGACAAGCACAAGGCAGGCGCATGCTAACAAAGTTCAAAGCTCGACACTTGACACTCCACTAAAATACAAAGAATGCACGAAACATATGCGCAGATACACACAGGACGAGCATCAACGAAAAGTGTCACATTTGTTACTTCACTGTGTTGGAACAGCGCGCTTATTTCGGAAACGGGGCCTCTGCAACGAGCAAAGCGACCTTTGCGTGCCTTGAAGCCTAAAAGCAATCTTTATTTTCGTCGACAATGCGCTCAAGATTCAGTCACTTCATTTTAATTCCAGGCAATGCACACAGTATGCAAAAAAACTGAAAAATTGTGGAACGTGTTCGAAATGATCAGTTTCAGCAGTAGTCTGCATCGTGACATTAAACTGTCCTGCTGCTTTGAGATAGATGAATGGCAAGTGGTACGTGGGGGAGTTGGTGGTGGTAAGTTGCAAGGATTTATATCACAGCACATTTCGACTTAATGCATGGTAAACGCTGTCGCATTCTAAATGAAATCTCTTATAATAAAATTGATGGCGTTTATACAGCTTCAATGCAAAGTAAGTATTGAATTCACGTGTTGATTAATAAAGTAAAACTGTAGTTTTGTAATAGAGTATTTCTCATGGTTCCTTTCGCAGTTTTGATAATTCAGAAGTTGGTTAATTTCAACATTATTCCTTTTCAGGTGAAATCTGGTATAACAAGCTTTTCATATAATTTCTTGACACGAAACAGTTTTATGCCGCAGTAAAAAAGAATTCAGTGACATACTTTCGTCACGTAAATGACGTTGAAAAAATTGCACACGTCCAGCAAACAAAGCGAAGAATTCGCAGTGACTTATCTCGACTACGCCAGAATATACGAAGCGTGGGCTACGGATGGACCCGTGGATGGATGGAGGGACGTATACATGTTACGATCTTGAATGTGTATGTGGCTCGTTGCCTCGAATGCGCGCTTCATTTATTCTATTAGTAATGTATTACACATATTACTGTCTTTCCCTTGATATTTGAAGCGTTTAACCTTTCTGGCAAATATGTCAAAGATTAGGCGTAGTCTTGTCTGCAACAACGAACCGTGCACAAATTCTTCCCTCTGCATCCGCCTTTCTTCATAAAAAGTTTATACATTGGAGACATCTGCCGCCGCATTTTGTGCAACTAGTTTGCAATAACACGGTAAAAATGTTTGCCAATGCCCTGCGGGAAATCTTACTAGAGCCAACTGTTCTCAGAAACGTTCTAAAGTCCCCATCTTGTGACATATGCTCAAACGAGCACAGTGAGACATGCAAAGTAATAGTAGTAAGAACTCCGATGAAATCGAAGGCTACACCACAATAAGCATCTACCAGAAATGTATGAAATACACTGCGCAACTTGATACAGACGGAAACTATAGTAAGCAGTAAGTTTCAAAACGTCGTGCCACCATTGTCAGACGGCTGTTATCTGAAGCGAAGAACTACGTACATGTTGCGAACACATGGGAACTAAATCATTTGTAATGTATCAAAGGAAGCAATCTATATACACGAGGGGACACGAGGGCATGCGTAATTCAATAACTTGGTGGCAAAGATGTTTGTTCTATTCGTTCTACTTCGGTTGTTTTCTGTAAAAAAAACTGTGTGTGTTCAAATTCCACGTGCATGCATAAACTGAACAGCTTCAACTTTCTTCCGCTTTGTAGCGTTATTCACTAAAAAGACCGTCTAGCGTTTCCTCCACTGTCTTAGCTCAGGTGGCCAACGAGCTTCTCTCATCCGAACAACCGCAATGCCGACTCCATTTTTCTTTCGCAGTTCCCAACTGTCTGCAAATCTGCCCCTCTTCTGCTTCGCATCCATTCCCAAGAAACCATTCTCAGTCAGCGCTGTCAGTGCCCGAAGACAAAGTGGAGTTTGCGCAAGAAAACTCTCGCTGTGCCGTCGCTAACATTCGTTCTAATTAATGTACCGGCCTCCGCCGCTTCCTTAATATCGAGCGAGGCGGCCACTTAGCTCCCCATGCGAGTGCTAAGCCTAAATCTGGCGCAATATCTCAACATGACTGTGTTTGATACTAAAAGGGAAACAACGTAAAAATGGGACGAAATAAGAGTGGCCGCAAATCACAATCGCTCACGAACAGCTGTGGGTAAGTTTATTACCACGAAAAATATATAACTAAAAAACAAGAATAAAACCATCACTGCGCATCAAGATTAAATGCAAGAAGAATCCGCCAATCGTCAAAATGGCCCAAGCTATGAGGTAAAAAAAAATCTCTTTTTCGAGGTGGATACGTGAAGGATCACTAATGCACATGTTCCATTTCTTCTTGATATGGCAGTTTTCGTTGATTTCACACTTTTAGTTCGTCCCGTTTTTGCGATGTTTCAATGCCATGCACCAAGAGGCCCTTCTAGACACCCTATATACTGCTGTATTTGGCACCGTTTCTTCGCTCTCCGCTGATGCCCACGCTCATTTATTAAGCGCCGTTCGTGGCAACGCTACCTGTCTTTCCACCGCGGTTAGTCTGTTGTTGCAGGTGAGAAGACAAATAGAGGCCCTCCATCACCCAATAAAGGCGCACCACTCCGCAACTGCATGTTGAAGGCTATAGAAGCGAAGAAATGGCTAGACGGACCGAAATCTCTGCGCTCGCTCCTGGTGTAATGCATCTCCGGGTTAGATGTTTGGAAGAAATGTAATAACAATATCTTGGCTACATACCTCTCACGGGAGGCGTTGTTGTGTAAGGTTACTGCGATGAAGCACTCCATGTATTGTTGTTGGCGCCGCGTCAGTGAGAATGATAAAGTGTACCTTTGAAACACCAGCCATGCAAACCGCTGCTGCTTAATCATATCAGCTCCATTCACTCCTCGCTGCCACGTTAGTAAAAATGGTTTTCAGAGCGTGGTGTGAACGCTACGTCGGCTCTATAAGTATTTGCTTGATCTTCAGAGCAAAAATGATCATGACTTTGTGGGCGCTCACGCGTTGAGGTGCAGATGCGACCAATATTGTAGAAACGAGTGCATTGTCACAATTGTTAAATTTTTTTCAGCATGACTGTTCAGCGTGAAATAATAAATGCCTCACATTCACTAAGTACATGTACGTAGCCTGAACCATTTTATTTAAGCTTGCATTTTGAAGAAAAAATAAATAAGAGGAGATTACTTAATAAATGTGCAGCCTGAAGTGATGACCCTCGTGGTGTTCATGTTTTTAAGGTACGAAGCACTGCACGAAACGAGACAAACAAAGCAAAAAAATTGTGTTACATCTTTTTAAGAGTAATGATTTCCAGCGTCTATGACTCCCTTTCAAAGGGTCACGTTGTATCTCTTTCATGTCCCAGAACAAACCGTTGGAAGTATAATGGTCTCTAAGAAGAATTTGGATGTCTCTTTATTAAAGATTAATAGGCTATGGCACACAATACTAATAGTCTTATGGCTATCTTTTTTTCTTGTGTATTGTCTCATTAGAATCCCTAGACAACCTTTCTTTCCTTTCTCTTTCCTTCCCGCGTGTTTCTAGTGTTGCATATTCACCGTATTTTCTATTGTTGGTGTTCGATACCAGTTGTATTGAAGAAGGGAACTTTTATTGTACACGTAGCTTGTACACACATAAATAATTGATTGATATGTATGGTTTAGCGTTCTAAATCCACGATATGATTACGAGAGACGCCATATTGAAATGTACCGGAAATTTTGACCACCTGGGGTTCTTTAACGTGCATCCAAAGCAGAACACATGGGCCTACTGCATTTGTGCCTGTATTGAAAATGCAGCCACCGCAGCTGGGATTCGACCCCGAGACCTGTGGGTCCGCAGCCGAGTACGTTAGCCACGATACCATCCCGGCGGGCCAACGTACACTAACTCAACAACAAAAAAAAAACAAGTAAAGGCAGTGTATACATCATACACCTGAGCACTAAAAAACCACTTATGTCCGTGTATCCAAATGTTACAAGTTGAAGGAAAATTGAATTGGATCGAGTTATTCAAATTTTAGAGAATGCCGTACAAGCATGTGTATGGCGTTTGGCTAGTACGGGAAAGTATGGACGGTAAAAGGAGAGAATCTGGCGAGGATCGTGGATGATCTCACGTCGATCTCGCGATGATCACTAATGCAGGGTTCCCCACTATGCTGGGCGCATCGGTCGCTCGAGACACAACGCCTGACTTAGCATGTGTAAGGAATGTTGGTAACATATCGTAGCTCAATAAGAAGGAGAACCTGGGAAGTGACCACTTCATAGCCACCGTAACTTTACAGGTTGACGCCAGACCGGCAAGAGTACTTCGAGTCACGGACTGGGATAAGTTAAGGACACTCAGGAAGGAGCGCACGACCGCATACTCTTCGTTCAGCGAGGCTATCGCCTCGCTCAAAGAGGATGTAGAGAGAGCCACTATGGTTGTCAAAATAGAAGTGGACGTTCCGCGCATGGACCCGCACCTTTAGCACACCTGTCGCAAGCAAAATCTTCTATACTGACGCGTTGAAAAGCACAACAGTTAGAACGTAGGCTGAGAAAGGAGCTTGCGAAACTTAATCGAGAGATAGAACGGTATTGCACGGTGCTTAATGGGCTACAATGGCATGAGGTATTCGTGGCAGTAGACGGGTCCACGCATAGGAGGGAAATGGAACTTCTTAAAACATCTCCTGGGTGACGCGCAGACTAAGGGGAATCAAAGACAAACGATTAGTCTCATCATTCACAAGCACAAACATGAGGGCGGTACTGAAGAGTCCCTTTTGAATGCAGTTGTGGATAGATGCCTCCCTATGGGGCCGATACAAGATGAAGATTATCCGCAGATAGAGTGCATGGCGGTGGAGGAGCGGGATGCTCTCTTCACAGATCAGACATCAGGGGTGAGCTGTATAATCTAAGCAGCAGGTCGACTCCGGGGACGGATCAGGTTTATAACAGACTGTTGGGTATTTTGGACGATAATGCAGTGCAACTTTAAACTACGGAGGTCAACAGGATATGGAAGGAAGGACAGGTGCCTGAAGCAAGGAAATCGGCCACGGTTATACTAATTCCGAAACGTGGATAATTCCTTAGTTTGGAAACATGAGACCGATATCGCTGGCCTAATGCATAAGCAAAGTAGCAGAGCACGCGATCTTGCAGGGGGTTTCCGGGTATATGAAGCCTAAGGACCTCTTCCCGCATTATATGGTGGGTTTTCGGCACGGCCTATCAACGCAGGATGTTATGGTAATGCTGAAGAAGCACATATTTGATAGTGGCACTCGGGGCGTGCGAGGTATTCTAGCCCTGGATCTCACTAAGGCGTTCGACACAGTGTGCCATCGATACATACTGCAGGCCATGGCGGAAATAGGCCTTGAAGTACAATTCTAGGCCTTATTTAGCTCATTCTTTATGAACAGAACTGCCTGTATTCAGGTGGAGCAGATTCGGTCGAGCGAGTACAGATTGGGGCCTCGGGGTAATCCCCAGGGATCAGTCATTTCACCACTGCTCTTCAATATGGTGATAAATGGTCTTTCAGACAGACTGGGTGGCCTCCGGGGCATAAGTCACGCACTTTACGCAGATGACATTAAGATTTGGTGCTCAGGAAGTTCCCTAGCAGAAATGGAGCAAGCTTTACCGGTGGCCTTGGACGAGACGCAAACCTGTCTCGCAGACGCGGGTCTTAAGCTGTCCCCCGCTAATTCAGAGCTGTTACTTTACAGACCGGCTATACAAGAAGTTAGGGGTCAATACCCCTCAACCAGCTACCTTTGGCATTATACGCGAGTGGGCGAAAATTCCTATGGTTGACTAACTTAAGATGCTAGACCTGCTCTTAGACTTGAGGGGTTGTGATGCCAGTACGATTAGCCACGTTACAGCCAAAACGGAGAACATGCTGAGATTAATTGCAATGGTGTCCAACCCAAAGAAGGGTTTAGGTGAGGACATCCTCCAGAAGATGTACCATGCGTTTTTCATGAGTCATATATACTATGTGGCGTCTGCTCTAGTATGGACCAAAACAGAAAAGAGGAAGTTAAACACGCTCATGCGTCAGGTCATCAAAAAGGTGCTTGGCTTGCCGATCTGAACGAGCACTGACAAGCTATATGAACTCGGTATGCACAATAACATCTGCGAGATTATAGAGGCACAGGTCACTGCCCAGGTGGTTAGGCTATCGTCGACCTCGGCAGGCAAGAGAATCCTTGACGAGGTTGGCATGTCTCCTAGGCTTACAGAGGAACGGCGAACAACACCGAGTCGGGAAACAAGGGCGACCTACATGGAGGGGCCCTTCCCGCGACACGTACATTCGCAACATAACGAGGGTAGGTGCAAAGCCAGTGCACGAGCCATGCTGAAAAGAGTAAGGGATGACATTGACTCCACCGTGTTTGTCGACGCAGCGCAGCACGGTAGTAACAGTAGATTGTTCGCGTTGTCGGTTATAGACAGGAGGGGGGGGGGGGGTCTTCGCCCTTCCACCTCGGTAAAGGCGGCCACCCGAGGTATAGCAGAGCAAATCGCGGGTCGCTGCCCTTGTCCGACCCAGAGCGTTCCTACATTTACACCGACTCAACAGACGCAATTAGAGCTTACCAAGCGGGCAACTTCACTCGAGAGGTGGCCTCCACTCTAGAAAAGAGGGCTTGTGCAGGTTATTCCCCGCACACATGGGTGAGAACGTTCTAGAAGACTTGCCAAAGCTCAACGAGCTGACCCATGATTGGGCGCGAGAACTTATGCGCCGAGACTGTGTGGAGGCTACGGGGGGGGGGGGGCAGGAAGGGACTCAGCAGAACGATGCACTACTCCCATTCATTGAAACAACCACGCATTACCAACTTTGCAGAAGAATCTATCCTCTTGCCCACGTGAAGCTCAGTAAAGCACAGTCAGTTAGCTACCTTGAGAATGTTGCAGACGGGGTCTTTCCTGTCGCGGGGATTTCTTAGTAAAATATATGGACGCTGACTCTATCTAGCTGCCCTGACTGCAATGAAACCTTCTGCTCTATGGCTCGCATGCTTTGGCGATGTCCCGCGCTGCCTAACCACCTTATCTCAAGGGAAGCCGAATGGTAGGCGGCCATAAGAAGTAAGGAACTCAGCACGCAAATCCAGGCAGTCGAGAGTGCCCAGGAACGGGTGGAGCATCACGGCGCTCTGTCCTCTACGTGGTTGCGGCAAGCGGTTACGACGGCCCCTCCTTGAGGGTCCTGCAGTAACTCCTCCGGTTCTATTAAAGTTCGCTGTCTGTCTGTCTGTCTGTCTGTCTGTCTGTCTGTCTGTCTGTCTGTCTGTCTGTCTGTCTGTCTGTCTGTCTGTCTGTCTTTCCTTACTCTGAAGAAACGTGTATGCCATCGTCTAAGGAAAGCCTCTTCGCCGTGTGTTTCTAGCTACTCATCAAGGTACTTTCACACACTGAGCCGTAATTTCTGGAGTGCGGGATAGGCTCATCTATGAGGCTTGTGCCGTACTTCTGCTAAACAGCCTCGCCGCCACAGTATGTACAAGGTCACTGGAAAGAGCAATGTTGCGAACAGCCACCATTCTGTTTCCATGTGGGCTGTGCGAAAGCCAAAGAGGCATTGCACCATCTGCCAGACACCTATCACCACCGAGTTCTCGAACATAGTATGTTGTAACGTCTCTCTTTTGCCGCAGTTTTAACAGTGGTCATTTAAAACGACTCCCAATTGCGCCAAACTATCACGCGCAGGCAATGCCATCTATCTTCTCAACCATTCAAACTTGCGCGCCTCATCAGGTACGCGATTGCAACGCCAGCATTTTATTTTTTTTTGTTCAACATTATTCTTATTCCTCTTTGCTCATTGTGCTACTTGTCACCATTTCACTTAATTCCTGCGATGAAACATCTTCCAGGCTGCATTTTGATTCCTTTGATTCAACCTGTTGATTCAACCGTTAATTTTAAGCCACTCTTTCATATTTATTTCTTCGTCAGTCGCCAACCAACCTGACTCGTTACTGCTCGCGCAAAGCAGTTGCACAAGAAAAGCGCGCAGCACACGTGGCTCCGCGAAATGTTAAGTTTGATATCCTTCATAACAATCGCCTTTCTTTTATTTTGCCCTTTCACCTGTTTTTAAGGCGGTTAGACTTTCAATTACTGATGAAAGTTCAGCATAAATGAACACAAATGACCGCTTTGGCTCAGTCCCTTTTCTAAAGTGCGTGAAATTTTGCGGATTTTTTTGTTTTTCTTGGGACTGGTGGTCTCCAGATTGGGGACTATAAATCCCTCCAGATTATTCTTTGCCAAGTTAGAATAATGATGCTCTTCGCTTCTGTACAGTGAATGGTATCTGGTAACGCAACAAATTATCTCGCTCCATTACCCCAAGCTCGTTTGTCTAGCATTCCCAAAACATTTTCGGGAGAAATGGCTTGTACTTACAATATCACAAACCCAGACCGGTGTTTGTGGCTGGCAATGCCTGGGATGGTGGTCGGCAGTAAATTGCAAGCTGCATGATGTGTTTAGACGCCATAAGGTTGGGTTGGAGAAAAATGGATTCTACGCTCGGTCTTAGCGTGTTACGATTGTACTTGTCCAAAAATTTACTGACTCGTTTACTTTCCGCTTTCGCTGCTATATATGTATCTGACTTACGGTTACCATTAGCCGAGATTAGATTTGTGCGCTTATGTTCAGGAGAAAAATAAGTAAAGTGTAGGTAATCTGTGAGTGAACGAAACAGAATAAAAACACATAACAAAGGCGATGGTGATATGGTTGACCCCTGCAGACGCTCTTTGGCAAAGTCGGTGGCTTGATTAGTAATTTCATGTTAACGAAAAGTTAGGGCCGCCTGCTGCGAGTCAGTCTGCTTGGTAACAATCGCAACACAGCAACCCACATCGATTGGGAGATATTGGAAGTGTCCAATGTCTTTGGCGATTATTTACTCGCAGTCTGAGTGCGTGCCTTTCAACAGATTAGCTTCTTTTGATAAGAGAGGTATGGTACTTCTGTGCAAGGGCACATGAGTGCCTAATGTTTCAGGCGTATTCAGGAATTTAGAGTCCTCGTTTTTAATTAACCGCAACTTGACGTACATATGGTCTTTTTTGTGTACACTTCGTAAGATTACTTGGTTTACTTGTAATGTGTGGAAAGTGGTGCAATGATCACTACCTCAAACATTGAATGCGAACCCTGCTTATCCCGCGCGTGGTAGAGGCTGTGACATCCCGAAAAATTTACGCCAACCACCCCCAAGAAGTGTGAACGACTGCATGATTGGGCGTTATGAAGGGACCACCATTATGAGGAACCGCCGTTATGATTGGGCGTTGTACTGTCTATTTGGGCATTATGAAGGGACCACCAACACCACTGATACGCAGAGCTGCTGTTAGTAAAGGGACCTAGCAAGCACACGTGACCCTGTGCGTGATTGGGACGTCACAGGTCGTCAAAAGTAATGACGTGCCATAACGGCACATCAGAAAATATGATTATGGCATCATCGTATTTATGAAGGTCAGTGGGCCCCGGAGTCTTTGTGTAGGCCTTGCGGCATGTTCATGCGCCTACACTGAGTCTGTTTGCTAGGCTGCTTGGTTCGAGCTGCCATGGTGGTCTAGTGGCTATGCTGCATAACTAATGACCCGAAGGTTGCGGAATCAAGTCTCTGCCACAACGTCCATATTTTTGACGGTGGCGAAACCTCCAGACGCCCATGTACCAAGATTTAGGGGCGTATTGAAGAACCCACAGGTGGTCGAAATTTCCGGAAACCTTCACTACGGCGTCCACCCATAATCATATCGTCGTTGGACCATTCAACCAAAACAATCAATATTATATTGCATGGTCAAGTTACACTGCAGGTTAACTATGCAGACACTAAGAAAGCGTACACTTGATGAACACATGTAGAATGAGTACTCATTCTTTACATTGTGTGGGAGCACAAATGCTGTGATGAATCTTCATATAGACCCCGTAGCTTCCCGGATCGCTCAAGCAAACTTCACATCACAGCACCGGTCAGAGGGTAGAGCACCCGCCTCCAACGAAGGAGGTAGTGCGTTCGACTGTCAGTGCCACTGGGCACCCATCTGTTTTTACAGTGAGAGAAATACTCCAACCTGTCACTAGGTGTTCCGAGTACACATGGCAATTAGGCTTCACTGTACTTGTTTTACAAAAACAAAATGTTACTCAGGAACCCTTGATATGGTAATAATAATATACGTAATACCTAATATGAGGTTTACTATAAGTGTAATACTATTATAACCTTATATATTATTCTCAATTCGATCATTAGGCATTGGAAACGGTCATAATAAAAGGGCTACTGAAGAAAAAATAATAAAACCCCTAAAACACAAAAATTCTACTCAAAAGGTGCTAATGTTCCGATAAGCACTGTTTATAGCACATATTTTTGAACTTGTGGGTGAATTTATAGAGGACTGTGAGCGCGCGGCAGCGGCATGCCTTCGTGCGTCGAGCTTCGTGTTGACGGTCGCGCCACGCAGCGGCGGAAGCACCAGTAACACAGGCGGGCAGCCACTGTGCCACCCTTATGAGTTACAGAAGCACGTTTTTTTATTAGTCTGAAATATCGACCATGTAAATCTATGTTGCTTATCCGAATACCAGGGATGGCAATTAGGGAGGAGCACTGTCACACTTCTGTCGGCTTAATACGAGGAATGTATACCTTCCGATAAGAACTTAAAACCTCCACTAGAGCACCCGCTGTTTCGAACTTAATCAGGTGTGCTGCCATAATTAACGAATGATGCAAATAGGCACCAAAGATTACAGGTAAAAAGAACAAAGATGGCAGTGCCTTAGAAAAAATAGAATTCGATCGAAATTAAGTAGAAATGAGCCGCATACATATTTTTCACGAGCGAGAAGTGGCACCTTCTGGTTGCAAGGCAATCAAGCCGGGTAACCACTGTGACTTCTCCTTATGTGATTGCTGTTACGACATTTTTTCTTTGGTTCTTTTTTCTCTGCTATTGCAGTGGACAGAAAACACTTTTTTATTCGATGTTAATTGGGTGTGATTTTGAAGACAACAATGCATCGAGTGTGCTATGTTTCCGAATTCCCCCACTGTATTAATATCAGGCTTTGCGAATTATGAAGGCGACAGACGCCCGGGAAATGCTGTATAAACGACAAGTGACCTTGTTTTAAAAAAAAGGGCAAAGGGAGGTGGAGAATCTATTGGCAAAAAAAAGTATTACCCATTCCTGCTTCTTGTAGAGCTTCACGGCCACAGAAAAAAAAAATCGTCTACATTTGTCATTCCAATTCTCGTAATTTAATGACATATCCTCTTCTTCCTTTGTTTTTACTCTGTCCTTGTGTCCATGCGACAAAATTATAAGAGACGTTATTAGTTCCAAGTGTAATATAATTACGAAGAAGGAAAGTGGACGAAAGAATTCTGTGGGCAGGGTTAGGTCACAGGTTCGCTCCCTGCCCAGGGCATCTTTTCGTCCACTTTTATTTATTCAAATTAACATTACATATTTTACTAATAACGTCCCCTATACGTCTATACTTTCTGTGGCAATGTTGAATGTTAATTTTCAATAATATTGTGTGTAACAAAGAAAGTAAAGCCGTTAAAAATTTTACTACTTTCCTACACACAACGCAAAGCCATTTAAGAGTGACAACCCCACCCGATGTTCTGAGAAAGTGCTAGACCTCCGGTCCACATAACGGGCAATGACATTGAGCTTTTCAGACTTGAGTTGCTTTGCGTTGTTGCATGCACATTGGTCATGCCAGTGAAGCGCTTGAAAAAACGGGGACTCTTGCAGAACACAGAACAAGGCGCCTTATTCTGCATTCTCTGAAAGTCTCCATTTATTTTAGCATTTCACCGTCTAAGCGCATACAAACACGAACAACTGGCAATCATACATCAGCTTCAAATGACCGAAGACTAAGAAAGGTGCATGCCCTATTTGTTTCGGCGTTGGCTATTCTAAGATGTGTGCGCGTGTGTGTTTGTGTGTGCATGTGTGATGGAGCTGCGCCGGGCAATTTACTCGAGTAAGCGATAGAACATAAGCGAAAACATGAATTGCACGACAGAGGAAAATACCTTGGCTGGAACAACCCATAAACAATGTGTAAACGTGGCCATATTCCATCTGAGCAGCCAGAGATCCATCTCAGTCCCTAGAGAACACACAAGAAGTGCTAGACATTGCGCTTAATCATACCGCACGCATATTGTGACCTTTTCACTGTCTAAGGAAAAGTTGACCTGCTGTTGCCACGTTCTTTGAGTGAAAGTGAGTATGAAAAGAGGCTTCTGGCTTACTTGGAAGTGCCGCATGAAAACGTAAATGTGTTCCGAACATGATTTGATTGAGCTCACTGACACTCGCGCAACCAATCAAGTATTCCGACAGGATTAAACACGTAGCAAGAGCGGGAGGTACTCTTGTAGGCCATCGTATACCATTCGGTATGTATACCCAATTAGCAACACGGGTCGATTGACGTTGCCGAGAGCCTGGCGCAATCAGGTCACAACGTCTTATAGGGTTCCCAAAAGATCAGTAGTCCTCAGCCATGAATGTTTCGGGGAACCTTTGCGGACTGACGTAAGTTTTGAGGGGCACCTTGCAGTGACAGGAAGGGGGGGGGGAGAAGTAAACAACTTGCTGCGTAAAATGGGTGCTTCTTGTTTCTTCCTGGCAAAGAATGGTCGGGCCAAAGTGCCCCGTCAGTTTGATGCCAACAGCTCATGGAGAAGTTGCGTGGTCTGCAGTCACATTCTACATTTCTTGTAACAAGCAAGCCTACAAAAGTATGTTCTTGTTCGTGTCGCTGAAAACTGCAACGAAATCTCTACTGCCATAACGTTATTATTGGGGGATTCTTCTATGATGTCATTCGAGAAGTCTAACTTGTGGAATACTACAATGAACTGAATAAAAAGTTGGCAGTCGCTTGTGTCAGTGTGGCTTTCACATCAAGCGACATAACGTGGAGACACATTTTTTGCTGCAATCCAGCTGGCCCGATCATTTAGTCTGAATTTGTCTACGTCAGCGCTGGACAGAGCAGCTTCTCAGTAAGAGGGGAAGATGAATAAGAATATGGAAATTCTAGATGTATGTTGGGTGGTTTGTGCCAGAAAAGACGAAAGTGCCATGCTGCTGAAATCAAAAAGTGTGGATGGGCATACACGAAATTTAAGAGGGGCTTCTTGAACTAACCTTTCGGATTCATTTGAAGGGTGTGGGATCAGCAATATCTCTTAACACAGTGTCACCTCTGCGTCATGTGCTAAAGACTTTCGATGGTCATCCAACGTCTCATACTGGAAAGGCTTGCAGTACTTGACCATCAGAAAAAGCTGCCCATCAATAGTCACTGCTCCTGTGATAACGCGAAATGAATTTCTCTGCACTGCGAGCAAATGCACTGAACTGTATAAAAGTACTGAATTCGGGAATTCTTAACAAAGACAGCTTGTTGTCACTTGCTGTACACTCGGCGACGCGTTGCTCATCTTGTACTCTAAACAATTTTCCGGTGATAAGTGATCGTGCATACTTTTATTGATAAAATAACCACTCACAGGCCAAAGTTCTGTGAAGTGTTCAAATGCTGATCAATATTCGTTGGCATGGCAGGATATTGCGTGAAGTAGATCATAATAGTTGTGTATCACGTAGGGCAAACCGAAGAGGGACCGTTGTTCACGGAGAGGTGCACGGTTACTAAGTTGACTGCTTGGGGCTCAGGATACTGCACTGTACTACGTTGCCCTATAGCTGCTGAAAAAAACAAAGATCGTCAATTCGGCGCATGCGAACTTCGAGACAGTGCGTGCGCTATCAGAAATATCGCTTTCAATTTTAATAAGTCTTCGTGCAAATTCACGAAAGTTGTGGCCATTTCTGTAGCGATAAAATTTCTTTGGGAAACCACGGTGCTGGTGCTGTAGATCTAGCAGCCGTATACTTGCACTAGTCTGCTCGCACATTGCGCTGCCTCCATTTAAATATGCGAAGATGCCTTTCCGCTCACTGCATGCTATTCGTTTCAGCATCATTAGGATAGTTAGTGTAAGCTCGGCAAGTTTGTTTTAGGGGCGAAGATTTTTATAGCGACACCAGTTCGTCCCTCCTAACTGTTGTAGTATGTAACAAGTATAACATTTTGACCTCCAAGGTGAGGCCGGTAAGATATTTCTTCTGTGCGTTGTTGAACAATAAAAAATAGTGCTCAATGTACATACCAATGGCTACTAATGGGGAATGAGAAACAGGATCATTCGGCTTTGAGTTAACGCACACGCTGCGATCCTCATTAGCAGCCATTGGCATGTACATTGAGCACTATCTGACAAGAAAGGGTTGTTATGTTATACTCGCTGCGTGTAACCTCCCTAGTTTTAGAAAGGTTTAGCGAGCGTTGAGCCACGCGTGCAGTGCTATGAATACAATTAACTAGTATATACGATGAATGAACTTGAGGTGGTTAAAGGGGGGAAGTAGATACGAAGCGCAAGCCGTAAGAAAGTAAAAGCCGAATTCTACTGTCTCACATTTCCCATTAGCATGTACATTGAGCGCTATCTGACAGGAAAAGGTTGCTACGTTATACTCGCTGGGCGTAACCTCCTTGGTTTTAGAAAGGTTTAGCGAGCGTTGTGCCGCAGTGCCATGAATACAGTGAACTAGTTTATGCCATGAACTCAAGGTGGTTAAAGGTGGGAAGTAGACCCGAAGCACAAGCTGTAAGAAATTGTGCGTGTGCCACCTCTCGTTTAGTCCTTGGAATGCCCGCTGGATGGCGGTGCTTCTATATGAGGAATATATGATGAAAAGATGTGAGATGGTGGTACTTGGAGTGTTGAATAGATGGATGAACGGACACACAGACAGATGCATCTATGGACGCATGAAGGGACGCAGGGGCGGATGCGTAGACGAACGCAGGGATGGACGCACGAACAGACGCACGCACGCACGGACGGGCGGATGGACACATGAATGGTTACACAGACGGACGCATGGACGGACGGAAGCTAGAACGAATGGACGGACGAATGCTTTGCCCCACTCTCCATCATTCACTCCGTGGATATGCTGCCATTTTTTTAGGGGGCTGAACGCAGCTAGTACAAGTACATTGCAGCTTCTCGCGCATCTTCCTGCATGTTAGAATTGCTGTTGCGTTATAGATGAACATTTGCTTAAAAAAAAGAAAATATTGCTTTATTGGAAGACCAGTCACGCGTTCATTCCTTTCAGAGGGGGGTGGCTTGATCATTACAGGTAGCCATAGCTTGCAGTGGACGCCCGAACACTTTTCACCACCCGGAGCTGGTCCTCATGGTTTGCTGACGTCAGCAACTCCTCCCATTAGTCTTCTAGATTTTCTTTGATTGATTTGTGGGGTTTAACGTCCCCAAACCATCATATGATTATGTGAGATGCCGTAGGGGGGGGGGAGAGGGCTCCGGAGAATACGACCACCTGGAGTTCTTTAACGTGCACCCAAATTTGAGCACACGGGCCTACAGCATTTTCGCCTCAAAATGAAGCCGCTGCAGCCGAGATTTGAGCCCATGACCTGCGGATCAGCAGCCGAGTATCCTAGCCACTGGAACATCGCGGCGGGGCTTCTGAATTTTTTGTACGCCTAATTCATCTCTGTGTGGGATACTTGGGTTTTTTCGACATCCTCATACCATGAGGTACAGGGTGTTTGCATATTGCTGGCGCTGAGTCCACTTCCTGCACTGAATTGACCGGGGTACATAGCGCGGAGTATAGATACCGTGTGGATAGGTACTCGCCTGGAGTCTTCCCCAGGTCACGGCGCTTGCTCTCTTCTCAGCCTTTTGTGAGTGGGTGGATAGAGACGTCGTTGCTTCAGGTAGTGCGGGAGTGTTTCACATTATTTGTTGTTTTGGATCCTTTGCGTTTTCGGAGTCTCAGTAGCACTGAGGACTAGGCTAGTGTCTATGCTTTCGAGCTGCGGTATGCGCAACTTGGTTCCGCGCTAAGAATTTTTTGATCACTGGGTGTCGCTTTTTCACGTACCTAAAAAAAAAATGCTAAACGCAGGTCTGCGTGGAAGGCGCAGTAACATCACAGCGAAAGTTAGAAGAGCGGCCTTCAGAGCCTTTTCAAAACAGTCATTGGGTAACTACTGCAAGCACACTCGCTTGATACCCACTAGGGCATTAATAATAACCTTTTGGGTAGTAGGCCGGCATCCGCTATGCTATTTTTCGTCATTCTTCTGAGAAGCGTGGTATCCGCTAAACACTTGCAAGGGATTTCATACCAATTTTTCATGCAGTGGCTGACGACGATGAAAAATTACGGCTGTGGGTATGCGCCACAGTTATTAGGGGAACAAGAACAAGCTTTTGTAAAGGGTTGGAGCATTGGACTGCCCACTCGTTACGCCGTTCGCATTATGCAACGACTGGTTGTTCTTTCGCTGTTGTAAAACGCTTTATAAGTCGTGTTCAACGCGATTGCTTTCCCGACAAGAAGCCTGTCTAAGGCAAATTCGCCAACAAGTCACAAGCACCAGCGTAGCTCAGTGATAGAATACTGGGCTGACACCCAGCAGACCCGCGTTTCAAGCCTCACTGTGTATTTGGTGCTAGTTTACTTTTTCTAATTTCGGGCAGTGTGGTTACGGACACCGGCGGTGGGCGGCGGCGGCGGCAGACAAGTGCGCGTGACCCGAGTTGTGATCTCATAACAGCTTTCGGTGTAGCATTTCTTCGTTTCTATCCATTGTGACTGGCGTCGCTGCTCAAGGCGTGCAGTTCTAGTCTATGCCGCGTAGTATCAATTCATTACGTTTTTTTTCTTGCTGCCTTGTCCATTTACTGTCTTTTTCGGCGCCATGAAATTGTATTAAACTCTGTGTGGCACACTCTCCTCATTGCCATCGAGTCGACAGGTTGAATCAGAATTCCACAATCGGGTGCTTACCTTTTAAGTGTTGGACAAAAAATATTACCAACTTCTACAATGATGTACCAAATTCAGTTTTTATTCATCGGACACACTTAGTTTACTGCCTTTATACGCACTTATAGAGTAATTAAAAATAATAAATATGCCAGTGATTTGGAGACTGCAAGCATACATGGTGGTGGGTGCAGCTCCTTGACCGTAGTAATGACTATGTTTTCGCCTCCTCCTCCTTCTGTTGTGTAGTGCGCGAAACACATTTTTGGATTAACACAGAAAGACTTTGAACTTTGCGCTTAGTGACGTGTTATTTTGAGCCATAACATTGTGCCCCGGTAAAATTCATAACGTTCCTCTTGGGCGAACCGTTCTTCCATGTCTTTTCTGCAGAACGTTTCGCGCAGAAACAATCGTTTTCGGGCCAACCCGCCAATACGTGATATAAGAACCATTTAACTGAGGCGTTCTTAGTTACTTCTATAGAAGTTACATGATATATGCCTATCTTTAAAATAGAGCTCCGAGTATCAAATTGAATATGTGAGCCGTATGCACTGTAGGATGCATTGAGCTGTTGCGCAGCAAAAAAAAAAAAAGTAAACTCAATTTACAGAAGTCTTTCTGCGGAGCGCCTGCGCCCTTTAGCACATTTGTGTAATATAGCGGGCAGAGTCACTGTAAGGAGCGCCATTACTTACCAAAATTTTTTCACCGAGCGTCCTTATCGCGACTAGACAATGAAATCTTCAAGCGACGCTTTCAACGTTTCCAGCTCAATTCCTTTAAGTGCAATTTCTTTTCACAATAACAGCTTGCATCGCAGTGAAAAAGAACACAGCGGCTTTGTTACGTATGCAATAGCTGCCTTTTCTGTCTTTTTTTTTAAACTATATACAACCTAAATGATCGAGGAAAGAAGCAGTTTCGGGGCACAGGAAAGCTTCTTTCTCGAGATAATGGTAAACGGCAACAAAAGTTTCATTGCCATGGAGCAACTGCGATTTGGAAATAGTTTGAATACTGCGTAAACACAGTCACTTTAAGCCAAATTCTGTGTTGTGTTAAACGACGAACTTTCTGTACAGACGCAAACAGTGCGAAAAACCTGCTTTTATATCGGACAACAGTGCTTAACGCTAGCGTTTTGTGGGTCCTTTTAATTTTGAAAGAGACAACGTTGGTATGAGAACAGGAAGAATAAAATGACTTCTTTTAACAGTTTGCCGCACAAACACTCTGAAAATAGCATTTTCGAGATTCATTCGCATTGGCACCCAGAATGAAATTATCAGACAACTTGTCTCGTTTTTGTTTTTAGTTTTGGTTACACAAAGGGTTGACATCACGAACTGTTTCTCCTCTTCGCAGGTGAAATAAAAATGAACGCATTAAAAGGAACAACTGGATGTATTTAAATGACACAAATATATCCAAGGTTCCTTAGTAAAAAGGTACTAAAAGAGAAATCGTATACATAGTTTTGTTTACAAAAAGTAGTGTGCAAAAAATTGAGCGCCTATCTTACGTGAATATGAGAAAGTGTCAAAAATGCTTGCTTTGCTTAACTTTATCTTAATTAGTTTGTCCTGAGCTATTCCTTCATAATGTCATCAGATGCTTCTTCCTAACATACTGGCCTCTGCCACGAATCAATCGACCAATGAACATGAACGTATGGCGTGGCGACTAGCCTCTTCCGATGACATTTACTACGCTTAATTCGGTGTTGCAGACTTCCGGATTGTCGCCACTGCATGATAGAGCAGCAGTTAGTCCAATTCGTTAGTGATGGTGCAAAAGTATGAGGTGAACTATACGCAATCGCCCACGTGGCACAAGCACCCATGAGTATTTCCGAACTGAATTCTAGCTGAGATTACCTGGAAGTTTTTGTCTGTGTTGTACCAACTCTCCGCCAGGCACTGTCGGCTTCAAGACACTGAGGATGCTAGCCGGCAACATGTTTGCACTTACCGTCATAGGCTCAACCTTCGTCGTTCATTTTAACCAGAAGCGTTGATTGTACTTGCTTTTCTGCAGCCGCGGGCGCTCTATACCGGCGTGCGGCGTGGTCGAACCGTATCTATATAAATGATTATGATGGTCTATATGATTATGATTGTGAAACCGTCTCTATATAAAGGCGACGCCGTCTCCTTTGAGACGGCGTAGGCACGGTTCACGGGCAGTCTTTAGTCAACATTTCGTTGACATTTTCTTTCGACATTCTGACTATAGACCACTTCAAAGAAAAAAACTATGTGTAGCCTCAACTTCTATGAATCTCGATGATTTTGCTTAGCACGCAGCAACCCCCACTCATGTGAGCTCCCGCTGCTCCTGTTTACCAAACTGTTGATGACGTCACTGTTTGAGGTAAGCACGCTGTTGTTTCTCCGGCACCTAATAAATCTAATGAGGGAGATTCGCAAACTTGGTGTGCAACTCGCGCACTACTTTTGATGCGCTTTATCGACTTCCCGTTTGCTATGACACTTCAGATACGTGTATTCTGCAGCTGAGTTCTGTCAGCTTCTTTTGCCCTTTAAATATATAGTGACGAGGCATCGGCAAAGTACAGCTGGGAAGAGCAATCGAACGCTCTGCTAAGATGCCTTGATGCCCGCAGGCACTTCTATGCTGGATGGATGGATGGATTGATATGGCTGTACCCTTTAGATAGGGCGGTGGCTCACGCCATCAAGCCGTAATACTTAATGAAACAAAAACTAGATTTTTTTCCTTTTAAATAGCGAGGTTGAGGACTCGTACTTTGCACTGAAGGGTTTAATTTTCACTAGTGCCTTGGCTTTAACCACCAATAAGATAACCTCCTTCTTGTTATTCTACCCGCTTAATGTCTATTTTGCCCTCCCTGTCCCTAAACCCCAGTGCCTTGAAAAACTCTGTGCCATCATCCTGAACTATAGGGTGAAGTCTTTTACAGAACATTATCAAGTGTTCGGGAGTTTCTTCTTCACACGCACTGCATACCGTGTCTACCCCTTCGTATTTGGCCCGATATGTCTTGGATCGCAATACTCCCGTCCTGGCCTCAAACAGTAGAGAACTTCCCCGATTATTATCATAGATCCTTTCCTTGGCAATTTCCTGCTTGAATTTTCGATAAATCTCTAGTGCGAACTTCTTACTGATGCCAATTCTCCACATATCGGTCTTACCTTCCTTCACCTTCTTCTTAACTGATAATTCTTTTTGATTTGGCCCCCTGCTGTTTTCTAAGTATTTACCAGTTAATTTTCTGGTTCGCTTCCTCTATTTTGTATCGACATTCTTGATGTAAAAGTTGCTGAATACCTTCCTAGCCTGACGCTCCTCCCCCATTTCTCTCAATCGCTTCTCAAATTTTATCTTGCTGCTAGCTTCCCTGCCCGCAAATGATGTCCATCCCATATCAACTTGTACTCCCTGATTTGGTGTATTCCCGTGAGCTCCTAAGGCAAGCCTACCTATTTCACGTTGCTTAATTTCAAATTTTGCTTGAACTTCTGATCTCATGCACAAGACCGCATTTCCGAACATCGGACCAGGAACTATGTCTCCTTTTCATATTCCTCTCACAACATCATACCTATTGTAATTCCACAGTGCCCTGTTTTTCATCACCGCTGCATTCCTGTTACCTTTAGTCGTCACGTATATTTCGAGTTGCCTTAGGTACTGGGCCTCATTGCTTATCCATACGCCCAGATATTTCTATTTATTTGTTATCTCTAGCGTGATCTCCCGTATTCTAAGCTCAATACCTTCATTATAATTAAAAATTATGACCGCTGATTTTTACCCACTGAGTCTGAAATCTAACCTATCTCCCTCATTACCGCAGATGTCCATCAATCTCTGCAAATATTATTTGTGGTCGGCCATTACCACTATATCATCTGAGTACATTAATGCTGGTAGTGCTTGATCAATGAGTTTTCCTTGTTTGACTAAAGAGAGATTGAAGCCCAGTCCACTTCCCTCTGATTTGGCCTCTAATCCTTGTAGGTACATCATGAATAATAAGGGTGACAGAAGACACCCCTGCCTAAGCCCCCGTTTTACCTCTGCAATCTTGGATATCTGTTTTTCCCACTTTATAACTACCTTGTTACCTTTATAGATATCCTTTAAAAGATCAGTCACTACATGTTCCACGCCTAGTGTGTCCAGTATTCCCCACAATTCCTCTTGAACCACGCTATCGTACGCTCCCTTGATATCCAAAAATGCTAGCCACAGGGGCCTGTGTTTTTTTTCTGCTATTTCGTTGCACTGCGTCAGTGAGAACAGATTGTCTTCCAACCTCCTGTGTTTCCGAAACCCATTCTGCAGTTCCCCCAGCACACCCTTATCCTCTATCCATGCCTGCAGTCTTTCCTTTATAATCTGCATCGCCAGCCTGTAGACCACTGATGTCACTATTATAGGACGATAGTTGTTTATGTCTGCTTTGTCCCCCTTTCCTTTATAGATAATGCTCATCCTGCTAAGTTTCCATCCAACGGGAACTTCACCATCGATTATTATTGTACTCACTGCCTCTCTCAAAGCCTGCTTAGACTTCGGACCTAATGTCTTTATCAGCCTAATTGGAATGCCATCTGGGCAGGTTGATGTACTACTAGGAATCCTCTTCTCAGCTCTTTCCCATTCTCGTTGTGAAAACGGAGCCATTGCGCCACTTGATTCATCGTTGTCTATTGTCGTGCATAAAGCACTTCTTTGTTGAAATTTTTCTGTCACCCTTGTTCTTATATAATCAATAGCTTCGTCCCCTTCTAGCCTAGCACCTTGAGCTGTAGTTATAAACCTCTGCTCTAGGCTCGTCTACGTTCTTTGTGAGTTTAGATGGTTCCAAAATTTCGCAGCTGCCTTTCCATCTTTTTATGTACTTCTGCCAGCCACTGAGCTCCCTTTCTTCTAATCTTTTCATTGATCAGAAGGGATGCATCTCTTCTACAGCTTAGAAAGATTTCCCCCCTTTTTTTTTCAACATCACCTGTCGGTTCACCCCGCTGATTAGCATGTCTGTGTTCTCTAGAGGCTTCCTGACGTTTTACTATGGCTCTCTTAACTTCCTCATCCCACCAACTCTTGGGCTTGTGTTTTCTTTTCCGGGGTGACTTGTCACGTGCCTTAGCAAGCTCTAGCTCAAACAGTCTAGTTAGATTCGTGTATGCCCACACTGTTTTATTATCCTCAGTGATTACTTTCTCAATTTTTTAGTAGCTATTTCTATTTGCCTTTCGGAATAAAAATTTTCCTGTAGTTGCTCATCTTGTCTCCTTCCGACTTTCCCTGCTCTTCCAAAACTTAGCTTGATACGTTTGTGATCACTCCCCAGACTTCTGGAGCCACCTTCATCTATGTGCATTCCCCTGAGCTTATCATACATCCTACGTGACATCAGTGTGTAATCTATCGTCGACTGCAGTCTTCCTACCTCCCATGTTATTTGCCCTTCACATTTCTCGGTACTGTTCCAAATGTGTTCCAAATGATCATATCACGCCTTTCACACATATCCATTATCATTTCGCCTGTTGGGTCGGTATACCCATCTATGTCTGCGAGGCGGCGGGGCACCCTCTCTCGCCTGAAGGAGTCAACTGCAGGTGTCCTAAGCATTTTTGATGGACGATAGTCTTTCTTGGGGTACTTCAACGCAAAAATTTTGGTCTGTCTGTCTGTCTGTCTGTCTGTCTGTCTGTCTGTCTGTCTGTCTGTCTGTCTGTCTGTACATTTGTCTGTTTGTCCACCATAACGACACCCCAATGGCACCAAGCGATACCCCAAAAGGCCAACCCAGTCCGCAGCGCCCACCATTATTGCTCAAGTATCAGCACTCATACTTGTGCGATCGTCAAATGAAAACAAATATTGCGCATATCTTAGGCACTGTAACAACACGTCAATATTTTGTATGTGTGTCTTTATACTAGAGAAGGCATACATAGGTAATTCTATGTGCCGTAGCGTTTATCACGCTGCGCTGACAATGCAATGCGATGCTCAAAAAGGCAAGTGTTTCCCACGCTTAGCCTAGACTAAAGTCTAGCTAAGACGACATGGTGGTGCACCTGCCCATCGCTTTGCGTTCTATACGTTATCACCTCCAAGACCGACGCGCACGCCTTCCTTCGTTTTCGAAGATAACTGTCAGATAGTGCTCGTGTCTAACGTGCCTCGATGCGTTCGTTCGCCTTCGCTGCACGGATCGAGACTCTTTTACTCAGCGCCTACAAAATACAATTCACCAATTTTCTCATGCAGAACATCAAATAAACGTTTTGTTCACTCTTTCCAGTATCGTCTTTCGACGACATTTGCAGCGAAACATGCAGATACGGGACCAATTACTTTCTGACAGCTATAAAAATCTTGCGTTCTTTCTTTTTTTTGCTTTCTTTCTTTCTTTTATTGTTTCTTTTTTCTTTCTCATCCAAGTTGCGAGTGTCCTGGTTGATGTCTGCGCTAAGTCGTTTAAAGAAAGAACAAATAAATGCGGGTGCTGTGTTGTGAACGAAATAACGGGTATCGAAAATGAACTTTATCTTTGAAAAGCTTTGGAGCGCTAAAAAAGTTGGTGCGAGGGCGGATTGTCTTGCAATCGAGCATTGCATTGACAAAGGGCACCGTTTGTGACATCAAGTGCGCTGAGCAGCGTGAGTTGCTTATGCAGCTGCGCAAATTATGACCATGCAGTTTAGCACTCGGCTGCTGACCCGCAGTTCGCGGGATCAAATCCAGGCCGCGGCGGCCACATTTTCGATGATCGTGAAATCGCTTGAGACTCATGCGCTCAGATTTCCGGAGGTCTCCAAGGTGTTTCTCATAACTATATGGTGGTTTTGGAACTTTGCGGCACAAGATTTGTTATTATTATTATTATTATTATTATTATTATTATTATTATTATTATTATCAATATTATTATTAATATTATTATTATAATTATTATTATTATTATTAGTTTACCCACCAGCAGCAAAAACTTCTGCTCATATTGACTTCTTTTTGTTGCAACCGGAAGGAAACAGAACCTTTTTGCCCCACCGTTGTAGTCTAGTGGCTAAGGTACTGGATGCTGACCTGCAGGTAGCGGGATCGAATCCAGGCTGCGGTGACTGCATTTACGATGGAAGCGAAGATGCTGTAGGGCCATATACTTAGATTTGGGTGGAGGACAAGAACAACAAGAGGGAAGGCAGGAAGGTTTGCTAGGCACATGCCCTGTTTGCTACTCTACGCTGGGGGAACGGGAAGGTGGGTATAAGATGAGAGAGAGAGACAGAGGTAAGAGAAGAGAAAGAGAGAAAAAAAAAGAATTGTCAGTCAATGGGCTGACGCGCATGCAGTGGTGACCCTACACGAAAGTTGAAGGTGTTCACATAGGCCTGAAGTCCTCAAAAACCGCAAGACGGCTTTGACTGCCTTTTGAGCCGACGAAAGACAAGGACAGTGTTCCAGTAGCATCTGAATTAAGAGTGGCCGATCGTCCAACAGTCGCAATGCGTCCGAAAGCTTCTGTCTTTCAGAGGCGAATCAAGGGCGACGGCATAGCAGATGTTCGATGACTTCTTCGGTGCCGCAGACGTCGCATTCCGCATTGTCGGTTAGATATAACAGGTAGGCTGTATCGCAGAAATCCAATAAATAATACCTTGTACAGCCGTAACGTAGACTCGGCAGACACTCTCCAACTTTTTCCGGCAAAAAACCTGAACAAGTGACAAATGACGGTCAGCCGCTTTTTCACGTAGTTCACGTGTGGGGTCCGAGACTGGTTTCGGTCGATTATGACTCCCAAGAACCTGTGACTCCGGCCGCGTGACACCAATCGCCCGTTAATTGATATGCCGTAAGCGGACATTGACTTTATGGTGAAAGTCACGACTGCACACTTTCCACTTGCAATTCCGAGCCCTTGTTTGCGTAGGTGGTGCGATGTCACTGATGCTGCCGTCTGAAGTCGAGCGCGAAGTTGAAGTCAAATCACACCTGATGTCCACACACAGATGTCATCAGCATAAATGGAAAGTCGTACACTGCTTGGTTGCTTGCCAACTAGTTCAATGAGTGTTAGGTTCAACAGCGTCGGGTTTAGCACTCCGCCTTGCGGGACTCCTCGGCTACAGTAATACTCGGGTGTCGGGCCATTCTCTGTATGCACGTGAAATGACCTATTCTGTAGGTAGCTCTGAACCCACATATATATGTTGCCACTGAGTCCCACTCCTTCTAATGTGCTGAGAATGGCTTTGTGGGTGACATTGTCGTAAGCCGCTTTAACGTGAACAAACAGAGCAGCAGATGACCGTTTGCAGGACTTCTGGTGCTCTACATATGTCACCAAGTCCACTACATTGTCATTTGATGAGCGGCCTCGTCTGAACCCGGTCATGGCATCTGGATATATTTCGTAGAGCTCTAAGTACCATTTCATACGCGTTAAAATTATTCTTTCCATAGCCTTTCCCACATAGCTCGCGAGGGCAATCGGGTGGTAACAGTTCCTGTGAAACAATGCCAGTTTGCCAGTAATTGTTGTATAGCAGCAAGAGTGCCTTCCGACCTTTATCTCCTAGGTGACACAGAACGTGGTAGATGATGTTGTCCGGTCCTGGCGCTGAAGAACGTCTACAAAAAGCAAGCACAGCCTTTAGTTCTTCCATTGAAAACGAACACTCCATTCGGGGATCACGTGAGGATACAGAACAGTCGGGCGTTTTCGTCCCTGTTTAATTTGCCCCTCCGGCAAATTCGGGTGCATGTTAAAAAACCCCAGGGGGCCGAAATTTCCGCAGCCCTCCACTACGACGTCTATTATATTCACATGGTGGTTTTTGGACGTTAAACCCCACATATCAATCAATCAGTCATGAAACCGAAACCTTTATCTGCCTTCATTTTCCCCGCACCACTCCAATCTACATATTTTACGATTCACATCAATAGTTTCGAAACCCTATTTAAGTTTCGATAAATACCATCACTCTTGTAATCACGCCTATAGGTCTTCGAGGTATATCTATAGAACAAGTTCGGCACCCCGCCACGGTGGTCTAGTGGCTAAGGTACTCGGATGCTGACCCGCAGGTCGCGGAATCAAATCCCGGCTGCAGCGGCTGCATTTCTGATGCAGGCGGAAATGTTGTAGGCCCGTGTGCTCAGATTTGGGTGCACGTTAAAGAACTCCAGGTGATCGAAATATCCAGAGCCCCTCACTACGGCGTCTCTCATAATCAAATGGTGCTTTTGGGACGTTAAACCCCACACATCGATCAATTAGAACAAGTTCGGCGCTTGGCAATCACTTACACGCAGCGTTCACCGTGAGTTTACCGTTATAGAAGTAAATGAACGAAGAATACACACAAACAATTAGTTTATTGATATTATGATCATCATCAATATTTATACATAGTTACAATAGTATTAGAAATATCATCATATTAGTAGTAGCAGTATGTCTATTATTACATAATTATATAACTCTTGTTATTGCTTGCTACTCAGCCCAGCATCCTCAACCAGACCTTGTATTTACATTAAGTTAGCTGCAATGTGCTATAGTATCATGTCGTCCAAAATCGGCCTCTGGACTGGACGGCATTACATGCTAAGGAACCTTGGGCCAACAGGCACAACCATTTTCTTAGATGTTCACAACAATCTATGGACACAAGAAATTCTACCCAAGTATTGGAAGCTCTCTCGCATTATTCCATCCTAAAACCGGCTAAGACGACCTTGAGTCTTGAATCCTTCCGCTAAATCAGTCTGACTAGTTGTTTATGTATGGTAATGAAAATATTACTGATGCGCTACTTCAGTGGCAGTGTAACAAAACCGGTGTATTGTCCAACTAGTTATCATGTTTTAGGAAACAGATATGCACAATGGATGCAATAGTGGACATAGTAACGTATATGGAGCATGAACGCGCCTGTGGTAGTTTGACGGTCGCAGTGTTCTTAGATATCAAAAGGGCATTTGACACAGTCATTCACTTTCATTTTCTGCTAGGCATGTTGGAAGTTGGACTGTCCCGAAGGCCTTTGCGGTGGTTCTCTAAATTTTTATCAGGTCGCAAAATATTCATTCAGACGAGTGAAGGAAAAAGTGCCGAACACAATGTCGGACAGGGAGTGCCAAAAAGAAGCATACTCAGCCCTTCTCTTTTCAGCTGCGTTATGGCTGACTTAGCAAACAGAATGCCTTCTTGGTTATGATACTCTTTTTATGCAGATGATGTGTGCCTTTGGGCACCTGGAACTGACGTTAATTCAGATTACATTGCGAGACGGCATAAATAGTACTAACTACTTTTTAAGAGAAAGAGGAATGGTTTTGTCGCACGCCCTTCACCCGCAGGGAGTTGAAAATTTTCAACAATAATTTAGAAGGAGAACCACTAATGACTGTGACACAGCACAAATTTCTCGGAGTAATGCTTGAGCGGCAGCTATCATGGGCATCTCACATAAAGAAATTCGAAAACGACGTGAACATGCTAGTGAATATACTCCGTAGAATTGCTGGGACATCATGGGGTGGATTTGTATCATGTATGCTCGCTGATCATAATGCTTTAATACGACAAAAAATTGAATATTCTGCAGCAGTCTTACGCGGCCTTTCCCGCACTTCAGACTAGCCATTTGAAAGGCTGTTAGCTAGAGGACTGCACGTCTGCCTAGGTGTTCCACGAGCCACTTCCAGCAGCCTTGTCATAGCAGAGACTCGACAACCACCCTTTCCACTCATGAGAACAATCGTAACAAGCCGCCATTTTTTTCGCTTACAGACGCAACACAAAGACCACCCATTGGCACTGGATAAAAGCAGTGCTAATCCAGAAATACATAATCATTTACACATATTAGAAAAGAATTAATTTTGGAGCTCTGACGTTGACTTTCCTGCATGACAGCTTGAGATACTAACCCCCGTATTCTAGAACGTCCCTTCACTCAACGCTTCACTCAACGCTTCACTCAACGCTTCACTCAACGCTTCACCTTCACTTGAGAAAGCCGATGAGAGTGCCTCCTCTAGGTGCAGCAATTCACTGCATATTAGCAATAATCTGCTGCGGTCCACGAGTAGCGCAGCCTCATTTTCAGCCGAGTGGTGGTGCATTGCTCAACTGTGTCGAGTGAAGGGTGGAAGTCGAGTCAAGGAGCGTTTGTGAATACGGGGGTAAGCATTGAATTGTCAGTAGATAGCATCATCAGAAAGAGAGATATGTTCATGCTAGCAGCTCAACAACTAGCGCTATATCAGATACACATGCGGTATCCGGAATTCGTACATGTTTACACAGATGGCTCAAGCTGGCTGTCTCCTTCTTTCTCTTGTCCCTCGTTATTGGCGCTGTTTTTTAAGTGAATCAAGTATTACAACGTCTTCAACATCAGCATGCAGTTCTTGTACCACAGCCCAATATTTAGGAATCATTTAAAATATGTAGCACGACGTCATCTACAACAACTGAGCTATTCGGTATTCTGTATGATCTAAAGTTTATATACTCAGTAGCAGACGAAAGAATGGGTATTTCTCAGCGATTCACAGGTCGCATTAACATCACTCTTCAGTACGAACACGACAGTAATTAGTGACGGCATGATGAACAAGACACTTGAAGTCACCAAAGAAAGCCTGGCGCAACATGGGATCAAATTCCAGTGGATACCTGGCGATTGCAACATTTCTGGAAACACAGCTGCTGATGAAGCGGCATGACAAGCACGTCGGAAAGAGGTTGCCATTTCTTTACCAATCTCGAAAAGTAAATAGCGTAGTGTTAGAAAGGATACAACTTTCGGAATGACCAAAACTGCTTAGTTTGACAAAAGTACAAAGAGCTGTAACTTATATCACATCAATCCATTCATTTAATTTGAAGTTACGCTAGCATTAGATAAAAGTAAGGAAAAACCTATTCAACGGTTGAAGCTAGGCAGCGCATACACAAAACATTTTTTTGCACAGAATTGGCAGTGCTGAAACTCCCGAATGTGAATGTAGATTTATGGATGAAAATATATGTCATCGTTTTATATACTGTCCACATCATGACAAGCCGAAGCGCCGTCTTAAATCAGAATATGTTGGCATTAGACCGTTTAGTATAAAAAAACTTGTGGTCCAATGGCTAACTGGGACTTTGCAGACTTATGCTTTAAAAGCGTTAAAAAGTTTCTTGCAAGACAGTGGAATCGCTCTAAACTACTAAAAAAATAACGAACTTTCATTTGTGTTACACGTCGTGCTTATTATGCACAGTATAACATGACATTTATCTTATGTTTTCGTTCAAGTGCATGGCGTGTTGACTGTTATGTATACATGAGTGAATACATCTTCATAAGTACCAGACGTGGGCTCTGCCATTTTGTGCTGGTTATATCGTATGTTAACGAGGGACATTATCATAGACTGCGTTCGTTCACTTTCGAACCTTTCGTTATAATTGTGTTGCTGTTGTTTGATAAGTTCATATGAGTGTTTTTGCGTATGTGTGCTCGGGTTTTACATATTTCACGCACTGCTCTTTATGTTTTCTAGTAAGATATGCGTTCAACTTTCACTCGAGGGCTAAGGAGTAGCGGGCGCCGTACTTGTGCGCTAACATCTCCTTACATATTATATCAACAAAAAATATAACTCGTCGAGTAACGGTGCAATCTTCACAGAGTGCTCGCGAAAGTTTTGGTGCACGTGCCTTTGGAACGCAACGGGTATGTCGAAGTACACATTTTATTTCAGGTTATTAATGGGAAAACATTTCACTCCACTAACTGCGGCCGTATTATTCTTCACTGACGCCTTGCACGCCATAGGAAGCCGAAGCTCAATGATTGCTCTGGTATACACATCTGAGGTGTGGCCTCGGTGTTTATCTTATTTGATTGATAGCGACCAGAAGTCGCGTCCTTTTTTTGTTTATTTCTTGCGGCGGAACATTGCACAATTACTTTTCTCACTTGTTCTGTTCGTTTTATCACCAGTTTTACCTCTTTATTTGTATTTTTATTCGATAATTTTCTGCTTGCTTTGCTGTGCCAGTGCTTTTACGAACGAACGCCTGGATGCGTTGTACGAACACATGCGCAGGTAAAAAAGAAGTCAGAGACGTTTGTTGTAACAGGCACAAAAAGAGTTGGCGCTTGTGTAGGGTGAATAAATGCCCTGTCGGAGGGGGCAGGTGCGGTAATCAGAGAGGAAATGGATTCGGGTAATACGTGTGCTGTGTAGTGGCTTGCCGGCTTAAATGACACGAACAAACTAATAGACGTATCCTGTACAGCCTAGAATATTCAGGTAATGGGAATAACTCTGTGGATATTTTTCCGTTCGCGAGTTCTTTGTTAGCTAAAAAGGTCAATTCTTTCTTAGCTAAAAAGACGATAGCTATGTGGAAGCCAGGGTGTCTGCTCGGGCAACATTTCTAAGGAGATCTGAAAAATCGGTTTGACCCAAAGTTGCTCTGTAGTTGCTTTAACGACATCCGACACCTTGACAATCAAAGCGCCGATAAGCTGTGACCGTAAGGTGCTTCGCCTCTTCATGATCACGTCATCATTGCGTCACCAATTTTATCAAACTTGTGTCGTGATGGTGCCGTGATAGGATGACGTCCTCCCGTGAAGTTAACTTGACGTCCTCACGTGAAGCTAAGTCCTCTCGTGAAGTTAAAACGGACCGTATTTGTACAATATACAGAGTAACAAATGGGTACGCTGGAAAGCCGAGCTCCGAAACCTAAAACAATATTGGGCTAAAGCAGGGTTGAACATAAGTGATCGTTACCCGCCACGGTAATCTATTGGCTAAGACTGCTTACCCGCAGGTCACGGGATCACATCCCGGCTGCAGCGGCTACATTTTCGATGGAGGTGAAAACTCTGCTGACGAGTTTGCCCAGATTTGGGTGCACGTAAGAAACCTCAGGTGGTCAAAATTCCCGGAGCCCTTCATTACGTCATCTCTCACAATCATATGGTGGTTTCGGGACGTTAAACTACCGCGATTATTACTATAAGCATAAGTGGTGTTTCATGACCCACCTGCTGCTCACGGTGTTATTTCGTGCGTATTGATATGTGTGGACTGGATTACGTAAACAGAGTCAACTGATAGCTGACGAGAACCCGAACGAAGAGTTCTGGGACTCGCCATGTGCATAGTAGGGTAGCATTATCTATTGAATGAATATCGAAGCGTTTTATTGAATATTTAGTCTCCTACACTTTTTAATAAACGCATGTGTGCCTGCAATGAATGAAAAGTAATAGGCTATAGTTATCCACTCTTTTTGCGATTTTACAAGGAATATGCTTTTAGTGTGGAGAGTAAAGATGAGATTGCCTCACGATATAAAACATTTTTGCAGAAATCTTGCTTGATAGAAATAACACCCTCCCGTCAGCTTCCTCCAGCAGCATATATCTCACATTAGAAGACTATACCATCCGCTTTGTAATAAACGAATAATTTTAAGGACCAAGATCTTAGTCTAACTCTTGTCCTGTGTCAGGCGTAACCAGCAGTATCAGAAAGGCAGACAGACAGACAGATATAAAAGCAGACAGATGAACGTATGGGCGTGAAAATCACGTTAACATCGCGTTAACTTATTCAGAGTAAGGACATTACTACCATTTTCTCTCGTTGCGAACGATGAAGTATATAGTTGCGGAGCACATGGGTATTAGCAATCCAGAAAGTTACAAAGAAGAAAAGTTGAAAATGTTCTTGCCTTGGTCACCTTGCTACCCATGTACATAAAGCGGCAGAAATGCACAATGCTTTCTCGCCATCACTCATTCGAAGTACATTTTTTGTTTTTTATCTCAGTTGCAACTTCTAAGGTGGAAGAATCAACTTGTTCAAGCAAGTTCCGCAATTTCATCGCTCTGATTTGTGTCATGATTGTTTTGAACGTGAAAAAACGTTCTGCGAAACTAATTTTTGGCCACTACTGCCGCTGTGCCAGACGGAAGCTCACCAACTGAACTATTGCTTTGTACATTTTAGATGCGGAAGCATCTTATACTCGCGCCTTGTAGTGCGCCGTCCGCGCCGTCCGCACCGCTTCTCGAACATTCGACAGCTGACGCGCGCGCATGCGCCGTCGCGCCGTCGCCCACTCTTCCACCATCTGTGCATCCCTTCCTCCTCTACACACCGCGCGTGCTTCACTCCTCCACCATCTGTGCACCCTTCCTCCTCTACACACCGCGTTCGACATCTACAATTCTCCTGATTCTCCAGTGGACGCGCATGTGGCGTCGCGCTTCGAGAACATTCAACAGCTGACAGTGCATGCGCCGTCGAGCTGTATATATACTCAAGGTCGGCGCTCGCTCGCTCAGTTGCCGCTCGTCGGTTGGTTTGTACGGCGCGTCGACGTCCAAGGTCGCGGTGAAATGAATTCCAACAAATCCACAAACACAATGATTGACGTCCCTTCGACCATCGCCGCCCTTTCGCATACGTGTGTACGTGTTCACTCATTTAACACCCCTCCTACAACCACGTTAACCAATTTAGCCATCGACCCAAGTAAGTCGCAATTTAACACCCCATTTCACAACCACGTTAACCAATTTAGCCATCGACCCAAGTAAGTCGCACTTTAACACCCCGTTAACCAATTATATGCTCCGCATCCTCCTCAGTGTTCCCCCGAGGGAAGCTGCGGGCAATTTTTTTTGTCATGCATGGGATTGTTGCGTTGGGATAGCTGTTGTTGCATTGAACCTAAGCGCCTGTTCGGTCTTCATTTACCTCTTTTTATTCACTTGGATAATTGTCAGTGCATCGCATTGTTCAATTTGAGGTTTAGTGCCCCGTTAAGGCTATATCGACATGTTTGGAGCGAGGAGACGATGAATATCAGTCAGGAGTCTCAAACTCGCCTCAGCTAGCTGGCCGAACGGTGGCACTGCAGTATCTCCTGCAAAGATCAGAAGAAGGAGGAGGATTTGCGAGGGGTAAGAAGATCTTTTTTATACCTCATCACCATTATCATCATCATCAGCCTGACTACGTCCACTGCAGAACAAAGGCCTCTCCCATGTTCCGCCAGTTAACCCGGTCCGGTGCTTGCTGCTGCCCATTTATACCCGCAAACTTCTTAATCACATCTGCCCACCTAATCTTCTGTCTCCTCCTAATCCACTTGCCTTCTCTGGGAATCCAGTTAGTTGCCCTTAATGGCCAGTGGTTATCCTGTCTTCACGCTACATGCCTGGACCATGTCCATTTTTTCTTCTTGATTTTAGCTACGATAACCTTAATCCCGCTTTGCTCCCTAATCCACTGTGCTCTCTTCTTGCCTCATAAGGTTACACCTACCATTTCCCTTTCCATTGCTCGCTGCGTCGTCCTCAATTCAACCTTAACCCTTTTTTGTAAGACTCCAGGTTTTGCTCCGTAGCTAAGTACCGGCAAGACACAGCTGTTATATACCTTCCTCTTGAGGGATAGTGGCAATCTACATGTCATAATTTGATAGTGCTTGCCAAATGTGCTCCACCCCATTGTTATTCTTCTAGTCACTTCAATCTCGTGGTTCGGCTCCGCGGTTATTACCTGCCCTAAGTAGACATAGTCTTTTACAACTTGAAGCGCACTATTAAACATCTCGAAGCACTGCTCTTTTCCGAGGTTGTTGTACATTACTTTCGTTTTCTGCAGATTTATTATAGGACCAGCCTTTCTGCTCTCTTTGTCTAACTCCGTAATCATCAGTTGAAATTCGTCCCTTAAGCTACTCAGCAATGCAATGTCATCGGTGAAGCACAGGTTGCTATGGTACTCTTCATTAACTCTTATCCCTAACTGTTCCCATTCTAGGCTTCTGGAAACCTCCTGTAAGATTGCGGTAAATAGCATTGGGGAGATTGTGTCCCCCAGCCTTACACCCTTCTCGATTGGTATTCTGTTGCTTTCTTTATAAAGCACTATGGTAGAAGTTCATCCCCTGTACATTTCTTCAAGGATGCTTAGATATACTTCATGGACCCCCTGATTCCACAGTGTCTGCATGACGGCTGATATTTTTACTGAATCAAACACCTTCTCGTAATCTCTGCCCCGCCGCGGTGGTCTAGTGGCTAAGGTACTCGGCTGCTGACCCGCAGGGCGCGGGTTCGAATCCCGGCTGCGGCGGCTGCATTTCCGATGGAGGCGGAAATGTTGTAGGCCCGTGTGCTCAGATTTGGGTGCACGTTAAAGAACCCCAGGTGTTCAAAATTTCCGGAGCCCTCCACTACGGCGTCTCTCATAATCATATCTTGGTTTTGGGACGTTAAACCCCACAAATCAATCAATTGTCGTAATCTATGAAGGCTATGTATAGTGGTTAGTTATATTCTGAGCATTTCTCTATTACCTGTTTGATAGTATGAATGTGGTCGATTGTTGAGTAGCCTGTTCGAAATCCTGCTTGTTGCTTTGGTTGATTGAATTCTCATGTTTTCTTTACTCTGTTAGCAATTACCTTTGTAAGTAGCTTGTATACTACAAAGAGCAATCTGATCGGCCTGTAATTCTTCAGGTCCTTGTCATTCCCTTGCTTATGTATTAGGATGATGTTAGCATTTTTCTAAGACTCTGGTACTCTTCCCGTCAAGAGACAGCTCGTAAACAGGGTGGCTAGTTTTTTAACACAATCTGTCCTCCTTCTGTCAGCAGATCTGATGTTACCTGATCCTCACGAGCAGCTTTGCCTCTTTGCATGCTCTCCAAAGCTTTTCTGACTTCTACTATCATTACTGGTGGGGTGTCATCTGGGTTACTGCTAGTTCCTAAAGTATTAGGGTCGTGGTTGTCCCGGTTACTGTACAGATCTCTGTAAAACTCCTCCGCTATTTTAACTATCTTATCCATATTGGTAGTTATTTTGCTTTCTTTGTCCCTTATTGCATACATCCAATTTTTGCCTATCCCAAGTTTTCTCATCACTGCTTTGAAGCTTCCTCCGTTTTTCAGAGCGTGTTCAATTCTCTCCAAGTTATACCTTCTTACATCTCATACCTTACGCCTATTAATCAACTTCGAAAGCTCTGCCATTTCTATTTTGTCTCTCATGATTTGTCTCTCATACTTGAGTCTCTCATGATTTGACGCTTTTTAATGAGATTCTTCGTTTCCTGGGAAAGCTTGCCAGTGTCCTGTCTAACTACCCTGCCTCCAACTTTCACGGCACACTCCGTAATGATACTCGTCAGATTATTATTCATTGTATCTACGCTAAGATTGGTTTCCTCACAAGGAGCCGAGTACCTGTTCTGAAGCGAGACTCTGAATTCCTGTAATTTCCCTCTCTGTGCTAGCTCATTGATTGGCTTCTTGCGTATCAGTTTCTGCCGTTCCTTTTTCAAGTCTAGGTGAATTCGAGACCGTACCATTCTATGGTCACTGCATCGTACCTTGCCAACCACTTTCACATCCTGCACGATGCCTGGGTGTGCACTCATTATAAAATCTATTTCATTCTTATTTTCGCCATTAGGGCTCCTCCATGTCCACTTGCGATTTCCACGTTTTCGGTTGAAGGTATTCAAAATCCGTAAATTATTGCGTTCTGCGAATTCTACTAGTGTCATTCCTCTGGCGTTTCTAGTACCGATGCCATAATCTCCTACTGCCTGGTCTCCAGCCTGCTTCTTCCCTACCTTTGAATTAAAGTATCCCATTAGTATATTATACTGTGTTTTTACCTTACTCAGTGCCGATTCCACGTCTTCATAGAAGCTTTTAACAGAAGCGTCATCATGGCTGGATGTAGGCGCGTGAGCCTGTACCACCTTCCTCTTGTATCTTTTATTTAGTTTAATTACATTACAATACCTACCACCATTTCATTATTGCTATAGTATTCCTCTATGTTGCCAGCTATGTTTCTGTGAATTATGAACCCCACTCCCAGTTCTCTTCTGTCAGCCAAGCCCCGATAGCAAAGGACGTGCCCATTCTGCAGCACCGTTTAAGCCTCATCTGTCCTCTTAACCGCATTGAGCCCTATTATATCCCATTTGACACCCTCCCGCTCCTCGAATAGTACAGCTAGACTTCCCTCACTAGATAAGGTTTTAGCGTTAAACGTTGCCAAGTTCAGGTTCCTATGGTGGCCTGTCCGGATCCAGAGATTCTTAGCACCCTCTGCTGCGTAGCAGTTCTGACCGCGGCCGTGGTCAGTTCCTTTGCAGCTGCTGGGGACTGAGGGCCGTGAGTTATTTGGCGCATGCATGTGGGAGGTAGTGGCCAGATACTGCACCAGGGTGGCCAGTCCTTCTCTGGCGAGGGAGTGCGTTCCCGTAGGTGGTTACCGGTGAGGCCCCACCCCAGGCCTCTTAATTGAGTTCCATCCCCGAGCGGATTTTTTAATCCAGTTGGGAACTGCGCGGCACCGAGATTTGAACCACGAACCTTTTGCATGCGAGGCGGATGCTCTAACTACTACGCCTTCGCCGCATCTTTTTATACCTGATAAATGAGTAATTTGCGAATAATATTTGACGTCAGGATTGGAGAACTATCGGTACATATATTTGCAGTAGGATACATCGTAAGAGGTTCCGACAGCTTCCGTCTAGAGGACCGAAGCGCGACAGCCGTTTGCCTCAGCGATGAAGCTCTGAACGTCAATCCGGAGTCGGTTCTCACTTATGCAGGTTCGTCACCCCCGTTTGGTAAGGAAATTCCCCGGAATCCTAAAATTGTTTCCGACTGTGGAATGACTGCAATGATGACGTCAAGCCAGAATTGTCTTTCTTGTTGTTGCATGGTTATGCTTCAACACATGGTGACCGCACAAAATACCCCTCGAAAACTATTCTTGACACCAAGTATGTCTTCGTAACTGATGAACATCCTTGTCAAGAAAATGAAATTTATTAATTGGCCACGTATGTATGTGTCGCTGCAAAAGACGTCGAAAGACGGTACTCTCTCCTGGAGAAACAGAGAGAGAATAAAACGTTTATTTGGCGCAGTACGCTTGAAAATTGCGAGTGCTGCATGAGATATGGCACCATCTAGTAGTATTGTGAAGAAACCAATTTTTTTTTTTATAACAGAGAGTTACTGAAAGGTACCAGCGCTGGGACATTTTAGCGAAGCGTAGAAAGTACCCGCTTTTTATTTCAGTATGTCGCATTGCCAGCGCAGCATAATAAACATTCTGATTTTCAGAATACGTAACTATGCATTCTATAAATAAACGAACGCATTGCCTAATATTTGCGCATTCATGTTGCGGCTGAAGCCTGCGTAATGTTTGCTTTTTCATTGATATTATTCCCAAGTATGAACGCAACTGTCAGATAAATATGGGTGAGCGTAGAGCACGCGCTTAAATTCACGCTGGGTGGTTGAATAGTTGCACACACGGAACGACAGACAGACCAAACTTTTTGCGCTGATGTATCCTCAAAAAGACCATCGTCTGGAAAAAAATATTTGAGGGACGCAGAAAATCCCTCAAGCAAGATGTTCGCTGCTTCTATGCCATGCGGCCAATGAGGCTTGTGTTTAGGACCCCTTATTTAAGATAAGAAAAAAAGAAATGATGTATCTTTAAAAAATTGTCCGAATCTACAAGTTACACTGTAAATGTCGTCGAAAGACGATAGTCTTGCGTCTGGAGAGAGTGAACAAAACGTTTATTTGCTGTTCTGCGCAAGAAAATTGGTGAATGGTATTCTGAAGGCGCTGCGTTAGAGTGCCTCGAGCGTGTAGCGGAGGTGAACAAGCGCATCTAGGATGGATGGATGGATGGATATGGCTGTACCCTTTAGATCGGGCGGTGGCTAGCGCCACCAAGCCGTAATATATAATGAACCAAAAACTATAATTATTTTTTTTTCCTTAAAAAAGAGTTTGAGGATTCGTACTTTGCAGTGAAGAGTTTAATTTTCACTCGCGCCTTGACTTTAGCCACCAATCAGACAACCTCCTTCTAGTGAAGTCTACCCGCTTAAAGTTTATTTTGCCCTCCCGGTCCCTAAACCCCAGTGCTTTGAAAAACTCTGCGCCACCATCCTGAACTATAGGGTGAAGCCCTTTACGGAACATTATCAAGTGTTCGGCAGTTTCTTCTTCCTCTCCACACGCACTGCACACTGTGTCTACCCCTTCGTATTTGGCCTGATATGTCTTGGTTCGCAGTACTCCCGTTCTGGCCTCAAACAGTAGAGAACTACCCCGAGTATTATCATAGATCCTTTTCTTGGCAATTTCCTGCTTAAACGTTCGATAGACCTCTAGTGCGGACTTCTTAATCATGCCCATTCTCCACATGTCAGTCTCCGTTTCCTTCACTTTCTTCTTAACCGATAGTTCTTTTTGGTTTGGCCACCTGCTGTTTTCTAAGTATTTGCCAGTCAACTTCCTGGTTCGCTTCCTCCATTTTGTATCGACATTCTTCATGTACAAGTAGCTGAAAACCTTCCTAGCCCAACGCTCTTCCCCCATTTCTCTCAATCGCTTCTAAAATTCTATCTTGCTGCTAGCTTCCCTGCCCTCAAATGATGTCCATCCCACATCACCTTGTACTCCCTGATTTGGTGTATTCCCGTGAGCTCCTAAAGCAAGCCTACCTATTCCACGTTGCTTAATTTCTAGTCTTGCTTGAACTTCTGATCTCATGCACAAGACCACATTGCCGAACGTCAGCCCAGGAACCATGACCCCTTTCCATATTCCTCTCACAACATCATACCTATTGTAATTACACAGTGCCCTATTTTTCATGACTGCTGCATTCCTGTTACCTTTAGTCGTCACGTATATTTCGTGTTCCCTCAGATACTCGGTCCCATTGCTTATCCATACGCCCAGATATTTGTATTTATCTGTTATCTCTAGCGTGACCTTCTGTATTCTAAGCTCACTACCTTCGTTGTCATTGAAAATCATGACTGCTGATTTTTCCTTACTGAAGCTGAAATCAAACCTATCTCCCTCATTACCGCAGATGTCCATCAATCTCTGCAAATCTTCCTTGTTGTTGGCCATTAGCACTATATCATCTGCGTACATTAATACTGGTAGTGCCTGATCAATGAGTTTTCCTTGTTTGACTAAAGAGAGGTTGAAGCCCAGTCCACTTCCCTCTAATTTTGCCCCTAATCCTTGTAGGTACATCATGAATAATAAGGGTGACAAGGGGCACCCCTGCCTAAGCCCCCGTTTTACCTCTGCAGGCTTCGATACCTGTTTTTCCCACTTTATAACTACCTTGTTACCTTTATAGATACCCTTTAAAAGATTAGTGACTACATGTTCCACGCCTAGTGTGTCCAGTATTCCCCACAATTCCTCTTGAACCACGCTATCGTACGCTCCCTTGATATCCAAAAATGCTAGCCACAGGGGCCTGTGTTCCTTTTCTGCTATTTCGATGCACTGCGTCAGTGAGAATAGATTGTCTTCCAACCACCTGTGTTTCCGAAATCCATTCTGCAGTTCCCCCAGCACCCCCTCATCCTCTATCCACGCCTGCAGTCTTTCCTTTATAATCTGCATCGCCAGCCTGTAGACCACTGATGTCACTGTTATAGGACGGTAGTTGTTTATGTCAGCTTTGTCCCCCTTTCCTTTATAGATCATGCTCATCCTGCTAAGTTTCCATCCATCGGGAACTTCACCATCGATTATTATTGTGCTCACTGCCTCTCTCAAAGCCTGCTTAGACTTCGGACCTAATGTCTTTATCAGCCTAATTGGAATGCCATCTGGGCAGGTTGATGTACTACTAGGAACCCTTTTCTCAGCCCTTACCCACTCTTGTTGTGAAAATGGAGCCATTGCACCACTTGATTCGTCCTTGTCTATTGTGGTGCATAAAGTACTTCTTTGTCGAAATTTTTCGGTCACTTTTGTTCTTATATATTCAATAGCTTTGTCCCCTTCTAGCCTAGCACCTTGGGCTGTAGTTATAAATCTCGGCTCTAGGCTCGTCTCATTTCTTAGGGAGTTTAGATGGTTCCGAAATTTCGCAGCTGCCTTTCTATCTTTTTTATGTACTTCTGCCAGCCACTGAGCTCCCTTCCTTCTAATCTTTTCATTGATCAGAAGGGATGCATCTCTTCTACAGCTTAGAAAGGTTGGCCATTTTCTTTCAACATCATCTGTCGGTTCACCCCGCTGCTTAGCATGTCTGTGTTCCCTAGAGGCTTGCTGACGTTTTGCTATGGCTCTCTTAACTTCCTCATCCCACCAACTTTCGGGTTTGTGTCTTCTTTTCCGGGGTGGCTTGTCACGCGTCTTAGCAAGCTCTAGCTCAAAGAGTCTAATTAGATTCGTGTATGTCCATACTGTCTTATTATCCTCCGTGATTACTTTCTCAATTTGTTTATCGGCTATTTCAATTTGCCTTTCCGGATAAAAATTTTCCTGTAGTTGCTCATCTTGTCTCCTTCCCACTTTCACTGCTCTTCCAAAACTTAGCTTGATACGTTTGTGATCGCTACCCAGACTTCTGAAGCCACCTTCATCTATGTGCATTCCCCTGAGCTTATCATACATCCTATGTGATATCAGTGCATAATCTATCGTCAACAGAAGCCTTCCAACCTCCCATGTTATTTGCCCTTCACACTTTTCGGTACTGTTGCAAATGATCAAATCGAGCCTTTCACACATATCCATGATCATTTTGCCTGTCGGGTTGGTATAACCATCTATATCTTCTATGTGCGCATTCATGTCTCCTAGTATAATTATCTCGCACTCTCTTCCTAACTCTTGAATGTCCTTTGATATACACTCTACCATTGTCTGGTTTTCCTCTCTGGTCTTTGCTCCCGTCCACAAGTACACGAAACCAAGCAGTGTCATTTGACCTGCCACTTTCCCTTTTAGCCATAAATGTTCCTTGCACCCCTTCTTGACCCTTTGCCACTCTGTACTTTTATGAATGAAGGCCCCAATACCACCCACCTTTCTGCTGCCTTCTGTTCTATTACAATATTCCCACGCGTAGTCCGGATTGTTCGGAGGTTGTTCCATGTCCCTGAGATGTGTTTCTACAAAACCGTATACCATCGGCCTCTCTTCCCTTAGCTGTTCTTCTATCTCTTCCCACTTCAGCCTGTTCCTACAACCCTGCATGTTAATATACCCTATGTCACGTTAATACCCTAGGCAGGTTAATCCCTAGGCACGTTAATATACCCTAGGCACGTTAATCACAAGCGCCATCTGGCAGCTATCTTCGAAAACGAAGGTGCTCCGACTGTGGAGAAAGATGCGCGCCAGTCTCGGAGGTGATAAGGTGTAGATTGCAAAGCGACAGGCAGGTGCTACCACTGTGTCGTCGTAGCAAAGCGTTGGAAACACCTTCTTGAGCATCGCGTTTCCCTGTCAGCGCAGCAAGATAAACGCTACAGTCCTTAGAGTTACTTGTGTGTGCCTCCTCTAGTATAAATTCAGAAATAAAAAACATAGACGTGCTGTTAGGGCGCCTCAGATATGCGCTATATTTGTTTTTTAATGGTGTTGGTGTCGGTGGTGGTATGGGAAATATTTGCTTTTTAACGCACAATCACACAACTATGAACGTCAACCCTTGAGCGATACTCTTGGGCACTGCGGATGGGGTTGGTCGTTTAATGCTGTTTGAATTTTCGTTAGGGCGAAAAAACAGACAAATGTACAGACAGACAGACCATAGTTTTTCCGTCGAAGGTCCCCAAGAAAGACTATTGTCTTCAACAACTTGAGGGGCAAAAACTAATAGCGACAGAGGAAATCAAAGTGAACGAAAGACAATTGAAATCCCACTTGCCGCTTATGTGGGTGACTGCGTGATGCAGGCAGAGTACTGCATGGCGACCATTCTCGAGTTTACCGTCCTGGCTCTTCCCTGTATGCATGCTAGATATGTAACTTCAAGTTGCTGCAAAAAAGTGTAGCGCGGCTTGCAGTCTGTCGTGCAACGCTGAGTCACAGCAGAAGTGGCGAGAGCCTATAGCTGTTTCTGCCTTGGCTAAGATTTTGCCCTCTCACCTCTCTGTTTTCCGCGCTTTGCTATGCTATACTATACATGAATAGGCTTGCTATTTTTTTGTTTTCAAGCTCAGTTTTCGAACATTAGAAGCCTTGATATTACTATACTTCAATTTCTGTCTATCTCTCCATGTACTCGTTTTCTTGCCCATCAGAATATGGCACCCCGCGCATGACAAATATGTGCACATGTTCGGGAGCGAAGCAGGAGAAGTAGAAGAAGATGAAGAGTGTGCGTTGCAGTTTGTGTCAACGATAAGTTTTAACTTAAGACACACGTCGATCCTCGACCATAACAGGTGCGTCGTAATAGCTGTTTTCGGGAACGCATCGACACAACCCGACTACTGACAAAATCAAACAGCATGAAGCGAAATTTTTAGCACTTTTGAATAGTTCTTCTGTAATCAAAAGCCGTCTTCACAAGTACTGTGAGATGATGTTCCGATCTAAATATTTACTTTAGCGAGTTGTAAAAAAAAGTAAGGCGTCAATGAGAATGCAGTTCTTTATTAAATATAGGAAATATGCATCTCCCCCTTGATGAGTGTCTGCGGCAGCTGCTTCATGAAAAGGAGTTGATATTGCAAGACAGAATAACAACAGAAATTCATCGACCAATTATTTGTTGGAAGAGTTGGCATGTCATTCTACAAAAACACACTAAAGACGAGGACTCAAGAGGCAAAGGCGACAATTCAAGCGCTTCTGTTGTTTATTTCGCCACTACTATCCTCCTTTTCATATCATGTTCATTTTACGATGCCTATTGTGTCTGCTGTTACTATATTATGTCCCCGCCCTCCTCTTCACCACCTCCTCTTATTTCTCGGTCGCAAACATTGCTTTCAGAACTGTTTGCGGGTATAAGTTCACTTGTGATTGTTTTTCCATGCATAAAATGTTGTCGTATAGATTGTGCTATCACTATACGTGGCACAAGTTATTCCAGGACTTGTATGCTCGCCTAATTAGTTCTGTCTTTTTCTTCAGAAAATCACACAACACGCTTACCGTTAATGTTGTAAAAATGAGACAAATACAACCGATAGTTTTGTCTCGTAGGCACGAACATTTGGCCGTCACTTTTAGTATTGTTCGTATTCTTATGTTGCCTAGTAAAGTCTATACTCCTATACATTCCTACTGTGGGAACACACTATTTGCAGGCTGCTTATCAGCGTCCACACTACGTTCTCAAAACCATTCTTTACTAACACGCCAGCGAAGAGCGCATAGAGCTGATATGGTTAAGGAGCAGTCTTTTGCATGGCTGGCATTTCAGAGGCACACGCTATCGTTCTCACAGGCGCGGCACAAACCGCAATAGTCTGAGTGTTTCATCGCGGCAACCTTACACAACAACGCGTCCCACGGTGGGATAAAGCCCCGACTTTCTTACCTTTCTTTCCGACAGCTAACGCCAAGATAGATTGCACCAGGATCAGGCGCATAAATTTCGGACCGTCTAGACATTTCTTCCCCGCTTTGCGGAGTGGCACGCATTAATTGGGTGATGGAGGGCCTCTATTTTTCTCCTCACCTGCAACAACGGGTTAAACGAAACAGAAGAAATACGAGTAACTTTACTGCGAACGCCGCTGAATTGAAGGAGGGGGGCATCAGCCGAGAGCGAGGAAACAGTAGGGTACACAACAGTGTTGAGATATTGCGCAAAGCTTAGGCTTAGCACTGGCACGCCGAGCTAAGCGGCTGCCTTCGCACAATATTAAGGAGGTGGTGGAGGCCGGGACATGATGAGAATGGTTCTTAGCGAAGGTAGACCGAGAGTTTTCTTGCGCGAAGTTCACTTTTTCTTCGGTCAATAACACCGCTGTCTAAGAATGCTTTCTTGGGAATGGAAGCGGAAGGCTGAAGGGCGGGGTAGTGTGAAATAAAAAATGGTGTCAGCACTACGCTTGTTCAGAGGAAAGATGCTCGCTGGGCACCTGAGCTAAAGTGGCGGAGCAAACGCAAGTGGGTTTTCACGCGAATAAAGCTTCGAGACCGAAGAAAGCTGAAGCACTTGTATTGTGTGTAATTTTGGACGCAAAAGTCTTCTTACAAAGACGACGTAAGCGCAGACAAACTATACATTAAGCATATCTGTCATCATGTTATTAAGTTATGCACCTCTGCACCTCTCTACTGGTTTAAAACTTCCTCTCGTGCTTTGCAAAAGTTCTCATTTGTCAGCAGCATACACGTATACTTCCTGAACACCAGATGACAGCCGCGTGACCACGGTGACACAGTAGTTTTGAAGCTCTTTGGTTACCACAGTTCCCGTCTGTAACCAGTTGCACAGCGTATCTTGTGCGTTCTTGGTAGGTGGTTATGGCAATGTGTGCTTAGAAAAAGTTTATTCTATCATAAGACGCTACAAACCTAAGGAACGAGCGTCTGTATGACAGGCACAATAACAAACAAAAGACAAAGTACAACATACATTACACATTTAAACAAAAGTGTCCAAGTCCATAGGACGTTCATAGTTCATGATACTAATAACTACATACACTACATACATACACTAATCACAATATGGACAATGTACATGATGATATATGTACAGAATTTACAAGACTTGGTGAAGATGTTAGAAAATATGTACAACAGGTATCAACGTTCATAAGAGTTACATAGCTTACAGCGTTAGAATGAAGTGGATATAGAGAAGAGCTCACACCCATATAGGACATACACAAACACATAAAAATAGTAAACACATACTGATTACATGCACTAATCAGACATCGACAGGTGACCTGGCTATAGGAAACAGGCCAGGTGGAAGACTAATCGAACGCGTCTGTCAACTACGGACAGACAGCGGCCCGACCAGTGTCACAGAAATTCTTCCTCCCCAAAGAAGAATGTGTGCACATTTATTCACATCAGGGTTGTAACTATTATTCTATTCCATATCTTACTGTGCGCCTTTAGCGTAGGTCGGGGACTGTACTATCCTTAGAACGTTTCTGAAAACAGTTTTCTTTTTTTTTTTTGCTGTGCAGCAGCAAGCTTCTTTACCATATCATCACAAAATAGTTGCATAAGATGTTGCAGCTGATTTCTAATCAAGGTATTAAATTGTCATGAAGAAAGGCGCGTGGGCGATTAAAAATTCGTGCGGGTTTCCCCGCTTTGAACAAGAATACGCTGAAATGTCAACAGATTTTAACGCTTGAAATACATTTATCAAGGAAAACACAATATTATACATAACGAATGATTTATCAGGACGAATGAAGCATGCAATTGAGTCTACAAGTGACAAAGACGTTCAAGGAATAGATCAATTCAGTTGCATAATTGACCCAGTTGCCGAATAGAATGCGCGGTTGTACTGTATAACAAATTCGATGAATTAATTCAATTCGCTAGTCAGATTATTATCCTTACACAATTCAAGAGAATTACGAATGTAATAATTTAAACCCACTTGTGGGGTGCATGTGCTGAAAGTAGGTAATTTATGCATTATAACTACTGTAATCATTGTTTTTTATGATACTCTTAAATTTGTATGTATTTCAATATATGATACTAGTGCTGATGATAGTGTCTTTTGTATTTATCGCTATAGAGAACAGCTTTGTTACTGATATTTTTTTCAATTGTTGTTGTGTTCCTAGATTAATATATCTTGTATGAATGTTATTGGATATTTCTATGTACTGTTTTACTGTACCAGCCCGAAGTGCCTCACGAAGAGTGGGGCAAGTCAGGAGACACACACATCTTTGCCCACTTCGTGGGCACTTTGTTAAAATGCCCAATTAAAAAAATATCCACAGGTGGGAGTATTCTTGTGTAGATAGCCGATAGCAAGCGCAGAGAACACTCCAAATTATAAGTTCTGCAGTGTGGTGCATTAGGCGCACGCCTGTTTAACTTTCTTACGTTTCAATTGCCCCTATACCACTTCTCCGAGGCGATCGGCTAGGGTTAGCCTTCGCGTTAGTGAACTGGGTGTGTGGGTGAGCAGTGAGTGAGCTCAACGCATACGTACCCAGAGAGAACATAGTTGCCAGGCACTGTCGACAGTTTGCCCCAGCAGCGCACAATACTCGCTCAGACTTTGGATACTCAAAACACTGTTATAAAAATGTTCACGCAGAGGGTGTTTTTGTGTGTACAAGCGAGCCTGTGCAGGTTCTTTATTCTTTCTTTATTCTTTATTCGAAGTATACCTGCAGCGCTCGAAGGCGTTATAGCAGGGGGGTTACATATTCGAAAAAAACAAATTTTCATTTACAGCTGACACTTGTACACTTGTGAGCCCATTCCACTCATGCATTGTTCTGACAAAAAAAAAAGAATTTGCAAAAATTCCAGTCCTGGGACGGTATTCCCTCAGTTTAAAAGGATGATCAATTTGATTTGACAAATAATACGGCGTCTGTAAATACATATCCTTATTGATTCCAGTTTTATTATTAAATATTAGATATAAAAGTTTTAATCGCAATTTTCTTCTACGCGATGAAAGCAGCTCCCAATGCAATTCTTTTGCGTACGTACGGACATAACTATGGTGTTTGACCCTTTAGAGGTGAATTAAGGATCCAGCATTTTTTGTTTTGGTAAATCATTGTGTTTATATTCTAACAATAGGCATTCAAGGAAAAAAAACGAAGATGATTATCTGCTTGCTACGTTTGCTGTGTGTGCGTTCGAGGCAAGCTTTATGCTTTGCGGTCTAATAAGTCTGCCTACACATATGTATCATTGCTTTTATCAGGATTTATGTTATTTTCATTTAACACGAAAGTGCTTTTATGCCGGTGTATACCACAGCTTTGCTGGCGTACTTCCGTCACAATTATGACGATGTAAAATGTCTACTGATAGGTTACAAAAAAAATTGGCAGATTCCATGTACAGTGGGAATCAATGATATGCGAAGCAAGAATGAGAAAGTTTGATATATCACTTTAAAATCAGCACAACGTTACGAGGTGGAGCTAAATGATGCCGTACACGACTTCCGTGTCGTGATTATCATGTTTGAATGTGTCGTTCATCTTCATAATCTATTCACGTCACGTGATACCAAATTTAGTATATGTGGAGCAAGCGAAACTACCGCGAGCACACTATGAGCGTGGTATTTTGTCTTGTTCTTATATGACACGCGTGTCAGAATTATCATGTTTCCACTAGTAATATATTTTCGTCAGGCATTGACGTCACGTAACACCAATTTTGGTATAAGTGGAGCTAGCAAAACAGATGCGAGCACATCATGAAGGGCCCAATATACTCCAATGTTGCGTTGACGCGCGCGCACGCTGGTCCTAGCGACGCTACGTTGGCAAAATGCGAGCACTCTATAGTTCGACACCAGGCGCGACCGGCGCTCGTCGGTACGGCCCGATGGCAAACGACGTGAAATGCGACATGCTGCATTTCGCACCGATGCGTTACCCAGACAACACTCGACTGAAAATGACTCCACGCTTCTCAATAATCGCTGCTGAATATTGACGATATGCAGTGACTTGGTCTGCCAAAACACGGCACTCACATCGACTTTTTAAAGTCCAGGAGAGCCCTCGAGTGAAGGAGCGTTTGTGAATACGTGGGCAAGATCACGTGCATGACGCGAACGTTACAGGTTTTTCTGGAACTTACGTGGCCACTATCACTAACGTTTGAATATTCAGTGGCCCATGCATAACCGCCGACACGCATCACCGCTCGTCGGTTGATCGACAGACGACGATTTGTTCATCGCTATCTGTGTCAGTGTGTATCACTGTAACTGGACTTTCCGTTTACCAGCCACACGTTCGACCGAATAAGCACTTTCATTTTGGACAAGACGTTTCTGCATTCGTAAGCGTCACGACCACGTGACAATATGCTCTTTTTGTTAACGAAGTGTGTATAGTTCCGACGCATCAATACTTGAATGCACATATTTTGATGGCAGGTTTGTGTGGATGAGTGCAAAGATTTGCTTGACACGTTTCCTGTTTACGAGCGCGCGAGGCGGGTATATAGTAGGCGATGGTGCCAAGAGTCGACCGAGCAATGAATTGTGCGTTAACTCAGTGGGATGTGAAGGGGAGGCTTCGATTTTACGCCAAGATTGACGCCACCCACGAGGAGAACCGTAAACACCCCGCCGGTGATTGTACACGTATATCTCGAAGCAGAAACGGAGATAACGATAACGCTGACGAGACGCCAGAAGCGCCTATAAAATTTGTCGAAACAGTAACATCACCCGCTAACTGCATGGCTTGCAAGATGGCTCGTGAGCAAATGACAGCATCAGAGGCTGTTATTCAGTCCATCTTATGGACTGAATTTTTTTCCTGAAAGCTGAGGTTGCTTTCCCCCTTGCAATCGTAACGTGGAGGAGGCCCCCCTCCCCCTCTTTTTTTGTATCGCAGCGTTGATTCCCTTCGGAGTGGGTGTCGTAATGTGGCGATGATGGCGCGGGCTATTGTGATGTGAAGCGTGCACATATAAATGCATTAGGGCATTATATTTTCGTGAGAACTCGACAACGGCTGTAACGGAGATACAGCAGCTGCTATTGGGACCAGCATAGAGGCAAATTCAGAGGTGCCTCTGCTGTTGCTTGCGTCAGCAAGATGACAATGTCCCTAGATAAAAATAATATAATAAATCTGAAGAGACAATAGCATTTGATTTCGCGACGAAACGGGCCTATTTTCGCTCTCGCCATGTGAAAAGTAGGTCGCTTCATGCTGGAGCAGTCCGTGAGTGAAACGAATCGCGATGCTTCAGCCACGGCCCTCTCTGTGTAAAGACATGTATCGAATGCGGAGGACCTGCGCGTAAATGAATTCGCTTTTAGGCTGTTAAAAATGGCTGATTTGGAGCCAAATTGCCTAAAACTTCGAACAGGAAGTATCCGCTGTTACTGACCAATAAGCTTCGCTAATCACAGTCCCAGCATCATGACTGGCTGAAAAAAATTAGCAGTGGCTTAGCTCGGCTATGCCAGGACATATGTGGTGTGAGCTACGGAAGGATGGATGGACGAACGGCTGGCCGCACGGATGGATGGAGCGACTATCGAGTGAGCCCTCGCGAGTCAAGTGCCAGTGCACTAATGACACGTCACTTCGAGAGCTTCTGCAGGCCTTCTCTGGTGCGCCAGCTGGGACGTCACTGCTCCTCATAAATTCGCAGCACGTCTCTCAATAAGCCACGCCAAAGAGCTTAACCTCGACCATTGTAGCTTGCGCTACAATATTACTTCACGAATAAACCTAGCGTGGATGGTAAACTTTTTAAAAGCCAGGGAAGTTCAGCGAAATGTTTCATGTATTTTGTATTATTACTTTTGTATTTTGTATATGTATATTGTGTTATTAACATAGCGTGAATGACGGTGACGTGAAGGGGAAGAATCGGTGGTAGCTTTAGTGAACGCTCGGGTGAGTTCTGGAAGTAATGAGTTGTGGGGCTGGTTGGAGGAGCAGTGGGCATAATGGCGTGTTGCAAGAATAGTGTGTAGTGATAAGGATGGGAGGAGTAGCACATATTCATTAGGGCGTTTACCCATCTTTTGTGAATATATATATATATATATATACAATGGTCTCCGCACATTAAAGCCTCGACCAAGAACAGATTCGCCGTTAAAAAGCACAAAGAGAAACAAAATACAGAAAAAGCAGGACGGCCACTCAGATTCGCTGTTGGTTGCAGCCTTGGGCCACTGGTGGAAGGCAGTTGAATGTTTTGATTTATTTGTGGGGTTTAACTTCCCAAAACAACCATATGATTATGAGAGACGCCATAGTGGAGGGCTCCGAAAATTTTGACCACCTGGGGTTCCTTAACATGCACCTAAATCTGGGCCGACGGGCCTACAACGTTTCCACCTCCATCGGAAATGCAGCCGCCGCAGCTGGGATACGATCGCGCGACCTGCGGGTCAGCAGCCGAGTACCTTAGCCACTAGACCACCGCGGCGGGGCGTTGAACGTTTTTACAAATGGCATAAAGTTATACATGACAGTGCTCAAGTGCCTTATGTCAGAAGAAACTTTTGGCAGCGTGGTTTCAAAACCATAAAACTGTGTGTCCTTCCGTCAATCAGTCTGTTTCTCGTCAGACAACCACTATAAAGACATAAATCCTACGTGAAAAACATCCCGTCAGCTTCACTTCGTGAACACTGCCGAAACCGCGGAGCGTATGCCCGTTGTTCACCGGGCTTTATGGTAATGCTGTATTTTTCAAGTGGTCCATTCGCAGGCGCTTCGTTTTGGAATCCCTTGTTGGCTCAAGGGACGACATGATCAGTTGGCTCAAGGGACGACATGATCACGGTTTGCTCAACGACGACATGAGCAGTGTCGCGTCAGCTGTCGCTGATGCTTACGTCGGTCAGTCTCTTCGTCGGGAGAAGAAGAAATGTTCGTCATCTTGAAAGCGTGAACTGCTGAACAGCAATACTGACATGCTGTCTTACACTCCACAGCGCTTTGCTGTTACCCTGTCTTGGCGCGTTCTCGTAGGTTCACCCCTCGACACCCTCCGCCTTTGCAGCACGGTGCAGCCTTGCTCTTTCTACCAAGGCTCAATCTCGCAACAACACAAGGCCAGGTCTACGCTGACCGCGGACATGATAGCCTCAACTTACAAAAGCCTTGCTTGCTGTTGGAAAAAAAATCACAGCGTATCCCCGGAGTGAATGATGACGAGTGGGCCGAAGCGTTCGTCTGTACGTTTGACCGTCCATTGTCCGTCCGTCTGTCCGTCAGTCTGTCCTTCCATGCGTCCGTCCTTGCATCCCTTTGGTCATATGTCTGTCTGTCTGTCTGTCTGTCTCTCTGTCTGTCTGTCTGTCTGTCTGTCTGTCTGTCTGTCTGTCTGTCTGTCTGTCTGTCTGTCTGTCTGTCTGTCTGTCTGTCTGTCTGTCTGTCTGTCTTTCTGTCTGTCTGTCTGATCGTCTATACGTTCATCTGCCTGTCCGTGTGTCCGTTCGTACATCTAGTGAGCACTCTAAATACCGCCATTTCGCATGTTTTCATCATATAATCATAAACAAGTACCACCATCCAGCGGACATTCCAAAAGCTAAACGGGAGGTGGCTACAACTTTAAACACGGGACGTATGACCCATGGCGTAAGGGGCTTTGCGCCTACAAGAATCATGTTTATTGTCGTTTGGGAGTTGTCTATTTACGGCTTTGCGTGGGATAGGATCACGCCTAGAACGTTGTTTTCGGGTGATACGCGTATGGTGTCTTTCATCTCCTTTTTAGCGTTCGGCAGGGTCCCGCAGTATGCATAGAGTGACTGCCGAAACACTAGAATGAAGTTAGGTTTTTGCGAAGAGTGTAAGTTTTTTTGGCGCGGGAAAATCTCGGTGAGCCATAAACCTTGTAGGCCTCATTTACTGTTGTTAATCCAACGTGAGAGAGAGGATGGACAAATGCACCCAAATAAGTGTTTACAGTGCTGAAATATGCTCTTGGTGTCAGCTCTACACTTTGTTAGCCTCCTTTACTGCGGTTAATCCAACTCGAGGGAGGGGATGGACAGATACACAGTATATTCGTGAAATGGGGATTGAAGTGCCTACGCATTAACCTAAAGAAATATGTGAAAATCTGAAGGAGAGCATTGACGTAACCTCACAGACACAGAAAAGTTATTTAGTGTCAATGGGGCTAAGTACGTGTGTACAGTGCTGACATACACTATGCCAAGGCTGCCAGCTAGCCCAGGTGTTGAACCAGTTTTACATTCCACATTAATGTGAAAGCCTTCAATGTTTGATACGCACGGTGACTGGTGTCCTTTCGGACCCATGACACGGTGCCAGCTGTGTTGTTTCCTCTCACGCAAGTGGATAAATGGGCTTTGGGAGTGCTAGGACGCATATGGCTTTTGCGCTACGCGTAAAGCGGGAGAATGCGAACGCATGCGAAACAAGGGCAGAAGCGCTTCCTCAATAAACGTCTTTCAGTTTTCTGAACGTCTACTTACGTAAAAGAGTTTTTGTGTACTCGTGTGGCAGGAGTACTAGTCTCGCATATGGCTGTGATTCACGGTAGAAATAAAAAAAGAAAACGTGCACACGATCTGTTTGTGGGCCATTTCACGGGAGCCCAGGGGCGTAGCCAGGGGGTAGCACAGCAAGCCCATATGCCCCCCTCCCCTCCCGAAGTTTTGTTTCGCCATGGTACAGAAAGCAAAAACTAACCATCTTAAAGGGGTGCACTTTCTGAAATCAAGAAGCCATCCCCCCCCCCCCCCCCGGAAATTATTTCTGGCTATGCACCTACGGGCAGGGTAAAAAGACCAATAATATACATAGTATAGTCAGTAGAATGGCCTCAGGCTTTCGCCGAACAGAGTTTGGAATTCACCAAGTGCCCTTCAAAAGTTTCGGACCAATAAAATAAAGATCTAGGTATGATGCATGCCCTATCCTCATTACAAATTGTAAGGTTTTAACTACAAAGCTGTTTAAGCTAGCCGTAACTCTTGCGGCCTCTCAGTAAGCTATCGTCATCCTAACTGGTAGAAGCCACTGTACGGCTTGCCATACAACTGAGGCATACATGCGTATGTGCCACAGAACGGGTCCATCGAACTACTTCAATCTGATCCACTAAAAATGAAGGCAACAGTTAGACAAAAAAAAATGACTGCGAAGTAACGGTGGTGAGCCGAAGACTTACAATACGCATAACTAGATAATACAGGGAACGGAAAATACAACGGCGTGTGCGAGAAGACACCGAAATGATGGAAGGCCTACGGCGACGTCGATGTGCCCTCTGATATGTGAAAGGTGTGAAGGCCTGGCTTCACTGCCAGCTACTTTCTCTCATATTTGGACATCCTGGCTATGTATGACTGTCCGTGGTTTAACTAGAACGTCTATGCGCTGAATCCAAATCGTAGAAATGACGTGTAAGCAACCTTAAAATCGCCAGCATCACATAGCTGAGGCCAAGAAAAAAAAACGCACAAGCAAGAAGATTAGTCTTCATAATCGTTCGTTTTCGCTGTTTCTAGCAATGCATGACTTAGCACAAGTTTCAGATTTTTTTTCTTCGAAAAGGACGCAATATATATGTATTATACTGCTCGGTTTCAGTTCACATCAGCTTGGCATCGAAAGCGGACTATTTTCAACAGCTGATACAATTGTAGAAGACGACGGCTCCGCTCCATGCGGCACATGATTTCCCACACAATGGCTTAATCGTGGTCACCGCTAAAGGGCGGCGCTTATGACCAGTGACTTTCTAAGGCCTATTTTACACATCAATATTCTTTTACAGTTCATTGTTTTATCTATGCGCACACCTCCTACTTCCATTTATTGCCAATAGCCGCAATTTATCGAGGGACCGTATTCCCAAGAAAAGAGTGATGGAGGGCTGTATTCTGGTTGAATCAAGATTGGCACGTTTAGTGTTTCAAAACATTGTGTGTTCAGAGAGAGTGTTCAACGATTTGGAGTACTTGGCATTCTACCATGAGAGAGCAGAAGCCGTCTGAACAGGACTATCATTAAGTGTGGTTGCAGCTTAAGTCATCTCGACCTTATATTGAAAAAAAAAAAAGTGGTAAACGCTTTAGAGTACTTGGTAGTCTACTATGGGAGAGCATAAAGCGATCCCTAGAAAACAAATGGCAGCATATCCACGGAGTGAATGATGGAGAGTGGGGTGAAGCATTCGTCCGTCCATTCGTTCTAGCTTCCGTCCATTCATGCGTGCGTCTCTGTGGCCGCCCGTGTGTCCATCCGCCCGTTCGTGCGTGCGTCCGCACGTTCATCTGTGCGTCCGTCCTTGCTTTCGTGCATGCATCCGTTCCTGCGTCCATCCATGCGTCCATCCGTCCGTGCAGCCATCCGTGCGTCCGTCCATGCATCTGTCTATGTGTCCGTTCGTCCACCTATTCAACGCTCCAAGTACCACCATCTCGCATCTTTTCATCATATATTCCTCATATAGAAGCACCGCCATCCAGCGGACATTCCAAGCACTGAACGAGAGGAGGCACACGCACACGTTTTTACGGCTTGCGCTTCGGGTCCACTTCCCACCTTTAGCCACCCCGAGTTCATGGCATATACTAGTCCACTGTATTCATGGCACTGCGGCCCAACGCTCCCTAAACCTTTGTAAAACCTAGGAGGTTACGCCCAGCGAGTATAACGTAGCAACCCTTTCTTGTATTCTGTGCGTTGTTGAACGATAAAAAATTCGCAGCGTGCACGTTAACTAAAAGCCGAATTCTCCTGTCTCTCATTTCCCCTTAGCAGCCATTGCCAAGTACATTGAGCACTATCTTTTATTGTTCAACAACGCACAGAAGAAATCTCTCACCGGCACCACCTTGGAGGTCAAAACGTTATACTTGTTACACACTACAACAACGGCTACGAGGGACGAACGGGTGCCGCTATAAGGAGCTTCGCCCCTAAAAAGCGTATACTACATTGAGAATTCAAGCTGGACAATATATGTGTAGAGAAAGTGTTGAACGATTTACACTACTTGGTACTCAGGCAGAGCAGACAGCCGTCCTAGTTACGTGTACGCATACCCCTGGAGGACTTGGGTGTTCTCGTGTTTAGAACACGTGGTTGACGATTGAGAGATCTTGGTACTTTAAGCCATCCCGTGGGCCTCACACGTGGTGTGGCCATGCATCTAGAAAAAGTGGTCAACGATTTAGAGTACTCGGTGTTCTATGGAATAGCTGAGAAAGCCGTCCCTTGGGCCTCAGAAGGTTACCGGCCTTGCGTTTGAAGTTCTCTGTGTTGAGCACCTTTATGTGGCCGTGCATCTAGAAAAAGTTGTGAACAATTTCGAGTACTCGGTATTCTATGGAATAGCTGGGAAAGCCGTCCCTTGGGCCTCAGAAGGTTACCGGCCTTGCGTTTGAAGTTCTCTGTGTTGAGTACCTTGATGTGGCTGTGCATTTGGAAAAAGCGGTTAACAATTTAGAGCGCTCGGTTCTTTACGGAAGAGCTGACAGAGCCATCCCTTGGGCCTCAAAAGGTAACCTGCCTTGCGTCTGAAGCTTTGCCTGTTTAGTAAAGTGTTAACGATTCAGACATCGTCCTCCACTATGAGAGAGCATAAAGCTGTCCCGTTTAGAAAAAGTTTATTCTTTCATAGGACGAAACAAACCTAAGAGACAAGCGTCTGTATAACAGGTACAATAACAAACAAAAGACAAAGCACAACATACACTACACATTTAAACTAAAGTGTCCAAGTCCGTAGCATGTCCATAGTCCGTTGTACTAATAACTGTACATATACTACGTAAATGCACTAATCACAATATGGACAATGTACATGATGATATATGTACAGAATTTACAAGACTTGGTGAAGATGTTAGAAAATATGTACAACAGGTATTAATATTCATAAAGGTTACATAACTTACAGCGTTCGAATGAAATGCATATATAGGGGAGCTAACACCCATATTGAACACACAGAAACACATAAAAATAGTAAGCACATAGTGATTACATGCACCAATCAGACATTGACAGGTGACCTGGCTATAGGAACCAGGCCAGGTGGAAAACTAATTGAACGCGTCTGTCAACTACGGACAGAAAGCGGCACGACCATTGTCGCAGAAATTCTTCCTCCCCAAGGAAGAACAATTCCTCCGACAGAAACGATATGAGTTCAGAGTAGAGGCGTTCCAGTATTGGAAAAAGAGCACGACGACGATGATCTGCCGCAACAGCTTCGCACCTATTACGCCATAAACAAAAAGCTCCCGCAGCTATTAGAAGGCGTGCAAAGCGACTACGCGGGCAGCGACCAGATGTTACAAAGCGATTAACACCTAGGCCGCGAAAACTAGTGTTAACTGACTTCCAAAACACCTTTGCAATGACACATTGCTGCAGCATATGCTGGTTAGACTCCTGTAACGGGCAGTTAGGACAAGTGGAAGATGAGACCATGCCCCACCTCTCCAGTCTGTCCCGTGTTGGGAGTACTCTCCATCCAAGACGCCACATAAAGTCACGGAGGTGACCAGGCAAAAACAATGCCGTTATCGCGCTCCACGAGACTTGTCTCGATCGTGCTAGACGGGCTGGAGGAACCAGAGGAAGCAGAAGAGCCGCCGTTGTATCTACAATGCGGCTTTCAAGAATGTCCACATCGGGACAAACCTGCTGCACGTGTCGATAAAAATATACTGCCGTTGAGTAAAATGCAGGTACGTGAAGTGTTTGTGGTGCAGAATTAAGCCGTGCATCTGGTAGTAAATAGCGTAACTTGGTGCCTAAGAAATAGCAGGCGAGATCACGCGCGGGGCACTGATCACCATGCAACAACCGAAGTAAGAATCGTAGGGCAAGTAGCCGGCAGCGAACAGAGACGGATGGGAATGCGAATCCACCGCAGTTTCTCGGTTGCCCAAGAGCTGCTCGGCAAACCAGCTCTGTTCCACCCGACCAGAAAAAGGAGCCAATGAGGGATTGCAACGACCTGGTGATTTGTAATGGGGGCTGTAAGACATGAGATATATACCATGCACGGCCGCAAAACACCGTCTGTGCTAGATACCTTCTTTCGAGCATCGGTAAATCATACTCTTGTGCTTCCCGGACGTGTCGTTTTACATCTTCGACTACTGAATTCCACAAGGAGGCTGATATGCCGTAGCAAGTATAATCAAGCCCCAGAATGCGAATAGAGTCACTTTTTTGAAGACAGAAAAAGGAACTTAGACTTGCGTCTGGTGAACCAATGAATAAATATCGACATTTGGAAAAATTTAACGCAGCACCTGAAATTGTGCCATACGTAGTAAAAAGTCGTAGGCTACGGGATAAACTGTCCTCATTCTTCAAATACAACGTGATGTCATCAGCAAATGCTGTCACTGTCACGGTACCACTACCTGGAAGAGGAAGGCCTCTAACGTAAGGATCAGCGATTAGCGATTGAAGGAATGGTTCGAGGCTGAATACAAAAAGCGCAGGGGATAGAGGACACCCCTGGCGAACACCACGGGTAACCGGAAATGGCGCACTCTCTAAACCATCAAGAAATAACGTGCTGCGTATATTTCGGTGTGCGTTTCTGAGAAGCTCGACGAAGTTTTGTGAGAAGCCAAATGCTGCCATTACGCTAAATATAAAGCTATGTTCGAGGCGATCGAATGCCTTTTCCTGGTCAAGTGAAACCAAGAGACCCCGAGCTGATCTTGCTAACGTGTACGCAACTATATCGCGCGTAACATATGAGAGACTGTGGATTTCTCTTCCAGGAATAGAGCACGCCTGATGATGACCTATTAAGGAGGGCATCAGGCTTCTCAAACGCCGAGTGATAACTGCCGCGAAAGTTTTATAATCAACGTTGAGGAGCGTTATTGGTCGCCACTCCTCTGGGCGAACTGACGATGGGTCATGTTTAGGTATTAAAACAATTCGACCATCGCGAAAGCTATCTGGAAATTCAAAATTCTCGAAGCAGCGGCAAATAACAGAGGTGAAAAGGGCACCAATGTCGTCCCAAAACGTTAAATAAAACTCAACAGGCAACCCATCCGGCCCGGGGGCCGAGCCACGCTTCATGGAAGACAGTGCCTCTTTCACTTCGTCAGCTGACGGACTTGTGCATAGTTGTTCAGCTACTTCAGATGAAATTTGAGGGAGCCTACCTAACATTGTGGCTGTCTCGGTGGTACCGCGATGTGATGACATTGTCGTACGAGCCATGTTGGCAAAGTGAGCTAGGAAAACTGATTGATCACGTGTCGGCGGTAAGGCAGTGTGTAAGAATCTGGCCGCCGGAGTTCCTAGTCGACTCGACGGGTTGAGAAGCGAGCTTTTCGCAAATCGTAGAACCTCAGGATGAGCACAAGGATTACGTCTGCAACGCCAAGCAGCCGCCGTCAATGACGAAGCTGCAATGAGGCGTTGAAAACGACCCCTTAACTCTCGCTGCCATGCGCGCATCAAGGGAGTTAGTCGATCAACCCGAAGAGCAATACGCAGCTTTGTTGCAGTGTCCGCTAGTTCTTCGGACGTACGGCGTCTAAGGGCCCGCCCTGCTACTGAGCAGTGTAAACGCCACTGCGTCTTGAGCGCGTCCCACACTTCCGGACCGCATCCAGAAAGAGAGGCGCGCAAGATTCTAGATAAACTGGAGCGTGTACGCGCGTCGTGCAGAATGCGGATGTCAAGACGCCAAGGTTTCACTGATGATGAAAAGGGAAAGTGAGCCTCGAGCGTCACTGGTCGGTGGTCTGATATATAAACAGGCGATGATGGTAATGTTACTACGTCAGAGTGCGATACGTAAGAAGCTAGCGCGCTCGGCACATAAAAACGATCCAAACGACTAGACGACGTGCTACGCCGCCAAGTCCAGGCATACTGTGGTCCATGCACTAGTCTGTACGTATCTGTCAAAGAGAAATGGTGCACTAGGCGACGCAGCTCTCGCGCGTTCCAATCAGAGCGACCCCATCCTGGACCTTGCACGTCAGCTCGCGTGTCTAATACACAATTAAAGTCTCCAGTGAGTATGACATGACGACCGTCTAGAAAATACACGTCCAGGTCACGGAAAAAATCGTTAGACATCGCTGATTGAGCTGGCCCATAAATACACAAAACACGCAGCTTGAAGGATGATAAGACGCAGTCAAAAGCCAATACCCGCCCATTCCCGTCATAGAAAACATGATGATTGCGCAGAAGAGCGCGGTTAAAAATAATAATTCCAACTCCAGAGGAGCGAGATGTAGCGAAGGAAAAATAACAGTCTAAATTAAAAGCGCGTTTGAATGCACGAACGTGGCCAATGGTGAAAAAATTTGTTTCTTGTAAACACAGAATATCACAATGTTCTGCGCGGGCTATGCTAATAACCTCGGCTTGTTTTACTGGGTTACGGAACCCTTGAACATTTTAAGAAAGAATTTTCAGGGTGTCAGCCATATTGAAAAAAAGTGGGTGACTGACCTGGTCGTGTTTTTCGATTCGGTGTACCCCGGGGATCTGTCCGGGGGAACTGGAGTACGTATACTACACAGCACAATTCGACCCTCTAGAAGAGGGTCGAGGTTTCTTTGGTTGCTGGAACTCGGAGCGGCTATCTTGGGTGCCGTCCGAGCTGGTGCCAGACTTGTGAGCACGCTTGACCTCTCGCGGGGCTTGCATTTCCACGTCACATACGTCTGGGCTAGAAGGGAGTCCGATGCTATCAACTTCGAGGCTGAAGCTGCTGTCGGACGAATCAGATGGTGGTAGGGCTGCAGCGTTAATGTTGTCGCCGCCTCCAACGAACTTGATCACGGATTGCTTGTCGAGACGCGTCAGTAAAGAACTCCCATGGCGTCTTGCTACTTGTTCAAGAGAGTCACGAGCCTGGCTTTCGGAATGATCCAATGGGCTTTGCTCATTCGGTTTCAATTCTGCTCCTGGCGAGACACCAGCGTCCGTAGATCTCGCAACGTCGGCGTCTTCTGGGCAATCAACTGCTAGGCTTAACGAGGAGTCTGGTGCCTCAGTGCCTACCGGCGTTTCTTTCTCGGCTTGCGCCGGCGTCGAACATGGCATGACATGTTTGCCTGGGACAGACGCGAGGTCAATCGCGGTGGCTGTTTCTGTCGCTGAGATTGGCAGACGTGGCACGCTCGAGTTGGCCAAGCTGCACACTTCTTCATCGTTTAATGGAGCTCTCAGAATCGGATTCTGGCGTTCTTCTAGTACAGCTCCTGGTTCTCGTTCTTCTGTTGCCGTTGGTGACACGGACGGTAGGGCAGGAAAGGTCCCTGCAATAGCATCAGAATATGAACGACGCACAGGACAGACGGTGGTAGGGTGGTTATCTCCACAACGTCGGCAGGGGTGGTCGCAACCTTCGCTTTCGTGTCCGTGCACACCACAGCGACCACTGAATGGTGCTGTGCACTGTGCTCGATAATGACCACTAGAGCCACACCGACGACAAACACGTTGCAGACCGCGGTAGTCGAAGGTGACTCGATGACCAGAAACGCGAAGATAGTTGGGGACGCGATTTGTGGGACTCATTTCCATCCGGACATAGCGTGTGCCTGTGAGAACTCCGCGTCTTGCGCTCATGACGCCAGCGGTCACAGTCAATACCTTGCCGTATGGGGACAAAGCCTGGACTAGTACCTCGTTGGAGACGAAGGCTGGTAAAAACAGGCAGGCGACGTTAGTTACCTGCGGGCCGACGGGAACGACAGGGATACGCTCGCCACCGATGGTCAGGTAGCCAGCGTCGACGATGAGAGTCATGGAAGCCATGCTCTTGACAGTTACTTGGAAGTTCATGCCTCCCATGTGCTGAACGCAGTGTACCTCTGAGAGGCCAACTATTGAGGCCGTCGCGTCGACGACGGTCTCCGGACTAGTCCCCGCAGGGACGACAACGTCGAAGGCTTGCGCCTTCGAAGGCGTCCACGACGTCGATGGCGCCATGGCTAGATGAGGAGGACGTCCCTGACGTGGAACACGCAGGGACGTCAACACGGAACCCTTGGTAACACGAAGCTCCTTATGGCGTGACTTTGGCGTCCCTCGTATGTCCCTGGTAACAGCGCTGGTAAAGCTGTCCCTGGTAACAGCGCGTGTACGGCGATAACGAAGCTAGCTAAATGTTGATGGTGCTAACGCACACAGTCTTGCTAAGTCTGCCTGCTGGTCCTGGTTATAAAGCAGTTTACCTTCTGTAATAAAATAGAATATTGCTTACCTTTAAAAAATAATCCCACAATCACATATCTTGATGGCTTATCCGCCTCTCCTTTATTTTAAAGTCGCCTCTTCTGAATTCGAGCAAGAGATGCGGAGCATTTCTTTATCGCGGGTTTGTTGTTTGTCCTTAGCCCACACTCACACAATGCTAGCGCGATACTTCTTTACTCTCAACAGCGGCACGTGTCTCTTTCCACCTTTCTCCTTCCACCTGCGCGCATGGGCATCCACTTCCGTCTCTCCTCTCCTACGCTCCCCCTCTCGTGCCCCGCAACGCCCTTGGAGTTAGAGGGAATTCTGGCGTTATTGTCTAGAGAGCGAAACTGCTTACTAGTGTGCCGACCACGAGCGCCACGGGGGCACGGAGAATGACGCCTTCTACTGGCGGCCACCAGAAAGGCGATAGTCGCAGAGACAGTGGCTTTAGGACAGTGCTATGCCGAGCGGCCCGAGCGGAGTGGTGTCGGCGGCGTCTCTACCAACACTCCAGCGAACGCGCGCGTGCGGCAGACGCCGATGGGCTCTCCCGGCCCACTTAGAGCTGCGAAACGCTGGTTGGGCCAAGGAGGTTAATTGTAACCGTCTATGATTTTTATGGGCGAAGCTCCTTATAACGGCACCCGTTTGTCCCTCGTAGCCGTTGTAGTGTGTAACAACTATAACATTTTGACCTTCAAGGTGGTGCCGGTGAGAGATTTCTTCTGTGTGTTGTTGAACAATAAGAGATAGTGCTCAATGTACATGCCAATGGCTGCTAAGGGGGAATGAGAGACAGGAGCATTCGGCTTTTAGTTAACGTGCACGCTGCGATCCTCATTAGCAGCCATTGACATGTACATTGAGCACTATCTGACAAGAAAGGGTGGCTACGTTATACTCGCTGGGTTTAACCTCCTTAATTTTAGAAAGGTTTGGCGAGCGTTGAGCCGCAGTGCCATGAATACAATGAACTAGTATATACCATGAACTCGAAGTGGGTAAAGGTTGGAAGTAGATACGAAGCGCAAGCCACAAGAAAGTAAAAGCCGAATTCCTCTGTCTCTCATTTTCCATTAGCAGCCATTGGCATGTACATTGAGCACTATCTGAGAGGGAAAGGTTGCTATGTTATACTCGCTGGGCGTAACCTCCTTGGTTTTAGAAAGGTTTAGCAAGCGTTGGGCCGCAGTGCCATGAATACAGTGAACTAGTATATATCATGAACTCGAGGTGGTTAAAAGTGGGAAGTAGGCCCGAAGCGCAAGCCGTAAGAAAGTGTGCGTGTGCCACCTCTCGTTTAGTCCTTGGAATGTCCGCTGGATGGCGGTGCTTCTATATGGGGAATCTATGATGAGAAGATGCGAGATAGTGGTACTTGGAGTGTTGAATAGATGGACGAACGGACACACAGACAGATGCATGGATGTACGCATGAACGGACGCAGGGGCGGATGCATGGACGAACGCAGGGACGAACGCACGAACAGACGCACGCACGGACGGGTGGATGGACGCATGGACGGTCACACGCAGGGACGCAAAAACTAATTGATGGACGAATGCTTCGCCCCACTCTCCATCGTTCACTCCGTGGATATGCTGCCATTTTTTGTTACACTTACAAGCTACGGACGCCCCGTTATTATTATTACAGTACACGATATCTAGTGGTTGATAAAAAAATTACCAAGAAATATACAAATACGCGTGGTTTCCGAGGAACAAGCGCGAGTGCAATGAAGTTCAACAAAATCAAGCAGTGAAAATCGCAGCGTTTGGTTAATTTCATTAGCCACCGCATTTACTAGAAGCCCATTATTCAATTACTCAAAGGAGTTTTTCACAAGAAATATTTTATTTCACTGATGACGTGAATGCACGATCTGAAATCTTTAAAAGTGAATAATTAGACTTTTCATCCTAGTGTTACCCCAAATTTAATGATTTTTTTATTTTTGAGGAGTTTGGAAACATTTCTTGAAAAACCGTGGTACACATGCGGACATTGTCGAGTGGTGAAAATAAAATAATGCTATCTATTAACGCGATATCACTAAAGACTTCCAGTGGTGTAGTAGGCTACAACACAATCACCTGGTTTCCGGCCCACATGAGCTCAGAGGTGCATCCGAGTCTTCCCATCGTCAATGAACTTGCCCATAACCATGCGCGAGAAATCACGTGCCATGGCGGTCCGGGCGGGCATGGAGGTGGGTTCGCGGACAATTTTAAAGATTGACTTGGCACCTTTAACGAAGTGACGTCCTATTGTTTGTTGTCTAGACGGAGGCACCCGCTTCCACATTCTGAGCCCACTCGACCGCAGTCGTCAGTTCTTCGGATGCTACAGGCAGGTTCATTACCATCTCGTAGCACATTCAGCCACTTTGCTGATGGCATAACTCCAGGATGCCCTAGTAGTGAGGCACATTACTGCTGACTCGCCCACATGCTCTGGCAGTGCCCGGTGTTACATGGCGCAAAGCTCAGCACAGAAGACTGGGAGAGGGCTCATAAAAGGACACTCACCAGGTTAGACAATTTTGAGCTGACAATCGCAATGCCTACACGAGGCGTTCATGGTCACGTCTACCAAAATTTGCAACGTTACGTGCCGCGGCAATGGGTCATATTTCAAGATGAAACGTTGCTCCCCCTCCCTTCTGCCAACGCGCGCCCAGAGAATGAGGGCATGACGTGCGCGCCTGAATGGTCCTACGTACACGGCAATGCAGTGACTTTGGACTTCAGCGTAGACGACTCTGCTCTGAGGTTGCAAACAGTCGCACGCGACATGGCGAAAATTATTTAACACGGCATGCGTAGTTTATGTAATTTGTTGCTTGAGGATAATTATAATACTCTAGATAAATAATGACATCAAATAAGGAAATGTGAGCGCTTTTTTCCATTTTTCTCCAGTGAATTGCAACGAGATGAGGGTCTAATCTGTCGGCATTTTGCATGCGTTTGTGTACCAGCGGTCAGCGCATCGAGCAGACGACCGCCGTGGAATGCTTCAACGCGTTCGCGCTCTTATTGTGCTCATCTATTCTACCGCGTCTGAGCCAGCGTTTTCAAACCGTCCCGCCGAAAAAGGCAGAAGATTGCAACGCTGGTCAACAAAGCAACGCCGCTCGCGTGCTCGGAGGTTGGACTTGTGTGGGCACGTCATGCGCACGTGACCTCTTGATGGGATGCCTGAGAGGATGGGAAGAGATTTGGCTTGCGAAGGCTACGCTGCGGAGCGGCAAGGGTTTCGAGCTCGCCTCCTCTCATCCTCGTTTCGCGCCGCTTCGAAAAACCCGTTTTCTCCGCTAGTGATGAACCGATTCAAAAAATTATTGTGGCAAAAGGTTTCTCATCCGACACCCAACAACTCCACTGTCTAACTAAAATTTGGTATGGGGCCTGGAGAGTGGCCCTTTAAAAGCTCCGAGCGCTCACTCCAATACTCGGCACTCTAGGAGGCCTGCCAAACGGGCTGAGGGCCACGGTCTTCCCTTCCCGGCGTGGACGCGGCCAGCAACTGCGGCAGACCCATCTCAAGGGTCTGTCTGACCAGTTCTCCAGGACCAAATAAAGTTCACTTCACTTCATTAAAGAGTTCATTTGTCAGAAATGCCGGTGTTGGCGACGCTGGTTTCACTGAAAGCCACTTTGTCGTGTGAAAAAAAAATTAAGAGTTGCAAATAAAATAAAGAATAAAAAATAGACAGATTCCACGTACAGTGGGAATCCATTATATGCAAAGCACGAATGAGAAATGCTGACATATCACTTTAAAAACAACTCAACGTTACGAGGTGGAGTTAAATGATGCCGTGAATGACTTTCATGTCATGATTACTATGTTTAGATGCGTCGTTTACCTTGGTCATCTATTCACGTCACGTGATACCAAATTTAGTATATGTCGAGCTAGCAAAACGGCCGCGAGCACGCTATGAGCGAGGTATATTATCATGTTCTTGCATGACACGCGTGTCAGTATTATCCTGTTCGCACCAGCGATATATTTCGTCATCCATTGACGTCACGTAACGTCAAATTTTATATATGTGCAACTAGCAAAACGGCCGCCAGGGCCTCATGAAGGGCCCAATATACTCCAATGTAGCGTTGAAGTGCAGGCACGCTGGGCACAGCGACAGAACGTTAGCAAAACGCGAGCATTTCATAGTCTGACGCCAAGCACGACCAGCGTCCTTCGGCATGGCCTGACGGCAACCGGCGCGAAATGCGACATGCTGCATTTCGCACTGATGTGTTACCCAGACAACACTGCGTCTCCCTTTTTTCGGGGCGAAGGGACGCCGGACGCGCTGAAACGCACATGCGTCAAAGCAACGCAGCGCGGGACTGCGAGTGTATGGCAGGACCGGCGCCTGGCGTGGCAACGCCGGCGTGATGCGACGAAATGAACGCCGGCGAGCACGCGCACTACGTCACGTAGAAATGTATTGGCGCCTAGAATGTGGCATGCAGTCATGTTCTCACATGACACGCATCTCATGATCGTCATGTTTGCACCAGTCACATGCCTTCGTCATCCATTGGCGTCAGCTAATACGAAAATTGGCATATGTGAAGATAGCGAAGCGGCCGCTAGCGCATCATCAGTGTGGCATGTAGTCATGTTATTACATGACACCCATGTCATGATTATCATGTTTGGATGTGTCATTTACCTATGCCGTCCGTTCGCGTCGCGTAATACCGAGTTTGGTACATGCGAAGCTAGCGAAATGGCCGCGAGCGCATGACGAGCGTAGCATGTGATCTTGTTGTTACATGACATGCATCTCATGTTTATCATGTTTGCACCAGTATCATACCTTAGTCATCCATTCACGTCCCGTAATACGAATTTGGTATAAGTGACGCTAGCGAAACGACCGCCAGTGCACCATGAGCGTGGCATGTACTCATGTTGTTACATGACACTCTTCGCATGAATAACATGTTACCATCAGAGACATACTTTCGTCATATATTCGCGTACTGTAGTACCAAATTTGGTATATGTGACGCTAGCGAAACGGCCATGAGCGCATAGTGAGTGCGGCATGAAGTCATGTTGTTACATGACACGCATGTCATGATTTTCATGTTAGGGTCTCTCACCAATGTTTGCCATGATATCATGCCATACCGTACCAGTTTTGTAACATGCCATGTGAGCAAAACCACCTCAACAGTGTCAGGACCATGAAACGTAAATCATGACATTCATGACATACATATCACAATTTTCATGTTATCACTAGTCAAATATGTTCTTCATACAGTCATATTATGCCATACCATGTTTGGTATTGATACTATTATTGAAACGGCCAGGAGGGCTACAAGTCGTAGGCGGCTAGATGATAGATAGATAGATAGATAGATAAATAGATAGATAGATAGATAGATAGATAGATAGATAGATAGATAGATAGATAGATAGATAGATCAAAGTCGCTGAGGTTCGCTAGGAAATGCTTTGCATTTAAAATATTGGTTCCAGTTTTTCACGGGGGAGCGCTCAATGTCGTTACTAAGGTGTTTCGCACAAACGACAGCTGCCGGAGTTTCGAACCTATCAATTCATGTTCTCCCAAGCGGATGTGTTCTGGGTCTGCAGGCGCACTGAGCAATCAGACCCGCTCGTTGTTAGGGTGGAAAAAAAGTCACAGGACATCCACGAAGTGAATGATGATGAGTGGGGCGAAGTGTCCATCCGTCCGTCCGTGCGTGCGTCCATCTGTCCATCCATCCGTCCGTCCATGGGTCCATCCGCGCGTCTCTATGTCTGCCTGTCCGTCCGTCCATCTGTCCGTCCATCTGCTTGTGTGTCTATCCGTCCGTGCGTCTATCCCTGCATCCGTCCATCCGTCCATCTAGTGAACACAAGTACCACCAACTCACATCATTTCATCATATATTTATGTACAAGATCGCCATCAAGCGGTCATTCCGTGTACTAAACAAGACGTAGATACCTACTACTACGACAACCATAGAGTTTCCTAAATATAACTAGAGGGAACTCTGGCGCTGCGGTAATTCAGCGACCATGAGAATGATGGGTAGTACACACATATGCTTAGTCTTCGTTCTTGTGGGTGGCGAATTGAGCTTGTGGCTTCGGTTATTGCTGTGTTTCGATTTTGTTTCAAAATAAAGAACGAATCTTTGTGAACTTCAAAACCCGATTTGCAATAATAAGCCTAAAAGAATAAGATGGTGAAGCGCAACCACTGAACATTCGCGTATTTTGGTTTCATGAGAGAACAGCTCCAAGCCACACGAACACACATGTAGCCAGAAGTACGAAGATTAGCCAATCTGTGTACTACCTACCATTGCCATGCTCGCTAAAGCGCGGTGCGTTGCTACACCCATAGACTCTAGCTCCAGGCTTCCCTGTAGTGTATGTTTAGTAAACTCTATGACCACCACCACCACCACCACCACGTTACAAGGTGGAGCTAAATGATGCCGTACATGACTTCCGTGTCATGATTATCATGTTTGGATGTGTCGTTTACCTTCGTCATCTATTCACGTCACGTGAAACCAAATGTAGTATATGTGGACCAAGCGAAACGGCCGTGAGCACGCTATGAGCGTGATATGTTGTCATGTTCTTACATGACCCACGTGTCAGGATTATCATGTTTGCACCAGCCGTATGTTAAGTGTGAATACACTTTATAAGCGACCCCAAACCATCCACCACCGTCGGCGGCGTCCGCAGTCTTCTCTCTATCTTTAAAAGAAAGAGCAGTTGGCGGGCCGCAGCGCGACGCCCTACCGAATAAGCCACGGACGCGACGCTGATATCGGTGTCAGTAACGCGCCTTATACCCCCTCCCCCTTCGCTCGCTCCTCCGCTCTCCTCGCTCGCTGCAGCTGCGCGCGTACCCCTCTCTCTCGCGCGCCCGCCTTCTCTCTCAGTCTCCCGTCGAGAGCGGGTCGTGAGGGGGAGTAAAGTCAAAATCCGTTGGCATTCGCCAGTGAGTTACCGTAAACTCCCCCGTGTGATCAAATTGCGATTCCCAGGAACCATTACACCATAAAGGCACCATAGTGTGATTAATAAATATAATAGTGCGAATTAATAAATACCCCTCATAGCATCACCCCGTGTATTCGCACTTAACCATGTTCAACCTCGGGGAAATGCTTGGGAGTTTTTTTCATCCACTGACGTCACGTAACACAAAATTTTGTATGTGTGGAACAAGCAAAACGGCCACGAGCACATCATGAAAGGCCCAATATACTGCAATGTAGCATTGACGCGCGCGCACGCTGGATACAGCGACGCTACGTTGGCAAAACGCGAGCACTTTATAGTCTGACGCCAGGCGCGACCAGCGTCCGTCGGCGCGGCCTGACGGCAACCGGCGCAAAATGCGAGATGCTGCATTTCGCGCCGATGCCATAGAATAACAATATTCCACGCCGATGCGTTACACAGACAACACTGCGTCTCCCTCTTTACGGGACGGAGGGACGCCGGACGCGCTGAAACACGCATGCGTCAAAGCAACGCAGCACGGCACGCGCCTGCGAGTATATAGCAGGACCGACGCCTGGCGTGGCAACGCTGGCGTGACGTGACTAAAGGAACGCGGGTGAGCACGTGCACCGCGTCCTGTCGAAATGTATTGGCGCATTCACTGTGGCATGTAGTCATGTACTCACATGACACGTATCTCACGATTATTAAGTTTGCACCAGTCACATACCTTCGTCATCCATTGGCGTCACGTAATACCAAATTTGGCATATGTGAAGCTAGCGAAACGGCCGTGAGCGCATCATGGGTGTGGCATGCAGTCATGCTGTTACATGACACGCACCTGCACTGATGATTATCATGTTTGCACCAGTCACATGTACCTTCGTCATTCATTCACGTCCCGTAATACCAAATTTGGCAGACACGAAGGTAGCGAAACGGCTTCGGGCGCACCTTAAGCGTGGCGCGTAGTCGTGAGTAGTCATAACATGAAAATCATGACATGCATGTCCTGATTTCCACGTCAGGGTCCGTCACTTATGTTCGGTATGCAGTCATGTCATACCATGCCAGTTTTGCATTATGTCATGCAAACGAAACCACCGCAAGGGCAGCAAGACCATGAAATGTAAATAATGACATTAATGACATCATTTCATGATTTTCATGTTATGACTAGTCATTTAGTCTCGTCATACAGTCATGTTATGGCATACCATGTTTGGGATCGATACCATTATCGAAACGGCCAGGAGAGTTAAGAGCCGTAAGCGGATATAGATAGATAGCTAAATAGATAGATAGATAGATAGATAGATAGATAGATAGATAGATAGATAGATAGATAGATAGATAGATAGATAGATAGATAGATACGCTCAAAGTCGGCGAAGTTCGCTAAGAAATGCTTGGCATTTACCAGGCTACGTTCACGTGTTTCATCACGCACTCGCAAGGTGCTTCGAGTGCATGATGAAACGCGGTGACACTCTGTCTTTCTGGTCAGGGTGCACAAGTCTGGCTCACCATGTAATGTCGGCAGACTACGATGCGCGGCCCTGGTACGTGAAATCATGATTGTTGGTGGATAGCCGTGTTTTTCGAGCGCTCCCTATTGACTGCGCAGATAAGTGTTTTCGCATGTTTTGAGCTTGATTTTATAGCTAAAAATGCAGTAGTGGAAACCTCTAGATTGCACGGCTTTCGGAGGTTAGCCACACGGTATTTACTAGTTTGTGTGAGTGTGTTTTTTTGTGCCACCCTGTGGTGGAGGTGCACGTACACTAAACGCTGAAATTTCCGTAGTAGAGCTTAGATTTTTTCGCTTAGGGCAGGGTTTGTCGTACGCCATGTTTTGTAATTATCGAGTGGGACAATTCATAAGGACAATTGTGGTCAAAAAGGCATGTCAAAAAATCCTGTGGAATGTTCAAAATGCTGGGTGGGTTTGAAAATGGGGCTAGTGCGGGCGCGAATGCAGAGTAGACTGACGCGAAGTGTAGGCAGTGTGAGGTCGAGGAAAGATGGGGGAAATGATGGTTATCCAGAGTGAACTTGCTGAAGAGAATCTTTCTGTTGGCGCCCCGCCGCGGTGGACTAGTGGCTAAGGTACTCGGCTGCTGACACGCATGTCGCGGGATTGAATCCCTGCTGCGGTGCTTGCATTTTCGATGGAGGCGAAAATGCTGTAGGCCCGTGTGCTCAGATTTGGGTGCACGTTAAAAAACCCCAGGTGGTCAAATTTTCCGGAGCGCTCCACTACGGCGTCTCTCAAAGTCGTATGGTGGTTTTTGGAAGTTAAACCCCACATATCGATCAATCAATCTCCGAGCTAGAGACCGCGTTGGCGACAGAGCAATGAAAATTGAGGGCTGTGGGAGTAGGCTCAGGTCTGCCGAGGAGGAACTAGCGAAGGTGAACAAAGGAGCAGCAGACGAAAAGCTTGGTACGGCACTGGCACCGAGAATGGCGGAGAAGAAAGAGAAAACAGGTTTGGAAAAACAGGTTCAGCCGGTTCAATGATCGCAAGATCCAGCTTTAGTGAAATAGTGGCGGGAGGAGACAAAAGAGCCCGCGTCACAGGTGCAAGTAACCTCCAGGTGTGGGACACTTCAGCTGAAAAGTGATAATCACTGGGGACTCGAATTTAAATCGATGCGCAGAAGCAATCAAAGAGAGGGTATGAGGTCACAAGAGGGTTTCAGTAGGAACGTTCCCAGGTCGTAAACTAGAAGCAGTCATGAGGCAAGCGAGCGCAAATCTCACAACTAAAGCTGATGGATGAAACCTGATAATAATTGTGGTTGGTTTAAACGTTGTCTTATCTGAAGATTCAGTTGGACTAGCGACCAGCTGGCGAAATGGGTCGATGAAATGCGTGCTATTTCCCCTCAGGTACAGGGAATCGAGCCCAAGCATTCTATGTGGCAGCGCAGCATTTTACCACAAAGCTATACGGCAAGTTTAACAACTACATTTCAAATAGACGCTAATCTTTGGGAAACGTCAATAGTGGCTGCAGCGCTGCGTACCCAATTTCATAGACATTACATATGCACTTCTTCGATAGAACCTTCACGTCGGGTTAACGTCGATTGTGGTTAGTTGCCATGCGCTGAAGTTCATATATGTAGCAGTGTCCAGGGCCAGCATCCTCGCAAGCATCAGCGCTTCATAATAGCTACTGGTGTTGCTAATACGCGTGTTGCAGTTGGCATCGTTGCCCAAGTGCGAACAAGTGGTTATATAGACATGTGCAACTCTTCAATATATGTCTGTGCGTGCAACATTTGCACACATACTTAGCGTCATTTCATGACGTGTTGCTCAATAAAAAAATTACAACATGTCCACCTTCCCTCCACATGCTTCGCATAACGTCCATTCTCAGGTACGTGAGATCTGCCGAGTTTTTTTTTTTGAGAAAATATTTATATTCATCGCTCATCTGAGTACTCGGCACTTTCTGAATTGATTCAAGTTTATGAATATGGTTCTTAGTTGCAGTATTATTAGCGATGGCGATGGTGGTGTTAAAATTTTATGCGTAATATTTAGTCGAAGCATAGGCATTAACGTAGTCACTTCAGCGTACTTTGACAAGTCAGGCTTGTTAAATTAGTTGTTGCTATCAAAAAGTTGTTTCTACTACTTGTTTAGTTTTTTTTTTGCAATCTTCTTTTTACAATTTAGTGTCTCGTGGTATCCTCATTTAACGCTTGTTCATTATCAGAGTTTTTCGATGGGAAAGAGCCCACCGAAGCACAGAAAGCCACATTACTGATTGCGCCCTTGAATCACACACTAAACCACCTCGGGGAGCCAAGGAACTGCGATACAAAGGAGCAACGCTATCCTGATCACAACACAAATATAAGGGCACATGCAAACGACTTCGAGTGGCACGGCGCAACAATTCTTATTCATTGCTTGCGGCGATGTGCCCTGGTTGTCTTTGTTGGGTCTTTTCCTGTTGTAAGGTTTTCCATGCCTCCGGGGCAGGCGTATTCTTTACCACCTCTTCAGGAGTGATAAATGGGTCCGATACCTTGAACACGATCATCATTCTCACGGCTGACTGCACCGAGGCCAAAGTTTCATTACGGCCAAGCAATTAGCGTTCCATTAGCAGCCTAGCTTGTCTCACATGATGTGTCTCTTTTTTATGCCTGGCGTGAGGGATCCTTGGTGCTGTACGTTAGCCTCGTAACGCTCGGTCGTGGATAATAAAACGAGCGAAACGTACAACTCTAGCGAAGTACAAGAAACACATCACGAGGCGCGAAGTTACTGGTGGGTTGTGAAACAAGAAGAATAAGTTAGTATTCCGATATCAAATTAACAGTGGAGGTAGCAAACTTCTATATAGAACAAGGCAGTTTCTTGAATTGGTTCGAAAGAGTGCATCAAAATGAGTTTCTCTTCGCGTAACTTTTTCAATATTTATCCTGCGTCAGCGGGCGTTGTAATCTCTCAACCAAAATGAGAAATATTGTAATATCTTTGTCCTTCATTTTGGGAAAAAAAGTCAGCTTCATTGTAACGTTGAATCAATGAGTTTAATAGTGATAAATTGGAGTGTTACGCAAAACTACACTGGCACACAACTCCTTCAACATCTGAGCTGGCGTAACTCAACGAAGCACAGCTTTAAGGAGACGCATCTGGTGCAGTGAACAACACCTTTGTGTTGTCTATTGCTTCAGTGCAATGTGAGCGTTGAGGGCGGAGCACCTAAAAAAGTATGAATCGTATTCTGAACCTTGTCAAGATAGGGTGACCATGTCCTGCTTTTTTATGTATGTACACAGTTCCCAATACAGCAAGCAGCCCTGCCCTGGTACCCTTGCTTAAGTCTTTTACGCATAAAAGTCGGCCAGCACGTTTTCTCTCCACTTTAGCCACGATCTTTGGCTGCTCTAAGACGCATATTTATGTACCCAAATGAATGCCTCTTATTGCAGAACGGGACGGCTTTAAACCATCCCATCATCATCATCATCATCATCAGCCTGACTACGTCCACTGCAGGACAAAGGCCTCTCCCATGTTCCGCCAGTTAACCCGGTCCTGTGCTTGCTGCTGCCAATTTATACCCGCAAACTTCTTAATCTCATCTGCCCACCTAACCTTCTGTCTCCCCCTAACCCGCTTCCCTTCTCTGGGAATCCAGTCAGTTACCCTTAATGACCAGCGGTTATCCTGTCTACGCGCTACATGCCCTGCCCATGTCCATTTCTTCATCTTGATTTCAGCTATGATATCCTTAACCCCCGTTTGTTCCCTAATCCACTCTGCTCTCTTCTTGTCTCTTAAGGTTACACCTACCATTTTTCTTTCCATTGCTCGCTGCGTCGTCCTCAATTTAAGCTGAACCCTCTTTGTAAGTCTCCAGGTTTCTGCTCCGTAGCTAAGTACCGGCAAGATACAGCTGTTATATACCTTCCTCTTGAGGGATAGTGGCAATCTACCTGTCATAATTTTAGAGTGCTTGCCGAATGTGCTCCACCCCATTCTTATTCTTCTAGTTACTTCAATCTCGTGGTTCGGCTCTGCGGTTATTAGCTGCCCTAAGTAGACATAGTCTTTTACAACTTCAAGTGCACTATTACCTATCTCAAAGCGCTGCTCCTTGCCGAGGTTGTTGTACATTACTTTCGTTTTCTGCAGATTAATTTCAAGACCCGCCTTTCTGCTCTCCTTGTCTAACTCCGTAATCATGAGTTGCAATTCGTCCCCCGAGTTACTCAGCAATGCAATGTCATCGGCGAAGCGCAGGTTACTAAGGTATTCTCCATTGACTCTTATCCCTAACTGCTCCCATTCTAGGCTTCTGAAAACCTCCTGTAAGCACGCGGTAAATAGCATTGGGGAAAGTGTGTCCCCCTGCCTCACCATCCCATAGTAGACTCTAAATTGTTACCCACTTTTTTGAACACACATACAACATGCGGTGTGCTTTTATCTACTTGCTATTTATACGGAATGACATGGCGGCAGCGTAGCTGATAGAGACTTCGAAGATGAACCTGAAAGGGGCGCTGAAACACTTTTCAAGTAACCATAGAATGAACTCTCTGGATTAGCTTATTGCCTCACAAATTCCACGCCGCAAAAATTTCAAGAATCCTTCCAGTGCGAGTGGTGCTACAAGCTTTGTCGCATGCTGCAATTGCGTTCTCTCTTCTCTCGTCCCGACGAAAGCGCTGAAAGCTAAGCGGGGAGAGATGGCAGGGCCATAGAAAAACGTCACGCACGCTTCGCAACCTTCAGCACGCTTTTGCTTTTTTTCTTCGAATGCGCGGCTTTCTCAGTGTGATGGCGCGCACTCGCCTGGACAAGTAGCAGCCTCGCGCGGCGATCTCTGTAATGAGCGAGCGCGCCATGTTCAAATCAGCCAATGGCTTAGAGATGGGTCGTTGGGCATTAACGTGATTTGTCGAGAGAAGAGAAATAAAGTTTTAGCTGACTTTGAAAATTTATTGTGAATGCCAGGCCGCGTGCTGTGCAATAATATTTGCCTCGCGTGTTGTCGGGAGCCTCTACTACCGATCGGCAGCGTTTTCTGACCATGATAAAAAGTGTAGCAGGGCCCCTTGAAGTGTCCACGTATCTGTGATCGCCGTTAGATGTTTGTAAGTTAAAGAAGATAATTAAGCAACCAAAAGAAGGAAAAGTGAAAATTTGCATTGATTTTGCTCATCGAAATTGTACATGCGAAACCCACAATGTGCAACACAAATGACACCCTTTTCTACGCACGTGGTAATGTCTTCCATATTTGATGGTGTCCCATTTCTCCTTTGTTCTACTCTGGTATCAAGTTATAATCAACTTCCTTAAAATCAAATTACAGAGTTTATTAAGTTTTCAGTCTCTACTGTGATTTGTGGTTTCTGCTGCTGAAACTTCTTTGAATGACACTGGGAAAGGAAAGTTTTGAGTCCTTGAAGTGGCCAGTGTTTGGCCGGACAGTTGAGCACGGCTTATATTTCTTCTGAGCTGATCAGTGTTTATCTAAATGTATTTGTATCACGTTCAAAGAAGCGTTGCTTCGTAAAATTTTCGGCTTATTGCCGAACCAGCGAGGGTGCCGCTTTCGCCCGCCCTCTATAGTGTCTCGCATCAATTCGACTACGCCTTCCGTCTTTTATGCCGGATCGTCAATGAAGTTGTTTTACTCGCTCACTCGGCTAAATGCCGCCTCAGCATCAGCTGTATTAATATGTGTTGGTGTGTTTCAAAACATAACCTATATATCAGATGATGACCAGTGAAAAATAAGCAGTCCGGTGTTGTGTAATAATGTCCAAAAATAACTCCTTGTACACGAATATTTCTTTTTGTTTTTATGACAAGCAACAATTATATCTGTAGTTGATTATATCTTAAAAGGACCAACAGCTGAACTGTCTTGACCCAGTTTTTTTCTGGCGCGACAGAAAGCTTACTCTTCGTAGTGTTTGTAGCTGCAGTGGTTATTACCTAAAGCACGTAGTCATTCTATAAGCGGTATTTTACGATCCGGAATGCTCTGAACATGAATCTACCCTTTCATCTAGCAACGATCAGAATTGAAAGCGATGCCGGTAGCTTTTCTGGTGATTTGTGCATGCTGCAGCTGTTCTTTTTTCACCCGAGTTCCTGTAGCTGTGCTTAAAAATATCTATTGTACGCTTTACATCTGTTTTTTTTTTAAATAAGAAGCCGTTACAATGAGACAAGATGGCTATCTACAGCTTCCCTGCATTTGTATCTCGCTGCGTGCGCATGCGCCCATGTTGTTGGTCCTGTGCCGTGGATGGTTTGTCTTTTCGTCATTACTACTTCGACGACACATGAGCCAAGCCAAGTCTTCGAAAAAGTCACTGCGCATATGTATCGCCGCATCGAGTAGCAGCGCGGCAATGATAGTAGCAAAGATACTGGCGCTATAGTGGCACTGGTTGTTGTCGAACTAACTACAATGTGTCGGTGCGCCAAATCAATGGATATAAACTGTACGCAGTTGCAAGAGTACGCTGAAGGCTGAAGCCGCTCAAGGCGTTCTGACGAGCATTGGATCATTACGTCACGTGAAGGCAGCTCCACTTTAATGCATATTATGAACGAAAGCTTATACGTATGTTTTAGGGAATGTTATATTTTGCTTTAATCCAGCAATATTTCAGTAATAACAAGTAAATTGTTAACCGTGTACATTAACGCATGGTCACGAGACAGGGCATTCCGGGTAGTTCATGTTTTTGCCACCAGAAAGGCCACGGGTTACTTTCGTGATTTTCAATGAGGAAGTGAAAATATAAATCCACTTCTCACGAGAAAAACAACGTTGGTTGGGGTCAGTTAGATTGACGGCGGAAACGGCGCTAAGCTTTGGCGCCTCAGCTTTGGGACATTGCCACAGGGATGCTTTCAATGCCGTTTGCGATTATATTCAGGCAACCAAGCGTATACCTTTGTGATCTTCAATCAAAAAAAAATGTTTATTACTCTCAAGGGCAGAGTGAAGTAAACGCAGCTGATTGGTAAACATAACACCTCAAATCTCAAAATTGCTCAACTTGATTTTTTTTCGTTTGCTCTTTTTATGTTGTTTTTATTTTTACATTAGTCTTATTATAATACCAATTCATTGCACATAGTTAAAATGATTACAGAAAAACTGCACTACACTTTCTTGGCCAATCCCCCTGAGTGGGTATGAGCCAACCTCCCAGGGAAACAAAACAAAACAAATCAGTCACTATAAAAGACCATTTCTCCATACGTGCAGTCATCTCATTTCATGTTCTGGGCAGATGTCGATCCCTTTAACTACTGTATCTGAAAGTATTACAATTTACATGTCCTATTCACCTGAACTTGCGTCCCAGTATTGTTAGCGCAATCGAATTTTATTTTTCATAACATACGACGATAGTGCTTCCGAAACTGCAAAAACTGCGTTAGACTTTTCTTCACTAAAAAAAAAAATCAATTGTGAGAGTCGAGGTTAACGCATGTAGTACGAAAACGAGTACTCAAACGAGGGAAAATTAAATTTTATAAGTTCTTCCTTTGAAGTGTGAATAATCATTTGGTGCCATGAGGTAGACGAGAAGTATGTTTACACGCCGCTGTTTTCGTTTGATAGTTGAAGGTGGGCACAGTGGTCCCACACGATTTGGGAAGGCCGGGCGTGTTCAGAATGAAGGCGGCTGACTTTATAAAGGGGCTATCAACCCTAAACATGTAATATAATTTCTGTGACGATAAAAAGGGCCTTTCTTTCAGTACTCACAAAGCGCATTCGTTGCATCTACGCTAGAAGTTCACTTTCAAGGGGTTGAAGGAAAAAAAACGCAAAATTCGAAAGTGTTTTTGCTAAGGAAAGCTGCGCTCACTAGGACACGTCTGTTAAGTATCACGTTTCAGTGTAAGCCACGTGCACTGGCTTTCTTTAAATCATGTTTGTTGGCTCTTGGCATAATAAGGTGCTTCGCAAGGTTGTTCACCCAAGCTATTGATTTACAGCTACGCATGACAAAGGAAACCAAAAAAAAGCCCCTACGTGCACTAGCTTTGAATTTTAATCTTCAGGGCACATAAACATCGCTAAGGGGAAAGGTTTCCAGAGAATCGTTAGGGCAAAGAAAGTTTTGGTATATCGCAATGCCTTACAGTAGTGACTCGAATATCGTAATAAATACTTTGAGCGGTGGTCTAGTGGCTAAAGTAGTCGGCTACTGCCCGGCTACGGCTACTGGTCGTGGAATGGAATCCCGGCTGCGGCGGCTGCATTTTTGATAGAGGCGAAAATGCTGTAGGCCCGTGTGCTCAGATTTGGGTGCGCGTTAAAGATCCCCATGTGGTCGAAATTCCCGAGGCCCTCCACTACGGCGTCTCTCATAATCATGTGGTGGTTTTGAGATGTTAAACTCTCCAAATAAATGAGCTGTCGTCGCCTGTGCTGAAGCAACTGTCTCTGCTTATTTTGCACGAGGGACATGCAGACAGTGTATTTATTATGACGTGTGGGTTTAGGCGCTGTTTAACCAGCCCAAGGACTCATCAGTGAACGGAAAATTTCAAACAGAGCGCGCGCACCCACGATGGTGATGTGAAACCTGGTGAAGATGTGGACAGAGATTCAGACGGCAGATGATGAATATGATAACGTATGGATGAGAAGAAGCGCATAACGAATGCTCACGCTAATTTTCACCACATTTAAGTGGCCAACCTGGCCGTAGCAAGTCAAAGTTACAAAGAACATCTCCTGAAAGGCTTCATGCGAGAAATGTGCACGATCTTGGTGCTGCGGGGACGGCGGTCTGTTGGGACAGCCAGTGGTTGGTTGGTTTCAAAACCTAATTGTGGTTCTGCAAGGCGCGCGTCAGCATGCTGCCGGTGACTCCCACGTCAGGAACGTTAGACCAAGCCTACCAGCCGCTTCGTGGGCCTGCTGGACGGCCCAAGGTTGGCCGGCCAGGAAGTAGCTGGCTAGGACCACCTCCCACCTGACCGACGTAGTGTCGGGGTAAGTGAACATCGCCTTGCACTCCCAGAGCATATGTGCCAGCATGGTAATGTCCCCACATGCGTGGCAAGCGTAATTGGGCAACACGTCAGGATAAATGGCGTGAAGAAGCTCAGGTCAGACTACGTGTCGTTCTGCAGGGGTGTCACATGATAACTAACGGGCGAGGTCTGCTCGATAAATATGGAATCCCCGATAAAATGTTCCTAAAACTTGTCACACAGACTAAGTGTCCGAATTAGTGTGAACAGGACTACTTCGTCACTAGGTTTGAAGAATGAAACGTGATGGAATGCGTCATAAGCGACTTTTCGATCTTGCGCTCTCCCTTCCATGTTGATACAAGCACGATCACGGAACCCGGCTATTCTTGAAGTGTTTTTCTCGCTGGAACATAGGGACAAGTTGAAGTCGGTGTTGAAAAAGGAAACGTCGAGGAATAAAGTAGGGGAACGCCCATAAACGAGTTGGAACGGAGATTATATGGTGATGTGGTAAACGGCAGTGTTGTAGGCGAAGGTGATGAATGAGAGAAGGGTAACGCAGTTTTTGTGGTTTGGGTTGATGTAGACGGCTATCTTATCAGCAAGAGTACGCTGAAATCTCTCGGTGAGACCGTTGATCTGAGGGAGGTAGCTTGAAAATGTCTTGTACGTTGTTCCAGAGGCACGCAATACATCATTTATCCCTTGTAGCAGAAGCAAGCTTCAAACACCCCTCAGCAATATACGAGGAGCCCCATGGCGTAGAATGATGCGTGAAGAACGAAACCGGCAACTTCTGAAGCTAAAGCAGTCGACACAGAAGTTGTCTCAGCGTAGCGTGTCAGGTGGTTATGGTGGTCACTATCAATCGTTTGCCAGTAGACGTGACGGGAAGAGACCCATAAAGGTCGACAGCAATATGTACTGATGGTTCCACAAACCTCCAGTTTTGTGCAGTCGTTGTCCTATCAAGATTTATTACCATCAGCTTTAGGACTGACTACCCCATGGCGTCGACTGCTGCGCAACTAGCTGCAAAACTCGCTGCACTTCGTTTGGCCCATTAAGAACTGCCTCAACAGTGGCCGATCTTCACTAACTCCGAGGCAGCCTGTGTTATCAGCACTGCATTGCGAGCCATACGAGCAGCTTGCACTTTAAATTCTGCATCGTTGTCACACATCCCTTGAGAAAGGGCATCACGGGACGTTTCGGTGGCTTCCAAGTCACTGGGGAAACGACGAGGAATAGGAAATAACCACACCGATAAGGCTACTCGGGCTGCTCTTGACAGCATACATGTGAATACACTACCACTTTCAAGGTCTGACGTGGCCAGCAGTCTGCGAGGGCTTGCACGGGAGATCATGCCGTCTCTATGGTGCCCACCAAGCAGTGTGACACACTTGAGTAGTCATTAACACTGTCTGTGCGCTTTCATGTATCACTGTGTGTTAAGTGGCCTCCAATGAAGAGCGGCCACACAGCTCTATATTATTTGGTTAGGAGTAGCATTTATGAAATCGTATTCCTTCCACATTAGAATGGCCCACAATTCTCTCTGCAATGCGTGTAGTTGTGAGGCGACGCCAGCCACATCCTGTGTGCCAGTCCGGACTATATTGTGCACAGACAGTCACTGGCGTCCTTTATGGCGCGCCTTCACAATAGGCAAATGTTTGTTGAATCTCTTCTAGCATGTTGAAAAAGTACATTGCAGCTGTACAAGAACTGCTGAGGTTCTTGCAAAAAATAGACCTTGAGAAGTGGCAGTGATAGAAATGTAGCGTTTTCGCGCCAGGTTGATGGACCACTACTGATTAGGTGCTCATGCTGTGGGATGTGCTATTGTTATGTCTCTCCTCTATTAACGGTCCTTCTTTCAATCTTTCCCTTTCTTTTCCCACGTGTCGGGTAGCAAACCGGTTATCCTAGACTGGTTGACCACTCTATCTTTCGCGATCCTTTTCTACCTTTCTCTTGAGCTAGTTGTCTGACGAGTGTACTTTGGATACTATTGAAACGAACCAAGAGCTCTATAGCAGGAACTGAAGCAGTAGTCTTATATTACTGAAATATACCTTTGAGGATACCATGACGAAATTGCTTACAGCGCCGATAATTGAAGTTGAGGGACGGAACTGCCGTTTTGTGTGAATTGATGTTCTTAGCCTTGCTATAGGAAGTGGTAGATTGAGACGACGTAATTTTGATGATACAAAAAGACAAAAAAATAGAAATTGCAAAAATAAGCAAGTCGGAGCATAGAATGAATGAATAAATGTTCTTTATTTCACACATATCTTAAACGAAAAAATCGGCAGATCCCACATACATTAAAAATCGATATTATGTGAAGCACGAATTAGAAATGTTGATATGTCCTTTTAAAATCAGCAGAACATTACGAGGTGGAGGCAAATGATGTCCTACATGACTTCCGTGTCATGAGTATCATGTTCGGATGTGTCATTTACACTCGTCATCTACTCACGTCACGTGATACCAACTTTAGTATATGTGGAGCTAGCGAAACGACCATAAGCACGTTTTGAGCGTAGTATATGTTGTCATGTTCTTATATAACATGTGCGTGGGGATTATCATGTTTCCACCAATCATATACTTTCGTCATCCATTGACATCACTTAACACCACATTTGGTATATGTGGAGGTAGGAAAACGGCTGCGAGCGCATCATGAAGGGCCCAATATACTCTAATGTAGCGTTGACGCGTGCGCACGCTGGGCACAGCCACGCTACGTTAGCAAAACGCGAGAACTCTATAGTCTGACGCCAGGCGCGACTGGCGTGTCCAGCGTCCATTGGCGCGGCCCGACGGTAACCGTTGCGAAATGCCACACGCTGCATTTCGCACCGATGCGCTACCTAGACAACACTGCGTCTCCCTCTTTTCGTGACGGAGGCACGCCGGATGCGCTGAAACGCGCATGCGTCAAAGCAACGCAGTGCGGCGCGCGCCTGCGAGTATATTGCAGAACCGGCGCCTGGCGTGGCAACGCTGGCGTGACGCGACGAAATGAACGCCGGTGAGCACGCGCACCGCGTCACGTCGACATGTATTGGCATCCTCACTGTGGCATGTAATCATGTTCTCACATCACACACGTGTCATGATTATCATGTTTGCGCCAGTCACATACGTTGGTCACCCAGTGACGTCACGTAATACCAAATTTGGCATGTGTGAAGCTAGCGATACGGCCGCGAGCGCCTCATGAATGTAACATGAAGTCATGTTGTTAAATGAAACACATTTCGTGATTATCATGTTTGCATGTGTCATTTACCTATGTCGTCCGTTCGCATCGCGGAATACCATAGTTTGGGACATGTGAAGCTAGCGAAATGGCCGCGAGCGCATCATGAGCGTGGCGTATAGTCATGTTGTTACATGACACGCATCTAATGTTTACCGTGTTTGCACCATTATCATACCTTCGTCATCCATTCACCTTCCCGTAATGCCAAATTTGCTATATGTGACTGCTAGCGAAACAGCCGCGAGTGCATCATGGTCTTGGCATGTGGTCAATTTGTTACATCACAAGCATGTCATTATTTTCATGTTAGGGCCTGTTACTTGTGTTCGCCATGCAATTTTCATACCATACCAGTTTTGCAACATGCAATGTCAACAAGAGCACCACGAGAGCTGCAGGACTATGAAATGTAAATCATGACATTCATTACATCCATGTCATGATTTTCACGTTATGACTAGTCAATATGTTCTTTATACCGCTATGTTATGCCATACCAAGTTTGGCATCAATACCATTATCGAAACGGCCACGAGAGCTAAAAGTCGTAGGCGGCTAGATAGATAGATAGATATATAGATAGATAGATAGATAGATAGATAGATAGATAGACAGATAGATAGATAGATAGATAAATAGATAGATAGATAGACAGATAGATAGATAGATAGATAGATAGATAGATAGATAGATAGATAGATAGATAGATAGATAGATAGATAGATACACTCAATGTCGCCGAAGTTCGCTAAGAAATGCTTCGCATTCAATATGCACAAACTGTATGGTCTCTTAGCCGAAGGCTAGTATACGTGTCCAATTGAAAGCGTACATAAGAGAAAGTGCAATATTTTTAACTAATATAGGCAAAAGTAAACAATTCAACTTTGATATGGCCATACAAGAAATAATGGTTATCTGAAACAACAGTCACTCCAATTTGATAGAGCAGGCAAAAAACACCCCAAAAAACCAATAAAAAACGTAATACATAGTTAACACAAAATTTGGTCAATTATAGGCGTACAGATCTACAGAATGAATCCTGTAGTTCTAAGTATCCTTAATAGTTACCATATATAACTTAAGTGAAAGAAAAGAAATATTGCTACGCCTATCAAAGAAAATACATGAAGGGCAACATATATATACATAATAATAAATACATTTGGAAGTATCAGCAAACTTAAGCAGAGAAAAAACTTCAAATTAGTACTTTTTTCAATGAACAGGATAAGGTCTGGGTATTCTTTATGTATTTTGGTATGCCATTCCAAACTTTCACTCCCGTTTATTGTTGTAATCGTTTGCTATAGGCGTTTTTTGTGGGAGCTATACTGAAATTGTTAAAAGTTTGGTTCGTTATTAGGCGTTGGGGTTTACAGTGTAATAAAATAGGGCCCCGCCGCGGTGGTCTAGTGGCCTAAGGTACTCGGCTCCTGACCCGCAGGTCGCGGGATCGATTCCCGGCTGCGGCGGTTGCATTTCCGATGGAGGCGAAAATGTTGTACGCTCGTGTGCTCAGATTTGGTTGCACGTTAAAGAACCCCAAGTGGTCGAAATCTCTGGAGCCCTCCACTACGGCGTCTCTCATAATCATATGGTGATTTTAGGACGTTAAACCCCACATATTGTTCGATTACTCCTTCAATGGCTCCTCTCTGTCACGTGTGTCCGAATATAAGTACCTAGGCCTCATCTTCACACCCAATATGTCTTGGTCTAAACATAACGAATACTCTTGCAATAAAGCTTTAAAGAAACTGGGTTACCTAAATCATACATTAAAAGATGCTCCACCAGAAACAAAGTTGCTTACGTATAAATCGCTCATCCGTCCCATCCTCGAGTATGCCTGCCCCGTTTGGAACCCTCATAAAAAATCGGACATCAGCACACTAGAATCCGTTCAGAAAACAGCCATCCGTTTCATTTTCCGCCGTTACGACTGGCATTTCTCACCCTCCTCTCAACTTGCTACGCTAGGTCTGCAAACCCTGTCCGAGCGACGCGAACTCGAATGCCTAAAGTTGATGCATATTCTTGTTAATACCCCACGCTACGAATTAACTAACGACTATCTGTCTCCTGATAAACTGAAACCCACAAGAAATAGCCACAAACTCAACCTGACACCATTCCATCCACGTATTAACCTATTTAAATTCAGCTTTTTTCCGCACACTATAAAAAAATGGAATGTTTGCCTGGGTCAACTAGATCATTGCCTTTAGAAGATTTCTTGCATGAATGTATTGATTTGCAATTTGTTTATTAAGAGTTTTAATTTAGTATTGATTCGGAATTTGTTTATTATGAGTTCTATTCCTGTTTGTTAAGAGATGTATTCTTGTGTGTGCTGGTGTATAGCAAACCCACTCCTGTGATAGCCCAATTCGGGCTGCAGTATGTAAAAATAAATAAACAAATAAAATAAAATAAAATAAATAGCAATCAATCAATCAATCAATCAATCAATCAATCAATGTAATGAAATAGGAAATTATTCTTTGTTTCCTACGATAGTGTTAATACATGTGGCTAATCTTATTTCCCGCACAAAGTCAAATGTATGGTAGCATCTTCAATTCAGGGAACTGTGGTTTGCTGTGCTCGTAGTAACGTGAGAATGTGAGCATGCGTATTGCCCGTCTTTGTAGCCATTGTACTGGCTCGAGATAAGTCATATGTCGAACTCCAAGGCTCCACGCTGTACAGAAGGTTCCTATTAACTAAAGCAAAGTACAAAATGCGCAAAATCGTAATATCAAAATATTCGCGAGCTTGCAAAAGAGCGTAACAACTTGATGCGAGTTTTGAGCAGACCGCGTCTAGTCGAACTTGCCAATTGAAACAGCTGTCCTAGAACAACACCAAGGTAAGTAAAAGAATCAGTACACTCTAGGCAGCAATTATTTATGTAGAGTTGTATATCATGTGGAGTTGAATTTTTACGGGAATGAATCAACATATATTAGTTTTTTTTTTTTGGAGTTGAGGGTAAGCCTATTAGCTACAAACCAACCAGTCAGCTTAGCTAGTTCGGTATTCGCTTGTTTTTCTATGTCGAACAGATTTTTGCCGGTAATAATTTGAGCAGTATCATCAGCATGCATAATCATCTCGGCATTTGTTAGAACTAGAGGCAAGTAATTTATGTCGAGCAAGTTTAGTAACGGACCTAATGCGGAACCTTGTGGCACTCCTGTTTGTATGGTCTGGAGGGAAGAAGCAATGCCATTGATAATTACCAACTGTTGCTGATATTGAAGGTTATTCCGGAAAAAAATTCCGCATGATGTTGTGAAACCCGTATTTGCGTAATTTGTTAAGTAAAATGTCATAATCTACTGTGTCGAACGCTTTTCTGAGGTCTAGAAAAACTACTGCGGCGAATTGGTTATCTTGCTGGGCAGTATTTAAAACATGGCTTAGTGTGAGTACTGCTGTACTTGTAGAGCGTGTTGGCCGAGAGCCATGTTAGGGTGGACATATTACTTGATATTTGCTGAAAAAGGAAACCATACGTTGCGACTTCATTATTTCGAAGATATTGTTAAGAACACACAGATATCGGGCGTTAGCAAGAATGATCAGACCTATCTCCCTCTTTTTAAACAGGAGTGACATTAGTTATCCTGAGTACTGATGGATATCGACCGGTATGTAATGAGTGGTTTAACAGGTTGCATAATACTTCTCCAATTCAATCAATGTCCTCTTTTATACCGCGCACTAGAATCTCGTCGAGACCCGGTCACCCTGCGAATTGCAAGTTTACTACCAATAAGGCAAAATTTCATTCATCTGCATGTTCTTTATTACTAAGCTATTTGGTAAAGAAATTGGTTCATACAACGTCTTGTTAGGGATAGGCAGCATACTGGCCAACGAAGGACCAACGTTTGCTAAATAAGTATTAAAGCCGTTGACTGTCCCCTCAGTGACATTGTCAGGTAGCGTTTTTTCAGCCCAAGCATGCCCGATTGCTTCATGTATCCTTTGCCATATTTCCATGCGAGTTTTCGGAAGCTTGATCAATAAGCTTCGAATAATTAGTCATTCTTTTTTTACATTTACGCGACATAGATACCGATTTGTTACGAGCAGTTTTATATTCATGTAGTAAATGTGCATTATGCTTATCGCGTTTCCACTTTTGATGCCAGTGCTCTTTCTCTATGAGCTGCCTCTAATAAAGCTTGGGTCGTTCATGAACAATTGGTGTATCATATGAGCGTCTGCGAATTACTTTTATCGATATATGATTAGATTCCTGTTATCCCAATTATTAGGTTAGTAAATTCCTGGTCATCGTCATCATGATAAACATCGTGCCATGCAGACGAGCATACAAAAGTACGAAACTTTGAGTAATCAGAATTATAAAAAATATAGTTTCTCTGATGATCCAATATACCCCTCTTTCCAGAGTGAAAAAATTTGGCATGTGGTGACAGGTTCATTAAGAACACCAGCCGTTATGTTATTAGGAATGTTTGTGAGAACATGGTTCCACGTGATTTCTGTTGTACTTGTCACTCGATTACGCGCAGTGATTAGATTGCGGAAATTATATGATTGTTTTAGCTAAGCATAGTCTTTGTAACTACCACTATAGGCATCAATGCTTATATCCTCAAGGATAATAATCCGAGTACAACCGTTCCTTCCCAGAGTAATAAAAACGCTTGCAAGTTTTTCCAAAAAATGGCAGCATATCCACGGGGTGAGTGATGGAGAGTGGGGCGAAGCATCCGTCTGTCCATTCGTTCTTGCTTCCGTCCGTCCATGCATCCGTCTGTGCAATCATCCATGCGTCCATCCGCTCGTCCGCACGTGCCTCTTTTCGTGCACCCGCATGTCCATCCGCGCGTCCATCCCTGATCCCTGCGGTCGTCGATGCATCCACCCCTGCGTCCATCCATGCATCCATTAGTTCGTGCAGCAATCCGTGCGTCCGTCCATGCATCTCTCTGTGTGTCAATTCGTCCATCTAGTCAACACTACAAGTACTACCATTTCATATCTTTTCATCATATGTTCCGCATATAGAAGCACCGCATCCAGCGGATATTCCAAGGACTAAACGAGAGGTGGCACACGCACACTTTCTTAAGGCTTGCGCTTCTTGTCTACTTCCCACCTTTATCCACCTCGACTTCATGGTATATACTAGTTCAATGTATTCATGGCACTGCAGCCCGACGATCGCTAAAGCTTTCTAAAACCAAGGAGGTTACGCCCAGTGGGTATAACCTAGCAACCCTTTCTTGTCAGATAGTGCTCAGTGTACACGCCAATGGTTGCTAATTGGGAATGAGAGACAGTAGAATTCGGCTTTTAGGTAACGCGCACGCTGCGAATTTCTTATTGTTCAGCAACGCACAGGAGAAATCTCCCACCGGCACCACCTTGCAGGTCAAAGCGTATAAGACTTGTTACGTACTACGACGAGGGACGAACAGGTGCCGCTTAAGGAGCTTCGCCCCTAAAAAACAAGTAGCGTCTGCGTTCGGTGGTCGATACACCAAACCAACGACAACAGAGCTTTGTGTCATTAAAAAACATGCTTCTACATATTTAAGGCTGAATGCGAATTCAGATGGTACAGATAAGCGGACCCCATCTTTTTCAAATAGAGAAATGCCTCCACCACGAGAATTATATACCCGTAGCTTAGATAAAAGTTTATAGCCAGGCATAGACCCATTCCTTGTTTGTAAACACAGGTAGACTGACGTCGATATTATGGGTGAAATTGTAGCGTTGTCTGCACGTTACTTCCGCCATACGCACTGGGGGTTGCGATGTGCGCCAACTAAATGACGTTGTGGGTAAAATTATGGGAATTATGGGTAAAATAATAGCGTCGTTCGCACGTAACTTCCACCATAAGCGCTGAGGGTTGCGATGTGCGCCAACAAAATGACGTTGGCATGTTGCAAAACTGGTATGGTATGACATGATTGCATGGCGAACACAAATGACAGACACTAACATGAGAATCATGACATGCGTGTCATGTAACAACATGACTACTCGCCACGCTCACGATGCGCTCGCGGCCGTTTCACTAGCGTCACATATATAAAATTTGGTATTACAGTACGTGAATGGATGACGAAGGTATGTGATTGGTGCAAACAACACAATCATGAGATGCGTGTCATCTAACAACTTGACTACATGCCACGCTCATGATGCGCTGGCGGCCGTTTCGCAACCTTCACTGATACCAAATTTGGTATTACGGAACGTGAATGAATGACGAAGTTATGATACTGGTGCAAACATGATAAACATGAGATGCGTGTCATGTACCAACATGACTACATGCTACGCCCATGATGCGCTCGCGGCCGTTTCGATAGTTTAACATATGCCAGGCTTGGTATTGCGTGGCGCCAATGGATGACGAAGGTATGTGACTGGTGCAAACATGATAATCATGAGATGCGTGTCATGTGAGAGCATGACTACATGCCACAGTCAAGGCACCAATACATTTCGACGTAACGCGGTGCGCATGCTAGCCGGCGTTGGCACGCCAGGCGCCGGGGTCCTGCCCTATACTCGCAGGCGCGCGCCACGCTGTGTTGCTTTGACGCATGTGCGTTTCAGCGCGCCCGGCGTCCCCCGGTCACGGAAAGAGTGAGGCGCATGCCAGCGTTGTCTGGGTAAAGCATCTGCGCGAAATGCAGGATGTCGCATTTCGCGCCGGTTGCCGTCGGGACGCGCCGGCGGACGCTGGTCGCGCCTGGCGTCAGACTATAGAGTGCTCGCATTTTGCAAATGTAGCGTCGCTGTGGCCAGCTTGCGTGCGCGTCAACGCTACGTTGGAGTATATTGGGCTCTTCATGATGCGCTCCTGGCCGTTTTGCTATCTCGACATATACCAAATTTGGTGTTACGTGACGTCAATGAATGACGAAATATGACTGGTGCAAAAATTATAATGCTGACACACGTGTCATGTAAGAACATGACAACATACCACGCTCATAGCACGCACGCGGCCGTTTCGCTAGCTAAACATAAACTAAATTTGGTATCACGTGACATGAATAGGTGATGAAGGTAAACGACACATCCAAACATGATAATCATGACACGGAAGTCATGTACGGCACCTTTTACCTCCACCTCGTAACGTTGTGCTGATTTTAAAGTGACATATCAACACTCTTCATTCCTCCTCTCCAACACTCCTCCTCTGCCAATTTTTTTTTCTCGTCGCTTGATTGAGAACACCACATGCACCATTGAAAACCCAGCAGAAACTGTGGTAGGTGGAGCGTCTTTTGCCTACCAAGACAGCGCCACCGCATTTTTGTGACGTTAAGTCCGGTGGACTTTGTGTATAGTGACCGTTTCATCCTTCCTTAGCCAAGTTGCTGTAGTTGCTATTACGTTATATTGTTTGTCATGCCATGAGAGAGACAAGACGATTAAGAGTTTTTCGTAATACTGTGCGTGTTGCAGTGAAAAAGATTCATATTTGCTTTCAGATTATATTTGTGAGTTCCAGCCATAAAGCGTTAATTTGTCTTATTGAGGTCACCAATACATGACACTTGAAGTACGCGGGAGTTCTCACTTTTACGCATTAGTATCCTTCCATCGGATACCGATATGAACTTCCAGTTGTTCCAGTTCACGCCCCGCCACAGTGGTCTTGTAGCTAAGGTACTCGGCTGCTGACCCGCAGGTCGCGGGATCGAATCCCGGCTGCGGTGGCTGCATTTCTGATGAAGGCGGAAATGTTGTAGGCCCGTGTGCTCAGATTTGTGCGCCCGGTAAAGAACCCCAGGTGGTCCGAATTTCCGGAGCCCTCCACTACGGCGTCTCTCATAATCACATCGTGGTTTTGGGGAGTTAAACCCCACAAATCAATCAATCAATCAATCAATCAATCAATCAATCAATCAATCAATCAATCAATCAAACCAGTTCTCTGGTTTATTTGTATGGCTTTACCAAGCAAATCTTTGCTTTCTGCACAAAAATATACACTGACATACACCTGCGTGTTATTTTCAAAAAAGCATTGAAATGTTTAGGTGTTGCTTTTTGGCTGTTTTCAAAAAATTGTCTATAGAAGTTCGAGCCACGAATCAAACGGCAATATTTCAGGGAGAGCCAGTTTTTGTGGGAACGAGATGTGGAGAATCAATTTCTTTGTTAAAGTGTTCGATGCCCAAGCATTTGGCAAGCTTTCCAATTGTGTCGAGTACACTTTAGTTTTTTGCAAGCGGGACACCTTTCCCTTCAACATGATTCCTTCTTCCGTACTGCTTTACTTCCGTTAGCAATTTCTTAATTTCCTGTATTTCACTGCTCAATTTTTTATTTGTTTTCAGGGTCTCATTTTCTTTCTTTACGTCTGCAAGTTCTTGCCGAAGCAACTTGAGGTCCTCCTTGAATTCTTCAAAACTTCTGCTATATCTTCACTCAAGTCAGCTCAGCGTTTATGCCATTGTTCGAGGAATCAAGTTTCTTCATTGCTAACCTGACATCGTTCATTGCACTATTAATTTTTGTGGTCATTCCCAATAACCCTCGTACCACTTCCTTTATGATGTTAGAGGTTTTATCACACAAAGCCTCCATGAAGGTCCCTAACACATCAGCGCCAGTGTACTCCACGTCACTCTTTTCAGCTATGGTAAATGCACAGCATAATGTTAAAATGGGAACCTCAAAAAAGCACTCAAAATATCGGAAGAAGCCAGAGCACACTAACAGTTATACCAGTCAAAGGTTTAGTTTATACATATATGTAATGACACAGGATGCCTACCTGCAGCAGAGGCGACTGAGGAGCTTGGCATCTCAGTCCCCACGTGGAAGCTGCCCGCAACACAGTGATCTGTGTTTTGGAGGACCAAATAAAAGTTTATCCGATCCAATCCTACCTGCAGCATAAACAGGACAGCGTTAACGCGAGCGTGCCCGCGTGGCTGCTGGATCTGCTCTGATGACAGTCCAACGGTGCCATTCCCTTTTATGAAGCCTCCAGAAACACCCGCCTGTCCAGTCCTGATAGGACGCTGATCTTGCCATGGGTTGAAGTGGTAATGTCAGTCGTGTACTTGCGCAGTCGCAGTAGTATACCGCCACCAAAGACCAAACCATGGCATGCTTACACCTGAGTTTTTTGAGCGTGGCCTGCAGCAAAAACAGGACATCGTTAGCGAGTGTGCCCGCGAGGCAGCCGGATCTGTTCTGATGTCAGTCCAACGGTGCAGAGCGAAGCAGTGATGCTTCCCTCTGCTTCGTAACGGGTCGTGATATACGTGGGCTTGCACCCGCGAGCTAGAACGCCAAAGATGCGCGATGTACAGCACGGCAGACACACCCAAATTTAGGTATAATCCAGGTAGCTTCTCTTCGGTAATATCCATAGTAAGGAAACCATCGCTTCGTTGACATACAAACATGCTCAGTGAACCAACAGCATGACGAAAAGGATAGCTAGAGAATTTTTTCTTCACGAATGTGTCATTTCTGGATGCAAAACTCAATATTCTGACCACTTTAGTACTGCTGATAAAGATTAGAGTGACGCAGCGATGGGACAAATATTGAGGTTATCTTAACGCATGCCACAACACCGTTTGCGTTATACATAGAATTCAGTGATGTAGGTTCGCAATGGCCCTTTCTTCCCTCAGTTACTACGAAACACTTATTTGTTGTTCAGAAATTGTTAGAATAGTAGCCATTTTTTGCTATTAAACGACTTTCAAAACACGACTCTCCCATAGTAGAGTGCCTAGTGCTCTAAATTGTTAAACCCACTTTTTCTAATCGCACAACACACGAGCACTATACTCTATACGCTTTTAGTCAGTGTATGAGTGGGTATAATATTGCGCCCATGGTGTTGGCAGCAGGACCACCAGCTATAGAATACATTTCACCGTTGAGTCGTTCTGACGTGGGCGACGTTTGAATTGCTGACCGACATCCGTACGGAATATGTGGCTAAGGAGGAAAAGAGGGGGCGGCATTGAGGTGTTATCTGTAAGCAACCAAGCACCCGTAAAAAAGGGTCTCAGTGGCTTGGTTTTAACTACCCGTCCCTATAGGGCCAAAAGTGTTATGTTGTAGCCCCAGCGCCAGAGGCGCATAAGGTCGATCAAAGGAACGTAAGAACGCATCACATGGGAGAAAGCACTTTTCATGGCTAAATACATTTTCCACGGCGTGAAAGCTTCCATGCGCCATCTCTTTTAGGCACGTGGCGTGTTTTTCCGACGCTGCAGGTTCGTCGACTCATGTCGTTCACATGGCGTAGAGGTACGCGCAAGGAGAGAGCGTGTTGGGAACATATACTGCAGTAAGCTAAGCTCGACCGCCCCGGTGCATCGTTCCTCGACTCTAGCAGAGCGCGTATACTTCATACTTCTCGCATTATATATATATATATATATATATATATATATATATATATATATATATATATATATATATATATATATATATATATATATATTCGAATCCCGGCTGCGGCGGCTCCATTTCCGATGGAGGCGGAAATGTTGTAGGCCCGTGTACTCAGATTTGGGTGCACGTTAAAAAACCCCAGGTGGTCGAAATTTCCGGAGCCCTCCACTACGGCGTCTCTCATAATCATATGGTGGTTTTGGGACGTTCAACCCTACATATCAATCAATCTATGTGTGTGTGTGTGTGACGCGGAAACGAGTCGGAGTTTTCAATATTTTAATTATTTATTTTTATATTTTCAGTGTGATATATGTCAAATGATTCTGCGGCGTAAGGCACATTCACTACCCTTATCAATTAATCTGCTATTAGACTGTGGCACCGTTGCCTAACGAGAGCTCTTTGGAGTGTGATGTGTCCGTCAAACTTCAGGTTTACGGCTTTCTCGCGCTCCTTCGAATGTACTACGTCAATGTTGAAAGCAGAGACGTTGCCCTGAACTGCAGGCTAAACACAAAGGCAGCGCTCATATTCGAGCACTGCGGCCAGCCTGCGTTATGACACGCTTCAGTAGAGCATGCTTAAGGTTGGCTCAGAGTCCTCTTGCACGAGGCAAGTTTACGACTTGAGGGCGCACTTCATTTAGCCGTGAATCAAAGGCCACATATATGATTCAGTAGGCTCAGTCGAATACCGCCTTCATACAAGCCATGCCGATGGCCGTATCTGGGCCTTGAATTTTGCAGTTTTCATATGACGAGCCCTGTGACCGAATTCGCTTAATAGATTGTATAGACAACAGTGCTTGATAGAAGGGTGAGTTGTGGTCCTTCCACTAACGGTGGAAAAAGAATGGAAGCTCGCTATGGCGATTTGCCTTGCAGCAAATCTGAATATATGGCAGCGTGAAGTTCCCTTCGCAAATGCCGGGTATACGCGGCACTGGTCTCATTCGAACACGTGTCAGAAGAACGGGAGCTGAGTTTTACAGTAGGAGAGAAACGTAAAGAGATATGGGGTGAGAAAGACGAGAGACGGGCAATCCTCGACGCTGCGTAAGAAGGGTCACCGTGCATGGTGAACTTTATTGCGCTCGCTTTCTGTCCACCGTAATTTCGGTTTACGTCTTCTCGCTGAGCACTCGCGCGTTCCGAAGCGTGATTTCTATTTGTTCGCCTAAGGCAGCGTTGCACAGCTCTTGCATGGTTGAGTAAGTCACCGTGTGTGCGAGGATGAGAATGAAAGTAAAGCCGTGCATGGGTAGATCGAAAAAAGAAATCACTCGGAGTTACTCAATAAAAACTCAGCAGTGTGTGCCGGCATGCCCAGAACAGAAATAACGCTCGGTCGTTTCTGAGCTGCTCGTGTCGTGTGAATATAGGCGCATATATTGATGTGCCTCGACCCTGGAGTGCATGGTCGGTAAGCACAGTTCTTCCTTTACGAGGAATTTTATTTGCAACAGCCTTGAGACGGTAAACCCCACATGTCAATCAATTATTTTCAACAGCCACAACCCAATTTGTGCTGTGTATTTATCTGAGTGAGGTATTTATGGCCGGATTGACAGGCAGGGTGCCAAGATTCACTGAGAAGGGTATGGAGTGTAAAGAGGTACTTGAAATGTCGAATCGTTAAACAGGCGACCCATTGAGATTTTTGCTCGTTTTATTGCCGTCTTCTGTGGATGAGTATTATTTTCGTAATATGTTGAGTAATTCGGATGTGAAGAATATTTGCAGTATGTGGCATAGTATTAGACTGCACTTGTTTTCTACGTGGCTCACATGATGCTTGGAGTACCTTGGAGCATATATCTAATAATCTCGTATAATCATACGAGAACACAAATGACTCATATGTGTTCATACGAGATCATTAGATACAAAGCAAATGCGCCATATGATAATTTTCAATAATGGTATGTCCTATGTAAGCCGTTTTTTACGGTCTATACTATAGTGAAGAAAATATGTAAACAGGAGGCACATTATAGCCATAGAAAAGTAAAGGAAGTCGAAAGATAAACTTTTTTTTATATATTGGAGTAGGTGAAACGTATATTTAGAGAGCTCTATGGTTAGAAATTGAAATATTTGTGTAGCTGAAGTACCAGAACTGCGAAGCCCCTAGTCATCCAGGGACTTCGCGTCATATAGGGGCTTTCTGCAATTTTCGAATTCACAGAGGAAGAAGTTTGTCTTACATCGTTGTAGTAGAGTCGATTGTACTGCTTCAGGAATCGCCGGCCACAGATCGTATGTACTACAGAAGCCCTGCTTTCCATGTTGGTTTGTATATGATTGAGACGTGAACAGCACCTACTGTGTCGTCGTTTAACCGTCCAACTTGTTGCCTTCATACGGCGTATGTAGAATTATGAGCCAGAGTTAGCCCACATGGCACTGACCCTAATCCAATGAAAATGATTTAGTGGAGTACAGTACAGTCCTTCAGCTTGCAGGCGAGGTTACGAATGTGTGCTGCGGTTCCTAATTTAGTTTGCTTTCACGCGTTTGTGACTCAATCTACAACGTTTTCATTGCAGTAACAGTGGGTAAACGCGTCATGTCCAGTGATGATAACCATTGGTGAGAATTTACTTCCCATAACTACAATATCATTACGAGAGATGCTGTAGCAGAGGAATCCTGGGCTCCTTTAGCGACCACATCTCAAAGGCCACCTAGACTTCGTAACGTACACCTGAATCCAAGCGCAATTCACGTCTAGCTTGTCGCCTCCGTCGAAATGCGGACTACAGGACTGCGATTTGAATTCGTGTCATTGGGGTCAGCAGCTAACCATCAGAGTGCTGCGGCAGGTTGCATGAAGTCGACAAGCAGAGGATCCGAATTTCTGTACTGACTTTCAAACGACTCTGCGATCTGGAAAGCTTCGTGGTTTTCTCGCCTAAATACAATAATTCTATTTTTGAAATATAACCACGAGTTGATCGCTCGTGAAGGCTCCTCCAGCTTATCTTTGCAGACGGTGGTTTTCCCTTGATGCACTGGTACCTCATCTTTCATCCCTCATTCCTAATCGATCAAGATAAGTTTATGCGAGGTGTTGAATTTTTTTTATGCTTGTGGAAGGAAGGTCCACACAAATGGCAATTTGAAGGCGCTGCTCGTTTGTCACTGAGATATAAGAACGGTCGTTGCATGGCAAGAGGTCGTTCGAGCGTCATATTGATTCAATCCTAGAAAACCAGCAAGGCCTCGTCCGTCACTGTCGAATGGCAACAGGTCATATTCCGCTATTTTGGGAGCCTCTGGAGAAACCGTCGCGTTCGAGGAAGCGGCCTTATAGAGTTTCGCTTCTTCTAGCTTTCCACTTCTTTTCGGTTGCTTCAGGGCGTATAAATTTATTTTCAGGGCAGAAGCGGGGTGCAGCTAGTGATAGATTCGCGATTTTTTTTCACAAGAAATGAAACTTACTAAACATTGAAAAGAAAAGAACGAATACAGAATGAATGTGAATTTTTGAAAGAATACACTGAGGCTACCATGGCCAACTTGAGGATAATATAAACAAAACAGTTACATCGCTTGCTGGCGAATGTTACCCTATTCACTTAGTTAAACAGTGTTGGTGGTAGCACGTTACAAGAAACACTTATCGATAGTGCGTTACCTTTTTCGGTAATTTAGTAACGTACTAGTTACAATGTTAGAACTGTAACTGGTCACGCACATACGTTATAAATTTTCGGTAAGTTATGGTGTCACGTCACTCGTTACTGTTTAATCTGGTCGATGCCATTTTCCCAAAGCTCCTCCCGATGATTACTTAGTCGCTGCATTGGACATCTCTTCATTTGCCAGGCTTTGACGAAGAAAGCGCGAACGCAATCAGTCTTGTTTCTCTTCCTTTTTTTAAGTATTTGGTCGATATAAATTCTTCACTCACCGTCTTCATATGGGGAGTTTTGGGTTGTAGAGACACTGAAAATTCAAGAACGTCGTGGAATCTGCCTAGGAAACTGTGCTGAACACGGCTTTCGTGGAAGCTCACTTGTAACAGGTAGATCGCTGGGCCCTATGTGTTTTGCGTGCTCAAAAGACAGGCTGTCCAAAGGAAAAGCGTATGTACCGGTTTACTCCATAGCACGCACTCGATCGTGACGCTTCGTTCATGGGGGAAGCAAAGAACTTCTTCGAGATCCGCGGCACAGAAAATCGACGTCTGCCTAATTCGAGTGACAAAGAAGTACACTCGCTGAGAACAGCGTGGTGAACGACCACCACATCAAATTGGAAAGGTCAGCATTGTAGACTTTGCACCCAATTTATACGCAGCTTTTTGTGGAACTTCTGGCCCATCCAGGAGACAACCGGTAAGTTAAAAGGTGTACAGGTACCCTATCACTGGTCTACAGATGGTCTACTGGTGCCCCAAACAGAATTCCGCACATCATGGACAATAGGCATGACCTACCTATAATTAATAACTAATATAGTTAATAACTATACAAAAGAAAATATTGCGCTGCTTTGAAAATTACAGGGGGAATCTACAAGACTTGCGCACTGCTCCACTATTCATTAAACATTCCATACTCAGAATTGATCAATTATATCATTTTAAATTACTTCAGTTATTACAAAAGACTAAGCTATATGGAGAAAGTTGCACCGGAAGACCACACTACAGTCTGCGAGAACAAAAGAAACGAGCTCCTAGAACAAGAACCCAATATGGAAAACAAAGTATTGCTTACCAGGTACCTCAGGTTTTAAATACCCTTGCAGATCAATTGAACTTTAAGGCTAGTAGTGCGACTTTCAAGAAACAAATAAAGAACTTATTCATAACCACTGGTCTACACTATCGAAACTACGTAATAGAGTCTCATGCCTCTGCAAATGCTTAAATTGTTCATAAACTTCTATGTCAATTATACGAGTGTATACAGTTGAATTCATTGTATCTGCATGCATTTTTTGTATGTTTTTGAGTAGTTTCATTGATATTGCTTAGTTGTGAATTTTAACGAGAGTGACCTCTAGTTCTTAAAATGTGTTATGTAAACTTCTTATGCTATTTGTGTTTGAATTTTGTGTTTACAATTTCAGGTTGCTTGAAACCAATGTATTGAATATATATATTGTTTGTCAGTGCTGATGTCTAAGCTTTGCACTGTCACGGACTGCGGAGGGACAAGGGCCTTTGTCAGGCTGTTCGCCTTTAGCCCTTTGCCCCTGCAGTGAGCTCTGCATCCGGCTTACTGTAAATAAAAATACTACTACTACTACTACTACTACTACTACCACCGTCCTATTTTTCATGACCTATTGTCCATGACATCTAAGCTATTGTTTATGACGGGAAAAGGCAGGACGAAAACCTGCACGAAGAAAACCTCTAAAAATTATGTGAGTAAGGCGTGAAACATCGATTATTTCTTTCTTATGTAGAAAAAACAACAACTTATTTCTCACTACTTCGCTTAGCTCGGTTTCTTGCTACCCTCTGTTTCAACCAAAGATCACCTATACCGCTGCTACTCCAACAGATATGGTTAACAGCTGCAGGCAGCTACACGGCAGACCGTGTAGCCACGGATTCTAACCCAGGTTATCGCAAAGCAGGGCCGTAGAAAGAATTTTTCTTTCATGGAGGGGGGCGGATTTTTGAGCTAAAGTTGGGGACTGGCACGAAAACGGTCTTCTGGTGCTATGTAAGTCATGCAAAGAAAAAAATAATGAGATGGGAGGGGGGTGTGGACTGGTGTGCTACCCTCTGGCTACGCCATTATCGCAAACGAGTGATTCCACGAGAAAGTGACACTAACCCGAAAAAGGATTTATTTTATTTATTTATTTAGAAATACTGTCAACTCTCATGCGAGAGTCCTTACAGAGAGGGTAACATAACAAAACAATATAGCAAAAAGAACATGATTAGCAAATACACAAATACAGGGTGGATCAACATCAAACGCTACAATTGTACAGATAATCATCCAAGGTCTGTCCAAATTTTAACAAGTCGTTCTGGTCAACAACACTCACCGGCAATTCATTCCACATTTCAATTCTAATAGGAAAAAAGGAGTATTTGAAACTACTCGTACGAGTCCCATACGTTTGAAAGGCCCTTTTGTGGTTGTTGCTTGTGCTCTTTTTACCTGGTGGCAGTAAGTATACTTCTCCTCTAATATTTATTTGACCATTTAGAATTTGAAATAATAGTTTCAGACGATTTTTCTGTCTGCGCATTTCTATCAAATGGAGGCCAGAAGATTGGAGCATTTCTGTAACTGATTCCGTCCTTCGATCCAGGAGCATATAAATCACACCGCGTACCTTAGAATTTTTTCTATTTGTTTCTTTAAATAATATTGATGAAGGGCTCCATACCACAGACGCGTACTCAAGAACAGGCCTCATAAAGGTTTTATAAGCAGCAAGTTTCACATCGGCTGTTGCACCTTCTAGTTTTTTTTCGTAGAAAACATAGCCTCCCATATGCCTTTGAACAAACATTGTTAATGTGTATGTTCCAAGATAAATTTTTCGTGATCGTTATTCCTAGATATTTGAATTGAGTAGTATTTATCAAACCCTTCTCTCCGATGGTCTTTGGAAATAAAAGACGGCTCTTCTTTGTTGCAATATGTGTGTATGTCAATTTAGAATAATTAATTTTCATATTCCATTTTTCACACCATTTGCTCAAGGCCTGTAAAGATATGTTAATTTTAACTTCATCCTCTTTGTTTTGTACAGTAGAATAAAATAAGCAGTCATCTGCGAATAGTTTAAGGTGCACACCTGGCTCCATAAGAGCAGAAATGTCATTAATACACACCAAAAACAAGAGTGGTGCCAGAACAGATCCCTGCGGGACTCCCGAAAACACTGCCAGTGAGTCAGAGACATGCCCATCCAATTTTACCTGCTGCTTGCGATCAGTTAGGTATGCCTTATTCCACTTTATAACAGTGGCATGAAGTCTGACTGTTTCCAGCTTGTAAATTAGCTTATTGTGTGGCACCGTATCGAAGGCTTTGGCAAAATCTATGGCTATTACATCAATCTGCTCCCTAGTATCAATTGCCTTAGGGAAATCGTGAATCGTCTCTATGAGTTGTGTGATAGTGATAATGATGTTTTAGATTTGAATGAGTATTTAATTATTTATGCACATAGCACCCAGCGGTCCCAAAAGGAACTCAGTTTGTTGTAACGGCATAAGTTACGAGGCAAAAAATATCAAACATATAAAACACGGAGGAACTAATTTTATCACCAGTTGTACTAGAAACTTCGTGATAACGTAACACACAGATATTACCGTTAAAAAGAAGACATGTCGTGTACAAATATATTCACAACTTTGAAGCTTGTAGAGCGAAGAAAACTTTGTTTTGAAAATGTTAAACATTGGAGATTTTATTATACTTGCTACGAAAATTATTTTGTAGAAGGTTTATTATATATGTGTTGTATAACTTTATTTTGTAGAGAGTAAAAATATATATTTAATACAGTAGATGGTAAAATCTGAAATCTTGTTGAACAATTCAATTTCTCAATTATTCAGTGAAACTGAAGGGCGGACTGACGTACATGTCCTTATGAGGTATGGTGTTTTTATGATCAGAGATTACACCATCCGCGGTAAACGTTATATCAGTTTATGTGAATGATTCTACGATGCTGTTTCGTTCATGCGCAGTGTTTATGAGGTGCAGAAAAAGAGTATATTTTGTGGTTTCTTCGTGAATAAAAATCAATTGTTAGTCTGCGCTAGTCCGGTCCTGTTCTTTCTTGTGTGTCATCGTAGTGCATTGTTATGGCTTCAAAGTCGTCAAAGTACGGCAAGAAGTATATTAAAGAGTGGGGAAAAGGAAGCGCAGGTAAAGAACTGGTTATGTCCAGCCATCGGAGACGATAAGAAGGCTGCATGCTAGTATTGCATGTGTGACATTAGCGCTCATCATGTTGGCCTTCTTCACATGGCTACGAGAAACACGTGAGGACTCTTGGCCTTTTTCAAATGCATGTTTGACAACTATAGGTTTCACTAGGTTGTCGCCTCCAAAGACGACACCAAAACTGAAGCTCGTACTTGCTTGTTATTCAGCGTGTCACGCCACTATGAATTTCTTGGACCATCCAGTGAGATGATACAATCGTGCACACCGTGTGACGTTAAGCTTTACCGAATAAAATGTGGAGCACTGAGAAAAAAAGGTTATTGCATCTTGACTTCTCGAGCACCTTGTAAAGGATATTGGGGCCTCCCAGAATTCGTTATTGATTGATGAGAGAACTGACGTATCAAATGAATAGCAGGTCGCTGTCGTAGTTCGCTATTTCAGTAATTCACTAAATTGATTAGTGAGCACGTTCCCGAGACTGTCCTCGCTGAAGGGTTGAAACGCCCAGCAGATCTCACAAGGCCTTCCGAACTTCTTGGCCTTCGATGGTCTAGATTTCAGCAGGTGTCTTGGAATCGGAACTGACGGCAGCAACGTTATCGTTGGGAATAATCATTCTGTGTACTCACTTGCGCCGGAAGAACGAGACCCTCGTGCTGGTAAAGTGGGTGTGTCATTCTATTCAACTATGTGCCACCGAAGCTGTAGAAGCACTTTCACAGAACCTAAAACTTCTTGTTGGCCGCTCGTACAGTTGGTTTTCGCGCAGATTCCAGCGACTTCTTCAGTAGAGGAACTTATATGCTAGCCGGGAAAGAACGGTAAAGAGCAATTACAGTTAGCTCAGCTGTCTGGAACGTGGTGGCTTTCCATCTACAGCTGCTGGATCCTATAGCAAGGGGATGAGCTCAAGCTTCACTTCACCATGTGCAAGTACAAGTACCATTGCTATGACACTGAGATCCTGTCAACAAGGTGTATCTGGCGTTTCTGAACCCAGTGCTGCAGATGTTCTCAAGCGTCAAAAAGCCCGAGTTCTCCAGGGTCAACAAGCTGTTCCAACTTGTAAATGCAAATCAAAGGCAACTGCTTGGTTGCCTGAAAATATTTTTCCGGACGCCTATTTCTACAGTCTTCATCCACTTGCACACTTCTGGAAGTCAGCCTGGAAGGCAATGCAATCCATGCACCTTCCACTTTCTGCTGTGGATATCGTAGTTGTTTTTAACATGGAAGTCGCAGCATTCAAACCAATCACTGAACATGAAAGAGACATTAAGCTCAGATGCCGGGAATTTTTTTTAGCTGCAAAGCAAGTCGAGTTTAGGCTTACTCATAATATTCACCTTTGGAATTCTATGAAATTGCTCTCGCCTGAGTGCATACTGAGCGAAACAAAACCATCTATTCAGGACAGGCTTCTCCTCAAACTCTTTATGGGAGATATAGATATTCCGCACACCCAATATAGGCAAGTCTGCCTTCTTTTCTGGAAAAAAAGCGATCAAAAATAACACTACTTCACTGTGCGTAGAAGTCCTGCGTTACACAGATGCGATTGCTGAAGGCTTCTTTAAGAAATTGGCAGAATACGCTATGTCGTTGTTGGTCATGCGCTCGAGCAACGACAATGTTGGGCGTGTTTTTTCATACATAAACATCGTGAAATTGCCTCTCCAAAATAAGATGAAAACAGCAACGCTGAGTGCCAACCTCCACGTTTACTATCGCCTTAAGTTTCATGGAGTTTCCTGTCGAGACTTTCAATCGACCGAAAAAATGATGCAACTATTCAACGCAAAGAACATGTATGGTTCCTCGGAAGCGTGGATGCCGTGGATTATCTTGATCTGCCACATGTCAGTGACGACGGTGTTTAAGGCTAGCATAACACTTGCCTTTATTCATAAACCCATTCTCATTATACAAAATGATTGTTTGCCCACCTTCTAGATCTATTGGCACTATTTTAGGGGCGAAGCTCCTTAAAGCGGCACCCATATTTGTCCCTCCTCGTAGTCGTAGTGCATAACCAGTCTTACGTTTTGACTTGAAAGGTGGTTCTGGTGGGAGATTTCTTTTGTGCGTTGTTGAACAATAAAAATTCGCAGCGTGCGCGTTTACTAAAAGCCGAATTCTCCTGTCTCTCATTCCCTATTAGCAGCCATTGGCATGTACATTGACCACTATCTGACAAGATAGGGTTGCTACGTTGTACTCGCTGGGCGTAACCTGCTTGGTTTTAGAGAGGTTTAGTGAGCGTTGGGCCGCAGTGCCGTGAATACAGTGAACTAGTATATACCATGAACTCGAGGTGGTTAAAGGTGGGAATTAGACATGAAGCGCAAGCCGTAAGGAAGTGTGTGTGGGCCACCTCTCGTTTAGTCCTTGGAATGTCCGCTGGATGACGGTGCTTCTATATGCGGAATATATGATGAAAAGATGCGAGGTAGTGCCACTCGGAGTGTTGACTAGATGGACGAACATACACATGCATGCACGCACGCATGCACGGACGCATGAATGACTGCACGGACGAATGGACGCATGGACGTACGCAGGGGCGGATGCATGAACGAACGCCGGGACGGACGCATGGATGGGCGAACAGATGCACGGACGGGCAGGTGGATGGACGCATGGATGGTCACACAGACGGACGCATCCCTACTGAAAAAAAAAAACGAATGGTGGGCATGGTGTAAACCCCCACCCAACATAATAGTGGATTGATGTAGTGGGTGAATGCTGGAAAACGTCCACCATGGCGCATGGTGGGATATGGTAGATGCTGCAGTGCCGGCAACGCTTGTGCGCGAAATGGCGTCAGAATCAACATGACGAGCTCCCAGAAAAAATAAAAAAAGAATTGTATAACAAGTATGTAAAAACATCGGTCCCGTAAAATAAGAAAACAGGCTACTATGAAGGATCGAACGTGCAACCTGCGGATTGCCATTCGGAGACACTAACCACTGCGGCATACATTTTTTCTTTTTTCTTTTATTTCCGGTTAAACTTTACAAACGGGTTGCTAACATAATTCCAATACAATTCACAATGAACAATACAAAAAACCTAAATATAAATAAGGCCGTGAAGCATTACTATAACTACATCACGTCCTAGAATTGCTTCATGGTCAGTAGAGCTTCTACTCTTTCTACCAATAAAGGTACAGATTCGTCTGTTCTTACTACCTCGAGTAATCATGAGATGCTTTCTTTAAAATACTTTCTTGATGGTCTCCTGTCTGGGTCACAATGAAATCCAGCCATTCTAGAGCACCATATACTGTGCAAGGGAGTCATCATGATAAAAACGAAAGGTAATCAATCCTCATTCTCTATTGCCAAATACCCAATTCCTTGAGGGTCTAATGGGAACTCTTTTTTGATTGTCCTTTGTAATACGTCCCAAAAATATACTCCTTCCCAACAGTGCCGCAAAACATGGTCAATAGTTTCCGGTTTCTTACAGATTAGACAGTGAGATCCCCATGGCATATAAAACCCACACTCCTCTAGGAAGGTTCTTACAGGAAGTGTTACGGTGTGTAATTTAAAAAAGAACGTTTTTGCACTTGGAGCTGCCGGCATTTTTTTTAACTCGTTTAAGTACATTCGGACCCTTGCGTGCTGTATATAGCGCTCTGTACAGTGGTATGGGGAGCATAGTGTCACATAAATCTTTGTACAGTTTTTTTTCCAACAGACCACATGTAGTCAGTTGAAAAACGAACACACAAAAACCACACGCTGGCCACAACTTCCTTCATGTATCCTTGCACAGCCCCTGTGGTAACATGAGTGCTCACTGCAAACTCAGGCAACAGTCTACTTAGTCTTGTTTGACACACTGTTAATAGGAAAGGATTTCTTGTCTCGCGGAAAAAAAAACCTATTTACTAACTGCTTGATAAACAGATTTCCTAGCCCAAGGCCTCCACACATCACCCGTCTAAACAAATTCGTGTGAGTTCACCTTTCCCAGTTAGACCCTCACACAAATATTACAAACACCCGATGTAATTTTTGCACATTGACCCGGGAACAGTACAGCACTTGCATCACATACCACAGCTTAGAAACAAAAAACCAGTCTCACGCAGTAGCCCACGCAAACATGGACCGCTAAGTTGAATTCCACCTATTCGCTTTCTTTTTAATTTCTTTCGTTTGCTGTGTCCAATATTCATCAGTACTTTTGAATGACTCGAGTGGTACTTCGAGATATTTAACTGGCATTCTTGTCCTTTTAATCGCTGCCCAAAATCCTGGTGTTAAAGGCCATTATCCATGCCAAAAGCCGAGGCATTTACCCCAGTTTATCTGGCTTCCTGTAACTTCGGCGAAAGATTTAGAAACTGATTGATTATTCAATACCTTCATAGGAAGTGCTACAAATCGTAACATCATCAGCGTATGCTAGTAGTTTCACCTCTGCAGATTTTACTCTAAACCCATTAATGATGTCATTCTGCAATATCGACCGACATAAAGTTTCAATATAGATGCAAAACAACAGTTGTCTAACAGGGCAACCTTGACGCACTGAGTGCTCAATCATTATGGGGGGGGGCATATGTCTTGTTGATAATTAGTCTCGTACTATCATTTCGATATGCCATGGCTACACCGTCAATAATTATCTTACCAACATTAATGTACTCCAATACTGCAAACAAAAGAGCGTGGGCAACGCAATTAAACGCTTCCTCCAGATCCAGCTGGAGTATGGCCACACGATCTTGACTGTTGTCAACACATTCGAGCACGGATCGCATTTTATGAACGTTTGTTACTATTGTTACGAGTACCTTCTTTAATAATCTATTTACAGCGCACAGAACTTGACGAGCAAAATGGCGCCAGTCCAGCATCAAACGAAAAATCATTTCGTCCTCCTCTTTCATGCAGCCGTGTTTAGCGGCTGTTATGTATCATAACCCCCGGCAGTAGAAGCACCGTCCCAGTGCTAAATCTACATCAGATGATGTCGAAGGGGGGTAATAAGGTTTTAGCCGAGCCACGTGAACGGTGTCGCTCGGAGCTGACGATGACTTTGTTGGATCGGTTGGAACAATCTCGTACGTGACGTGTGTCACTTGGTGAACGATACGGAATGGTCCAGTATAGGGCGACAACAGTTTTTCAGACAGTTCCACACGCCGATTAGGTGACCAGAGGAGCATGAGAGAACCCGGGGAAAAGTGCACGTCCCTATGGTGAGAATTCTAGAGCTGTTGTTGGTGCGCCTGTGAAGCCTGTAAACAGTTACGGGCGACTTGGCGCACGTGGTCAGCGCGGGCAATGGCTTCCCAGGCATGTTCAGTGGTCGCAGGTAGTAAAGTGTCTAAGGGTAGAGTTGGATCCCGGCCATATAGAAGATATAAGAGCGAACAGCCGGCAGTGTTGTGACGAGATGACTTGTAGGCGAACGTCACAAACGGCAAATGAATGTCCCAATCCTGGTGGTCTGGCGCAACGTATTTGGCAAGCATATCGGTCAGGGTACTGTTAAGGCGCTCCGTGAGGCCATTTGACTGGGGATGGTACGAAGTAGTAAATTTGTGCTTGGTATGGCAAGACCTCAGGATTTCGTGAACGACCGCTAATAAGAATGTGCGGCCACGGTCGGTGAGAAGTTGGCGGGGAGCACCATGCCCTCATAATATGTCATACAGCAGAAAGTCTGCAACGTCGGTAGCGCAACTGGTCGGGAGTGCTCGTGTGATTGCGTACCGCGTCGCGTAGTCTTTGGCAACAGCAATTCATTTATTTCCGGCTGTGGAGAGTGTAAAAGCGCCAAACAGGTCGAGACCAACTCGAAAGAAAGGTTCATTGGGAATCGTCGATCGGCTGAAGGTAGCCGGCTGGGAGGGTGGACGGCGTTTTGCGACGCTGACAGGGCTCACAAGCGGCGACATAGCGTCGAACAGAGCGGGCAAGTCCAGGCCGAAAAAACCGACGCCGTACCCTATCGTATGTGCTAGAAACGCCCAAATGGCCCGTCATGGGAGCGTCATGAAGTTGATGCAGAACAGTGGAACGCAGGTGCGCTGGGATGTACAGGAAGTAAGTCTGATCCAAAGAATCAAGGTTACGGCGATGTAGGATCTCGTCTTTCACCAAAAACATTCGTAGGGACGGGTCACGAGGCGTTGACTCCAGTTTGTCAATGATGGCTCTTAAAGAAGCATCCCGGCGTTTCTCTTCGCCAATGTTCAACAGCTGCGACACCGCAAAAACATCCGTGATAGCGTCAGTATCGGTTGCTTCGTCAACAGGGTAGCGGGATAAACAATCGGCATCCCGATGTAATCGCCCTGTTTTATAGATTACATAGAACGTGTATTCTTGAAGGCGTAGCGCCCAACGATTGAGACGTCCTGTGGGGTCCTTCAGGGTGGCTAGCCAGCAGAGCGCGTGATGATCTGTGACAACACGGAATGAGCATCCGTACAGGTATGGACAAAACTTGGCGACTGCCCTTACAAGGGCGAGGCACTTGCGCTCAGTGATGAAATAGTTGCGCTCGGCTGGAGATAGCAGTCGACTTGCGTAGGCTATAACACGGTCGTGTCCCCGTTGTCGCTGCAATAGCACAGCTTTTATGTCGTGTCCACTGGCGTCCGTGTGAACCTCTGTTGGGGCTAATGGATCAAAGTGAGCCAAGATTGATGGCGTTGTAAGCAGTGTCGTAAGTTGGGAAAACGATGACGCTTGGTCACGGCCCCAGATAAACGAGGCGTCTTTCTTCAAGAGGTTTGTGAGGAAGCGTGCAATGGTCACAAAGTCCTTAACAAAGCGTCTGAAATATCAGCACAACCCCACAAAACTGCGGACATCCTATGTGGTCTTCGGAATGGGAAAGTTCGTGACTGCACGAACTTTCTCTGGGTCTGGACGCACGCCTTGGGCATCGACAAGGTGACCGAGCACGGAAACTAGACGACGAGAGAAGTGGCACTTGGAGGCGTTAAGCTGGAGCCCGGCTCGACGAGAAACGTCCAGAATAGCTGACAAACGATCGAGATGCGAGTGGAATGTGGGCGAAAAGACAATAACATCGTCAGGGAAACACAAGCAGGTGGACCATTTAAACCCTTGGAGCAATCATCCTTTCAAATGTGGCTGAGGCATAGCAGAGACCAAAGGGAATCACCTTAGACTGATAAAGGCCATCAGGAGTGATGAATGTGGTCTTCTAGCGGTCCATCTCGTCGTCGGATATCTGCCAGTACCCGGACCGAAGGTCAATAGTTGAAAAATAAGTAGCACCGTACAGGCAGTCGAGGGCATCGTCGATGCGAGATAAAGGATAAACGTCTTTTTTTAACCTTTTTTGAGGTGACGGTAATCGACACAAAAGCGCCATGTTGCATTCTTCCTTTTAACAAGGACGATTGGAGAAGCCCAGAGGCTGCATGAAGACTCGATAATGTTTTTCGCAAGCATTTTGCTGACTTCATAATGCAATATTGCACGCTCCGACGCAGAGACACGGTAGGGGCATCGGTGAATGAGAGTCGCGTGGCCAGTATTCATGCGATGGGTGACAATGCTCGTTTGGCCTAAAGAGTTGCTGGCAAAGTCGAAAATGCTACGATAGCCCTCAAGAACGTGGCAAAGCACTGCAGCTTGCTCATACGTAAGGTCTGATGACACCATTCGCTCGATGTCGGCGCCCCAAGAACGTGATAGAGTGGACCCACCGACTGAGTTGCAGCAATCGTCAACTCTGAAGGGGTCGACATGGTCATCTTGAAGAGCCGTAATTTTGGCCAGGGAGATACCTTGTGGTAGAACATGGGTGATGAGTGAGAATGTGACCAGGGGAAGGAAAGTGCGGTTTCTCGTAATCGTCAGAATCATATGCGGCACAGCAACCCCATGCGTAAGCATCACGGCAGGAATCGGGGCCACCATGTAATCACCATCAGGTCCTGGCGGCGACGAGGATAAGTTGACATGTGTGACAGAGTTAGGCGGGAGGCGCGGGAAATCAATGCAGCAGAGGCTGCTTTGCGGCGGGCTGGTCGGGTCAGAAAAGAGGGGTAAATCGAGGTCGAGAGAGCCAGCTGAACAGTCTATGAGGAAAGAGTGCATGGCTAGAAAATCCATACCAAGAATGAGTTAATGAGGGCATTGTTTGATAACGGTTAAAAGAATGACAGTGATTATCTGTCCAATAGACACTCGCGCAGAGCACATGCCAAGAATTGTGGCAGTTCCTCCATCGGCGACTCGTACAGCTCGGTTGAGGGCGGGCGTGACGACTTTTTAAAGTCGCCGGCGAAGGTTAGCGCTCATAATGGACACATGCGCGCCAGATCTATCAATGCACTGACACGAACGTTTTCGACAGCAACGTCCAAAAGGTTCCAGTTCGTCGTTAACGTTAAGCGAGGATTTCTTACGAAGGTCATCAACGCAGCTCCACCTCCAGAAGATGCATGGCCTAGTTTACCGGTCGGAGGCGCTGCGAATGGGTCGGGGAGGCAGCGCGGCGTTGTGGGGGCGACCGAGACTGACGACGAGCAGGGGACGGTGACCGGTCGTAGCGAGGTCTGCTCAGAGGTGCTGCAGGAGCGGAAAATGTGGTCGGTGTTGATGGAGAAAGTGATGGGGACGACTGGCGAACAGAAGTGGCATGATACTGAGGCTGCATGATGGGACGGTGGAGCCCAGCGGCTGCGGCAGTGACGAGCAATTCGACCAACGCGTCGACAGGTAAAACACATGGGCCTGTCATCAAGGGTACGCCATTCGGACGGATCGCGATGTATGCGAGGAGTAGAAGGGGGACGATAAGAAGTCTCAGCAGAGTATACGGCAGGAACAGGATATAGGCTGACATTCGATAGCTCTTGACGAACAATGGCATGTATCAAACAGATCGTGGTCGGGGAAGGCGCACGTCGGTAGTGGCTTGGCTACCGGTTGTGCTGCCTCGACCTCTCGACGGATGATGCGTGTAAGGTTGTCACATCGAGGGGCCTGGTGGAAGGCGTCGTCCTACGAATAAGTGGCCGCTGTTTTGGGAAGGCGCACGATGCTTTGGGCTACGCGGCGAGCTTTAGCTTGTTCGAGACGTCGGCATTCTTAAGGATAGTGTCGATGCTCGAGACGTTGTTAAAAACCAGCAGGTTGAAAGCATCGTCGGTAATGCCTTTCAGACGTGGTTAACCTTTTCGTCTTTCGACATGCACTGGTCGGCCTTTGAACAAAGGACCAAGACGTCAAGAATGTAGGAGACGTAGGATTCGGTAGAAGACTGGGCCCGTGTTGCAGGAGTCTTCTTCGCAGCGAGCTGACGACCCGATAAATCGCCAAACAGGTCGCATATCTTTTCTTTGCAGAGATCCCAGCTCGTTATGTCGGTTTCGTGGCTTTCAAACCTTGTTCGGGAAGTGCCGTCCAGGTAGAAAAGCACGTTGGCGAGCATGAGTGTGGGATCCCAGCGGTGAAGTAGCAATGACGCGCTCGTACCGGTTCAACCAAGTGTCATGATCGATCGTACCATCACCGGAGAAAGTGCCGGGATCCCAGAGGTGCGGGAGTGTGACGTAGGTGGTGGCTTGGACTGATGAGGGCGGCGTAGAGGAAGTACCAGCAGTGGAAGCAGTTAAAAGGTCGCCGATGGTGCGACCGCTGGTCGTGACAAAGTTTATTTTCCACTGAACGTTTATGCAATGCACTGTTCATGTCTTTAGCCGTTTGTTCTTCTTGCTAACCACTTTATAGTTATGCATGCTCTGTTCTTTGTCTGCTATTTGTATTTTAGCGGTTTCTAAATATATTGAGCGTTGGGGATTTGGGTGGAAGCAAATGGTCTCGTCGGCTCATTTCTCGATGATGGTTATATCATCGGTTGTTTTTGTTTTACACGAACCTACACGAGAGCTTGCTTACTAAAGGGCCTCGTGACAATTGGCATCCGCGACAGGACGAAGCCGTTCGTTTGACACCTTCATTTATTGACGCGGTTGAGATCATGTCGAATACGCGAGGGCTAATGGCCTTGGCGGATCGCATGCGGATTTTGAAGCATGGTACGAAGAGTTGAAGGTGAACGAGGCAAGAGGAAGGCCGCAGCTGGGAGCTGAAGACAGGCAGTCGAGTGGTGGATCTGAGCCTTCTGGACTTCACCCGGTCTGGGCCTCCGGATAGCGCCTTACAGGGATTGTGAGATGCTACACGTTCGAGACCAAGGCCCGCAGATTCTGGTGCGGGTGCAGCAAAGGCAGTTGGTTCACGGGCCTGAGCCTTGCAACCAGCCGCCTCATCGTACGAATCTGGGCCGTCACAGGCAATCTACGAGCGAGCTACGTTCCATTGTCGCCGCCAGCGAGCATCGGTACGCGCCGTCGCCACCATTCCAGCAGCAACGTTTTGGTGAGATCGAACGTGCTGTCTTCCCTGCTCCACCGAATCACCGCGTCAGAACTGCATCATGTAGCTGTGACCTTCAGCCGACACTTTCGAGACTTTAGACGTTTGTTTTCCTTCTAAAGCCAGCTTTTAGCCAGGTACTCATTTTTGTAGTTTGTGTTAAGTTTATGCTTTAGTTCTGCAGTAAATGTTTAGGTGTTGTTCGTGGAACGAACGGCTTCGTCCTTATTTGTAGAAATCTCCAAGGCTAGGCACAGGGGAAACAAATCAGCAAGAAGAACCTGCGTTACAAATTGGCGTCTGGCGGCAGGATGAGACCATTTTTATCACTTACCTCTCCACACGAAACACGAACATGAGTAGGGCAGACCTAGAGGAGTTGGCAAGACTAATGGGTCTAGAAGGCGATGAAATGGTGGCTTGGTAGGAAGAACGCGAGAGGCGCATTCAAAAAGAGAGGGAGGAGGAAATGGAGCTTGAAATAGAAATGAGAAAGAAGGAAAATGAAATTGAGGAGCTAAGGCAAAAGACGCTTCAGATGCGGCTGAAACTGCATGGCCCGAAGCGAGGGCACTAAAAGGTAGAGACTGGCGAGAGGAATATTCGTATCTGAGTTCCAAAGCGCAGATAATTCATTTGTTTTCAAATTGTGCGACTTTTACGTGTAATTAAGTCTCTCTTTTCAATGGCAGACTTGAGAATGCCTGTGATCAAACTTTAGGTAGACATTCCCTAGAAGTGCACGGCAGGAAGCGTCGGGCTGGTCTAAGTCAGTGACTTTTCGGCGTTCGGCAGCCGCAGCTCGCCCACGAAGCCGGAGACGTTTCTTGGCCAACGCCAGAGGACCAGAACAAGCCTGGCCCACGTCAGGCGACGAGAAGAAGCTCTGTGTCCAGGTTGGAGCCCGCTGGGACATTGATGCAGGAACTCTGCTGGCCGCCCCTCCCGTGCCCTGGCCACCTTCTTCACTCAGTCCCGACTCGGCCACGTCTGCTTGGCTTCGCTGTTCTTCTCCCGTGGCTCTCCTAAATCTCCATGGAGAGACCTCATTGGACCATAATGTTCACGCCCACACGTGCCGCAACCGAGCGTTATCTTCATCTTCTTCTGGCTGATGAAGTGGCGCACTTTTTAAACGCGCACAATCACATCACACCGCTGCGCGTCTCCATCGAGGTACGGGGGTCGTCCACCTCCACCAATAATGTTTCGAGTAACTTTTTTAATAATCTATTTACAGCGCACAGAACTCGACGAGCAAAATGCCACCAGTCCAGCATCAAACGAAAACTCACTTCATCCTCCTCTTTCATGCAGCCGTGTTTAGCGGCTGTTATGTATCACTATGGACCGGCCTTTGATTCCATACGTTTGGTATGGACCGATGATATTTTTTGTTTCTCACTGAAGTCTAGCCACCAAAATTTTCATTAATATTTTGTAGTCTACGTTTGTCAGTGCGATTGGCCTGTACGCTGTGACGTGCCTGAGCTTTTCAACCTCGTCTTTTTTCGGAATCAGAACGGTACGTGATTCACCAAAGGATGGTGGTAATTTCTTTTCCTAATATACCTCGTTAAAAACGCCTGCAAGTATTGGAGACAATTCACCTTTGAAAAATTTGTACCACTTGGCACAAAGACCATCTGGTCCTGGAGATTTCCCGGGATTTAATTTATCAATCGCCCGTTCAACTTCAGACGCAGATATAGATAATTATAACGCGTTTTTTACTTCCTCACTCACTTGCGGCATGCGTCATAAATATGATTCTTTAAATCTTTCTAGGTTTGCCTCTACACGCAAAAATGTTTTCAAAGTGACTTAAAAATGCGGATAAAAGGCTGTCAGTATCGGTTGCTTTGCGACCACCCTTCTCTATTTTTTTCGATATGATTCCGTCGAGCGTTCGTTTTTTCCACCCCTAACGCTCTTTTGGTTGGCGTCTCTCCAGCCGCTAAAGCCTCAGCCCTAGCACGGATGAGTGCACTGCGGTAACGTTCCTCGTCATGCAGTGCAAGTTTCTGCCTAATATTGCGGATGTCAATTTCATATTCTTCCGGTTGTTTGTACTTCATGTCAGTTAGTCTTTCCAAAGTCTTTCGGAGTTCTTTTTCTTTCTTTTTCCTTTCGTAACTCAAAGCGCAAGAATGATCAGTAGCTTTTATTTTTATTCTCTGCTTGAACTCTTCCCATTGTTCTGCAAGTTTAGCTTCATCATGCATTTTTATTTCATTGATGCAGTTCATTACCTGCTCTAAAGATATTCGTCAGTGATCAAGGTGGAATTCATCTTCCACAACTCCCATAAAAAAGTTCCACCTCTTGTTATCTCCCCCATATTACATTTGACTAAACAATGATCATAGAAGTGTATTTGGTAGACAGCATATGTCTTGCAGTGGGCTATTATTTCAAGTGACACGTAAATGCGATGAAGGCGTGCATGGCTATTCCCCTGAAAATGTGTGAAATGCACATTCCGCGTTCCTTCCATACAGCCGCCCACGCCTTCTAACTCGAATTCAGTAACCATGTCCGCAAGCGTCCTACTACTTTTATTGTAAATGGCGCGTGTGTTTGCTCGATCTCGCCCGTTGAGGACGCAGTTAAAATCACCAAGTAATACAGATTTTCTTTCCAAAGTGAAGTGCTGCTTTAGGCTTGAAAAAAAAGTGATCGCTCCTCGCAAATGGTTGGTGCATAAATACACACAATATGCCACTGACATTCATTGAATACAAAATCACGTACGGGAAGCCAATCTACCAGACGGGCAAGAGAAGGTGTCTTGCACTACCAGACCCGGTAACTTCTTAATGAACAAAATACAGCCTGCAGTCGTGCCTATTGCATGACTTACGATTGCGTAGTAAGGCGCCGTAAACCTCAGCACTATGCCCCGGGTTTCTTCCTCACCCTCTACTTTTGTTTATTGTACAGCTAGTGCATCGAGATCATGATCAACGAGCAGCCTGTAGACTTGGCTTGTTTCCATTATAAGCCCCACCATTATAAGCCCACCCATCATCTGCTTACTGCTTCCCAGCATTATCACAATGGTGGGCAGAGACGCCCATGATTGCCCACTATCTAGCCTCTACTTTCCACCATCGTTTCCACTTTACCCATATTCTGTACACCATACCACCCAGTATGTCCCGGCATATCCACCATAATTTCCACTATGTCCCCCCATATCCACCATAAATTTCACCATGCCCACTATTATTTCCAGTACACCCACCGTGTTTTTCAGTATCCACCTTGACAGTTTTTCCGATCGGGATGGACGGACGGAAGCTAGAACAAATGGACGTACGGGTGCTTCGCCCCACTTTCCATCATTCACCCTGTGGATATGCTGCTATTTGTTTTCCGAACGACAATGCAATTTTTGTGAATAGTAACATTTCTTTACCTTCCACTTATTTTGAACTCATTAAGAGAAGTAGCGCTGCTTTTTTGGGGAGGGAGGGGCTTGTTTTGGGTCACTGTTTGTTTTCTTCATAGCATCTGACAACTCTGCTAAATGTAACAAATAACACCAACAACTATCTAACGACTAACAACAGCTAGTTCACTGAAAAATTGTAGACCCTTTCACCATCGAGAAACATTTCTAAGAGACTTTACGACACGCCGTTTCTCCACAAACTGGGGGCCAAGAAGAACTTTGCAAAATAGCCCACTGATTTTCTACAGTTTCCTTCGCTTATTTGGCAAGGTATTTTTAAATAAATGTCTTTTTAGGATACATAATAATTACAAGAAATTCTGTTGAACATTACGCATGTTTCTTTTATCTAAAAAACTACACAGATCACTTCCTCACTTCTGAGAAGAACTTAAAAACGTGGTGGCAGTTTTGACGTTAAGTGCTGGTAAATGAGGTGACCGGAACGTTTTTGGGGTTCAACTTTTGCGATCTTGAAACCGTCTATAAACTACCAATTAGCCCACATTTCTTTCCTATTTAGAATCATCATCCTATAGGTATTGCTTGCTTTAAGCTCCTTATAATTATGCAGGTGATATCAAGTTTTAAAGAAAATACTCCATCATTCATATGTTAAGAAAAAATATCTGGGCAAAACTTCTTGATGCGGCCATTCGATATATCAAAATGATGATATTCAACTTTAAATCTCTCTATATTGCCCACCAAGCAGCCGGACCCACCGGACCACTCAATAACACCCCCAGCGCTCACCTATGTATGCAAAGTAGAATCCACCGAAGAAAGTCCACACTGTTTTATCGTTTATGGCTATAGGTCTGGAATTTACGAACTAGTATTCTTTTCCGCATTGGAATTGCTGACAATGCTCTCTGCGATGCCTGTAATTTTCAGGAGACCCTACGCCTCATACTGTGTGGCTGTTTGGTCTAAAATGTGCTGAAACAAGCCCTGGCGGTCAATTTAGCGTGCCCTGACAATATACAAATGTTTATTGAGTCTGTACTAGCAAGTCGTTGACAAAGAAGAGAGAGAGAGAGATAGAACAACTTTATTAAAAATAAAGGAACCCAAGTCTACTAAAGGCTACTGAAAGAAGCGTATTCATCAGAAAAGCCTAGAAGCTGCAATTGCTGGAGCAGTGTCTTCATGACGTTCGGGAAGAGTCCACCAGCCTACTCCTCCAGTGTCGCAGGTCTTCGGTTTATAGAAATGTGCCTGCGGCTCTCGCCCATGGCGGCGCGACCACCCCAACAGTCGGCACAGAACGTGAGCGTTATCCGCAAAGCGACTCCAGGCCATGCAAGCAAAAGACCCGTCCTTGCCTTGTATGTAGTGCTGAATGTGTGGTGTAATTAAAGAGAGTTTGGGCTCGCCTTATCAGGGCAGCCTCACGTCTCGTCATGGAGTCAGGAGGATTGGGATAAACCGTGCGATTGTTGCACATCTCATCTAATCGTTCGTGCCTATCTAAACGTGCGATGGCAAGTAATTCGATGCGCTTCAGTGAATCCGGACACCACAGAGGAGGGCCTGGGAGATTTACGCAGGACATGGTGTGTGCCACTTCATTCCCTCTCATCCCAGAGTGACCAGGTATCCACTGTATACGAACACGTAACGAAGGGTGGTCAGTTAAGTGCTTTGTAATTTTGCTGTAATGCGTGTCTGGAATATCACCTGTCGCGAAGGCTCGAAGGCTCGACATGCTTCTTGGCTATCTGTGCATATGAGTAAATTGCGGTCATTTGGGTTGGGCATGGTAACTGCTTCTTCTATGGCCGTGATTTTTGCAATGCATTGCGTACTAAGGTTTTAATGGAAGCCCCATGACAGTGGTAGTCAATCGGAAGCTATTCCCGTTGGAAAGCCCTCGGCGGTATGAGACAGAGATGAATCCGTGTACAAGATTAATTTTCCTGTGGTTTCTTGGAGATGCTGCACTCGTGATTCACGTCATCCTGTTTGGGTATCTCGATCCATGCGCCGCGGTACTGGTTTGACGGTGATCTGGTAGAGCATCGCCCAAGGGGACCGGGTTGCCTCCAATGTGACAGGTGGAGATATGTCGTAGCCTAATTCACGAAGCAGGGCGTATCCTTGTGCAGAATGTTTGAGGCACGTACATTGTGCTTCGCGGTGAATTTGAGCCAACTCGTGGAGGTTTGGTAGAATCTCAGTTTCTTGAACCCTATCAGAATTTGCGAAATGGGGGGTATCCAGTATCGTGCGAGAGATCTGACGAAGCAGGGTCTCGAGCTTCAATTTTTGGGTTTTGGTGATGTCAATCACCAAAACCCAAAACCCAAAGAAGTTCCGCCCCTAAAAAAATGCAACACGGTCAACTTCCCTCCGCGTGCTTCGCATAAAGTTGATACCCTGGTACGTGGGATCTGCCGAATTTTTTTTCGTTTGGGTTGCCCAAGCGTCGACAAAGAATGTTGCAGCAGAAGGTGACCAAGGAACTGCTGAGGTTTTAGGGGCGAAGCTCCTTATAGCGGCACCCGTTCGTCCCTCGTAATCGTAGTAGTAGTGGGTAACAAGTGTTACATTTTGACCTGACTAGGTGGTGCCGGTGGGAGATTACTTCTGTGCGTTGTTGAACAATAAAAAAATTCGCAGCGTGCGCGTTAACTAAAAGCCGAATTCTCCTGTCTCTCATTCCCCCTTAGCAGCCATTGGCATGTACTTTGAGCACAATCTGACAAGAAAGGGTTGTTACGTTTTACTCGCTGCGCGTAACCTCCTTGGTTTTAGAAAGGTTTAGCGAGCGTTGTGCCGCAGTGCCATGAATACAGTGAACTAGTATACACCATCAACTCGAGGTGGTTAAAAGTGGGAAGTAAGCACGAAGCGCAAGCCGTGAGAAAGTGTGCGTGTGCCACCTCTCGTTTAGTCCTTGGAATGTCCGTTGGATGGCGGTGCTTCTATATGAGGAATATATGATGAAAAGATGCGAGATGGTGGTACTTGGAGTGTTTAATAGGTGGACGAACGGACACACAGACAGATTCATGGACGGACGCATGGATGGCTCCACGTACGGATGGACGCATGGACGGACGCAGGAACGGATGCATGGACGAACGCAGGGGACGCACAGATGGACGTGTGGACGCACGAACAGACGCACGCACGGATGGGCAGATGGACGCACGGGCAGCGACACAGATGCACGCATGAACGAGCGGAAGCAAGAACGAATGGACGGACGGATGCTTCGCCCCGCTCTCCATCATTCACTCCGTGGACATGCTGCCATTTTTTGAGGAAGACGGACCTGGTCAAGTGGCATTGAGAGTGATGTCGCGTTCAATGCCATATTATTGGACTCTTACTTACTATGTGCTTTACACATATTAGGTGATGTGTTTTCTGCCCTTTTCCTTTCGTTCTTTAAGTTTCCGCCATACCATTCCCACGTCTAAGGTAGCGAACCGGTTGTGCTGGACTGGTTGACCTCCCTACCTTTCCTTCTCTACCAATCTGTTTTAAATGCGAAGCATTTCTTAGCGAACTTCGGCGACTTTGCGCGTATCTATCTATCTATCTATCTATCTATCTATCTATCTATCTATCTATCTATCTATCTATCTATCTATCTATCTATCTATCTATCTATCTATCTATCTATCTATCTGTCTATCTGTCTGTCTGTCTGTCTGTCTGTCTGTCTGTCTGTCTGTCTGTCTGTCTGTCTGTCTGTCTATCTATCTATCTATCTATCTATCTATCTATCTATCTATCTATCTATCTATCTATCTATCTATCTATCTATCTATCTATCTATCTATCTATCTATCTATCTATCTATCTATCTATCTATCTATCTATCTATCTGTCTATCTATCTATCTATCTATCTATCTATCTATCTATCTATCCGCCTAAGACATTTAGCTCTCCTGGCGGTTTCGATGATGGTATCGATGGAAACTCGTTATAGCATGACCTGAATGTATGAAGAACATGTTTGACTAGTCGTAACACAAAATCATGACATCAATGTCATACTTGTCATAATTTACATTTCATGGTCCTGCAGCTCTTGCAGTGGTTTCATTCACATGGCATCTTGAAAACTGGTATGGTATGACATGATTGATGGCGAACACAAGCGACAGACCCTTACATGAAAATTATGACATGTGTGTCGTGTAACAACATGACTACATGCCAAGCTCATGATGCGCTCACGGGCGTTTCGCTAGCTTCTCTCGTAACATATTTGGTATTACGGGAAATGAATGAATGACGAAGGTATGATACTGGTGCAAACATGATAAACATGAGATGCTTGTCATGTAACAACATGACTGCATGCCACAGTCAAGGTGCCAGTACATTTCTACGTGTCGTAGTGCGCGTACTCACCGGCGTTCATTTCGTGGGGTCACGCTGGCGTTTCCATGCCAAGCACCAGTCCTGCCATATATTTGCAGGTGCGTGCCGCGCTGCGGTGCTTTGACGCATGCGCGTTTAAGCGCGTCCAACATCCCTCCTTCACGAAAAGAGGGGAATGCAGTGTTGTCTGGGTAACGCATCGGCACGAATTGCGTGCTGGTTGCCGTCCGGCCGTGCCGTCCGACGCTGGTCACGTCGGTCGCGCCTGGCGTCATACTATAGAGTGCTCACGTTTTGCTGACGTAGCGTCGCTGTGCCCAGCGTGCGTGCACGTCAACGCTACATTGGAGTATACTGGGCCCTTCATGATGCGCTCGCGGCCGTTTTTCAAACTCCACATATACCAAATTTGGTGATACCTGACGTCAATGCATGGCGAAATATATGACTGGTGCAAACATGATAATCCCGACACGCGTGTCGTGTAAGAACATGACAACATACCACGCTCATAGCGTGCTCACGGCTGTTTTGCTAGCTCCACATATGCTAAATTTGGTAGCACGCAACGTGAATAGATCACGAAGGTAAACGACACATCGAAGCATGATAATCAGGACGCTGAAATCATGTATGGCATCAGTTACCTCCACCTCCTAACGTTGTGCTGATTTTAAAGTGACATATCAAGCTTTCTCGACCATGCTTCGCATATCATCGATTCCCACTGTACGTGGGTCTGCCAATTTTTTTTCTTTGAGAAAACCGTACTTTGGTTTTTAAAAAGAGTCCTTAACGATTTAGAATACTTGGTACTCTACTGTGGGAGAGCTGAAAGCCGTCCCTTGGGCCTCACACTTGATAAGGGAGCATCGACAAAAATTACGCCATGGAGTGGTTATTAGCCATAGCGATTTGGATTTACCATCGCTGATATACATAGGTCAATCTGTGTGTGTTTTTAAAAGTAGGGAACGATTTAGAGTGCTTGGTACTCTACTATACAGAAACGAAGCTCCAAGCTTACCCATTGTCAGCGGAGCCAATTACGTAGTGATACTTCTGGGACAAGGCATCTAGTTCAGCCTGCGTGCTGACCCTACTTGTCAACCCGTTTTAGCTTTCGCATAGAATCAAAGCTCAGGGCAACCTTGAAAATGGTGACGCAACATTGATGTTTTTTATGCCCTATCCAGATTTTTTAGTTTATTTTTTTTCGAATTGGCGGAAATGGCTATATGAAAGGAGAAAAAAATTCACAGCATATTTACGGAGTGAATGATGAGATGAAGCATCCATAGAGAAACATACTTATGAAGCATCCGTCTCTCTGTCCATTGGTCCGTCGATCCGTCCATCTTTCTGTTTGTATGTCCGTCCGTCCCTTTGTATACTGGTCTGTCCGTCCCAAGGAGGTTATACTAAATCTTCTGGAGTGGCGGAGGGGCTCCGTAGCTGAAGCCTACCGCCGCCATATTGCCCAGGGCAGAAAGCGGATGAGCGCATTGTAGCGAACGTGGCTTTCGCGTTGTTCTAGTGCCAGTAATGTTGTGTGTGATGCCTCTAATTGAACATGATGGTTTTGAACACGTCAGTGATGACTTTAAAAAACGACGATGGTGGGCTCTTGGGTAGCATTTGGCAGCGCGAATCATGTGAAGCGGACACCGGGTACAACTTTTGATGTGCACGTAGGCACGCTTTGCCCGCTCACTTTTGCGCTCGCATATTTTCATGACAACGACTGCATTCGTGACTACATATACTTCCTTTTTACGTCCGGGTGCACAGAGATACTCGGAATAAATGTTTTGTACGTTTCAGGGTTCCGAAGACGTCGTAATGATCGGCACATGAGAGTGTGCTATGAGGGGAAAAGGTTAAGCGCCAAAAAAAAAAAACAAATAATAACGAATGATGTTTAGTACACATGTTGAAGCATGCTGTTTCGGTGAGACAAGGTAAATAGCGAGACGGCGGGCTTATAAAATTACTAGCGTGTTTGCATCGTTTCCATGCGCACTTACGAAAGCCAGTACGCGAGTGTGCCTAACAGAAGTGAGCGCTTCGCTTTCGAAAGGTAGCTAATGTAGCACCGGCTCTGCATTTCTGGGATTTGGAGCTTCTTATATTTGCATAAGTACTACGCTCCCAGCCTCAAAATTTCTGATATGTTGCGATACGCTTCTTATTATGCAGGAGAAAAAGGAAACGATCTCCTTTGAAAATTCAGGGAAGTACACTTTCGCCTAAAGCTCCTCTCATTGATGGAGCTGTCGAAATCCCGCCACCCCTGAACTTCACCCACAAGAGATTGGTACAAGCAAAAACAAAAAATAAAACAAAAATTGAAAAAAAAAACACGAACAAGGTACAATTAACAGCTCAAAAAGAAGGGTACGACATCGTACGCAGCAGTACCAATGGGGCCTTTTAAAATGCATTGATGATTCTTGGAATTTCATTGACCAGATAATGGAGCAGAACGTATTATCAGAGGAACGATTGCAAGTTTTCCAAGCATCGTTTTCCCTGTATTATCCAGGAGCTTCACAAACGAGTACGTGAAAAAGTAAAAGACACCCCCTCCCCCCTCCCCTAATAAAAAGAGTTTGCACACACGCTGCACTGTTGTTCGCCAAGGGCTTATGGTTGCGTGTGAGTGAAACTTATACGTTCCTTGCATCTCCTAACTGGCCATTTCTGCTGTGAGGCAACTGTGTAAGCATATATTGCGAATTGATATCCTTCAGTACAAATTTTTTTTACAGTGACAATTGTTATGAGGTCAGAACACAGGTCCTTTGCGACGCCGTAGTTGTCCGCCGCCGCCCCTAACCAGTATAGAACAAAAAAAAAACTCGGTAAATAAAGAACATCAATAACACAATGGAATTCCAACCCAGGTCCTCTGCGTGCCTGTCCAGTATTCTATCACTGAGCCACTCCAGTGCTTGTAACTTGTTTCTAAACTGGCCATAGGCAGACTTGATGTCGGGAAAGGAATAAGAAAGCGTTTTATAACGCTGAAGAAACAGCCAGGTGTCACACAATACGAATTGCTCAACGACTGGGTCGTCTAATGCTCCAACTCATTGGAAAACTTGTTCTTTACCACCCTTTAACTGTGCCGCATGCCCACTTCACGCATATTTCTTTATCGTCATCAGCCACTGCTTTAAAAAATCTGCACAAACTTTCCAACAAATGTGTAGCGGATACCGCGTACGCTTCTCCAAAGAACGACGAAAGATAGCATAGTGAATGCTGGCCTACTACACAAAGTGTATTAATATTTAAGGCGCTGTGGGTACACAGCAGTGTGCTTGTAGCATCCCAAAGAGTGTTTAGAAAATGCTCTGAAAGACCGCTTTTCTAGCTTTAGGTGCGACTGTGCTACGCGTTCCGTGCATGCCTGGCTTTTTTTTTCTTTTTTAAACACGCCTAAAACGCAAAGTGTCAAAGAAAAATTAAAGCATACGTGCATTAGAGTCACTCCCACGTTCCCTCGCTGCCTTAGAATAATAAACCGGTACTTTAGTAGCCATAACGAAACGCACGGCTGCCAGCGACCACAGCATTACGGCGCTACAAGGCAGCCGCCACCGCCTTCTGCCCTGAGCAACATGGCCGCCGCGGCTTCACTTCGATACATTGGCGGCTATTCGGGACCGCCACTCCAGAAGTTTTAGTATAACCTCCTTGGTCCGTCCATCCACACCTTTCACACTAGAACACGCATCGTACGGACGAATAAACTCTCACCCCCCCACCCCCCCACCAGGGTTCACTCCGTGAATATGCTCTGCATTTCTTAATCAAACGAAAAATCACTGAAGCCATCTAGTGATCTTGCTTAGTGTCACAGAACGAGCGCTAAAAATAGGCGCGCCGCAAATTCTTGCGGTAACGCGCGGAAGAAACGCCGCGAAGTCAAAAGAAAAAAAAAGGAAAAGAAAAAGAAAACAAACGGCCAAGGCTCCCCGGGCACGCGCTCTCCCCGCAGAAGCGTGGCTTCATCGACGAACCTCCTCACCCCACAACGGCGGCCGAGCAAGCCCGCGATTTTTCTAGAACGAAGGAGGCGTGGCCACGCCGAGATGAGTCATCCGACGCGGAGGGCAGTCGAACCGTCTCACGCCTCTCTCAGCCTTCGTTGCGCATCGCGCCGACGAAATGAGGAGAACTTTCTGGAAGGTGGCGCGGAAGGTATTTAATCGAGCCGCCGAGACGAGAAAGCAGGAGGAGACGGAAGTTAACGCCAGAGCGCGTAGAGATTCCGCCGTGTAGTCGGCGAAGGTTTTGGTCCATAGGGACGAAGCCGGAGATGAAGAGGATTTCCACCTGAGGGGTGAAGGCTCGGGCTACAGGCAAGAGCGTGTGTTTACCGCTATCGAGCGAAGACCCGTGGCAACAGCTGCGGGTGTGAAGCCGACGTGTTCCGGCGAAGAAGTTGAAGTTTGAAGAGTGGCCAATTGAAGACGGGAGGTTTCCTGGAAGAGAAACTTCGAGGGCTGTGGAGTGACAACAACGCTGGACTTTGGGTGAGTGATTCTCGGAAGAGTATCATCTCGACTTTGGTTCCAAGAACTTTGGACTGAATAGGTTTTCTATCTCTTTAGTCTTTAAGTGTCTTGGTTGTTCAATGCATGCGACTGCATTGTAGCTCGTATTGTTGTCCGAGTCCGTTGTTTCAAGTGTGGCTGATTGTATTGTGTAGTACGTTGATTGATTGGTTTGATTGGTGACATATTGTATGCAACTATTGTGGAGTGTGCATTTTTGTGTATTGTTTTCGATCGGCTATTTTTGAGAATATGATATTTGTTTTGTTTATCAACTCTCGGCTCTGACTTGTTCTTTGGGCCACAGCCGGCGTCCGCTGGCGCGCCAAAAAGGACCACTTCGAAATTGTCCACGCTTTCGTGGTGCGGTTCGGGGGGCCGATACTTCGGCCCTTGGAATTAGCCCGGCGATCGCCTCCCTAATTAACGGGACCGGTGTGGGACAATTAATCTGGCGTCCGCGAAACAGGACCTTTTGGTGCACAGTGTGTCCAAAGTAGTGAGAAAGAGCCTCGAGTTGTTGATAGTGCTATCGGAACGATTTTGTGTGTTGTTCAGTGTTCTCGTTAACGAGTGCAGGAGAGTGTTCCGATAGACTGATTTAGGCAGATACTTTTTGCACGCGGCAAGGTTTTAGTTGCGAGTTGCGAGACACAATGGATCTCGAAAAGTTAGTTGCTCTTGGTGAAAAGATGGGTCTTTCTGGCGCCGAACTACGGAAGTGGGTCACCCAGAAGGAAAAAGAAGAAAAAGAGAGAGCCAAAGAAGAAAAAGCAGCCGAGCTGGAAAGAGAGAGGTTGGCGGCAGAGAGGGCCAAGGAAGAAAAGGCAGCTGAGTTGGAGAGAGAAAGGCTGGCCGCTGAAAGGGCGAGAGAAGAAAGAGAAGCAAAAGAGCGACAGCTGAAAGAAGAAAGAGAGGCAAAAGAGCGACAGCTGAAGGAAGAAAGAGAGCAGCAATTGAAGTTGGAGCTGGAGAGAGAAAAGTTGGCAGCCGAAAGGGCGAGAGAAGAAAGAGAAGCGGAGATGGCTGAAAGGGAACGGCAGCGGCAGCACGAGATGGAACTCGAGCGGCTCTGTTTGCAACAGCGAAGCGAAACTCCCGTCCAAGCTAGAGTTGAAAGCAGCGAACGGGGAGATCACGGCTTCCGCTTAAACCCAAGCAAGCTGCTCGTAGCGTTTGATGAAAGGAAGGACGACCTTGACGCGTACCTTCACCGATTTGAGACGATTGCGAAGAGCCAGAATTGGCCGGAACATCAATGGGCAACTGCTTTGAGTACTTGCTTGAGTGGTGAAGCGCTCAGTGTGTACGGTAGGCTGACGCCGACCGATGCAGCCAACTATGCAAAGGTGAAAGCTGCTTTGCTGAAGCGATTTAGATTTACCGTAGAAGGATTCCGGGACAGATTTCGGACAGGAAAGCCAGCTGACGGTGAGACGGCTACACAGTATGCCGCCCGACTTTGCCATTATTTCGACAGATGGATTGAACTTTCAGGGACAGCGCAGGAGTACGATGAGCTTAGAGAGCTGCTAATTAGAGAACAATTTCTTACTAGTTGCCACCCAAGCCTGTCACTGTACTTGAAAGAGAGGAAGGCTGACTCACTTGAAGGAATGCTTGAATTGGCTGATCAATTCTTGGAAGCGCAAGGTGGAACTAATTTGGCCAAAGTCAAGAAGGAGTGTCCCGATGATTCGAAGAAATTGGCTCCCGAAGAAAAGAAGCGTGCACCAGAGAGCATTCCGCGATGTTTTCTGTGCAACCGAGTGGGTCATCGCGCGAAAAACTGTCGAACGATCTTTACGAGCCCTACGGCAGTAAAATGTTTCAAGTGTGGTCAGACTGGGCACAAAGCAGACGCTTGTCGGAATGGAGTGAGTCAAACTCACCAGGTATCCTGTGTGCAAGTGGCACCGAAATCTGATAATAATGCCGTCACCGATGGATTCGTAGAGTTGAAGAATGGGGAGAAAATTCCTATTGTGGGAGCTGTAATGTCAAAACGGCCAACCGGTGTTACGAAGGGAATGCCAACGCTGCCTGGAAAGGTTGCGGGGAAGAAGATTACAGTTCTAAGAGATACCGGTAGCTCCACGGTTATCGTGCGGAGAAATTTGGTACGGGAAAGTGAGTTGACCGGTAAAACGAAACCGGTTTGCTTAATTGACCGTACGGTTCGGATGCTTCCCGAAGCAGAGATTGAGGTTGAAACCCCGTACTTCAGCGGGAAGGTTACTGCTTTATGCATGACGACCCCCCTGTATGACCTTGTCATCGGAAACATCGACGGGGCGCGAGGGCCAAGTGATCCAGAATGTTTGGGAGAAGACCCGAAGATAGAGCCCTCGCCAACACAGCGGCCGCGAGACACAGTGAAGGAGCAGCCCATGACGGATCTCACTAGAGCCCAAGGCGAAGCCGCGGCGCAAGAGACAGCGAAGGAGAAGACGATCGTGTCGAATAAGTTCACGGGCCGAGCAACTGGACTTACGTCGGCACGACCTCAACCGACCGACAGTGTAAAGGAGACGGAGTTGGCCAGCCGGGCAAAATGTAGAGGCATGATCAAACGGGTAAATAAACAGACAGGACCCGTCGGATGTAATGACGCGTTCACGGCTGAGACGACGCCTCAGATATCGTCGTTGGAAAGGGCTCGCCGAAAAAGAACGTGGAAACACAAGAAGAGATCGAGCGAGCACCGCAAAAAGGGGCGCAAGCGCTGCTCGAAGTACTCAGGATAAGTGCTGAAGTCGAATCAGAATGTGTTGGGCTGTGCTGAGTGTCATATGTTGTGTTAATGTTGTGTTATCATGTGTCACAAGTGTCGAAGTGTTTGTGCTGTGATGTGATGTATAGTATTGGACCATTGTTGTAATGAGAGAACTTTGTACATTTGTATTATTCGGAATGTGTGGTGGAGTGTTGTACTCATGTGCTTGTGGTTATATTTCATGTGGTGTAATTTAATTACAATGTACAATTGTATTAAGTGATCTATTGTGAATGTGACGTGTCATGAGTGACGGACTATGTAACAGTCTGTGAGAGTGTGTGGTGACTGTTCGCGCTCGTTTGTGTGGTTTTGAATATTATGAGATAAAATTCTTAAAGTGGGGGGCAGTGTCAAAGAACGAGCGCTAAAAATAGGCGCGCCGCAAATTCTTGCGGTAACGCGCGGAAGAAACGCCGCGAAGTCAAAAGAAAAAAAAAGGAAAAGAAAAAGAAAACAAACGGCCAAGGCTCCCCGGGCGCGCGCTCTCCCCGCAGAAGCGTGGCTTCATCGACGAACCTCCTCACCCCACAACGGCGGCCGAGCAAGCCCGCGATTTTTCTAGAACGAAGGAGGCGTGGCCACGCCGAGATGAGTCATCCGACGCGGAGGGCAGTCGAACCGTCTCACGCCTCTCCCAGCCTTCGTTGCGCATCGCGCCGACGAAATGAGGAGAACTTTCTGGAAGGTGGCGCGGAAGGTATTTAATCGAGCCGCCGAGACGAGAAAGCAGGAGGAGACGGAAGTTAACGCCAGAGCGTGTAGGGATTCCGCCGTGTAGTCGGCGAAGGTTTTGGTCCGTAGGGACGAAGCCGGAGATGAAGAGGATTTCCACCTGAGGGGTGAAGGCTCGGGCTACAGGCAAGAGCGTGTGTTTACCGCTATCGAGCGAAGACCCGTGGCAACAGCTGTGGGTGTGAAGCTGACGTGTTCCGGCGAAGAAGTTGAAGTTTGAAGAGTGGCCAATTGAAGACGGGAGGTTTCCTGGAAGAGAAACTTCGAGGGCTGTGGAGCGACAACAACGCTGGACTTTGAGTGAGTGATTCTCGGAAGAGTATCATCTCGACTTTGGTTCCAAGAACTTTGGACTGAATAGGTTTTCTATCTCTTTAGTCTTTAAGTGTCTTGGTTGTTCAATGCATGCGACTGCATTGTAGCTCGTATTGTTGTCCGAGTCCGTTGTTTCAAGTGTGGCTGATTGTATTGTGTAGTACGTTGATTGATTGGTTTGATTGGTGACATATTGTATGCAACTATTGTGGTGTGTGCATTTTTGTGTATTGTTTCTGATCTGCCATTAGTGAGAATATAATTTTGTTTGTTTATCAACTCTCGGCTCTGACTTGTTCTTTGGGCCACAGCCGGCGTCTGCTGGCGCGCCATTAAGGACCACTCCTAAATTGTCCACGATTTCGTGGTGCGGTTCGGAGGGCCGATACTTCGGCTCTTAGAATTAGCCCGGCGATCGCCTCCCTAATTAACGGGACATGTGTGACACTTAGAAAAACATATACGCGCAACACCTTCTAATGAGCAATTCTTAAAACTAACTAAAAGTGGCAACTACAACATACCACTACGAGGTAATGACCCACACCCTTAGGAGCACTTCCCCGAAAATTCACCGCCATTTCCAAAAAAATTGCCCGCAGCTTCCCTCGGGGGAACACTGAGGAGGATGCGGACCATATAATTGGTTAACGGGGTGTTAAAGTGCGACTTACTTGGGTCGATGGCTAAATTGGTTAACGTGGTTGTGAAATGGGGTGTTAAATTGCGACTTACTTGGGTCGATGGCTAAATTGGTTAACGTGGTTGTAGGAGGGGGTGTTAAATGAGTGAACACGTACACACGTATGCGAAAGGGCGGCGCTGGTCGAAGGGACGTCGATCATTGTGTTTGTGGATTCGTTGGAATTCATTTCACCGCGACCTTGGACGTCGACGCGCCGTACAAACCAACCGACGAGCGGCAACTGAGCGAGCGAGCGCCGACCTTGAGTATATATACAGCACGACGGCGCATGCACTGTCAGCTGTTGAATGTTCTCGAAGCGCGACGCCACATGCGCGTCCACTGGAGAATCAGGAGAATTGTAGATGTCGAACGCGGTGTGTAGAGGAGGAAGGGTGCACAGATGGTGGAGGAGTGAAGCGCGCGCGGTGTGTAGAGGAGGAAGGGATGCACAGATGGTGGAAGAGTGGGCGACGGCGCGACGGCGCATGCGCGCGCGTCAGCTGTCGAATGTTCGAGAAGCGGTGTGGACGGCGCGGACGACGCGGACGGCGCACTACAAGGCGCGAGTATAAGATGCTCCGCATCTAAAAGTAAATTATGTTAGGGGAGCTTGATGAGCTATGATGGGTTAACCCGCAAATTGTCCGTACACTTTCTTCTACCATCAACTAAAGGCGTTATGAAACGCGGCCACTTCGCTTCCGCTGCACTTGCCCGCAGCTTTATGTTTTCTAGGCGACGAACTCTCTTCGGTTTCCCCCACCCGGGATCTCAATGCAATGTCTTAGCGGCAACCCGAGCTGCTTCAGCGTAGAAAGCCCGCCGCGCTGCTGGTTTCTGCGGTATTCATGCTGCATATCAGTAACGAAGAGTGTACACTGAGTAAGCTCCCAGCGAAGATGTCAGACGTGGGTCAGACGTGAGTGCTGCTACAGTAACCGTATGTGGTCCCTACGGTACCCGAGTAGCGCATAGGCCCGCCATCTTGCCTGGCTAGCAACTACTGCTATGCGGTGAAGTCACTGTGTGTTTATGCAAACGATAACCCTGCCGCGTTTTTTTTTGCCGTGTTGCATATTGACATATTTCGTTTGCATCATTCACGCACTGTTTACTGTGCTTGAAGGCCGCCTTTCTGCTCAATTGCCAACAAAGTGCAATGTAAGAGCTGACTGAATAGCGTGGTAAAATAAACGACGTTTTTGCTAAGCGTATGGCGAAAAGTGCATAGCGAATATTATCAACTTGTTTTGTTTGCAAGATTCACATTTCAGATATTTTCGGAATTTTCGACCAGATAACGAACGTGAACACCCAGTATTCATGATGCGCTGGGGAAATGCGACATTCTTAGACCTTGACGGTACATGAAATTACCCCTTTAGTCTCGGTGAAGAGTTATGTCTAGAATTTTGAAGTGCACAAGAGCATGACGGCGCATTCTTTGCCCGATTCGCGTTGCATGACGCACGGTTGCTACTTCACGGTTCATATGTAAACGCATATTCTTACCCGGTATGCAGCCTTCATAGAGTCAGTTTAGAGTACAGCTGAAGATTTTGTCTCTTAAGGTTACACCTACCACTTTTCTTTCCATTGCTCGCTGCGTCGTCCTCAATTTAAGCTGACTCCTCTTTGTAAGTCTCCAAGTTTCTGCTTTGTAGCTGAGTGCCGGCAAGATACAGCTGTTATACACCTTTCTCTTAAGGGATAGTGGCAATCTACCTGTCATAATTTGAGAGTGCTTGCCAAATGTGCTCCACCCCATTCTGATTCTTCTAGTTATTTCAATCTCGTGGTTCGGCTCCGCGGTTATTACCTGCCATAAGTAGACATAGTCTTTTACAACTTGAAGTGCAATATTACCTATCTCCAAGCGCTGCTCTTTTCCGAGGCTGTTGTACATTACTTTTGTTTTCTGCAGATCAATTTTAAGACACACCTTTCTGCTCTTCTTGTTGAACTCCGTAATCATGAGTTGCGATTCGTCCCCTAAGTTACTCAGCAATGCAATGTCATCGGCGAAGCGCAGGTTACTAAAATACTCTCCATTAAATATTATCCCTAGCTGTTCCCATTGTAGGCTTCTGAACACCTCCTGTAAGCATGCGGTAAATAGCGTTGGGGAGATGGTGTCCCCCTGTCTTACACCCTTCTTGATTGGTATTCTGTTGCTTTATTTATGAAGCACTATGTTAGCAGTTGATCCCCTGTAGATTTCTTCCAGGATCCTTATATATACTTCATCGACGCCCTGATTCCGTAGTGTCTGCATAACGGCTGATATTTCTGCTGAATCAAACGCCTTCTCGTAACCTATGAAGGCTATGTATAGTGGTTGGTTATATTCTGAGCATTTCTCTATTACCTGATTGATACTATGAGTGTGGTCGATTGTTGAGTAGCCTGTTCGTAATCCTGCTTGTTCCTTTGGCTGATTGAATTCTAATGTTTTCTTTACTCTGTTAGCAATTACCTTTGTAAATAGCTTGTATACTACAGAGAGCGAGCTGATCGGCCTGCAATTCTTCAAGTCTTTGTCATCTCCTTTCTTATGTTTTAGGATGATGTTAGCGTTCTTCTAAGACTCTGGTACTCTTCCCGTCAGGAGATACCTCGAAAACAGGGTGGCTAGTTTTTCTAACACAATCTGTCCTTCATCTTTCAGCAGATTTGATGTTACCTGATCCTCACTCGGTCTACAAGAAGAGACCAGAGTGGATTAAGGAACAAACGGGGGTTAAGGATATCATAGTTGAAATCAAGTAGAGGAAATGGACATGGGCTTGGCATGTAGCACGTAGACAGGATAACCGCTGGTTATTAAGGGTAACTAACTGGATTCCCAGAGAAGGCGAGCGGGTTAGAGGGAGACAGAAGGTTAGGTGGGCAGATGAGATTAATAAGAAGTTTGCGGGTATAAATTGGCAGCAAGAAGCACAGGACCGGGTAAACTGGCGGAACATAGGAGAGGCCTTTGTCCTGCAGTGGACGTATTCAGGATGATGATGATGATGATGATGATGATGATGATGATGATGATGATGAAGGTTTTGGAGCTGAAAGGTGGCAACATGACACAGACAATAGCTTTCTATTTTCGCCAAAGTGAAAGCGTGCAATATATTCCTTGCGTCGATGCTTATGTTCTGCAGGTGTTGCACTGCTCTCGTGTGCACATTCAAATCTTTTTGTTTAGAAAAAATTTATTGTCACAAACGTCAATAATACTCAACATAACATTTCCTTCTTAGACATACTCTTATGATGATGGCAAAACAGATGTCATGTACATGAACATGGATATGAGATGACGTTGAAAGAACATGTATATTCGATGGTTCACACAGACACAACCACAAAAATTATTTCAAGGTAAACAAGACACACAAATAAAACATGAATATGTACATTTTGCATTACACGTTGCCATGTCATTTCTGCCGGCGCATCGACACATCAGCCTACCAATACCATGCCAGCCGAAACACAAGTTTCACTCGCCCGTCACAGACCAACACAAAAGGGCAAAACAGGTGCCGAAGAAATTCCTCTTCACCTAGGAAGAAGACCTCCTCCGACAAAACAGACAGCAGCTCCGAGTACAATCGTTCTGGGATCGGGTAGAGCGCGCGGCGGCGGCGGCCCGCTGCAACCGCCTCGCAGCGGTTGCGCCAGAGGCAGAAAGAGCCAGCAACAGTGAGAAGACAAGCGAAGCGGCCTCGCGAACAATACCCAGAAGAAACGAAGTGGTTTACTCCGAGGCAGCGAAATCCGGCATGTACGGCTCTCCAAAAAATGAAATGTCACCTGAAAACACACCTGAATTGTCACCATACTGGGAAAATACACGCAGGCTGCGTGAGAGGCTATGTTCATCTGAAAGGTACAAGGTTATATGATCAGCGAAAGCTGTGTCTTTCTCGACGCTGCTACCAGGAAGCGCAAGACCCTGGACACGTGAATCCGCGTCAAGTGCACGCAAATATGGCTCGAGGCTGAGGACAAATAGCACAGGAGACAATGGACATCCCTGACGGACCCCTCGTGTTATGGAAAAGGCAGCACTTTTCTAGCCATACAGAACGTGTGCTTTTCAGACCAGTGGGGGTATTTCTAATCATTTCCACAAACAAATGAGAAAAGCCGAAGGCTGTGAGCACATTAAAGATATATGCGTGCTCTAGTTGGTCAAACGCTTTTTCCTGGTTCATAGACACAATGATACCACGCACAGACCACGACAGAGTATAGGCTATAATGTCACATGTCGTAAATGACAAGCTGTGTATTTCTCGTCTAAGCACTGATGAAGTCTGTTGATGACCTACCAGGGTGTTCAACGAACCCATCAAACGTTGAACGGCTACCGCCGCGAATATCTTATAGAGAACGTTGAGGAGCTTGATAGGTCTCCAATCTTCAGGATTTACAGAAGAAGCATCACCTTTGGAATAAGCACAATGTGTCCATCTCGAAAACTGGATGGAAAGACTCCGTCCTCATAGCATCGCCGGATAACCGCGGTAAAGGTAGCACCAATCTCATTCCAAAGTGTCAAGTAAAACTCAACAGGAAAACCGTGTGGCCCAGGGGCAGTTCCACGTTTCATATATTTCACTGCCGTCTTTACCTCTTCAGCCGACAGAGGGATATGCAGGCAATCCGCAGCTTATTGAGGAATGCGGGGCAAACTTCTAAGCATTGGCGGTGTTTCATCACAGTCCGCATGGCCGAACACGACATTGCTTCAAAATGCGCGAAGAAAACAGATCGATCACGCGTAGGAAGCGGCTGCGCAGGTGGTATTTGTGCTGCCATAGAGGCAGATCGCTGTGATTGCCCAAAAACTGAATGTCTCGCATAGCGCAGCACCTCGGGATTTGCACATGGGTTGTGTCTACAGCGCCATGCTGCTGCCGCCAGGGACGAATCAGCAGTTAACCATTGAAAGCGTTCACGCAGATCACGCTGCCAAGTTCGCATCAGAAGAGAAGGCGTTTCGGCACGCAAAGCAATGCGTAACTTCATCGCCGTGTCAGCAAGCTCTTCAGAAACGCATCGATGAAGCGAACGCCCCTCTACTGTGCAGTGCAGGCGCCACTGTATTTTAAGCACATCTCAATCATCAGGACCAGACGCCGTGAGCGACACAACGACGTATTGCACGTGACAAATCTGATCTAGAGTGCGCGTTCTGCAGGACACAGACGTCAAGACGCCGTGGCAATTTTGAAAAAGAAAATGAAACTTCGAGCTTCAAGATAATAGGCCGATGATCAGATACGCACACAGGAGAAGGTGGGAAGGACAGAATGCATAAATCGGAGATAAACACCTCTAACGCACGTGGGATATAAGCCCGGTCGAGCCTGCTGGAGGATCGTCCGCGTCGCCATGTCCAAACAAAGGTATTTCCGTGCCCTACATTGTGCGCGTCCAGTAATGAAAAGTGCTGGACCAGGCGTTGCAGCTCGCGCGGACTGCAAGCAGACTGGTCCCAGCCAGGACCTTGTACATCAGTTCGTTGTATTTAAAACGCAGTTGAAGTCGCCGATCAAAATGACATCACGACCGTCAAGAAAAAAAATGGCAGCATATCCACGGAGTGAATGATGGAGAGTGGGGCGAAGCATTCGTCCGTCCATTCTTTCTTGCTTCCGTCCATCCACGCATCCGTCTGTGTGACCGTGCATGCGTTCATCCGCCCGTCCGTGTGTGCTTCTGTTCGTGGGTCCGTCCCTGCGTTCGTCCATGCATCCACCACTGCGTCCGTTCATGTGTCCATCCATGCATCTGTCTGTGTGTCCGTTCGTCCATCTATTCAACACTCCAAGTACCACCATCTCGCATATTTCATCATATAGTCCCCATATAGAAGCACCGCCATCCAGCGGACATTCCAAGGATTAAATGAGAGGTGGCACACGCACCCTTTCTTACGGCTTGCGCTTCGGGTCTACTTCCCACCTTTAACCACCTCGAGTTCATGGTATATACTAGTTCACTGTATTCATGGCACTGCGGCCGAACGCTCGCTAAACCTTTCTAAAACCAAGGAGGTTACGCCCAGCGAGTATAACGTAGTAACCCTTTCCTGTCAGATAGGGCTCAATGAACATGCCAATGGCTGCTAATGGGAAATGAGAGACAGGAGAACTCGGCTTTTAGTTTCTTACGGCTTGCGCTTCGTATCTACTTCCCACCTTTAACCACCTCGAGTTCATTCATGGTATATACTAGGAGGAGGAGGAGAAAAACTTTATTTATCCCAAGAGGGAAAGGTGCGGCGGTGGAGTGTCAGAGGAGGCTACCCAGCGTAGGTCTCCGCTACCCTTTTGGCCCGATCCAAGATCTGGTCCTGGACCTCGGGCGCCGAGCTGCACATAGCAGCCTCCCATCACTGCTCCTTACTATTAATGTGTAGAGAATTAGGCGGTGGGTTTCGAGTACACCCCCACATGATACGGTCTAGGTTAGCTCTTTGTTGACAGAAAATGCACAAAGGGCAGGGGTATATCGCAGGGTGTATAGGATGGCGAAAAGATGGGATAGGAAACGTACGAGTCTGTAACTGGCGCCACAGTATTTCATGGTAGCACGACGGTCCATGATGTAAGGGGGGCTATATAGTGCGCTGTAGGTGGTAGTGATTTGTTATATCGGGGAAGGTCAAAAGACGATCTCTGGCTCTGAAAAAGGCCGCGTGGACTAAGGCGCCATCAAAGGCCTGCGCTCGCCTGGTCATTCGTCGAGCACAGGTATGAGCCACCTCATTGCCACACAACCCCGCATGCGCGGGCGTCCATATGAGAGCAACGTCTTGCGTGGGAGGATGTTTCTTAAGAATTGAAAGGGCAGTTGATGAGATGCGACCTGCGCTGAAGTTGCGTACGGCAGTTTTGGAGTCACTTACAATCATAGTGATATTGGGGACGGATAGACCTAAAGCGATGGCAGCCTCCTCTGCCTCCTCCGAAGAGTTTACAGTGACGGATGCCATTGTGAGCGCCTTGCCGTTATAGTCGACAGCAGAGAGGGCATAGGATGAGGAGGATGGGTATTCTGTCGCATCGACATAGAGCACGTCATTGGCTCTATGCAATTTTTTTGAAGAGCTTTTGCTCTTTGGATTCTACGCTTAGTGTGATATGTTGGATGCATGTTTTCAGGAAGGGGCGGTGTGAGTAATTGTTTGCGTATGTTTTGGGGAATGTTGTATTTAGCATTGGTGAGTGAGGTGAAGTTAATTCGGGTAGACGATAAAATGTGGTGACCTACGCTAGTGGTCGCGAGCCTTGCGTATTGAGCTGCTGTTAAATGGGCTTCACGGATTTCACATAGAGTATTTATGACTCCTGTCTGGTGGAGTAGTGCGTTAGAGGTGTTGATTGCAATGCCTAGCGCGTATTTGTAAACTCTGCGGAGGAGGGTGTTGACCGATTCCTCTTCTGCTAATTTAAGGTGAACGTAAGGGAGGGTATATGTGATTTTACTAACCACAAAAGCCTGTATTATACGAAGTAGCTCTGACTCCCGGAGCCCTTCATTTTTTCCTGATATTCTTTCTATCATTCTTAGGGTGTTTTCAACGGTATTGCGTAAAGCTTCGAGTGTGTGCGTATTAAGTCGGTTGTTTTCGATAAATAAACCTAGCACACGAATGCGGGATACTCTAGGAATGAGGCACCCATTTATGTGAGCTTCGATCATTGGAACGTGTTTGTTCCGACGATGAGCTGGTAGAAGGAGTAACTCTGATTTACTCGCGGTACAATAGAGATTCATCTAAGATGTGAGTGTTGTTAGTATATCTACAGCTGTTTGTAGGGTGTCTTGAATGTGTCCATCTGAGCCTCCTTTCACCCATAAGGTGATATCATCGGCATAGATGGAGAAGTTCAAGTCAGGGATACGTTGAAGAGCGTTGGGTATCGGTAGCATAGCCAGGTTAAAAAGGATTGGAGAGAGCACTGACCCTTGAGGTGTTCCGAAGCTGCTTAGTGTATATGGCGAGGAATGTCCTGGTCCTAATGTTAATGAAACTGTGCGGTTTGTGAAGAAGCTTTTGATGTAAGACTACATTCTATCGCCACGAGAAATGCAGTTGAGGTCAGCATATATAGCTGAGTGGGCTACGTTATTGAATGCTCCATGTATGTCCAGACCAAGGATTGCCTGAGTATCCTCGCTCTGGTTAGGAGTTATGATGTCGTGTTGAAGGCAAAGAATCGCATCTTGCACTGAAAGTGAGGCCCTAAAACCAATCATTTCTGAAGGCAGTAGTCCATTATCCTCCACGTGTCTCTGGAGGCGTGCAAGCACAACATGCTCCATAGTCTTTCCGAGACACGATGTTAAGGAAATGGGCCTCAGATTTTCTACCAAGGGAGCTTTGTTCGGTTTAGGTATAAATATGACTCTGGCATCTTTCCACGAAGGTGGAAGAGTGCCCGTGTCAAAACAGTCGTTAAAGTACTCAGTCAAAGCTTTAATAGAAATAGGGTCAAGATTTCTAAGTAATTTGTTGTTAACATGGTCTGGGCCTGAAGCCGACGTGGTACGGAGTGTTGCGAGGGCGTGCCTAACTTCCGCTTCCATTATCGGCGCATCTAATGACTCATTAGGTTTCCCTGTGTAAGATTGTATAGAATCCTTACGTAATTGAGGTAAATGCAACGTGTGGAGGTTATCGAAGAGCTGTCCTTAATGGTCACTGTGCTCGTGTAACAGTTTAGTGATAGCGTGAGAGTGTCGTGTGCGAGAAGTGTTGGGGTCTACCAGATGTCTTAGAAGTTGCCACATTTGTTTATTACTGAGGTTATCATGCATTCCTTCACAAAGCTGACCCCATTGTTGTGCCGCCAATTGAGTCGTGTATCGCTCGATTTGTTGGTCTAGCTTCGCTATCCTAATGCGGAGTTTCCTGTTGGGGCGCTGGTGTTTCCACCGTCGCAGAGAAGACTGTTTTGCTTCCCACATATGGAGAAGCTTGATGTCGAGAGTAGTTATCAGGGTGTCGGGGGGCAGAGTTCTCGTGTGAATTTCAACATCTTTTTGAAGCTGTAGAGTCCACTCGGTAAGGTCTGCAATAGGTGAGGGTGCGGTGCTGTTGCGGGTCTCTAAATTTGTCCTATTCTGTGAGCATCAGTGGTTTAGGTGCAATGGGTCTGTGTTTTAGTTGTAAAATAATGCTAATATTGTAATGATCACTGCCGAGATTAGTTTGGGTGTTAGTCCAAACCATTGTAGGGGCATTGTGAGTGAGGGTAAGATCGAGGGATGTATCTTTGTTCACACTGTTCGCCAAACGAGTAGGCTCCTCCGGGTCGTTGTGCAGCGTAAAAAATGTGGCTGAATATAGGAACAGAGGGCTCTACCTGTCGGTGTAGATGCGGTGTAACCCCACGCTGGGTGGGAGGCGTTGAAATCCCCCACTATGAGAAGGTTGTGTTTGCCTGCCGAGGATGTAGCTCGGGCAAATAGGGAATCGAAGCGGCGCCTTTGCTCTTGTGGTCTACTATATACGTTAAGAATGTATGAGAATGACGAGTTAAGTTTATCAGGTAGTATTTGGAGAAAGTCGTGCTCAATGTTGATGTCAGCAAATTTTGAATAGGTAACTGTAAGGTGCTTCTGACTTAAGACAGCAGTGTTTGGTTTGGTATCAGCCGGGTTTTGATGCGTTCGATAACCCGGCAGCTGCACTACACCATTTGTTTCTTGTAACGAAATGATTGAGGGAGGGGTAGTTTGGGATTTGATATACTGCAGGAGGTTTGCCTTTTTTCGGCGAAACCCCTTGCAGTTCCATTGCCATACGCAAAGTTCAGTGTGGTTACGAGCAGCCATTTTCGCTAAGTTTATTTGGCTTAGGTTGAGCAAGCTCTGGATGGTTAGCGTGGACCGTGTCGATCCACTGCGTGACTCTATCTAGGGTTTGTTGCATCGGTAACATGGCTTGTTGTATCGAGGCCAAGGATTCATGTAGCTTCTGCAAGGAACCTGTGGAGAAGGTAATAAAATTGTCTAGTTTTTCCTCAAGTTTAGTTACTTTTTCTTTCTCTTTGTCAAACTTCTCTATTTTCGCTTCAACTTAATCTACTCGGTCATCAAATGACAATGTGGGTGTCGAGACTTTTCGTTTTTGCGCAGATGGTTTAGCGGGGTGCCTAACTATAGGGGTGGTTGAGAGAGGAGCTGGTGCTGGTGAGATAGGCGTAGGGGTGAAAGATGAGGCGAGGAGGTGTGGGGAGGTAGATGGTTGTTTGAAGGACTGAAGATCTAGGCGTAGTTTTGCATTTTCTGCCCTTAGTTTAGCCATCTCATCCTGCAATAGTTTGAGCTGCTTTTGAATGGAGCTTTCAGGGGAGGCTACATCAGCCCCGCTCACCTCGTATCCAGGGCCAGTCCGAGGGTTAGGGTCTTGATGAATGCTTTTGTTGCGGCTTCTGCTGCGGCTGCGGCTTTTTCGGCTTTGCTGTCTGGTGATACTGGGTGAGCGTCCTATAGGAGCGTTCTTGAAATATGGGCTTGGGTCGAGGAATGGAGCTGCATCTTGCTGGAAAGTTGAGGGTGCGTGCTTTGGTTTGGGCTTGTAGAGCTGTGGGGGCTGGGGCGAGCCGGTGGTGTGGTCACTGTTGCACACCACACACATAGGTTCATATTCGTGATCAAGGAGTGGGTTCGGAATGCCACACAATGGACATAAAGGCTGAGGGGTGCCTGGTCATACATCTGGTCTGTGGCCAAGCTTGCGGCAGAGATTACAGGCTTCCGTCTTATGACAATAGGGTACGCATCTGGCGATGCCACCCTGATAACTTATGTAGAATGGCACGCGCGTACCTCTGAAGGTGACCAAGATGAACGTTGTGGAACCCATGCAACGTCCGGTCAGGATGAGGCCTAGTCTGTCACAGGCCAACAGACTTGACAAAGTGGTTTCAGATGTGTGTTCTATAGGAATATAACGGATGACCCCTCGGCAGGTATTCGATGGATCGGTAATGTGGGGGACCACTTCAAAGCTGCGCTCGTCTATCTTGATGGATTTGATACGGTAGTATGCTTCGGTGCGTGCCGAGTCCGGTGTGCTTATGAGCAGAATGTTGCTTACAGAGTTGATGCGGTATTGGTGATGTAGGGAGCTTGTGAGGGCTGCTGCTTTTAGGACAGAATGGTTGAGCTTCGGAAGTAGAGTGTCAGCACAGCTGAGGCCTCCAAGTATTCTCAGAACTATTTTGTAGTCGTCCGCTGGAAGTGGAGGGGGCCTGGGGGCAGTGCGACGAGTCGATGGGAGAGCTTTCTGTGACTCTTCTTGCGAAGTGTTGATGTCAGGCGTCGATTTCTTCGGGGATGAAGCGGGCTTTCTGGCCTTGGCATACACTTGACGCCAGCTGCGTTCATCATCATCGAGAGCTTCGGCGGAGGGAAACCCTCTCCCTCAGTTTCGTAGATGACCATGTTGGTAGGCCTAGCCGGTAGGCCTAGCCAGTAGGCCCACCGAGGTAGTCGAACGCTACCAAAAAGTCGATCTTCGTGGATGCGAACTGCAAAGCACTCACTTGAAATCACTTTACATGATGCGGTCGATTCCGTAGAAAGCTTCATTTGTTCAAGTTGCCATTGAATTGCTTAAGCAGTCAGAAACAGGAGTTTTGTCAGAGCGCTTGCGAAACGCGGCCGCTCCCGGTGGCGTCTATAGCACGTCCCCCGTATATACTAGTTCATTGTATTCATGGCACTGCGGCTCAACGCTCCCTAAACCTTTCTAAAACTAAGAAGGTTACACCCAGTAAGTATAACGTAGCAACCCTTTCTTGTCAGATAGGGCTCAATATACATGTCAATGGCTGCTAATGGGAATTGCAGCGTGCGCGTGAACTAAAAGCTGAATGCTCCTAGGTCTCATTCCCTATTAACAGCCATTGGCGTGTACATTGAGCACTATTTTTTATTGTTCAACAACGCACAAAAAAAAAATCTCTCACCGGCACCACCTTGGAGGTCAAAATATAATACTTGTCACATACTACAACGGCTACGAGGGACGAACGGGTGCCGCTATAAAGAGCTTCGCCCCTAGAAAACGCCTCCAGGTCTGTAAAAAAGTCATTAGACTGTCCATCTTGTGATGGCCCATACACACACAGCATCCTTATTGCTCAGGTCCTTCTCAGCCAGTCGCAACAAAAATACTGAAAGCAAAGTAGCTACAAGCTAAAGCCAAAACCCTGCGCACATCATCGTAAAAAGCATGATAATCCCGTAATAGAGCGTGATTAAAAATATTAATACCTACTCCAGTAAAACTAGATATAGCGAAGGAGAAATAACAATCTAGGTTGAACTTTCGTTTAAAAGCAAGCACGTCGGATAGCGAGAAGAAATTTGTTTCCTGGAGGCACAAAACATCACAATTTGCAGCACGGGTGACACTAATCACTTCTGCCTGCTTTGCCGGGCTGAAAAAACCCTGAACGTTCAATGAAATAATATGCAGTGTAGTAGCCATAATGAAAAATAAAGACGAACCTGGACGCATAGTTCTGGACGGTGTCCTGGAAAGTGTACAGGGGATACTTCCTCAACCAAATCACAACGCACTGTTCGACCCTCCAGAAGAGGGTCGAGGTTTCTGCCTGCTTTATTTGGAGATCTTCCTGGAAACCCATGAGAAGAGACAATCTTTTTCTTCCGCTTGAAAAGGGTGGTCTCGATCTTGTGCATTTGTTCGTGTGACAGTTGGTGCTGCGATTTTTTCACTCCAAGGATGTGTGCAACCCCTTTCTTTTAGCAGTTCTTCGTAACCATCTATGTTACCACCTTCCTTTCATTCTTCTCACAAGAAGCGTTGCTAAGCAATTGCCGTTGTGGGGATTCCTAAAAAAAATGGTTGATAGAGCAATATTTTGAAAACCAGGTTTAGCATAGAAAACAAATTTAACAGCTGCACTTGTGAATAACCATTTCCCCGAACCCATTTATCGAAAGCCATATTCACTTTTGTCTGTTCACAATGTCTTATTTCATGTGCGTAGAATGTGGATATCTCCTCCAACGAGAACATTTTTCTTTAAGCTTCACACTTCCACGCTGCCAGTGAAAATGTGGCTGAATGAAAAAACCTATATATGTATCCCAGATAGTGAATTGTAGATTCTGCAACCAACCTGATTTTTATAGAGCATTGTTGGATTCATTGTCATGGCACTTTTTTATTTTTGGAACATTCTAAAAAGAACAATGAGAGAAGAACTTCCGGTCACAGCTCATGGTATTAGGTTCCTCCCATTCAAAAAGAGTCTGTCTGATAATAGTCCATATGACTTCGAATACGCGTTCGATGCTCTAACTACTGAGCTATCACAGCGGCTACTCCATATGACTGGTTTATGTTGTTGGGACTTTATTCACTATGGAAAAGTTGCATGATTGATATACACGCCGAGCCACCATGGTCAACGAGAATCATCTTCCGAGAAGCAGCTGCGCCAGTGCGCAGTGTTGTTGAGACTTTTGACCCCGTTCCAGATTGGCTTATGCTTCTTGACACTAGTGGGTGTTTGCCTGAGTTCTGATGAAGTGTGTTGTGCGTACTTCACTGGTTGACTGGTGATGGTTTCACACAATAAAGAAGAAAAATTGGCGTAGCTTTGCGGTACAGTAGTGAACTGGCACGCAAAAAAAAAAAAACGGAATCAATTCCTAAATACAACACGTACATTCTTTTAAGTAGGCTTTTTCTTTTTTTTATTTCGTGTGATAGTGGTGACGGACACCGGCGGTGATGAACACCTACGGCGCCAGAATTGACCTTTGTGATGTCAAGAGCTTTCGCTGTAAAATTTAGCGAATTCAAAAACCGCACCCTTTCAGATACGCCAGCGGCGAATAAATATAATTTCTTGTCATGAAGATATATAGGTAATCAGGCTCCATTTGAACAGATATGAATGCGCAACAAAGAACAGTGCAGTTCTGTTTTAGCATGTACACTACAAACGAAGGAGCCCTCAGCAGCTGGTAAAACAGGCAAAACGTCTTTAACAGATTACCCCTCCATTGTAACATTCCAATGACTATGATGGCAGAACTGCAGACCTGGTGCGCACATAGAGCTGTTCCACAGTCACCCGCATGCATCCATGAGCCGCGTCTTCAGAAAATGCGTGAAGACCAGCCGGATTCGCTTTGAGCTTGACTGGCGATGATTCGCGCCAATGCCATGGCGGCGTCGGAACGCACGAAATTGGCCTGAGCGCCAGATTTTTCGCTATGCATGGTTGCTGACGACACTGGTGGCATTGGAAAAGAGTTGCGCAACTCTGGTCTCGTAGAGACCATATACGGTTACTCTAAGCGCTGCATACTTGCGTTGCCCTCTAGCGGTCACCATTATAACTAGAGCATGTGCCGCCGAGAGCCCCTGAAAGAGCGCAGCTGTGAGTGTAAAGTCCCGGACAGCGGAGCCTCGAGCGGGAGCAATGAGAACTAATCTACGCACGCCGACAGCAGACAAGGCGCGGCATACGAAGCTTGACGAGCAAGCTCCTAGAATGTCTAGCTGCAGAATACCCTATGCAGAGCATTTTCTCAATTGCTTTCTTTTTATCATCCATGTTCCAAAACCAGCTATGTCAAATTGTATACATATCATTTTATTCACAGCAGCAGAACTCCTGTAATTCTTTGAAAGTACATGCGAAATAGTGGAAGCTACTGCCTGCTACTGAATTAAAAGCACTCAAGTAACTTTGAACGATGTAGCACACTTTACGAAAGCCTGTTTACTTTCATCTACCAACAATATTCCCTGAACTAAAACTTGGGCAGTCATGCTGTTGTACTGCAATTAAAAACACCTGATCGAGTGAACAAGAAAAAAAAAGGCAGATCCCACGTACAGTGGGAACCGATGATATGCGACGCACAAATGAGGAAGTTAGATATGCCACTTTAAAGTCGGCACAACGTTACGGGGTGGAGGTGAATTATGCCGTACAGGACTTCCATCTCGTTATTATAATATTTGCACGTGTCATTTACATGCGTCATCTATTGACGTCACTTGATACAAATTTAGGATATGTGGAGCTAGCAAAACGGCTGTGAGCGCGCTATGATCGTAGCATGTAGTCATGTTTTACATGACACGCATGTCGTAATTATCATGTTTGGACCTGTCTTCTACATTCTTCGTCCATTCCCGTCACATAATACCAAATTTGGTGCATTTGGAGCTAGTGAAACGGCCACGAGCACGCTATTAGCGTAGCATGTATTCATAGTTTAGATGACACGTATACCATGATTATCATGTTTGGACGTGTCATTTACCTTTCATCGTCTATTGACGTCACGTGATATCAAGTTTGGTATATGTAAAGCTAGTGAAACGGCCGCGAGCGCCTCATCAGGATGGTATGTTGTCATGTCCTTACATGGCACGTGTGTCATCATTATCAAGCTTGCACCAGTCATATACCTTCGTCATCTATTGACGTCACGTAACACCGAATTCGGTATATGTAGACCTAGCGAAACGGCCTCGAGCGCATCATGAAGGGCCCAATATACTCCGACGTAACGTTGACGAGCGCGCACGCCGGGCGCAGCGACGCTGCGCTAGCAAGACGGACGCCAGGTGCGACCGGCGCGACCAGCGTCCGTTGGCGCGGCCCGGCGGCAACCGGAGCGAAATGCAACTTGCTGCATTTCGTGCCCATGACGTTACTTAGCTCTACACAAACAACACTGCGTCTGCCTCTATTCGTGATGGAGGGACGCTGGGCGCCCTCAAACGCACATGCGTCAAAGCAACGCAGTGCGGCACGCACCTGCAAGTATATGACAGGCAGATCGGCGCCTGGCGTGGCATCGCCGGCGTCACGCGACTAGATCAAAGGGCTTTAGACGCAACAAAACGAACACCGGCGCGAGTGCGAAGTGTAATGGCGGCTTGGGTGTGGCATGTAGTCATGTTGTTACATGTCGCGCATCTCATGATTAGCGTATTCGCACCAGTCACACACCTTCGTCATCCATTCACGCTACGTAATAGTAAATTTGGTATATGCCAAGCTAACGAAACGGCAGCGAGCGCATCATGAGCGTGGCGTGTAGTCATGGCTAGTCATAACATAAAAAACATGACATGCATGTCATGATTTCCACATTAAAGTCTGTCACTTATATTCACTGTGCAGTCATGTCGTACCATGCCAGTTTTGCAGCATGTCATGTAAACGATACCACCGCAAGAGTAGCCACACCTTGAAAATGTAAATCATGACATTCATGACATATCATGATTTTTATGTTTTGACTATTCACTTTATGTTCGTCATACAGTCATTGTATAGCATACCAAGTTTCGTATTGACACCGCTATCGAAACGGCCAGGAGAGCTGAAAGTCATAAGGGGCTAGATAGATAGATAGATAGATAGATAGATAGATAGATAGATAGATAGATAGATAGATAGATAGATAGATAGATAGATAGATAGATAGATAGATAGATAGATAGATAGATAGATAGATAGATAGATAGATAGATAGATAGATAGATAGAGTAGATATAGATAGATAGATAGATAGATAGATAGATATAGATAGATAGATAGATAGATAGATAGATAGATACGCTCAGTCCCCGAAGTTCACTAAGAAATGCTTTGCATTCAAATGAAGTTGCAGTGTAGAATAAAGTTATTTTGGCATTTAGTTTGTTTTCTAATGAGTTTACGCAAAATGACTGCCAGTAAAGTTGAGCTCTAACTACTACACGTTCAACGCTGCAGCACCACGTTCCTCAGTATTACGATATATTCCTTTTAAATTTACACGGCACCGTTAGAAGTAAGTAATCATTATGTTCGCAGCCAAGTGTTTCGTTCTCGCAGTATGAAACATGAAGAACCGAAAGAGATTGGCAAGAACATTGTCATAAATCATGTAATCAACACAATTCGAAGGATATTCCATGGCATATACACCCAACCTAAGTTGCCATGCTTAAGCTTAATATATTCAGAGCACAAATTCAACGACCTTGCCAAACAATATAGACTTCGAAGACCGGAATAGGCCTTACCCCAAGCTGAACCTGGCCCAGTCCGCTAAATAGCAGGCAATTAAAAATAGGTGCCTACACTATCTCGTAATTATGAGACGCATTTATCCCAGCTTCGTATATCACTAATTCGTGCAAGTATTGTAGTAATAGAGCTACACTAGAGCATATTCTCTGGGAGTGTCCAGCACTAATTGGCATCATGAGAGATGCGGCCTCCTACGAGGACCATCGGAGCGTTGGCGGACCGCGCTGCTCAGCTCAGGGTCAGATAATCAACTCTGGGCGATTCAGCAGGTCAAGGAAGCTGCAGAGAGACATGGTCTCTTATTCAACTCTTGGGCGGGAAGTCAGCCCGGTAACCTGCATGAAGATGAATAGAGTTGTTCACTCGCTCACTGAGAACTTGAAACACTAATTGAAATAGCATTTGGTCCTTGTATTGCAAACGTGCCTGTTCGAAACAGCCCAATGAAGTCGGCTAAATGAGAAAGTATAGTGATTTTAAATGGAAGTTACCTTCAAAACCATTGACTCCGAGTTAAATATCTCGATATGTCTTGAACATAGTTTATGGAATCATTTGTGGTGCGCTCTCAAGCAATGCTGAACTGAAACAACCCTACAGATGCCAAGTCTTTTTGTCATTGTGAAATCAACGTTGTGTGCGCGGTGTTTTTCATTGTCGGCGACAAAGTTTTGTCTCAAATTTGTCAGACAAGGCGCGCGTTGTGTTCGATAGAAACTTTATCAAGACCCCCTGCGGTAACCCAGAATACTAGTATTTTTTTTTCTTTCCTGAGGAAAGTATTAAATAGCTCCGTATAGTGTACCAGTTTGCACACTGCTCGTCTATGTACTCAGCACACAATTACAGCTCTTCCGCTTGCGTACCTAACCTGCCAAATGCAAGCCTCAGTGACATATAAGAGCGTGTCTTACTTTCCTGTCAAATGCACCTCTGGATGAAATGTGAACTTATGACTGTTTTCCACCATTTTAGAAAGTATATACGATAGACAATTTTGGGCGGACGATTCTGTGTACACTCCATTAAACTTCGCCATCATTGATGCCTTCTTTGTCTTACGACTGTGTCGACGTCGAAAATCTAACATTGATACCGACGTTATTATTTTAAGCGTGACGACTGCTCTGGGAAATCGTGCTTGATAACCACGTTATGCCACTGAAAATCTGGCCCCTAAAGGGGTGATGTTGTCTCTGCTGCAAGTGTTCGAGAAAAAATACCCGTTATAACGCGAACTATACACGATGTCAATGAAATTACAGGAATGCAATATGAACAGAAACCCGACTTACGCTCACTACCATGTTTCGTCATTCCACCCGGTGTTGTGCTTGTTGCGGCCTCCTTGAGCCCGCACACATCAGAATCCATCTGTCCGGTCAACTATCTCCCTATTGCGCACTTTCCTTCACTTAGAACCCAGTCTGTTCCTTCTGATGACTAATGGTTCTTTTGCCTAAGGGTTGCATGCACTGCCCATGCCCACTCTTCCTGATTTCGAAGCACAAGTGTCACTTGGCTCTAAATCTTCCCGTTGCATTCTGTCAGTACTGTATACAGCATACGCGGTTTGAACAAGGGCTTCCACGTAATCACCGGAATGCTTCTCGAGGGAGTGGTGCAAATACGCTGTACTCCCTAATCTCCAGAAACTTCCACATATCTATCTATCTATCTATCTATCTATCTATCTATCTATCTATCTATCTATCTATCTATCTATCTATCTATCTAGCCGCTTACGTTTGGGTGCTCGCGTGGTCTTGGCGTAAACCAAAATTAGCAAGAGAGGGTGACATGGTTTGACGAATGTGACGTGCTGGTCAAGACATGACTAATGTCACAATCCCGTCGTGTACGTCGTCAAAGACTTCCCACCAAACATTGGCACATACCCACAGGCAGGTATGTGCCGCTAGTATGCGGGTATGTGCAACAAGTGATTGACAGTACCCAGGAACGACGAGAACACGCATGGGTAATTTTAACGCGTGAGGGTTAAGCAATACCCGACATCGGTAGCGTCAACCCCGACGAACGCATAGACTAAATGGCAGGGTTAAAAAAACCTGAAATTGGTAATGTTGACCCCCTACAAACGCAAATGATAAGTTTCAGGGTCGCAGCAGGAATCGAACCCATGGAGTTTGCGTGGCAGTCAAGTATTGTACCACAGAGCTACTCTAGGTCTCGGAACTACTTTTCAAACAGACACCAATCTTCGTGAAGCGTCAACAGTGGTTGCAGTGCTGCCTACCCAATTTCGCAAACATTACATATGTACTCCTTTGATACAGCCGTCACGTCGGGTTAACATCAATTGTGGTTAGGCACCGTGCACTGAAGTTGATTTATGTATCAATGTCCAGGTGCCGCATCTTCGCGAGCATCAGTGCTTCATATCAACCTCTGGTGTCACTAATACGCATGTTCCAGCTGACGTAATTACGTAAGTGCAAAGTGGTAATATAAACATGTGCAACTCTTCGACATATGTCTGTGCGTGCAACATTTGTACATACATTTAGCTTCATTTCAAGACGTGTCGTTCAATAAAAAAAATTGCAACACGGTCACCTTCGCTCCGCATGCTTCGCATACGTCAATTACCAGGTACGTGGAATCTGCCGAATTTTTTTATTTTACAGTCTCGAATTTCCTTTTGTTATTACGACAAAGTCTTGCCTTTAAGGCATAATATATTTGTTCGATGTGTGCTGTTAGGCCGGTGTTGTGTATGAACTGAAGTAGTGTCTTGTGGAATCTGTTTTCACGTATCAAGCGGTTGTAACTGCCTGTGTCGCTGTAGCGAAAGCCGGCTTGAGCGAGGTGACGGGAGCGTTCTGGCTGCAACCCTTTACATGTCCATAAAAGGTGGTATGTATCTGCTTGCATCGCTGGAGTGGGACAATACGAACACGTATCACCAACTCGTAGTTGTGACCAGTTCCATGACAATATAACGGCCGGTGTAAGGGTCACCCCTGCCCGAAGCCCTCCTAAGCACAACTTCCTCCACCCTAGTAAGGTGTGGGGGGAGAGAACTGACATACGGTGGAATGAGAGCACGTGGCAGGCAACTTCTTTGCCCGCATAATTTGGTATCATTTCAACATGGCCTATTCTATGCGTTTTTCTTCGGATGAACAAATAGAAAAATTCCTTCGGATGAACAAATATTTATTACTCGCTTGAGCGTGATATTGTATCACAACTGGTAACTGTAATCCTCGATGCAATCAGCTTTAAGAGAGAAAGAAAAGCAGCTGGATAAGGTCTGTTACTCATACCATGCAAATGCATAACTGACCATGTGAATTCTAGCAGCCTCATTTTTTTTTCAAATGCAAGTATTAGAACTAACGCACATTTTAAGAACTTCTGAGTGGTTCTATGCGGAGCGAGACAAAGACACAACGCCGCGTAGTTTTCATTATTTCATTATGGCATGAGCCCCGTTTAAAAATTACAACAATGAAAGTTTTCTTCATTCGAGACCATATTCGACGAACAGATGACAAAACGACTGTCGTCACCCACGTGAGCCAACACCACGGTGCAATTAAATTTCGCAGTTTCAGAATAAAAGACTCCGAACCATTCCACGCGCTCTGCTACTGGCCCGTTTTTAATATCTCCGTACATTAACGGTGTTTTGTGCCGGAGCACCGTTGTTATCCTCAGTGCAGGGATTCAAATGCCGTGGCAGGCAAGTAAATGTGTAATATCACATCAATGAAACACGCAGAAAGCTGCTATCTAGCTGTCCAGTGGCTGACCACGCCTTAGCGGAAAACTCCAATTTCTGAATTCCTCGCGCATGAATTGTGAAACTATGCATGTTATTAGCCCCTCCCGGAGCATACTTTTATGCTGTTATTCCGATTTCGTTCTGAAACGTTTATTGTGCTCTGTAGAATGCTGCTGTTCCTTTTGGTGTGCTGCAAACTTAGGTTTTTGTTTCTCCGCAGCCGCATGCGAATGAAGTAAATGCGATGGTATTGAGCAGGAATGCGCAATTTTTATTTTTTCTTTGTAGTGACATAGGACGTCGATATATAATTGAAATAAAATATATTTTAGTTTTCTTCCCATGGTTCTACTTTATAGAATCATGTATCACGAAGCAAAACCCAAACACTGAAGAAACTAAGCCATTTAAATAGTATTTAGAAATCTGGAGAATGAAGGGCTGTCATGTTCGAAAGGCTCAAGGTGGGACTAAACTAAGTGAGCGTGTCAACTGTAATATTATTTCTTGTCACATGCTCGGCATTTTCACTCCTGTTGAGCCCCAATAAGCATTACAACTGTTCATTACATAATTTGTCTCAGACTCTGATTCACTTAGGCTGCAGAAAAAAGTTTAGAAAATTTCAGCAAGTAGTTCATTCAGTCGCTAATAAACAGTTTAGTGAGCTCATTGTACCTTTAGCAGTTATTCGTTTCAGGCTGAAAAGGAGGCAGTTTCTGCGGTCAATGTGGTGGAAGGAAGGAAGAACAAGAGAGGAGGCAGGGAGGTTATCCATACACATGCCTGGTTGGGTATCCTATGCTGGGGGATTCGAAAAGGGGAGTAAAAAGATGAGGAAGAAAGGAGAGAGAAGGGAAACATCTCATCTCCCGTAAGAATTGCTAAATTTCTGAAAGCCTCTAACATAGTGCATGTGTTAGTTTACTTGCTAATAGGACGCGCGTCGTACGCCTTTGCTTTCAGCTTTAAAATCTTTGCATTTCCCCCCCTCCCTACACACCTATTTTTGTTTCTGGGATACTTCCATGGATAATATTATTCACAGCTGTACACGTCACTTTGTAACATTAGCCCTGCCCGTGCTACATGTGGCAATATATACCCGTCCACTAATTGATAATCTAGGCTTATGCCACATATGTTTCGTATGTACTATGCTTACACTTGATATAGTGGTCATTCCCAATAAATATATGTGCAGATTGACGGTCGAGTTAGGTCTTAGCATGGTGGTTGGAGTTGACGTTTAGCTCAGTGTCACTTCATCAATAACTAAGCTTTCGACATTATAGAAGCCTGTGAGAAAGTTCCGAGTTTAATCCTGAACAGAAATGTACTCCTTTTTTACCTCTAATCTGCAGATCATCCGGTTTTCTTCGATATAAATCTTGTGAACGTTGGCTTGAGCGAAAGTATGTGCACCTTGGATTTCCAGCTTCTTTTCGGCGTTGCCGAGGGACGACGACGAAGTGATTCTCTCACAGAACGCTTGTGCCCGTGTCTCAGTGTTTTCAATTTGTTTTCCTGAAAATCCTGGGAGCTGCCGCTCCCTCCTTCGCGGTGATGCTTCAGGACACACCTGAGAATGTTCCAGGCGTGCAACCATCGCGCCGGACTTCGTCGTCCAGGAAGCGTAGCAACGCGTCGAGCGACACCGACAGTGAGGCAACCGATTTGTATTCGGACGGCTTTGAGTCATCGGATGATGACTTCACGGTCGTCATGAATCGATCTACAAAACGAAGACTGCTGCGGACGGCATCGTCGGTAAGTGTTTCCACCGTTAAGACTGCACCACACTGGTGGCCGCACACCATGCTGTTTATGCCCGAAGACCCTGCATCTAACTTGCGACTCCTCAACAGGCAAGTTCTTTCGGTGCTTCTCGAGGAAACCGCGGCGAATGAGATCAAAGACGTGAGGATCAATGCACGAAAGAATGTCCTTGCTGTAGACGTTATGCACAGTAGCGCACTGCAAAGCCTTCGGCACATAACAGAAATCGGCAACGTGAAAGTTCGGCCAATGGTCGCTACAGGTTGTAATGACACTGTAGGCGACATTTATGATGTGGATCTTTCCATCTCAGCTAATGACCTGCCAATACTAATAAAGCCAGCGACTGAAGGCACCCGCATTACGCACATTACCAGACTCGGCAACTCACGCTGCTTGAGGCTTGTGTTCGAGTGAGACAGCCTTCCCTCGTATGTCAAAGTTGGCCATGTTCGCCACTCTGTGCGTCCTTACATACCGAAGCCACTGCAATGCTACAAGTGCTTCAAGATGGGACACGTAAAAGGTGTCTGTGAGAACAAAGTTGTGTGTCCGCGTTGCCCTGAGTCTCACTCAAAAGACGCCTGCAGTGCCACCATACTACGATGCCCAAACTGCCACGGCGCTCATGAGGCCTCATCCAAAGAGTGCCCGCGGGTGCGAAACGAGCACGCGGTACTCAGGCGTATGGTGCGGGACAATTCAACGCACAGGGAAGCTGCCGCTACACTACGCCGACGACGGCGTCGTGGGCGAAGACCATCACGGAAAAACGCCTCTACCGATAGAGAGATGTCATCCTCCATCAAAGAGGCTGACCCACAAACACCGAGCTCACTGAAGACGGATACTGCCGAACAGAAGAAAGGGACAGCAGTCGCGCCTTCCGAACAGTGGCCCTCTCTTCCACGACGTCAACTTACTTCGGAGCTGCATCAAATCCCGCCGCCCTTGACGACCCCTCAAACCAGTGATGCGATGAATGAAGATCAAGTGATAAGCTTGCTGCAATCGCTGATGAGTACCATGCGTGTCCTACTGAGTACTATGAAGACTTCTGCTGCGCAGACCGCACTGCATGTGCTGGACACCCTGAGTCCGGTGCTTGCAGCTCTAAGGTAAAACCATGGCCAGCGAGGCACCGTCGTTTCGAGCGGAAGTCAAGAATGCATCTGTCTTTCAGTGGAACGCCAGAGGACTGAAGTCGCGCATGTCTGACTTTAGACAATTTGTATTTGTGAACCGCTTTCCCATTATCGTGATTTGTGAACCCAACCTGTGTGCTTCAATCAAGCTGTCAGGATATGAGTGCTTTATGTCCTCCACTCACAGAGCCTGCAGCAAAGTTATTGTATTCATGCGCCATGACCTCACTTACGTTCCCCCCAGAGTCTCGCCTGATGAAGGGAATCAGTATGTGTGCCTTACAGTGAAGAAGGATAAGGTTGCTTTCACGATTATCGGAGCTTACTTATCTCCATGAAGCCGCCTTGACTGCGAGCGCTTACGCGGTATTCTGACATCGACTCCAAGGCCATGGGTGATCACTGGCGACTTCAATGCCCACCATTTCCTATGGGGAAGCTCCAGGGACAACTCTAGAGGAAGAAAATTGGTGTCCTTAGCCTCGGAGTACGAACTCTGTGTTTGTAACGATGAAAGCCTTACATATGTACGCGGATCAGCCTATAGCAGCTGCCTGGACCTTACATTGGTTTCTCGCTCACTTACCAGGAAAGTGCACTGGTTTTCGGATCTGGAAACGCGGGGCAGCGACCATATACCAACTTACCTGTGTATAGAAGGTTTCACCACCTCCAAGTCCTCAAGAGGCCTCAAGTACACCGATTGGCCGAAATTCAAAATGTTAATGGAATACTGCTTTACCGACGGCTCATCATATAACCTAGAGGACTCGATAAAGGATGTCCTGCAGAATACCACGCATACACATTTGACTAGTCACAAGCGCACCGATTTCGACATCGAGCTTGAGAAACTTCGCGCAATACGCCGTCGTGCAGAACGAAGGTACCGACGGACAAAGTGCATGGATGATTTGAGGCTGGCTAGACGCATTCAAAAGAAAATGCAGCGGCACATGGATAAACTGGCTAGGCGACGTTGGAGATTTTTTTGCGAGTCGTTGGATCCACGAAAGCCCCTATCACTGATATGGCGAACTGTCCGGTGTCTTAGCACAACCTTGGGTCAGCGACACCCGTTTACATCTCTGGCACTTCACCTTCGATGCAGAGAGATTGACGTCGCAGAATCTTTCTGTAGAAGAATTGCCGGTGATTCCAATTTCACAGTATCAAGAACGGGAACATTTGACAACCCACCGCCCTCACGTGATCCCCGTATGGAATGTCAGTTTTCTATGGATGAGCTAGAGGCGGCACTGGCTCTGTGCAGACGTTCTTCAGCACCCGGTCCTGACGACATTACCTATCGTGCCCTTTGTAATCTTGGAGACGAAGCTTGGAAGGCACTCTTACGCCTATACAACGACTCCTGGCAGACTGGTACTGTTCCCCAGGCATGGAAGTCAAGTCGCCTCATTCCACTTCTAAAGGCTGGTAAATCTCCTTTGGATATTGCCTCATACCGTCCTATCGCACTTGCCAGTTAAGTGGGAAAAACGATGGAACGAATGATTTTAACACGAATGGAGTGGTATTTAGAGCACTACGAAATCTATCCAGTATCCATGACCGGATTCAGGCACGGCCATTCGTCAATCGACAACGTTCTTGATCTGATGACATATGTTCAACACCAGAAAGCCTGTAAGAGACTGTGCGCCGCCCTGTTTCTAGACGTCAAGGGGGCTTACGACAATGTCACCCATGAAGCCATCCTTAGTGTTTTGGAAACAGCAGGTCTTGGTGGCAAGATATATATGTGGGTGTACAGCTACTTACAGCTGAGATCCTTTTACGTGATGACAGCGAATGGCCCAACACCTGATTATTACAGCAGCCGAAGAGTTCCTCAGGGAGGAGTGCTAAGCCCTACCCTTTTCAACCTAACTCTCATTGGTCTAGTCGAGCAGCTACCTAGCACTGTAGAACTTTCTGTCTATGCTGATGACATCTGCATTTGGACATCAGGTGTGACAAGGCCTCAGCTTCGCGCCCGCCTTCAGAAGGCTGCTACAACGACGTCATGCTATCTTCGTAAACAAGGCCTCGAGGTGTCCTGCGGAAAATGTGCAGTGGTAGCGTTCACGCGGAAACCAATGTCTGCTTACAGTATATCGATTAATGAAGAATACATATCGTTCAGCAGAAGCCACAGGTTCTTGGGAGTCATAATAGATAGAAACCTGTCGTGGACTCCACACGTGAACTATGTGAAGAAGCGGCTGATCGCAACATGCCACATGTTCAAATTTCTTGCAGGAAAGAATTGGGGAGTGCCCATACCATCCATGCTACAACTCTACAGAGTGCTGTTTATCGGATTCTTACGGTACAGCTTACCTGCAATGTCTAACACCGGCAAGACCAACTTGCGCGCAATTCAGAGCATTCAAGCCCAAGCACTTAAGATATGCCTTGGAGTACCCCGCAGTGCTTCAACGGCTGAAACCATTGCCATCGCTCAAGATCACTCGATAAATACGCATATTATTACCGAGACAATGCGCATGCACCTCAGGCATTATGCCAGGACCCCTTCTCACCACCTGGAGAGCCTAGCTGCTGAAAGGCCCCGCACGACATACGGCACTATTGTCTCCAAGCATCGTTCATCGTTTGCTGAGACATACGCACCTGCATCAAAGCCACTGCTTCCTCCTTGGAGCTTGAGCCGGCCACGAGTTCACTTAATGATTCCAGGAATGAGGAGAAAATCGGACTTACCGACACATGCCCTGAAACAACTGAGTCTATTCCTACTGGAAGAAAACTACAGTAACCACGTGCACATTTACACGGATGGCTCTACTACGCCGTCTAGTTCAGGTGGAGCAGTGGTTATACCATCACAAGGGGTAACTCGGTGTTTTAAGACTTCACATGTGACAAGTTCTACGACGGCAGAACTCGAGGCTCTGCGCAATGCTCTGAAACACATCAATTCAGAAGAAAGACCAGGTAAATGGGCTCTGTTTTCTGACTCAAAAACCAGCGTTACAGTGCCTGATATCAGTTCTCCGACGCGGATGCCACGACCAGTTGACCTACCAAACGGTGAAACTTCACCACTTGTTAATACAAAAAGGCCATGACATCGTCTTTCAGTGGTTACCTGGGCATAGTGGTATAGGTGGCAATGATTCTGCAGATCATGCTGCTCGCACGTCACATAAAGAAGCGAAAAGCGTTCCGATACCGCTTTCAAGAGCGGATGCGGCGAGGCAGATTCGTCAACTAGCCCGCAGTCTCACACTGACTGAGTGGAACACACCAATAATACGACGTACACGACTGCAGGAGCTCGACCCTTCACTACAACTCCGGCTTCCACCCGGCCTACATCGACGTGAAGCTTCGCTTCTCTATCGCCTTTGGCTGGGAGTTGCTTTCACGAAAGCTTATACCACGTTAATCAGAATTACTGACAGCGCGGCGTGGGATGTTTGCGGCACCGACGAAAATATTGAACACCTGCTGTGTCATTGTCCTCGATTTGCTTCAGAGCGACAAGTACTTGCCAACGCAATGCGGCGACTGGATGATCGGCCTCTTTCTGTGCAGGTGCTATTACAGCAACGTACACATGCCTCGACAGCCCACAAGGCAGTGAAAGCCCTGCTGCGTTTTCTGAGAAAGACAGGCTTGTGTGAACGCCTCTGACATGCGGTAGAGTTCAACACGCTGCAGTGAAATTACTGTCAGTCTCTCCCCCACCCACTTTTTTCCCTCTCTTCCCTCTTTCTCGTCTTTCTTGCCCCCTTCCTTAATCCCCCAGTGTAGGGTAGCCAACCGGATGTCTTTCTGGTTAACCTCCCTGCCTTCTCCCTTTTTGTTGCTTCCTCCTCCTTTCGACGTTGCCCACACGGAAATTCGAGGTATTGTGCCAGTGATAACGAAAATATAGTGGTGCTATTTGTTTTAGGTGACAACAATGAGCCTTTTAAAAAAATGTTTCGGAAAAAAGGATGTCTCGTAATACAAACGTCAAGAGGTTAGCTTAGTTTGGCCTTACAAACTGAACGAATTATAAGCCTCCAAAATGATTCAGTACGTCGTCAGTGGAAGCAACGTCCACTTTCAATTATCTGACAAACGCGAAAAAACAAAACCTGAAAGAAACATCGCTAAATGTATCTACACACAAATGTGAGGATGTAGGGGAACTATACGGCAAACTAAGATGTCGACATATATACTGGAAGGGGCCTTGACGTCGTACGCCTTGAAAGCAGACGCCTTGATGTGAGAGACAGAAAACGAGCAAGCTCAGCTCTACGCTGAGTCAATTAGCGGGAAGAATTCACCAGGACATTCTGAGCAACTTTCATTGTCTGTAGTTTTGCCGCGAATGTGTAGTTTTGCCACGTTAGATCAACGTTACAAGGTTAACAAATCTAGTAAAGTGGATATGGGTCAAGTAGTGAAGTGAAGCGAACTCAACTGAGTGGTTGTTTTGACGACACACTGGTAGTAGGCGTGTTTTCATTAAGAAATTTACCTTCCTGGCTTGAGCTCGGGGAAGTAGGTGAGGCTTGTTTTCATAGGTGTTACTTTCTGGTATTTTTTTCATCTGTCTCATTTCTTTTCTGGACGCTTTGATCGCGTAGGGTTGCTGCTGGTGATGTTGCCACAAGGGCGAATAGACAGGTGGACCTTGCTTGAATGGTGTAGCTTTGCTTGCGTGGCCTCCTTCACTGTCATTATTCCCTGGTGGTCAACGAATTAATCCGCAGCAATTTACTACGACATTTCTAGTAACTTCTACGCAGTTTGGAATGCTTACTCCATCATGTGGGGGTGTACACAATGCAGAACAGTACAACATGAACACAAAGGAACAATGGGAGGCTATCATGCTCAGCTCTTGAGGACCAGCCTTTCCTGGTTCAACGGGCAGGGATGATGGCAAGGGCCAGCGCTGTCCTGCAATGGAGGCCCAGCCCCTTTGTGATACCACGCCTTATGCTGAAAATAAAGTTTTGTTCTCTCTCTCCCCAGCAAGCTAGCCTAGGTATTTTATTGAGTCATATATATCGCTTTTGTATGCCTAATGCTTAGCAGAAAGCGCATTCGTGTGAGCACATTAGCCTCTTGTAAGGCACAAATTCTCTATAGTTGAAAAACTTGGCTCGTGATTACGGCTCTTCAGTAGCAAGCTAACTGACTTTACCTTCTTTGGTGTTTATTTCATTTGCGTCGAAAGAGTTTTCGAAATGGCAGAAGGACTAGCGGGTGTTGCTTGACTTTTGAAAACACGTGGCGTACCTCCTGTACTGGCTTTCATTTCCGCAGCTCATAGCACGGAGAAATAAAAAAAGCTTCCCACAAGGAGAACCCACGCACTTGGTATCGCTGGTACTGACGTCATTATTTCCGTTTATCGCCATTACTGGGCGCCACAAAGAGGCTAGAAAGACGATGCTATATATAACGCTAAAGCAGGACACAGACCATCGCTTGGTGGTTGTTCTGGGACTCCTGTGGCTATTGCCCAGGAGCTAGCGGCAAACAGAAGGTTCCCAGTTTCTGCGGTAATACTATGGAGACCCTTTTCCTCTTCTTATTCTTATTGTTTGTCTACTCCCTTGGCCTTTGGAGCTTGGCGTCCCTATTAATCACAGTGTGAGCGGAGCAGTCAGAGAAAGTCGAAACAAGAGGAAAATTCCGACACTTGGATTAGAACCCTAGCGCAGAAAAAGTGACCATTTGCGTGCCACTATGCTATGGGCCTAATGGGACTACCAAACTGCCGATCATCAAACGAAGGTAATGCAGAAGAGCTGCGCACAACTCTCCGAAGAGCAATTACGGTTGTACATTTATCTACGGCACAATTACGTACTATAGTATTGCGAAAGCTCGAATTGAAGCTGATCGGCCCCCTCCGTATTAGTCGTTTCTGTAATTTCACGCTTTCCTCAGAGTATTTCGTAGGCAATAGTTGCGACCATAAGAGAGAGAGAAAAAAAGCTGTTTCATTTAAAGCGCCTTACTTTGCTGGCGCATACAAGGCGCCTGCACGTTATTATGTATAGGACAAGGGTATTTATAGCAGAAATGCTCTAGAAGGAAGAGGTCGGAAAAAGAGAAGAAAAAAAAAAAAAGCCTGCGCCGAAAGCGCAGCACAGTCACAGGAAAAGCTAGGAGAGTAGCCTTTCAGTGCCTTCCTAAAACACGTATTGGGTAACTACTGCAAGCACACTTGCTTCATACCCACTAGGGCACTAATAATAAACCTTTGGGTGTGGCAGGCCGGGATTCGCTAGGCAGTGTTTCATCATTCTTTTGAGAAGCGTGGTATCCGCTGAACACTTGCGAGGAATTTTGTGCAAATTGTTCATGCAGTGGCTGACGACGAAGAGGGATTATGCCTGAAGTGGGTATGTGCCACAGTTAATAGGGAAACATGAATAATACCCGTGCCACACGGGCATAGAAAATGACATTTGGTGGCGAAGGCCTTCAGTTCCCGAATGACATTCGTTTCGCCGGCGCTGCTACACGTCCAAAGCGAATGACATTTGACTTGATGATGTCGATCACAGCACCTTCCAAGTGAGCATTGAGTGAATAGCAATAAAAAAAAATTAAGAAGCATTTACAAGCTTCATACACATCAGATAATCATCAAATGAAGAAATAAGCGTATTACGCTGTCCTAAGTTTTAGTTTCTTGCTTTGTTTTACAACGTTGCAGCCGACCGTAGCAACCTAAGCCAACACTAGTCAGATCCACAGCGTAAATAGACACTAAAATTGACAAGCGTTTCATTATCAATACTCTATTTTCTTTGTATAACGTTCAAAACATCTTTTTAAGACTTTAGTGCAAATAAAAGACGGGAAATTTCATTTTTAGTTCAATATGATTTGTTTTATATACTTTCAGGTAAATCGCACTTCGCGAGCTGTGTCGTCGAGAGTAGGCATTTCTCAGTCAACTGAGTTCTGGCGAAGGCAGTTCGCGGCGAATGGCATTCGGATGAATGCCATTTTGTTCGCCCGTGTGGCACCGCGCGAATGGCAATAAATCTGAAGGCATTCGGGGGTAAATGCCATTTTTTCTGCCCGTGTGGCACGGGTATAAGCTTTTCTAATGGGTTGGAGCATTGGACGGCCCACTCGTTACGCAATTCGTATTGCGTGATGACTGGTTGTTTTTTCGCTGTTTTAAAACGCTTTATAAGTCGTATTTACGCAATTGCTTTCTCTACGTCAAGCCTGCCTAAGGCAAGTTTGCCATCAAGTCCCTAGCACCAACGTAGCTCATTGGTAGAATACTGGGCTGGCACCCAGCAAACCTGGGTTCGAGCGCCACTGTGTCTTTAGTGCTAGGTTTGTCAACAAGTTACAAGCATTGGCGTAGCTCATTGGTAGAATACTGGGCTGGCACCCAGCGGACCCATGTTCGAGCCCCAGTGTGTCTTTGGTGCTAGGTTTGTCAACAAGTTACAAGCACCGGCATAGCTCATTGGTAGTATACTGGGCTGGCACCCAGCGGACCCGGGTTCGAGCCCCACTGTGTCTTTAGTGCTAGGTTTGTCAACAAGTTACAAGCACCGGCGTAGCTCATTAATAGAATACTCGACCGGCACCCAGTGGACTCGGGTTCGAGTCTCACTGTGTCTTTAGTGCCAGGTTTGTGAACAAGTAACAAGCACCGGCGTAGCTCATTGGTAGAATACTGGGCTGGCACCCAGCGGACTCGGGTTCTAGTATCACTGTGTCTTTAGTGCTAGGTTTGCGGACAAGTTACAAGCACCGGCGTAGCTCATAGGTAGAATACAGGGCTTGCACCCAGTGGACTCGGGTTCGAGCCCCACTGTGTCCTTGGTGCCAGCTTTGTCAACAAGTTACATACACCGGCGTAGCTCATTGGTAGAATACTGTGCTTGCACCCAGCAGATTCGGGTTCGAGCCCCACTCTGTCTTTGGTGCTAGGTTGGCGGACAGGTTACAAGCACCGGCGTAGCTCATTGGTAGAATACTGGGCTTGCACCCAGCGGATTCGGGTTCGAGCCCCACTCTGTCTTTGGTGCTAGGTTTGCGGACAAGTTACAAGCACCGGCGTAGCTCATTGGTAGAATACTGGGCTGGCACCCAGCGGACTCGGGTTCGAGCCCCACTGTGTCTTTGGTGCTAGGTTTGTCGACAAGTTATAAGCACCGGCGTCGCTCATTGGTAGAATACTGGGCTGGCACCCAGCGGACTCGGGTTCGAGCCCCACTGTGTCTTTGATGCTAGGTTTGTCAACAAGTTACAAGCACCAACGTAGCTTATAGATAGAATACTGGGCTGGGACCCAGCAGGCCCGAGCCCCACTGTGTCTTTATTGCACTTTTTTTTCTAAATTTCGCGCAATGTGTTCACGGGCATCGGTGGCGATGGCGGGGTGGACAACTGCGCGTGACCCGAGTTGTGATCTCATAGCAGCTTTTGCTGTAAAAAAAAAGAAGAGAAGAATACGACACCCATCATACAACGTAAATGCTCTCAGACCACGGTAAGAAGTGGTATTATGCGCCCTCAATCAGAGGCTTTGATAGCGATACCAATGTCTTATTAGAGGACCACGAGGAACGAGCTGCAAAGTTCTACTGGCGGTTCAACTTTTTTTTTCTCTCCTATTCTGTCCCAGCAGAAAAGCAAAGCGGGAAACATATATGCTAGCTGAACATTTTGCTTTCAATAAAGAGGTTTACTTCTGCCAACAAAATATAAAAATAATAAAAAGAACTAAAAATAAAACTATAACTCACTAAAAAGAGCTATATAAACTTCAAAATCGCCCATTGTGGAAACAAATGGTCGTAGGCACACTAGCCGAGACTCCTCTGCCCGCATGGCATTAAGAGCGTTGTGGTGGTTCTTGAGGGCAACCAGTCTCAGAGACAGACTCTAGGCAGTGTGATGTATCGTGTTATTGTTTTTTGTTTCTTGTTGTCATTCTAATTTTCAACAGTTTTTTTCCTCATACTTTATTCTCTCTCTCTTTTCCTAGCATGGCGTAGCCAGCCTGTGTGAATCTAGCAAGCCTCCCTGTGTTTTTTTTTCTTTTCTTCCTCCTTCCTTTTCTGTCTCTATCTCGGCTGTTCTAAGCTACCGCGCACATTCACTGGGTAGATGGGATATCATTCGCGCGTAGGCAAGCGCGAACTCCTCGTACTTGAAGACAGCGAGCAGTGTACAGGTGACGCAACACCGCTGTGATGAAGATGAGCAAACGCTTCGTGCGGTCGCTGCATTCAGTGTGATTCTGAAACTTGAGGCTGCTCTACCGTCCAACAATATGCGTGCAGGAAGATAGGGTCATTAAGTGGGCAGCCATATTTGCTAGCAAAGCTTTCACGCACACGGCGTATTGGCTACGTTACAGGGTGAGTGGACTGCCTATGCGCTTACGCGAGAATAATGCCGGTGCAACCCGCACAGTAACGCTATTGGAGCGACCCACAGGCATGCAACGGAAAGACAAATTATTTGTGGTTAATACATTAAGTAGACACGTGCCAGTAGCAGAGGAAATACGCCTGTAAAAGTAACAAAACAAAGAGGAATAAACAGTTTAAAACTATTCTTGCACGAGGAGCATGCTTCATACAAGTTCACGTATCTTTGATATTGTACTATTTGTTTATTTATGAAGGGCCCAGTGACTTAAACGTGTAGGCCCACTTTGCCAGCCGCCTATTGAGCTCCAACTACGTGAGTACTAACTCTAGGGATGGTGTTTCAGATGTCTTAGTTTGAGGTGAAGGACGCCACGCAAGAACCTGACCAGCTTGACGCCAAAAATTTTGCTGTAATGATGTAAGAAAAAATATTAGAAAGGTTGAGTAACCTTGCAACATCAGCTACCTGACAGTGCGAATATGTGTTTGGATGACTTGTAATTAGCAGTGGAACAGCGGCTATGCTGCTCGGCTGCTGACCAGAAGGTCTGTGCACGTTAAAGATTACCAGATGGTCAAAGCTCTGCATTACGGTGTCTCTCATAAACGTATTGTGTTTTTGGGACGTTAAACCTGACATACTACTTTCTGTTTTGCAATAGTTGCAACCTTTTAATATCATTAGATCACACCTGGTATGGGCGTACGGCGAACTTGCGGAATAAAATGCCTTGAAAACTAGCGCCTATGTATCGAGGTTGTGCCTCAGGTAAACAAGTTTTTTGTGTGTGTGTGTGCCTCTTAGAGTAGAAGGCTTTGCTTTGGTGAAAAAGGTGCATACCATGAAGCCAGCATTGACGCGCTTTCCGCATTCGGGGGGCCCGAATGTATTACTAAAACTGGCTTTCATTCAAACATTCAATGCAAAACATAGAGTTAAGCCACTATAAACAGAAGTCCTCGAGCTTCCCTCTGCTTTAAGGTCTCCCCCTTCTGCTCTGCAACGTCCATTTGCTTTGAATATCATGCATTGCTTAACGTGAGCAGCCTGCTGACGTTTTGCTTACCATCCACTTTAATTGCCGGATTCAGGAAGCGCAGAAGCCAAATCTCTCTTACCTATGACAGAAGGTTGTCAAAAATTGTTGCTATAGGATCCCCCAACTATTACCACATCGCCGAGCTTTAGGAGAGAAGCTTGACTAGTCCTAGCCTCAACGAACAGTCAAGGCTGGTAGCGAGAAACCAGTACACGGCCCGAGCTCGAGGCATCTTTGAGTAAGGGCATTTCTTTTTAGCTACCTTGTAAATAGAGAACTTTATTTTCTTTCTCTCTCTGTGGCGCTTCTTTTCTTTCTCTTTAAAGTGCTCAATTGTCTTATACCTAAGGGCAGACTATTGGAACAAGAAAAACATCACTTTTCAAGTGATAATAAAATAAAGACAGAAAAGGAGCGAAATTGTTCACTGGCTGAAATGGTGTACAAACTCACACGTACGCATTGTACGTTGTAAAAATTGAAGAAAACCAGAAATAAGTTTTACGCTTACAACTCTCTATTATCAGGAATAGTTCCCCTATATACTTTAGCATTTTTTATACGCATTAGACGAATACTTGAGAGAAGCAGAATGCACACCTTAAAATTTGCATTACACGACAAACGAAGACACTTCAACCACATCTGCTCGTACTAGCCATGAAGATGCACGCACAAAATAAAACGAAAATAAAACAGCTGATCCTCGGTAATATACTGCTATTCTTCTGTGCAGCATAATAATGAGGATACCTATAAATCACAGTGTAAACACATAAAGCCCTTCTTAACTATCACTTTTTGACCAACTTTGTGCTAAAAGGATTCTGTGTACGCCTATGCCGTAGACTGCTCGTAATTCTGCTCACAGAAGAAATCCATGTGTTTAGAAAAAAAGGTTAACGATTTAGACGGCTTCGCACTCTACTATGGGAGAGCATAAACCTGTACCTTGGGCATCACACTTGATCCATGTAAGTGTTCTTTCCTGGAGCATTTTAGGGGCGAAGCTTCTTAAAGCGGCACCCGTTCGTCCCTCGTCGTAGCACGTAACCAGTCTTTCATTTTGACCTGCAAGGTGGTGCCGGTGGGAGATTTCTCCTGTGCGTTATTGAGCAATAAAAAATTCGCAGCTTGCGGGTTAACTAAAAGCCCAATTCTCCTGTCTCTCATTCCCCATTAGCAGCCATTGACATGTGCATTGAGCACTATCTGACAAGAAAGAGTTTCTACGTTATACTCGCTGGGCGTAACCACCTTGGTTTTAGAAAGGTTTAGTGAGCGTTGGGCGGCAGTGCCATGAATACAGTAAACTAATATATACCATGAACTCGAGGTGGTTAAAGATGGGAAGTTGACACGAAGCAAAGCCGAATTCCCCTGTCTCTGATTTCCCATTAACAGCCTTTGGCATGTGCATTGAGCACTGTCTGAGAAGAAAGGAATGCTACGTTATACTCGCTAGGCGTAACCCCCTTGGTTTTAGAAAGGTTTAGCGAGCATTGGGACGCAATGCCATGAATACAGTGAACTAGTATATACCATGAACTCGAGGTGGTTCAAGTTGTAAAGTAGACACAAAGCGCAAGCCGCAAGAAAGTGTGCGTGTGCCGCCTTTCGTTTAGTCCTTGGAATGTCCGCTAGATGGCGGTGCTTCTATATGCGGAATATATGATGAAAATATGTGAGATGGTGGTACTTGGTGTGTTGACTAGATGGACGAACGGACACACGGACAGATGCACGGGCGGACGCACGGATGGCTGCACGGACGGATGAACGCATGGACGGACGCAGAGCCGGATGCATGGACGAACGCAGGGATGGATGCACGGATGGACGTGTGGACGCACGAACTGACGCACGCAGGGCCGGGCGGACGGACGCATGAATGGGCACACAGGCGGACGCATGAACGGGCGGATGCTTCGCCCCACTCTCCAATAATCATACCGGTGATATGCTGCCAATTTTTTTTTTTCGCAGCTAACAGGTATGATCGATGAGCTAAAATCAATAACGAATCAATGACTTCTGCCGACAAAGCAATGATTCAGTGGCCCGTGCTAGGTATCGACCTCATTTTGCGTCTGGGAGTGTCCACATGTAATTTATTGCTCACGCATCTACACCTGTCAACAATGAACTGGCTTTTTTTTTTTCTCCTTTTTGCCGCGTACTTGCTTCTTTATTTGGCACAGCTTACCCGAGATTGTGGTGTCTGTAGGCACTCATATAGATAAATTATTCCATCCGGACTTGACTTTATGGAGAAAGAGTTTCCCACAAATAGACGACAGCGGCTCAGAAAAACTACCGTGCTTTCAAAAACCAAAGCGAATCTGCATTTATTTCGGCGGTTGCCTGAAAGATTGGGGCACTTTTATGTCTTGCCTTTATGAATTGAACGTGATCGCGATATTCTGTTCCTAGTGGGTACTCCTAAATCTTAGTGCATGAAGTCTTTTCGAACTTGGTCTGCACCAACCACATGACCTTAAGGAAACAAATGCAGTAACAGGTGTGACTTGTGTGGTGGGTGACCGGCTTTAGCTTAAAACATGAAGTCATCATGTTAATCACACGTTTTGACCTCCATCGGCAACGGACGCTTGTGCCAAGCATTATTGCAGCAATATTTCATGTTTTATTGTGAAGCATGTATACAGGAAGCCCACCCGTGTTTGTAAAGCATGAAAGTTAAATTCACTGCATTTCCAGCAGCGGGAGTTATTTTCAGTGTATTCCCAAGCATACGCGCGGCTGTGTGGTAGAACACCTGTTTACCACGCAAACGACGCGGATTCAGCCCCCAGTCGGACCCAGAATTTATTTATTTTATTTGCATCTTTCTCAAACTTTTGGTCATGCTCAAGATGATGATTTTTCACTCACAACCAATCGCGCCAACACCAACGCCGACGCCGGTATTCCTGCAAAACGAGTTCTTTACCGCAGTCGCTTTAGAAGTGGCTGTATGTGATCGAATATTCGTGTGCGTGTGCGTAAGTATGTGAATGTATGTGTGTGTGTGTGCATAGGTGTAATGGTGTGTGTATGTCTGTCTGAGGGAGAAGGAGAGATTGTGTGTAAGCTTTCGCCGGAATATTCGAACTTATAACTATGAGCAGTCCAAAGAGCTTTACAATTTTTGTGAAAGAAAGCGACCTGTATTGTCTTCTCGAATTCCTTTTTGTCAAGCACAGGAGTGGTTGTTACTGTAAGTTCCGGAATAAGAATTACCGGTGCTCTCACAAAATAGGGGGAACAAGGGATACAAAACGGAGTATTGTGGCAGTTGATTGAGTTTTGGCGTGTATAAGGGTGAGTAATGTATGTGTTGAGTGAGTCTACGGCATGGAGTTTAGACATATAAGTATTGTGCGCTATCTAGCAGGACGCAAAGAATATAGGGAAAAAAGTTTGAAGAAATATCAAAGAGAGAGAGGTAGTAGGACGAAAAAAAAAACGCTTGTAACTTGAGAAAACTGTGCAAGTCTGTTTACGTGGCATTATAAAACGATTCAAGCGGTATAATGGTTCCTGCATTACATTGTAGCGCAAAGAAATAAAATTTCCAACCGTAGGTTCGGTTAACCTAATGCTCTCTCAAATTGATACCCAGAAGGCTACATTTCAAAAGCTGCAAATTACTTCGCCGTAGTAAGAACAAAGTAGCAGATTATGATTCTGACACCAGAACTCTTCACATGTCGATTAACGTCGGCGGAAAGTAGTGAGGCAGACTGTATAAAAAGAGCAGACGTTAAGCGAAGTGCTTAGTTTGTGCACTTCAACTTCAGAAACAAAACACGAACAAAGATTATCTTTGTGTTTAATAATCAAACTTGTGCTTGTATTTTGTGGTGAACATTAGCAAGAATAATGTATACCTTGAACGAAGTCAAAGAAGAGAAATGTTGACTTCTTTTGTCCTCACTAAAGGCCGTGAAGTTAATAAACAGAGGCTATTAAAAGTGGCGGAGTGGAACGCACAGTGTCAATTTTTACGAAAGAGAACGCGGGAAGGCGTGGCCTCAGCTCGGGTGGCTTTTGACAACGCCTTCAAGTGGGCGGGAGAGCAACCACAGCCTCCTATTGTGTCATCTCGAGAGTAGCAAAGCAACCATTTATTGCCGATATGGAACGGGCGGCAAAGTAGCACCCCCTCACTTTTCAAGGTGATTACAAGCCTCTTGTGTTGCTCACTTTGATAGGGGGGAGGGGGTGCTATCTTTCCGCGGGTTCCATATCAGCAATAAATGGTTGCTTTGCTCGCCTCGAGATGACGCGATAGGAGGGTGTGGTTGCTCTCGCTCCCTCTTGAACGCACTGCCAGCAGAGGCCGAAGCACTCATGCCACGCGTTCCCGTGTTCCCTGTCATAACAAATGACGCTGTACACACATGCTGCTGGGAGAGCAGTTGATTCCTCTTTTTAATCCCAGAAAATCTTAACGGACGAATTGATCTTGTATGCTATGTGAACTAAATAGAAAAATTTTGCGCGTATAATAAACGTTACACTGCAGAGCTTCGGTCTTCTATGTAGCATATACTTCGAAATGAGCAGTTTTTTTTCGCTCGCCTTAACAAAGCTTCTGCCAGAAATTTGATGGTGATAAAATTTATATATGACCGCAAAAAAAGAGAGATAAACTCTGCCGTTCTAATCTGTGAAAGTGGTCGACCAGTGAAGCATGTATGGCAGTTGCTAGGGATTTTATTAGGCAGAAATGGGTTGCTCAGAAGACATTTATTTTGGGTGGTAGCATAAGTCGTGTTAAGTGAAAATATTAAAGTGCAGTTACGTTTACATGTTACGTAATTGTTTGAGTGCAGCTGCTAAATATTGTGTGAACAACGAAGAGCGCCACTATCATCATTATATAGGAAGGAAGCAGTCTTCGGAATGAAGAAGAGGTCGACTGGTGGGCTTCGTCATGGGCACGGCGGCTCGTCCTTTTCTCCACAGCAGCTCATCCGCTCACGGCTGCCTTCACTATTGAAAACAAGTGCTTTGCTAAGAAGACTTTTTGTTTAAAAAAATGTTTAACAATTTCGAGTACTTCGTACTCAACTATGGGAGAGCACTGAGCCATCCCGCTGACAGAACGTTGAGAGAGAGAGAGAGTAAAACTTTATTGAAGGGGAAAGGGAGAGGGGCGTTTTAGAGCCTTTATGGTTGGGGCCCTACGTCCAGGGCTCCACTGGCCTTAGCCGCCCGCCGGACTTGATCCAGTAGTGCGAGCTGCACTCCTGGGTCCGAGCTAGCGAGGTGTGCCTCCCACTGCTCCATACTAGGTGTTAAAGGTTCGCCGAGAAAATTGGTTATGTCGCTTGGTTTACGATCGCACCCCCACGATATGTGGTAGAGAGTCGGTCTTCCGCCGCACCACGGACATACAGCCGGGTAAAGAGTTGGATGTATCGCGTGTAACTTCAGTAGGTGCGGAAATACATCCGTTTGAATTTTTCTAAGGTCAGTGGCCTCTTCCCCATTAAGGGATCTGTGAGGTGTTCCACATTTTTGACGCGTGAAGCGCTGGTGAGCTAGAATCTCCCTAGGTAAAATTGGCATGGTCAATGAAAGAGATGGATTCTCCGCTCGGTTACAAAACGCACGAGCTAGAGCGTCCGCCCTTTCATTGCCTTCGAGACCTGCGTGTCCCGGGCACCAGATCAAGCGATGGTGGTGAGTGAGTTTGGATCCTAGCAGCCTCAGCCCCATTGCTGGAAGGCGGCCCCTTAAAAAGAGCCGGCAGGCTTCCTGGGAGTCGGATAAAATAACTGATGGCTCCCCTCTACGCTCCTGAAACCTTAAGGCTAAGGCTATGGCCATCGTCTCCGCCTTTGTAGCCGAGGTCGTGCGTACGGAGGCACTCGTTAGCAGCGTCATGTTGTTATCGACAACAGTAATTATGTGTCTCTGCCAATCGAAACTGGCCGCATCGACGTACGCGACATTGGAAGCTGAGCCGAATTGCTTTCGAAGCCAGTTTACCCTCGCAGTACGTCGCTCAGCGTGAAAGTCGTGATGCATATTTTTGGGCACCGGTGCGATTGAGATTCGCCTGCGAACCTCTTGGGCTACGTCGACCAGCTCCTCATCAATGTGCTGTGGGTGGGGCGAAATTCCTATTCTAGTGAGTATCGCCCTGCCTGCTGAAGTTTCACTTAGACGATTCCTCTGAGACATGAGGACTGCGGCACTGAGCTCAGCATAAGTGTTATGTATACCGAGAGCTAGGAGCCGCTCGGTCGGTGTGCTGGTGGGTAGACCAAGTGCTGCCTTAAAAGCGCTTCTAATGAGCACATCCACCTGGCTCTCCTCACTTCTGTCGAGTGAGTGGTACGGTAGGCCATACGTCACTCTGCTCAAAACTAAAGCCTGGACAAGCCGGAGAGTATCCTTTTCTTTCATGCCTTTTTTATGATAAGTGATGCGACGGATCATTCTAGCTATCTGTTTAACCGTAGTCTTTAAGGTGGTTATCGTGTGACTGGCTTTGCCATTGCTTTGGACCCAGAAGCCAAGTATACGGGCCTGAGTAACCTCGGCTATGGCATGGCCGTCTACCTGTAAGTTTATGTCACCGTTACTTTTGTAATACTTACTGTGTATTCTTATGAGTTCAGATTTTTCAGGCGCACAGCTCAGCCCACTATTTCTTGCGAACTCTGCCACAGCTGTCGCAGCAGCCTGGAGGGTCTGCTCTTTCAGCGCCAGTGAACCCTTCGTAGCCCAGAGTGTGATGTCGTCCGCATACAATGTATATCCAAGGTGCGGGATTGCTTCGAGCTCGTGAGCAAGTCTGCGCATAGCTATGTTAAAGAGCAAGGGGGAGATGACTGCCCCTTGCGGTGTGCCTTTATTTGGCATCGAGAACGGCACCGACCTCGTGTCGCCTATCCCAATAGTTGCCGTCCGCCCAGAGAGGAAGGATTTAATGTAGTTAAATGTACGCTTTCCGCAGCCGATTGTGTTGAGTTCAGAGAGAATGGCCTCGTGCGAAACATTATCAAAGGCCCCTTTGAGGTCGAGGGCCAAGACCAAATGTTCGCCTCCCCTGGGTACGCAACTCATGACCTCTTCTTTTAAAAGGAGGAAGGCATCCTGGGTTGAGAGTCCGGAGCGAAAACCAATCATGGTAGCGGGAAACAGATTTTCTTTTTCAATGTAATTTTGAAGCCGTGTCTGTACTACTCGCTCGTAGAGCTTGCCCATGCACGAAGTAAGCGAAATGGGCCGCAGGGCTCCGAGCGATGGTGCTTTACCGGGCTTTGGTATAGTTATTATTTTGGCTTCCTTCCACTCCGGAGGAACGTGACCTTGGGACCAGCAGTGGTCGTTAAGAAATTGCGTTATCTGCTCAAGAACCTCAGTGCTGAGGTTTCTTATCATAGCGTTTGTTATACCATCCGACCCCGGCGCAGAGTTCCGATTGGCTGCCTGGGCTGCCGCGAAAACCTCTTCTTTCGTGATTGCGGCGTCTAATGTGGCATTCTCGCTGCCGATGTACTCTAATGTACATGGCGGAACCACATCAGTACCGATATAACGGTCTTTAAGCGCCTGGATCAACTCTCCGTCGGTGCCGGGGTAGCTGTGTACTATTCTTTGAAGAATGCGGTTCATGGAGGACTTAGATTTGTCCGGCTCCAGCATGGACCTCAGTATCGCCCACGTCTGGCTAGTCCCTAGTGTACCGCGGAGAGAACCGCAAAACTGCACCCAACCATCGGTGGCAAGTTTCGTTGCGTATTCATTCGCTTCCTCCGACAGAGCAGCGATTCGCCTGTAGAGGCAGCGGTTGAGGCGTTGTTTTTTCCATCTCTTGATCAGGCGTCGCCTACTATCCCACATGTGCAATAGGTGCCGGTCTATCGCAGGCGCCTCAACTGTGCGCGCTATTTTCTTAGAGGTGGCATCATGCGTTTCTCGAATGAAAGCAACCCACCCACTGACATCACAGGGCGTTTGCTCCGGCAGAGGGCGCTTTCGAAAGGTCACCCAGTCTGTCATCACAACGTCCCCAGCGACACGACGAACTTTTGGTGATGCTATAGAGGTGCTAAGAATATAATGGTCACTACCAAGGTTTTCATCGAGGTTTGACCACGTGGCATTTTTAATGTTGAAGGTGAAGGTCAAATCAGGGTACGTGTCCCTGCTAATGCTATTACCAAGCCTGGTGGGTGCTGTTGGCAGAGTGATAAGGGTAAAACCTAATTTAGACGTGGTGTTCTCTAATAACACTCCCTTGGGTGAATCCCGGACGTAGCCCCAAGCGGTGCTCGGAGCATTAAAGTCGCCCACCACCACTAATTGATCTCTGGTGCCAACGGCTCGAACTGCCTCGTTTAGGAGTGGGCCGAAGTCGTCATTCCGGTTTTTGGGAGGACTGTATATGTTTAAAATTTTCGTTCGTACTTTTCCTCGTTTTTGTGGGAAGACATCGATAATTTGGTGATTAATGTCAGTCTGATCGTAATGGTCTAGCGCAACTGTCATGAAGTTACTCACCAGCGCTGCAACGCGGGGGTATTTTGGATCGTATAATGTGTAATATCCCTGCAATTTGACGGGACGGTTCCCAACTTCTTGCAGGCATATTACATCAGGTGGGATTAGTGCCGAATGGATGTAATTCTGCAATGCCGCCGCTCGTTTGTGGAACGTGCGACAATTCCACTGCCAGATTTCTAGGTGGTCGGAGTTTTGCGTGGAATTAGTTCGCGCCATGGTGACTACTGCCTTTATTGGGGGGTGTCTGCTTTCTCCGTGATTCGACGGTCCTTCGGTAGTGGACTGCTCGCGGAGGTAACACTGACCCGCTTGTTGATGGCACGCTGAATGCCTACAACTGAGTCATTAACGTATCGTCTTTGTTGTTCCGTTTCTGCTGCAAACTCTTTCCTGTACTCCGAAAACATTTGATGCATTTGCTGCATCATCTGCTCTCGGAGTTCAGACGCTGCTCGTTGCTGTTGTGATTGGAGTTCTCGCATTAAGTTTCGCAAGCTCTGCAACTGTTCCCCCATCTGTAACTGGCTAACGTGGGCCTCCTCGCTAAACCTCTGAGGTATGTCTACTTTCGCCGTTCCTCCCTCCAAAGAGTGGGCTACGGTTGCCCTGGAGATAGCATGAGTGGCGTTGTTGTTCGCCTCTAAGGCGTTAAGCCTGGCTTCAAGTTTGGTTTCTAAAGATGATATGATTTTGTGGAACTCCCGGCGTTCCTCCTTAATCTGGCATCGAAGTTTCTCGTTTTCTAAAGCAAGCTGCTTATTCTCGGCAACCATTTTCTGATATTCGGGATTCTCAGTTAAGGGAGCAGATGGAGACACAATCCTCGTCCAGCTCACCGTGTTTGCTGGCTGGCAGGCGGCTGCCTCCGTCCCCTCTTTGGGCGGCGTCAAGATTTGTACCAGCGCTTTCTTCTTCTGCTGCTGATGCTGCTGCTGTTGCTGCTGCTGCTGTTGCTGTTGCTGTTGCTGCTGTTGCTGCTGCTGCTGCTGTTGTTGTTGCTGCTGCTGTTGCTGCTGTTGGTGCTGCTGCTGATGCGGCTGTTTGTTGAGTCGTTTTCTGGACGCAGACTGGGCTCGACCCTTTGAGGAAGCCCGTGACTTGGATCTTGAACGTGAGCGTGATTCCACTGACGAGTCCCGCTCGGAGCTGAACCAGCGTGGATGGTGCCTCCGTTTTGGCTGATCCACTCGGGACCTCCTAGGCGGAACGTGTTTAAGCTTCTTCTTGCACATTTTGTCACCTGTCATATGGTCCTCACCACATATCACGCACTTAGGGGTACACGCGTGTCCTTGTGCGGGTTCACGTGTTCCACACGTGGAGCATACATTGGCGTCGGGCGTTGGGCACACGTCAGTTCGATGCCCTGTGGAGTGGCATACCTTGCAAGCCTGCCTCGTAGGCTTGTGGGGATAACAGATGGCTTCCGCTCCCATGAAATAGACGCACCTAGGCAGTGTGCTGCCCGTGAAGGTAATGATGGCGGTCTTCGTAGATCCGAGCATGCGTGCCCGCTCAATCTTGACCCCCTGTGTTCTCACACGGAGATTCGCCATGAGTTCTGCTTGAGAAGTCCCCGACGGAATACCATGGACTATGCCTCGTAGGACGTCCTCAGGATCCGCCACATACGAGTTGAATGAGTGCACTCGTCCCCTGATATTCAGATGCGTGATCTCTCGCAGCTCTTTGGCTACATGCTCGTGGGGCGTCGATACGATGATAATATTCGAGCCCGGGTGGACGCGCAGCATGAAGCTACCACCGTCGAAGTGTCGGTGGCAAGCGTCTATTACAGCGGTGGAAAGTTCATAGCCGAGTATGTCTTTTACGGCGAGGCCTTTGTGAGGCCTAAGGATGATCTTTATGTCGTCCTTTGGCAGGGGCGGGAGCGGACGGCGACTTCTCGTACGACGTCGGCGCTTCACCTGACTTCCCTGCTTCGGTGGGCTGCTTGACGAGGCGTTGCACTCCACAGCTTCTGACGCGTTTTTCTGGTTTTTCTTCTGGTTCTTCTTTTGCCGGCGTGTCAAAACCGTGTGCCAGCCATCCTCCGTCCATGCGGCACCATCGTGGCGTTCCCCTGCAGACACATTGTCGACTTCTTCGGACGAACCCTGCGGTGACCAGGTCTGAACGTCCATTTGAGTGGTTTCTGTAGCAGACTCCTCATCTGTGTGAACCAGTGGCTGCTCCTGAGGAGACCTCGGTGTTTCCTGAAGAGCGTCCATCCGCCGACGCTTGAGACGCGGCCACGACGCAGAAGCCGCTATGCGGCGGTGCGTCTGGCCGGGCGCGACGGTCGCTGCCTCGAAGTTTTCAGCTTGCAGAAAACCGAAAAACAGCCACTCACCGCTGAAATTCGACGTTCACTGTTCGCTGTACTTTCACGAATCCGATGCACTTCAAACAACCAGAAATCGCCGAAAAACCATAGAAAATCTGCGGAGCCGATGCGACGCGCGTCCGCACACCGTGGCCCCCTAGCGGCCGATCCACAGAACGTTGAAGACTTTTTCGGGGCGAAACTCTTTCTAGCGGCACCCGTTCGTCCCTCGCAGCCTTTGTAGTGTGTAACAAGTATAACATTTTGACCTCCAAGGTTGTGCCAGTGAGAGATTTCTTCTGTGCGTTGTTGGACAACAAAAAATAAGGCTCAATGTACATGCCAATGGCTGCTAATGGGGAATGAGAGACAGGAGCATTCGGCTTTTAGTTAACGCGCACGCTGCGATCCCCATTAGCAGCCATTGGCATGTACATTGAGCACTATCTTACAAGAAAGGGTTGCTACGTTATACTCGCTGGGTGTAACCTCCTCAGTTTTAGAAAGGTTTAGCGAGCGTACAGCCACAGTGCCATGAATACAATGAACTAGTATATACCATGAACTCGAGGTGCTTAAAGGTGGGAAGTAGATACGGAGCGCAAGCCGTAGGAAAGTAAAAGCCGAATTCTCCTGTCTCTCATTTCCCATTAGCAGCCATTGACATGTACATTGAGCACTATCTGACAGAAAAAGGTTGTCACGTTATACTCGCTGGGCGTAACCTCTTTGGTTTTAGAAAGGTTTAGCGAGCGTTGGGCCGCAGTGCCATGAATACAGTGAACTAGTATATACTATGAACTCGAGGTGGTTAAAGATGGGAAGTAGACCCGACACGCAAGCTGTAAGAAAGTGTGTGTGTGCCACCCCTCGTTTAGTCCTTGGAATGTCCGCTGGATGGCGGTGCTTCTATATGGGGAGTATATGATGAAAAGATGCGATATGGTGGGACTTGGAGTGTTGAATAGATGGACGAACGGACACACAGACAGATGCATGGATGGACGCATGAACGGACGCAGGGGCGGATGCATGGACGAATGCAGGGACGGACGCACGAACAGACGCACGCACGAATGGGCAGATGGACGCATGGACGGTCACACAGACGGACGCATGGACGGATGGAAGCTAGAACGAATGGACGGACGAATGCTTCGTCCCACTCTCCATCATTCACTTCGTGAATTTGCTGCGAATTACTTCAAAGGGGAAATTATTCTATAATATTATCAAAATATATAGGCCGTAATACCTTTATTGTCACTTTATTATTGCTGGAATACCAGGGAGTCGTATGCTCAAACGGACCTTGCTGTACTTTTTCTTCACGGTGGTCGAAAAATTCTCGATTTAGGCAATCGAGATGCTTGTCAAAATGTGAGTCAGAAAGTATAGCACTACACTCGGTGGAAAACTTTTAATGAACCAAATTGCGGTAAAAGTGATAGCTGAGTGAGTTGGTATTAATTTATTGTTGAAAACCTTTGTGACACAAAAACATGGGGACAGACATAGAGAAAGCGCTCATTCGAATCCTCCTTCTTTGTGTCCGCGTTTGTTTTGTGTACCTTCCAAAAGTTTTAAGTTTACAATCAGGTTTCAAAATAGTGGTTGATTTGAACGTCGATAGATGGATAGTAGTGAATGCGTAAGTCACCGTTCCCCGCTAGTAATTGATGAATTCGAACATTTCTTCGGCAGTCGATCCGTAACCATACCACGACGCTCAATAACTCGTACTAACGCGACGTCTTAAGAAAAGGAGTGCTTGGCCCATGAACACACGCTGGACATATCGGTGAACATACAGAATATGCTCTATATATAGGCCTTGTAAATACAAAAGTCGTGGGGCCAGTTCATTGTTTTCCTAAGAAAAAGTCAATTTATGATGGCTTTGTTATTTTGGTATGTGTTTGTTTTAACATGGCTTGCGCTAGCGATTTTTCTCTGCTCTTCGGAAGCTGTAAAACTTAAGCTGCGAATTCACTGGACTTTCCGGTGTAATATAGCCTGACGGTACAAGACACTAAGGGAAGAGCATTTCGGACTTTATTAGCGTAAGAGTCTGGTTTCAAGTGTAGTGCTCGAAGGCATTGCGTCTATATATTTCATGTTCTCTGAGTAAATTGCTTTTGTCAGACATCTAGCTTCCATGAAAACCCCTCATTAGCATTTTTGATTGGTTTCCTTCCGGATGGATTTTCGAAAAGTGAATTCGACACAGGAACTATTCCAACACGTGCTCATTTTAAAAACGGTAATTTAAAATTTTTAGAAGTGCACCCCGTGACTTCATCTCGCGTACGTTCCTCGCCGTGTTGGTCTAGTGTATAAGGTACTCAGCAGCAGACCCGCAAGTAGAGGGATCAAATCCCGGGCACGGTGGTTGCATTTTGAATAGGCCCGTGTGCTCAAATTTGGGTGCATGTTAAAGAAACCCAGGTGATCGAATTTCAGAAGCCCTCTACTACAGCGTATCTCCTAATCATATGGTGGTTTTGGGTTGTTAAAGCCCACTTATCAATCAAAACAACCTCCCGTCCATTAACCTTAGTGATTGCATTATCCGCATTCCCGTTTTCCTGGAGAAAACACATGCCGTTTCGTAATCGTATAGCTTTGTGATTGTATATTTATTGTGGTGAAGGCAAAAAGCGGGTTATGTCAAAAAAGGGGGCATATATGAGGCGCATCTCAAACACGCGCTGCATTAGTATTGATAGGCACGCTTGTATTTATGCTGTGACATGGAATGTAATATTTCTTCTTGATACTTGGATAATGCTTGCTACTCAATTTCACGTGAATACGCTGCATCATATTGTCCTAAACAAAACTTTTGAAACAGCGGAACTACAGTGACTAGGAAATATTCATAATATTCTTGACTTGGGGCAAAATGCGACCGTGTCCGCCATTATTTGATGGCTGCAGTCACGGAGGTGTCTGCCAGTGCCACCGTTATAGGAAGGTCAAGGAAAGCACTGTCATTGCTGGAGTTTTCGTGGCAATAAAATTCAACCGTTCAGTGGCGAGTTGTCAATGAACTTTAGTGCGCTGCCCAAATGGATGAACACACAGTAACAGAGTTTTACGCACTTAAAAAAACGCTTGGACGAAAGTTGCGTATGGCGTGCTAGTTCGCAACTTTTAACAATGCGCATGACCATATTCTGTTGCGATACGCTCGTCTGTTCTGGGGCTATTCCCATTTCAAGGAACTTCATTGTTCTTTGTGCGTGTGAGATCTCGAGCCAGCAGGTAAAGTTGTCTTGCTGCATCATTCCTTGATACAGGAATCGGGACTACAAAGAACTGCCATACCAACGTTCTGGTCGTCTACCAGCTTCGAAAGGTGTCAATTTTATGAACTGGATCCTTCGCTCAAGCTAAAGCTACCATCACAACTTTCTCCTCTCCGATGCGACACTGTTATGCCACCTTTGGTTGGGTGTTGCATTTACAAAGGTGTACTCCTTTCGCATTGGTATGGCAGACACTCCTACATGCGACTACTGCGGAGCTGAAGAGACCATCGAACACGTCCTGTGCAGCTGCGCTTGCTACGACACACAGTGATGCCAGCTCCGGATGGTTTTGAATCGACTTGACCCCGGACCATTTTGTGTGCAGAAGATACTAGGACCTTGGGCATCTGCCTCAGTTGCGCAGAAAGCAACTAAAGCACTGCTACTCTACCTTAAGTCAACAAACCTGAGCGACCGCCTGTAGACTGTGTGTGCTCCCCGAGTGTGCTCGTGATTGTGTGTATCTTTCTGCAACCTCTTTTCTCCCCTTTATCTCTTCCCCAGTGCAGGGTAGCAAACCGGATGTGCGTCTGGTTAACCTCCCTGCCTTTCCTTGCATCTTTATCTCTCTCTCTCTCTCTCATTGTTCTTTGTGAAAGGGATGCGAGTGTCAAGCGTATAAGAAAGAAAGAGAAAAGAAACTTTTTTGATTGGCTAATACGGTTCCCGGGCAAGTGAGTGGTGTCCTCAGTCTAGGGCTCCACTGTCCGTCGCGGCTCGCTGGGCTTGGTCGAGCAAAGCCAGCTGGCTCTCCCGATTCTTTTCAGGAAGCCGGGTCTCCTAAAGCCTCGGTTGAGGTGGTGTCCCAAAAGGGTATAATTGACGTTTTGAGACCCGGATTCACATTCCCACGTAATGCGGGCGAGTACACTTCAATACGATTCTCTGTGTTATGTCCATTCCCGTTTTAAACATGGCTCAGGGAGAAGCTAAGAAACAGTTGTTTTCATATAAGAACTGTTTTTGCGCTTCGTGAGGAACGCTGTGGCAATTTAGCTGTTCATTACATTTATCCAAGTCTGCTTCTGTTCTCTTTGCAGTTGCGCACACCATGTTTTTTTTTCTTTTTGAAAAAGCAGTGAATGATTGGTGTGCCATTAAACAAACTAAGCAAAAGGCTGATAATTTGTTGCAACTGTAGCGGCGCAACTATACGTGCCACTCTTTATTTGCGCACTGCTTGCCTTCCATAGTAGGAGAAATATTTCTGTCGACAATTTGCCGCCGCAACATTACGCTAGCAAACTTGGCATAAACGCCTCTATCCAGTCCACAATAGGGGATCATGCAATTGCCATATCCGACAAATACGCATACGCAAAAACACCATCGACTAAAGCAACGAATTGGTTCTCTTAATGTCGTTATATCGTGAAATATTTGTACATGCAAGTTTAGCGAACGTTGCAACATATGTCTGGCGAGTCGTGCTGAAGTTTGTGTGCACCAGTGTACAGTAATACCGGGTAACACCAATGACAATTTTTAGCGAGACATTCAGTTTCGTCACATGCAAAGTGATGCACATGGCTTTCACAGAGCGACGACACAGCCGCACTCGAGTTTCGAAATTCATATCGCAGCCAAACTATGGCGGAATGAATGGCTTTTTGTCATTGAATATATACTTTGATCTCGATATTCAAAAGCAAATATCACCGAAACGTGCCAAGAAGTCATTTGTGCACTTCGGCATCGCATTTGCCGCCCGAAGGAATTGCTGGCTCTTCTTCAAGTGCCGAGAAAGTCGGGCGGCCCGCAGCAGCATCAATCACAGCCCTCACAAAAGGCGTATCGTCCGCATCGCCCTCGAAGTTCATTCAATTCCTTCTCTGCACCACACCTTGTCGAACGAACTACGTTTGTTGCATAGTAGTTTTCGATATGAATCCCGGCTGTATCCGCATAACACCTCACTCGTCATCACCGCGCATAAACAAAGTTGTTTTGTCTAAAACTCTAACTGTGACGCTCCATATAACGATTGACGGTTACTTAACACTTTTCACGAATTGTACATATGTCATAATGCATGTATGATGAACTACTACTTTTGGTGAATAAAGCGCACTTTCCATAAATGACGTCTAACGTGGGGATCGCGGGTTTCGGCAGTTGTTTGTATCGCTACCGAATTGAGAAAAAAACTTTTGTTCACACGTACTCATTGTTAATGACGGTCATATTCGTCATTGCTAGAATGTCTGAAACCATCATTGGTTGAAACGTATAAGGTAGTGTAGTAGTTGCAGGGTAAAATGTTTTCTGTAACGTGAGTTCCGATGATTTATAATGTGAAAACAATCGAGAAAACCAGTAAATGGGCTAAACGTGTAGAACGTTACACGTACTGTTCTGCCATTTTGAAGAAAGCGTTTAGCTAACGTTACACATTTTTTTTAATAATGAAGTGAAGTAGCGTAACAGTTACAATAATTTCTTCGTCGAGGAACTCGACTGCATCTCTGAATCGAGTAATTATTCGTAAAGTTCACTGGAACCGTTTACCGGCTCCTTCACAACCTATACTCTAAAGCGTCATGATTATGGTGATCATCACGTTGAAGTTTTATCAGCTGGAGTGAGATTCCTCAAACTGTGCGAAGGTTTTGCTTCCTATATTCAAGAATACAAAAATAAATCACTTTTCAGCCTCGCATTTTTTGTTTCAGTGTTTTAAATATGAGCAGTGAAATATGAGCTAAAATATGTGCACCGAAACGTTGATTTCTTCAATTGGTTGTAATTTGCGTGGTTTGTAATTGCTATGAAGAACGACTTATGTAGCCGGGCGGTTTTCCGTTAAATCAATGGCGGCAAATTTGAAAGCAGAGCCGAAAGGGCAAACATATGTGGAACTACAGCCTTCCCTTTTGTCAATTTGTGGTTCTACTCTGTGCGCCGCAGGAAACTTTAAAAATCTGTGTTTAGGAACCGGTATAACAATCGAGAAGCGACGGTAAAAAGTGTCTTCATATAGACAGTTGGGCGTTTATCAATCATTGGTTCGCCACGAGGGCGATGGAATGTATTCTACATCAACACAATGTAATTTCGCGTGAAATTCGGCGAGCACACTGAAATTCGCAGCCCGCACTTCAAGCAGAAAGCACGCTCGAAATGAGCATGCAAAATACGAGCACTCACTAACAACTACGACAGCTTGGCACTTAAGACACGCTGCTAGAACAAGAAGAAAGATGTGCAAAATGAACTCACAAGTATACACAGAACGAGCTCAAACAATGGTCACAATTCTTACTCCCTCGTGTGTGAGCAGCGCACTCCTTTCTTAAACGCAGCCGTGACAGCAAGCAAGGGGACTTTTGCTCTCCCGAATAACGATGTAAACACGCTCGTGTAGCAACGGGACAAACAATGACCTTTGTGAGCGCACCCAATGCCAACACCGGCGATTCGCGCTATCTAGCGGTTGAGAATGAAAGCGCGCTAAAGATACGGATCTCTTAAGAGCGTCATTGGCATATGGTGTATATAAATGGCGCACCGTTTGCATGTTCCACAACGTACAATTCGTGGCCTAGTGGTTTCGGATCGCGCGCTGGGGAGCAAAAGGCCGCAGGTTCAACGCCTGCAGACGGAACAAATTATTGTCGTTTATTTATTTGCGATTCGTATGTTTTACATCATCGTATTGGTGACAAAAATACGCCAGTGGAGTCGTGGTGGGCCCCGACTGTCATGTTAAAAAAATTGCGATACAGACCACAAGACAAGAGCAGAAACGGTACACTGCTGCTGCGGAAATATTACGTCCACTGCAAGTGCGCAACACTAGTCAAAAATGAATTCCGAGGAACCACTTCCCTCAATCACTTTCGAAGTACCATAAGTAGCATGTTTGCACCTCTAAAAAAATAAGAAACTGAATTTCTTGCCGCTTAGGGTAGTGAACTGGAGGTAGTGAATCTCAAGGTCATGTCATAACAATTTTTTTTCATGGGTTCTGCTCAGCCACGACATCCACAATCAACAGTAAGCCATCCGGCACGCCCAAAAAGCTACCCTCTAAGTTGCCCGAGGCCACCACCCAGGGCCGAGGTGCTTGTGGTCTCACCACGCTCAATACCACCAAACATTTTAATTGAACGTTCTACTGACGCCTTCACTGAAGACATGATATTGGCCAACACATTGACACCAGCGGGAGCACTAAGCGCAGGCAATGCTAATTAAATTCTACCAAGAATCGCCTATATTAATATTTCATTTGGGAAAGAATAGGAGAGAGACGCTGGCGGCGGCGAGTCAAGACGTGCCCGCGTCGGCTCCCGGATTTCGCCAACTTTTCTAGCATTTTGTCGACGAGTGTCCATGTTTATTTGTGCAAATCTTTTCCGCGAAGTTCTAAGGACCACGCGGACACCCTCTTTTGCCACAGTGAGTGATTTTTCACCATTTCACGGACATTTGTGTGCCTCCGTCGGCGGCGTCTCACCTAACGAGCACTTCGGAGAGCAGGCCTAGGCCTAGCTCATCTAGGCCACCCAGCCGGCCTCAGGGGTGGCTCGGCGCCACTCGTCCGTTACCATGATGGAATATCGAGTAGAGGGAGAAAACATTTCCCCGGAGGAAGTCACTCAAGACCAGGGATGGCAAACTGCGGGCGCCAGAAGAGTTAACGCCAAATCGCGGGGAGGTGGCCCTAACGCCGCGGCAACGCTTTCGGCGTCCCGTGGCGACAAGCATAGCGGCGCAGCGCTGAAGTCCAAGATTATTAGGGCAGGCCGAATGCCGGCTCTTCCCAAAGAAGACATCAAAATCGTCATTCGACCAAGAGGTGGACTGAATATCTCCAAAATTGGAGCGGCTGCGGTGGCTGACGCTATACTTGCAGCCGCCGGCATCACACCCGATGAGCTCTCACAAGACACTCTGTGCCCGAACTTACAGCAAAACATTATGGTGGCCAGCACTCCTAGACGGGAAAATGCCGATCGATACTCCCGCCTCAAGCAAATCCGCATCTCGGGCAACATCCACGAACTCTGCGCGTACGAGACTGCCCCACACTCCACGTGCAAGGGTGTCATACGTGGCATACCGTTGCAAGACGACCCTGCGACGCTGGATGGCAAGATCGTTAACCAGAAAAACCCGCTCGCACTGGCAGCTAAGAGAATTGCTCAGACGGAGACTGTGATCATCGCCTTTGACGGGCACCGGGTACCAAATTTTGTCAGGTACGGAACGCTCCTGTTGAAATGTTCCCTATATAGAAAGCAAGTGGACGTATGCCACGCCTGCGGAAGACTCGGGCATCGCGCCGATGTCTGTCCAACACCTAGCGACATCGTCTGTCGGGGATGCGGCCTTCCAAACCCTGATGAGCAGCACCAATGCACCCCAATATGCAAGTTCTGTGGCGGTCCGCACCTTACTGCCAGTAAAGAATGTGCGCATAGATTCAAGACTCCGTACATTGTTCGCCGACGACGCTTCGAGCGCGCCAGACAGCAAGAGGAGCTCCCCCCGCAGTCGATCCTTCGATCCTCCTATTCTCAAGCCTCATGTAGCCCTAGCCCTAGGGAAAAACGACGCTCGCGCTCGCGAGGTCGCTCCAGGAGCCGACGGGGCTCCAAAAGCCGCTCTGCCCCAAGATCACGACCATCATCGCCTTCTCCAGCGCGCTCCGGCTCCAGAGGCCGCTCCACGTCCCGCACCCGGAGCGGCTCGTCCAACAGACCAAGATCCAACACCCCCTCCGGTGGTAAAGGCAAGTCCTATCTAACGTGGGCCGATAGGGCCCGTGGCAACCAAGAGCAGGCGTCCAACTCCCAGGACTCGCACGACCCGCGTCTCACAAACGAGCTCAAAGAGCTTAGGCGTGCCAATGATAGTCTTAGGAAAGAAAACGCCCAGTTCAAGCAGGAAATCAGTCGGCTAGCCACCGAGATAGCCGAAATACGAAAATTGGCGCTCAAACCGCCGGCTCCTCCGGCCGCCACGAGTTCGTCGGCCATGGACACGGCGGAGGCTCCCCCCAAGGCGGGTGCAGTGAAGCGTCGCGCCCTGGATAGCTCAAGGGAAGACGAGACTCTGGAGCTCCTTTCGGAGCTCAAGAAGGCCATCTCCAACATACAGTCAGGCCTCTCTCAAGTACAAGAAATGATCGCGCACCCCCAGCTGGGTCTGGTCGCCCTCAGCGAGAGAATACTTAGACTGGAGGGGACCCACCACGGATTTTTGCCAAGCACATCGACAACACCAGTCCCAAACTTGAACAGTGTCATTGCCCCGCCGACAGAGGGTGCCATCCTGCAGGCGGCCCTCTCGAAACCCATGCCCAAGCCCAAACATGGATAACGAAACTAACGTCATAACAATGTGGCAGTGGAATTGCGCAGGGTTCGTCAGCAAACGGGCGACCCTGCGACAATACCTAAAAGGCATAAAGGATAAACCCCAAGTCATCACCTTGCAAGAAACGATCACATCATCACACATCAGGCTCCCTGGTTTCGTCACTGTGGCTTCCACTGAAGGGGGAAGGGGGGTGGCCACTCTGGTCAGTAAAAGGTTCACGTGCATTCAGCGAGACCTCGGTCCAGCGGACAATGGGGTCGAGTACGTCATGACGGAACTCCTCGTCGACCCCCCTAAGCGGTGCTTACGAAGGAACAGTATTTTCATATTAAATGTCTACTGCAGGCCCAGCGTACACAGAGCCAGGGCTGGTGGTCTTCTGAAGAAGGCCGTGCATTTTGCCGGCTGTCAACCTCTTGTCGTCATGGGGGACTTCAATGCCCAGCATCAGGCGTGGGGTTACCTCACCAATACGAAGAAGGGTAGAGACATATGGCTCACGGCAACGGAGGAAGATCTGACACTGGTAACCAATAAGGACTTCCCGACCAGGAGAGGGAACTCGGTGTGCCGAGATACAACCCCGGATCTCACCTTTGTCAAGAGTCTGGAAAACGTCAAATGGACCAACACAGCTATCGACCTCGGTAGCGATCATTGCATCATCGAAGTGCTCATAGAGGTTGCCCGCAACAAGACGAGGACCTTTAAGTTCATCGACTGGGACTTGTTCCGAGCCAACCGCTCCGAGCGCGCCCTTTCCCCGGATGCGGACCTAGACTCTTGGTGCGGCGGGTTAAAAGAAGATGTGGCCAGCGCCACCAAAGAGATGACAACCGATCTGGAGGTGGACAGGATGGACAGTAGGCTCGCGCATCTGTTGGAAGCCAAGCAGGCACTGCTCGCGAGATGGAAGACTCAGCGCCATAACAGAAGACTGCGCAAGAAAATGTCCGAAATCAACAAAACGGTAGAAGATCATTGCAAGGTCTTATGCAAGCAGCAATGGGATGAGCTCTGTGATTCTATGGAGGGCCAACTCAAGACCGGTAAAAGCTGGAGACTCCTCAAACACCTACTGCACGACGGCAACACCAAGTCCAATCAGAAGAGAGCTTTGGCGAAAGCTGTCCATTTGGCCACCGACTCAACTCCAGATGAGGTGATCACGGAGAAGCTCATAGACAAGTACCTGGCGGCCACGGACGATCCGGTACCTCCCCAGTTTCCCGACTACGAGGGGCGCGACGCGCCATCGATGGACGAGGACTTCACCGTGGCTGAGGTCAAGCGGGTTCTCGCATCCCTCAATAGCAGATCCGCCCCTGGGCCAGATGGGGTAACCAACAAAATGCTCAAGCACCTCGACGACGACTCGATCGAGTTTCTTACAGACAAGATCAACGAAATCTGGCGCAGCGGTCTCATTCCCAAGAGCTGGAAAGCGGCCTGCACAGTACTGATACCCAAGCCGGGTAAGGCACCGAGCATCGAGAATCTTAGGCCAATCTCGTTGACGTCGTGCGTCGGGAAGGTGGCCGAGCACGCCATGCTCAACCGCCTCACTGACCACCTCGAGTCTAACGAATGCTATACCCACAACATGATTGGCTTTCGGTCGGGGCTCTCGACTCAGGACGCCATGAAGCTGATCAAGCACCAGGTCATTGACTCCGGCTCCGCCGACACCAAGGCGATTCTTGGATTGGATTTGGAAAAGGCTTTTGACAACATATCGCACGCCTTTATTCTCAAGAGCTTGTCTGAGTTTCACGTCGGCAAGCGGGCGTACAATTTTGTGCGCTCCTTCCTTTCGTCGCGGTCCACAAGACTGAAGATTGACGGTTTTTTGACCCACGAAATTACCCTTGGGCCAGAAGGGACACCTCAGGGGGCGGTGATCTCCCCGACACTGTTCAATATCTGCATGATCAACCTGTCGAGGTCCTTGAACAAAATCCCGAACATTAACCACACGATCTACGCAGACGACATCACCATCTGGTGCCTCAGCGGATGTGAGGGTCAGGTCGAGAGTGCTTTGCAAGAGGCCATCGATGTGACGGAGCGCTATCTCATCCCCACCGGGCTAAGGTGCTCGCCCGCTAAGTCCGAGCTCTTACTGTATAAGAAGAGGCCCAGAGGCGGTTCTCACCGGTCCTGGAAGCCAGCAATGGAGAGCCACATTACGTTATTCACCGGTAACGGTTCCCCAGTTCCGCGGGTGGACACTATCAGGGTCCTTGGAATGTTTATCGAGTCTAACGGAGCCAATGGAGCCGCCGTCAAACGCATTTGTTCCAAGACCGAAAGCGCCCTCGGACTGATTCGAAGAATCGCTAACAGGCACCGCGGAATCAGGGAGGACAATCTGATCCGGATTATCCACGCATTCGTGCTATGCCACCTCGCTTATACGGCGGCTATGCACAACTGGCTCGTGTCGGAGCGCAACAAAATCAATGCCCTAATCAGAAGAGTCTTCAAGCTGGCCCTTGGCATTCCCGTTCGAACGCACACGGAAGACCTCCTGAAGTTGGGAATCCACAACACGTTCGAAGAAATTGTCGAAGCCCAAGAGTTTGCACAGTTTGTCAGACTGTCTGGCACCCCAGCGGGTAGAGCCATACTCGGCATGCTGGGACGAAACCCCACGGTTGTCGGTCCTGACGCTGTGAAGCTGCCCAGCGACTTAAGATCCAAGATCCAGATTGCGCGGATGCCGCGCAACATGCATCCAACCTACAACGAAGCACGAAGACGAGCCAGGGGTAAATCTCTGCTCGCCAGTGCCCGCTTGGACAAAGATCGAGCCTGCTTCGTCGATGCTGCTTCGTACATTCAAGAAGAAGCCTTCTCCTCAGTGGTCGTCGACTGTGATTGCAGAGTCATCAGCTGCGCTACCATCCGCACTTCTAGTTCCAGCGTTGCAGAGCAGGTTGCCATTGCTCTTGCATTGACGGACGGTGTACATGACACAATTTATTCAGACTCCAAGGCCGCTATCAAGGCCTTCCAGATGGGCATGGTGGCTCCCCAGGTCCTACAGATTATTCAAAAAGTCAAAGACCTCAAAAATCACTCATTGGTCTGGTTTCCTGCGCATCTTGGAACCATTGAGGGTGCCTCGCTCAATCCCAACGAGGAGGCGCACTCGGCTGCACGAGGTTTGACTGACCGTGTGCCGGGTAACGCGTCATCTCCTGGGCGACCTGAGCCTCTCTGCTCGTACAACGAGATATGCAAGCACCACTATCTGTCAAGAAGACTGCTGCCTCTACCACACTCCTCGCTATGCAGGGCCCAAGCTGTTACTCTCCGACTGCTACAAACTAACACTTACCCGAGCCCTGCGGCACTGCACACAATGTACCCTGAACGGTTTCCAAGCCCGGACTGCCCCCTGTGTGGTGGTTATGCGGACTTCGAACATGTACTGTGGGGCTGCGCCTCTGCCGGTCCCCCTTTCACCCAAGAGGAAATGAAGCGACTCATCAAGGCCCAGGACCAGACCTCTCAAATCCTGGCCGTCCAGAGGGCCCGCGCGAGGGCCGTCAGGTTTAACCTGATGGTCCCCGAGTGGGCCTAGCCAGGTGACGCTGAGTTTACTCGCGTCTATTGTGGACCAAATAAAGTTGTTTCACTCACTCATTTGGGAAAGAATATCGCGCTCATTGTGAATAAACCACATTGGTTTCATGTGAGATGTTTCGCATAGACTTCAACCTCAAGCATTTATACCGTAGTAGTACACTGTTGCTATCTCGTAATCTCTTATCATAGAGTCCACCATTGTGGTTTAGCAGTTACAGTGCCTGGCTCATCACCCGTGAGACGATGGTTTGGTCCCGGCCGCAGCGGTCGCATCTCAAAGGGTGTGAAAAGCTTGAGCCCCGTGTGCTGTGATATATCACTGCAGGCTAAGTAACAACAGATGATCCTTATTAAATGCGAAGTATTTCTTAGTGAACTTCGGCGACTTTGAGCGCATCTATCTATCTATCTATCTATCTATCTATCTATCTATCTATCTATCTATCTATCTATCTATCTATCTATCTATCTATCTATCTATCTATCTATCTATCTATCTATCTATCTATCTATCTATCTATCTATCTATCTATCTATCTGTCTGTCTGTCTGTCTGTCTGTCTGTCTGTCTGTCTAATCTATCTATCTATCTATCTATCTATCTATCTATCTATCTATCTATCTATCTATCTATCTATCTATCTATCTATCTATCTATCTATCTATCTATCTATCTATCTATCTATCTATCTATCTATCTATCTATCTATCTAGCTGTCTACGACATTTAGCTCTCCTGGCCGTTTAGATAATGGTATCAATACCAAGCTTGGTGTGGCATAACATGGCTGTATGAAGAACATATTTGACGAGTCATAACGTAAAAATCATGACATGTATGTCATGGATGTCATGATTTACATTTCATGGCCCTCAAGCTCTTGCGGTGGTTTCGTTAACATCAATGGCATGTTGCAAAACTGGTATGGTATGGCATGATTATGGGGCGAACACAATCGACAGACCCTAACATGAAAATCGTGACATGCGTGTCATGTAACAACATGGCTACATGCCACGCTCATGATGCGCTCGCGGCCGTTTCGGTAGCGTTACGTATACCAAATTTGGTATTACAGTATGTGAATGGATGACGAAGGTATGTGACTGGTGCAAACATGATAATCGTGAGATGCGTGTCATGCAACAACGTGACTACATGCCACACTGATTATGCGCTCACGGCCGTTTCGCTAGTTTCACATATGCCGAATTTCGTACCACGTGACGCCAAAGGGTGACGAAGGTATGTGACTTGTGCAAACATGATAATCATGAGATGCGTGTGATACATGCAACAGTCAAGGCGCCAATATATTTCGACGTGACGCGGTGCACGTGCTCGCCGGTGTTCATTTCGTCGCATCCCGCCGGCGTTGCACGCCAGGCACCAGTGCTGTCATATACTCGCAGACACGCGCTGTGCTGCTTTGCTTTGCTTTGACGCATGCGCGTGTCAGTGCGTCCAGCGTCCCTCCGTCACGAAAAGAGGGAGACGCAGTGCTGTCTCGGTAACGCATCGGCGCGAAATGCAACATGTCGCATTTCACACCGGATGCCGTAGGGCCGCGCCGACGGACGCTGGTCGATCCGGTCGCGCGTGGTGTCAGACTCCAGAGTGCTCGCGTTTTGCTAACGTAGCGTCGCTTTGCCCAGCGTGCGCGCCCGTCAACGCTACATCGGAGTATATTGGGCCCTTCATGATGCGCTTGCTGCCGTTTTGCTAGGTCCACATAAACCAAATTTGGTTTCGAGTAACGTCACTGGATGACAAAAGTATACGACTGATGCAAACATGATAATCTTGACACGCGTGTCATGTAAGAAAATCATAACATACCACGCTCATAGCATGCTCGTGGTCGTTTCGCTAACTCCACATATACAGAATTTTGTACCACGAGACGTCATAGCTCACGAAGGTAAACGACCCATCCAAACATTATAATCATGACACGGAAGTCATCTATGGCATCATTTACCTTCACCTCATAACGTTGTGCTGATTTTAAAATGATATATCAACCTTTCCCATTCGTGCTTCGCATATCATCGATTTCCACTGTACGTGGGATCTGCCAATTTTTTTTTCAACACTCTTTTGGTAACTGCAACAGACGCACTTGCAGAATACCCACTACGCCTTAAGTCATGATGTTTGTGCAGAATGGATTCACTATGCAATCCTGCGTGCTTCTTCGGAGCAGCGTGGTACACACTACAGACTTGCAAGGAACCAGTGCAATTTTTGATGCTGTGCCTGACGACGTTGACAAACTAGACCTGAAGCTTTTGTAATAGGGAAAGTGTGGGTTATAGAATTAAACGACTGACTCATTACGCAATGAGCATTGTGTGACGCATGATTGGTTTCTTGCTGTTCTAAAACGCTTTATTACTCATACTAACGCCATTCCTTTCCCGACATCAAGCCTGCCCAAGGCCACTTTGCAATCAAGTTTCAAACAGACGCCTGGCTCAATGGTAGAACACTTCGCTGGGGTGCAGGGGACCCGGCTTCAAATGCCCTTGCGTCCATGATGTTTTTTTTTTCGTTACTTAAATTTTTCTCACTTCGATTGACAGTGGAAACGGAAACCGTCGGCGGGGGATATGGCGCATGTGACCCATGTTGTGATCTCATAACAGCCTTTGCTGTAAAAATTATCGGCAACTATACTTGTGCACTATAATAACTTGCTGGTACATACGACAGTTTCTCATCGTTACTCAATTCTATTTTCAGCTATGAAATTCGGAGTGAGATTGGAACAAAAAAATGCGTAATGGGCCAAATCTTCAACATCTCCAGAGGGAACCACGTGGCAGTCACTAAAGTGTATTGGAATTGGGCATCGAACTAATAGGTAAGAACCACTCAATCCACTCTGAATTCAATTCTCGAGTTTATTGCTGCTGTTTCCTTTCAATAAGATGTCCGAAGAGTGAGAATGTGTGTGTGTGTGTGTGTTTAGAAAAAGTGTGTGACGATTTAGAGTACCAGTTACTCCACTATGGGTTCTCAAGGCGAAAGGCGCAGGTGTCGTGAAGTTCAAAATATAGCATCTCTAACTGGTGAAAATGGACCTTCTAAATTCAACAAGGTAAATGAATAGATACCTTTGGGTGGGAGATCAGAAATAGGAGGGTATAGCACGTAGTTAGCATTCAAGCAGCTTCCTTGCTACATAAATTCATTTCTATATATCTAAATCAACGTAAACAATAAAACTAATTATTTAAAGCAAACGTTTACTACCTTAAAGTTGTGGGGAGAAGCAGATCTGGTCTACCGAAGGAAGGACCCCTTTGAGGGCGCTTGTTACGCTTGAGCGCGATATTCGCCTTTAAATGCGCCCAGCCATACTTTTCCCAATATTTGTCTAATCACAATAATAAAAGAGCTTATTGCCTCACGAGATGGCTGTCGGAAATTTTTTTCCTTTTTTAGAATCCGTAAAATACGAGCGTAGTTGACAAAACTCATCGCAAGCTTCAAGCGATTTCTCCTACATTTCGTGCCAGCGAGTGCTTTGAATACTACACAAAAAGGGGGACGACTAGGAGGGGCGAGAGCAAGTAGATGCGGGCCTTTCGTTGGAGTGCTTTATGACCTATAACTGTCGTTAGAGCGCTTTATGACTTATAATAACCAAGTACTCGAAATCGTTAAACATCTTTTCTAAACACAACGTTTCGCTCATTGGCAGCTGTTTATTGATTAAACCTTATTTTCTTGGGACTGCTTTCAGCTCTCTCTTAGTAGGGTACTAAGTACTCTAAATCGTTAACCAATTTTTCTAAACACAATATCAGTGTGATCGCAAACGTGGGCACTAATGAGCGGGCGCGTAGTGGCCTCTAGAAGCAGTCATGGTAACTATGCGGCCCAAGGCTCTCAAGCTACACAGTGGCCGTAGACTAAGTATATTTAGCAAAATTATTTGGGAATATGGCATAACTTTCAGATAAGAGGGAATGGTTTTTAGAGGTAATTTACCGGTAACGTGGTGCGCTATAACGTTTAATGAACACTTTTTGTTCGGCGACCTTCGTCACACCACCGTTCGCAGGCATTGTCGTCTTGTTAGCATCCTTTGACGCCAACTCAGGGTACCGTACTTGATGTTTCACGAATTACACAAACGCGACAACAACTGCTAACAGATGTGAACGCAGGCAGCCCTGCACAAAAGTATTAATTCCTGTCTAGCTGATCGTAAGCTTGTTAATTGTTGACATCTGCACCCTCGCTCGATGTGGAGGCAAAGTGCGCATTCCTCCGATGCCAATGCTACGGGGTGCTGTGTTTCGAAGTCAGCCTCTTTATGCCAGTCTTTAAAGGTATAAATAGAACACATCTCCTCGGGGATGCCTATTAGTATTCTATCAACGATTTCCACTCATTGGTCAGTGAATCGCATAAGCTTTACGTCTCAAGTTTAAAATTTGTCTCCGTGTTCTTCTCCAAGTGTCGGATGCTTGACACACATTCCATCTTTACGTTGTATTGCATACACACGCCAGACCTGCTAGCAACTATCAGGTGCATACTGAAAGTTTCAGCATGGACAAAAGGTTCTTATGTGTGTTCAGTACGGCGTTGCTCCAGGCTTGCACTCTAATACGGTAATCAATCAAGCGGCCTTCGGCCTCTTGTGTAATTGTGTGGAACCAACCATAGTCCTGTTTTGTCACTTGACACTGACAGATTGCTAGTCGCCTTCGCTTCCTGGGAAAGTGCTATCGAAAGTTTACTCGCGAATCCTTAAGTACACGCAATAATTAGCATGTCACAATAATTTTTCACATGCTTGTCGTTTTATAACAACAGGTATATATATTTATGCGACAGATAGTAATAGACAAAGCGTTTACATTTCCGTCCCAAGCCCGGGTGCTCTTTAAAAATCTAACCCTTGACAAGTCTCAAGAAGTAATTCACTAATTGAACAGTATAGTGTCAAGTGTTTACACATGATATTGTTTAAACAACAAAGTTTTGTATACAAACTTGATAACATTCAAACTCGAGTCGAGACACAAGTATTTATCCGCCCAAAAAATGATACCGACGTGATCGCTAATGAAAATTTGTTGACCGCCATTTTGTAAAATTTGGGAGCCGTTGTTCATATGGCGATGTTGCGGGACCATATTTTTGAGATATAACGTAAGTTTCATGTAATTTTAGACATTCCTCAGTGAAATATCATGGCGAGATCCGAACTCGCCCAACTCAGCGCGCGAAAAACGATGCTACTCCTTTATGTCAGACCGGAACTTGCCTTGACACGGAAGTGTCAAGGCCAAATTAAGGCGCGTCTAAGCAATTACATATCTACATAGTATCATAGCTGAAATCAAGAAGAAGAAATGGACATGGGCAGGGCATGTAGCGCGTAGACAGGATAACCGCTGGTCATTAAGGGTAACTGACTGGATTCCCAGAGAAGGGAAGCGGGTTAGGGGGAGACAGAAGGTTAGGTGGGCAGATGAGATTAAGAAGTTTGCGGGTATAAATTGGAAGCAGCAAGCACAGGACCGGGTTAACTGGCGGAACATGGGAGAGGCCTTTGTCCTGCAGTGGACGTAGTCAGGCTGATGATGATGATGATGATGATGATGATGATGATGATGATGAAGCAATTACCTTTTTGCGTGCCTTGTGCTTTTCAGCGCTTTTTTCGAATAATCTACAACCAACAAGCCTAGCTCTCCACATGGAAACCATGTTGAGGGCGTCACTCGCCTAACAGTCACCGCTTTTGCAGCTATCCGCACTTTTCCAAGCAGAACCTCCAGGACATGTCACTCGCGACAAACGTTGAGACATATGAATTTAAAATCAAAACTTCCTTAGTTTTTTTGTTTTGTTTTTAGGGCACCCGGTGCACCTGAAGTTGTGAAACAATAACTACCGGCATTGGGGGCTGCAACGTATAGCATAAAATCCAGCAGGAGCAGTCTTTGGTGATCCCAGAATGTCATTGACGTCCCCCTCAAAACAGATGACTTCGAACGCGTTTGTTTTTGTGACAGGTGAGCCCGGTGTTTCCGCACAGTTTTCAGCTGCTTCGATTCAAGCGTGAAATGCATTAAGCATGCTTCCGTCCAAGCAAAAAAGAAGCCATGGAAAGTTTCACACTTCTCGGTATACCATTACAGATAATTCGGTGCAGCAATCATCAGCTTGCATTTTATCTTGTGAATAGCTCCTCAGGGACACGCGCACATGAAACCTTTCTGTGTCCTAATGACGCTTGAACTATGCGTAAAAAAACAAAGAAAGGAGACTACTCGTTGTCCAGCAAATAAATAAATGTTGATGTTAAAACTCGTTCGAACTCACTTATCACAATTTTTCTCAATCGGACTCACTCGAAGTAACTCATCACAACTTTTTACAGTGAGACTTATCGAATTCAGTCTTACTGAAACTTTCCTCAAGTGCACTTACTCAGACTTAACATCACCAATATATTGCTGAACCAGATTCACTCGGACTCTGGCGCCCTACTAAAGTTTGCTCCATGCAGACTAGCTAAGACACGGTGTCCCTTTAATATCCCCTAACCAGGCTCACGCGAACTCTGACTTAATGAAATTTGCTTCAAAGAGACTCACTTACACTCTGTCTAAATAAAATTTTTTATCAGTTCAACCTACTCATACCCAAGGCCCGACGTGATTCAGAATGAGTTGACTCCTGTGTGAGTGTATCGGCCCATGTGTTGGACAATATTGAAAGAATTGCCGTGCCGAAAGTCATACTTCCAGGAAATATCATGCTCCCGGGAAACTTCATGCTCCCGAGAAATGTCCTTGAGGTGCACTCCTCAATCTGCACAATTTTTACTTGCATAGACCTAATTTACTGAATTCCCCTATGTGAAACTACTGTAATCAAGAGGAAACAATTAGTCAATTTTATTATATTTTCGCTGTTTCCATGTATTCAGGAAAATCATACTAGCACCTTCTCTTCAAAAACTGGGCTTGCAATTATCAGAACATGCTCTTCTCTCTTTCGGAGCCTCTACACTGGGGCACAGCCACAGGGATGTTTTATTCACCGTTCAAGAAAAAATCACGGTAGGTAAACGACTTTTTTGCTAAAATATGGGCTAAGTACATACTTTTGCAATTCGCAATTGGCGCTTCAAACCGCAAATTAAATAACTATCGTTACTTTAAATGAAGCAATGCAGAAAGTATCGGGCTAATTCACCTTATAATCGGCCGATCCCCTCCACTGGGTACGAGCCATGTGCAGACAACAACAGCAACAACAAGAACAACAACAACAACAACAACAACAACAACAACAGCAGCAGCAGCAGCAGCAGCAGCAAGCAGCAAAAGCACAACAACAACAACAACAACAACAACAACAACAACGACGACAACAACAACAACAACAACAACAAGAACAAAAGCACAAGAACAACAACAAAAGCACAAGAACAAAAGCACAAGAACAACAAGAACAAAAGCACAAGAACAAAAGCACAAAAGCCCAAGAACAAAAGCACAACAAACGCTCAACAACAACAACAAACGCACAACAACAACAACTACAACAACAACAACAACGACGACGACGACGACGACGACGAGTTGGAAAACGCGACAGCTAGCAAGAGCAGGGATCGCTTGACGTGAGGGACCGAAGAGGACCGAGCTGGTTTAGCAGGCCAGCTGGGACGAGCTTGGCGTGTCCTGAGGATGACCGAGTGTTCCTGATTCAGCGTAGCAGTGCTGTTCCCGCGGTGAACGAGCGAGCAGCTTGGGCAAGCAGCTGATTCCGTTCCAGTGGCGGAAATCGTGGCCTCTGTGCCACGTCTAAACAGGTCCGGCACAACCAGTGGCGGACTTTCGTGGTCATGAGCGTGTCCATAGCAACTAGAAGCTGAAGGCATGGCCTCGGTGCTGAGTGGGGCGCAACGTGGCCTACGAGTTGCAGGGTGAGCAGTTCATCGTGTGCTCTTGCGCCGTCGCACAACTTCATCGTACAGGCTCGCACGACTCGTCATGCTCTACCGGTTCACGCTTGTGTCGTCAACACCCATGGGTCATGTTAGTGACATCGGATGATCTTTGTTTTCGGGATGCACCCAGACTCTCGTATGTGTAGGCTGGGAACTGCAGGTTTAGGACCTCGGATATATTCGTAGTGTTTGGCCAATCAGAGTGTATGTATATCAAGCAGGACGGGTAGTTGGGCTAGTTGGTGATAAATTATGGGCAGTACCAGCGCACAAACTCACGGTATGAAGAGAAAAGACACGAACAAGCACTGACTGTCAACTCAAGAATTTATTGAAATATACAAGTTATCTGAACACATGTATATTTGTATATATACATGCTCTATAGCATGTATGTATATTTGTGTCAAGTCAATAGAAAAAGGGAAGTATTATTGCATACGTAACTTGTTCAATGTTTGTTGTCCTTGTCTTAGTTGTCCGGGTCTGAGAGCCCCGAACTACCACAGCATCCTTCACAGCTGGATTTGAGCTCCTAGGTGATGCCGGTGGGAGATTTTTCCTATGCGTGGTTGAACAATAAAGCTTCGCACAGTGGGCGTCAACTAAAAGCAGACAGCAGACTGCAAATCTCTGTGCCCAGTAGGAATCGTGTGACTCTCTGGCGCTTTAGCACTAGTTGGCATGTTACAATATAGAAACACCAGCTTTTCCGACTGCGTGCTCTGCGCCTCCCCAAGTTTTTCCTCCTGCACAACGCCGTGATGAGCGCCAGCGTCAACGTCGCCGCCAGTGTAAGCGTTAGCGCCCGCTGCTTCGCAACTTCACATGCTTCTCTTTAGAGGAAGATTGCCTAATTTTTATTTTTATGTCAATATAGGTGCCTTTGTGTCATTCTGCTTGCTTCCTCGATTGCTTACTGTTTGTACGCACCACGTGATAGCGTTACTACTGCTTGTGATGTGGATTGAGATTCGGAACAAAGCGGCCGCAAGCATACACAGTAGGAGTTCTTGTTAGCATGCCCAAGCACGGCATATGCGCAATTATGTGAAAGGCCCTTATATTGCCGCAATCTGGAGCTAAATCGACGTAAACTGTGCTACAAATCTTCTCGAATAGCTTCTATTTTATGATACGGATCTATCATCACCATAAAACGTTGAGACCGTGAGGCTGAAACATTGAATACTACATGTCCCACAAAACCAGCATGAATTGTCACTGAACTGACGATAACGCAAGCCAATAATGCGACCGGAAGAGCTTTGCAACAACGTTCTCAAGTGCTAAGAATGGAGTTGTACTAAAGAGCAAGCGCGTGAAGTGAGAGAAAGTCGAATTTCCTTCTTAGCACATCGTTTCTAAAAAGTTTACTTTACCTAGCGCTTGGGAGAGCACAGCCGAACACCTTTGCTCTCACCGGGTTTTCAATTAAATACATTTATTTTCCCAACCAACTGTTTTGAGATAGCGAGATATGACGTCGTCTTTGCGGCTATAACTTTGGTGACGTTTAGGGTATCGTTAAGGGTAGGCGGTATCACGCCATTGGAGGTCACGGGGCGGCTTTAAACTCTCCCATAGTAAAGTACCAAGTGCTCTAAATCGTCAACCAATTTTTCTAAGCACACAACTGCAGCTCTCTCACAGTAGAATACCGAGTACTGTAAATCGTTAACCACTTTTTCTAAACACACAACTGCACGCCGAAATGGTTTGTGGAGGATTAGCGGGATGGCTCAGTGCTCTTACATAGTTGAGTACGAAGTACTCAAAATTGTTAACAATTTTTTCTAAACACACAACACATTTGTCCATTTCAGGCCCACGGGACGGCTTTATGCTCTCCCATAGTCGAGTACCTAGTACTCTAAATGCTCTCCCTTATTTTATAGAGTGCATCATACTCTGAAATTTCAAAATTTTTTAGGGGCGAAGCTCCATAAAGCGGCACCCGTTCGTCCCTATAGTAGTCGTAGTCATAGTCCTAGTGTGTAACCAGTCTTACGTTTCGACCTGCAAGGTGGTGCCGGCGGGAGATTTCTCCTGTGCGTTGTTGAACCATAAAACATTCGCAGCGTGCGCGTTACCTAAAGCCGAATTGTCCTGTCTCTCATTCCCCATTAGCAGCCATTGGCATGTACATTGAGCACTATCTGACAAGAAAGGGTTGCTACGCTATACTCGCTGGGCGTAAACCTCCTTGGTTTTAGAAAGATTTAGCGAGTGTTGAGCCGCAGTGCCCTGAATACAGTGAACTAGTATATACCATGAACTCGAGGTGGTTATAGGTGGCAAGTAGATACGAAGCGCAAGCCGTAAGAAAGTAAAAGCCAAATTTTCCTGTCTCTCATTCGCTATTTGGAACTTTGGAAGATCATTTGGCCAATCTAGAAACATCCATTGTGATAGTGACTGACGCTTCTGTTTATGAAGAGAAGGCTGGCGTAGGAATAGTATCATCCTCTCTATATGGGGTTTTCTCAATTCGGTTACCCGACTTTACCTTTATTTACCAAGCTGAGCTACTGGCAATAGTCCTAGCATTGCGTAAAGTGCCCCAAGATCTACATCAGCGGTGATTGTTCTAACAGACTGTCTCTCGGTCTGTACTGCCTTAAGCTCATCAACTTTATCGCGTACTTTAGAAACTTTCTACTCGCTCATTCCTAGACATATGCGACTCGTTCGACTAGTTCGGGTACCAGGTCATAGAGGTTTATCTCTCAATGAGCATGCTGATGCACTAGCTGTATCTTCCCTTGATTGTCCTGTTTTACCTATTTCGCATACTTCAGATTATATCACAGCAGCACGCTTTGAAAAACGCACAACGGCCAACAACTTAAAAAAATCTCCTTTGTTTTTATCAGACTATTGTTAAGGCCGAAGGAGGAATTTGCTTATGGCATCCCACCGCTGCCATCAGTTGTTATGGGTCGGAAGGAGGAAGTTTCTGATGGCATCCCCCTCGATAGATGAGTCGCCGAGGTCATCAGGCACCACTGCTGCTCGCAGGGACGACGAAAGGGTCCGCATTTTAAAGTCAGGACCTCGCCGTTGCTTGCCGCCTGGTCTGGGTAATTGCCGAAATCTTCGGCAGCGTCTGGCAGACTACGCGCCTAAGGGGCTGAGAGCCCCCCCCCCCCCCCCCCCCCCCAGTAGACCGGCTTATGCACAATGGTGTCTGCCCAGACGAATCGCTGGGCCAAACGTAACAGCTCTTCCGCCGCCCGGCAAATCTCGACTGGCCAGCGGTCCCAACCACTGGGCACGAAGAGAATGGCTGGTGACGAGGACGATGGCCTGACTTTGACCCTCCAGCTGCGAACTCGTAACCAACTCCCAAACCAGCTCACAATGATCGACAACAGCAAGGCTAACCACACAACACAATACCATGCTGCAGTCAAGCACATTGGACCCGCTTAAAACCCTCCAGGCTTCTCAAGAAACACAAACAAAAGAAAAACCTGTACGCTAAAATTTTGAGACAATTTGGTGCCGCCAAAGTTACAACAATCATGGACGTAGAGGTGCCTACCACAGATGGAACAAATTGCCGTGTGAGAAAAGCACACAAAGGCAAATACAATTTGGCCCCAAATAACGATAATTACACTCTTTCAAAACTCATTTTCTCCTGACATCCGCCCTATTATGTTGTAACTAATCTGATAACTCAACACTAACTTAATAAAACGCAACTACATGGTTTTCATACAAATGCTGTCAGACCCTATACACGAGGTACTTGTGCACATTCTTTATTTTCTCCCTACATACTTTCAAGGCAAAGTCGTGAGTACCTACTTGTAGGACACCCTGACACCAATGAAAACGCACTCGCAACAGATCAAACTGAGTCCTCTAAATCCTAGAATTGTGTCTGTAGCCTCAAAATTTGGTGAACACAATGCCCTCAGCTCAAGTGATCATATGATCCCTAAGAAATCACAAACATAACAAAATGAATGGAATAAATCTCTCATACTACACGCCCATTTGTTGAATGTAGCTTCATGTCAGCCCATGTTTTTAAAGAACGCACATGACTTTGCTGTGCGCCCTAGCACGACATCTTACTCTCATCCAAAGAGCGCTAGCATACTAACACACACCTAACCAAGGTAAATCCCTAAAATCAAGGCATTGCTAAACATGCATCTTAACGCAAATGTTCACAAAGAACCAACCGCAATGAAAAATAACACTAGATTTTACACACTTCCAGAGCAGCTAGCAAAACCTGCCTAAGTTTTTGCACTAAAAATCATGTACCGAATGATTCTAAAACATGAGCATTTCGAAAATCGCATTTGGTTTTATTCGAAAACATTCCTTGAGAAAGCCCATTTAGTTTCTTAAGACGGTCGACCATCTCGCGCTAAACCAAGGGGCACAACGCATACAAGCTTCGGCTCCGCTCAACATCGATACCACGCTTTCAAAATTTGTGGCTCGAACAAAACTTCGTCCACTACTAACGTGCTCTTATAAAAAGAAAAGCTCATTGCACGCAGTCGGCTGACCGAGGTGAGTTACTGCTTCCGCATCCCGCTCAGCAACTTAACTCGAAACTCTTACAAAGTTTACAAAAAAAAAGTACTGAAGTGAAAAACTAATTAAACAAATAAGCCAAGTAGATGACACAGGAATACTATTTTTTAAACAAAAAGTTAAGCAAGCCAGCATGCTTCTAAGAACATTCCTTTGTACGACTCACCAGCTTACAGTTGTCCCTCACTTCAATCGCACTCGTGGTGGTCGTGGTCTTGGCGGATTTCGAGAACGCCCGAGTCCACAACGTGCACGTGCTACCAGCTGAACGGCAGCGTTACGCCTCATTCGCGATTTCAGCAGACTTGTGTCAATCTGGCGGAGGGGACCCCAGGAATGCGTAGGAAAGAGTGGCCATGCCCTCTTGGGACTGGCTCCCGTGGGGGGCTTAACTATCGTGGCCCTTCCTCTAGCACATGTTCGACACTCTTGCCCACGCAAAGCCCGGAATCTCCACCGCACATTCCGTCGCGAGGATGCGCGCTGTAGACTACCATTTCGCCGCTTGTGCCTTACTGCACGACCCAAAGACCCTGTTGTTGAACTGGCCAATGACCTACCCTTGTCCCGTTCGCCCGGCCGGTTGCCGCCTTTTATATTCCTTAGTCGCTCCGCTTTCTTGCGGCAACGTTTGCGACCAAACTTCCCCCCACTACTAGGAATTCGCCTAGGGTTGCGTCATCGGCTGTTCTACAGCTCAAGGGTGCTTCTGCACCATTGGCCACAATATTTTGGCAGTCCGATTTCCTAGCACTGTTACCATGTCGGGCCGATTCACCTGTGATAACTTTGTACTCACGCACCCAACTAACCTGGTGCCTCCCATTTTATTTCATTTGCGAAGGACCCGCTGTTCCTTTTCTTTCGTCCGGCAGTTCAGACGCATACAAGTGAACTTTGACGCCGACACAAAATTCGTAGTTCTGCTTGCTGCGCTAATAGGCTTGCGTAGAGCTGCTTGTCTGACTCGCGGCTCTCCGACGTCTCTTGCGTCTGCGCCACTTTTTGCGACTCGTTTCGGAGCTCCCCGCTCGCATCTCAAACTCGCTCACCCTCTCACAGCGTTTGTCAGCTGTCTTGCCCGCGCAGGCTAAATGATTTTCTAAAGAAACATCTGTTTCACATTCTAGACTGGCGGACAGCGTAACACACTGAAGAACAATGCCGCTGTTTCTCGTAGAAAAATCTTGCTCGCATTCATGGGAGCTGTCCACAAGCGCACGGTTCTCATCATCTACTTTCGCTGCTTCTCCAGAGCTTTTTCGGTGTTCTTGACTTCTTCAACCTCATTTGCAAGATCCATCGTCACGAAAAACACAGTTGAGGTCTGTCCCAGCCTTCCTACAGCTATCCTAGCTGTTTCGATAGCATTAAACTGGCACAGCGCCTCGTCGCAATCGCTCTGGCCTTCGTCGGCCTTTCTACGCAGCGCAGCATCTTTAGCAGCACTCAAATTTTAGTTCTTCATCGAACCAGCTGCTATCCTTAAACGTGCTAGCCTTATCTACGGCTATCAACTGCACCTCACTTATGTTTTTCTCGCACTTATCGTGTGCTACAATAACGGATGGCTGAAACTTCCGCCGCATTGCTTCAACTTTACGTTCCAGAAATTTAATCTCCAAGTCGCGTGCTTGATCACGCTCTTTTCTATCCCTCCTTTGCTTTTTCACTCTTTCTTTTCTCTCTCTTCTTTCCTTTTCTTCCCTTTCTTTTCTATCTCTTCTTTCCTTTTTCTCCCTTTTTTTCTCCTTTTTTGTTCAATTCTTTCCGTTTCTTTTTTTTTCTCGTTTCTTATTTCGTTACTACAACCTTTTCAAAGCTTTTAACGCGTATCTAATATCCTCCTGACTGGCATTTAGCGAAATTTGCTCTAAAATTTGTGACATGTTCATTCCTTCCTTAATCTTAATACCAAAGTCTTCACAAATGTACAAAACACCATCTTTTAGCAGTGTCTTCACCTCCATGATTGCCGTTATACTTTGGTCCTGCATCTCACACAAATGTAGGGGATCCCTCTAACACACAAATAGGTGATCTCCCTAACTCACACACAATCCAGCTTCTAATAAACTCACATTCACAAAGTGAAGCCTGGAAAGTAAAGCAAGGACCAAGAACTCACCACAGCACAGCACCATGTCGTGAAGTCCATCCTACCGCTGCCACCAGTTGTTATGGGTCGGAAGGAGGAAGTTGCTGATAGCATCCCCTCGCCAGATGAGTCACCGAGGTCATCAGGCACCGCTGCTGCTCGAAGGGACGACGAAAGGGTCCGCATTTGAAAGTCAGGACCTCGCCGTTGCGTGCCGCCTGGTATGGGCAATTGCCGAAATCTTCGACAGCGTCTGGCAGACTAGGCGCCGAAGGGGCTGAGAGTCCCCCCAGAAGACCGGCTTATGCACAATGGTGTCTGCCCAGACGAATCGCCGGGCCAAACGTAACACTACTTACAGCTAAAGTTCCCTTGGAAGAACAAGTGGTGTTCATCAATAAAGGAAGAAATAGGAATTACCAGACTGCGTTGTCCAGTCCCTAATTGAACTGTTACCTTCACAGGTCGGGTCTGGCACAGTCGCCTTTGTGCCTTTATTGTAATGAGAGTGAATCTTTGGAGCACATCTTTTTGTCATGCTGAAAATTTAAAGGTCAAAGGAAAAAACTACTAGAAGAACCCCTACAAAAGTTGGACATAAACTTGACACTTGTGATTCTTTCATTTGGCGCAGTTGCATTTTGTTTCAGCCACAGGAGCGTTTTTACAGCTGTTACAAATTTCTTACGAGAACTTAAAAGAATGAATTGCTAAAAATAAATAACTTCCGTTGTTTTAGGTATAGAATTTTTTTCTTTTTTGTGTGTTTATAATATTTTTCTTTTCAAGGTTTTTCGTTTGTGTAGAAATCTAACACCTTTAAATTATTACCTATATTACCTAATTATTCCAACCCTCCCTTTCGAGAAGTGAATTAATTTAAAAAGCAAGGCACCGTCCCATTCATGGCCTATTCCCCTAGGTGGGTTGCGCCAAGGTGTTGAGGAACCAACCAACCAACCAAACCCATTAGCAGCCTTTGGCATGTACATAGAGCACTATCTGACAAGAAAGAGTTCCTACGTTTTACTCGCTGGGCGAAACCTCCTTGGTTTTAGAAAAGTTTAGCGAGCGCTAGGCCGCAGTGCCATGAATACAGTGAACTAGTATATACCATGAACTCGAGGTGGTTAAGGTGGGAAGTAGACACGAAGCGCAAGCCGTAAGAAAGTGTGTTTGTGTCAACTATCGTTTAGCCCTTGGAATGTCCGCTGCATGACGGTGCTTCTATATGGAAAATAATGATGAAAAGACGCGAGATGGTGGTACTTGGAGTGTTGAATAGATTTACAAACAGACACACACACATGTGTGTGGATGGACGCATGGATGGCTGCACGGACGGATATACGCATGGACGGACGCAGGGGCGGATGCATGGACGAACGCAGGGACGGACGCACAGATGGACGTGTGGACGCACGAACAGACGCACGCATGGACGGGCGGATGGACGCACGGATGGTCACACAGACGGACGCATGGACGGATGAAAGCAAGAACGAATGGACGGACGGGTGCTTCACCCCACTCTCCATCATTCCCTCCGTGGATATGCTGCCATTTTTTTCTAAACACAATTGTTACCCCCTTTTTCTAAACAGAGAACACGTTTCTATCAGCCGTATTTAAATGTTTGTGAGTGACTGATCTGGTCCTGTTTTATGTGTGAATCATTTCTGAGCAAACTTCGGCGACTTCGAGCGTATTTATCTATCTATCTATCTATCTATCTATCTATCTATCTATCTATCTATCTATCTATCTATCTATCTATCTATCTATCTATCTATCTATCTATCTATCTATCTATCTATCTATCTATCTATCTATCTATCTATCTATCTATCTATCTATCTATTTAACTAACACGTTTGTAACCAATTGTGTTTTGTTGCATCTATTCCATTGTTATACCTGTAGTGAAGAGGAATGCCCACTACTGCAGCGAGATCGACACGTTTGCGCGAGGCACGAGCAAGGACTGCGCGGTTGCTGCTGCGACGACGCCCGTATAACTGATCAGCTCTTGCTGCTTCTGTCCCTACGCTGCTACCACTTTTCGCCTTGCATTTGCATTATATTTTGGTGGAGGTTGCTGCGGTTTTCCCCGACCCCGCGATTTCGTAGCTAAAAGCTGCCGTCCGTCATGCCTGACGACACACCCCCTCGGGCTTCGCCAACCAAGGGCTGTCCCGGTGCCCATCTCCTGCGAAAACCCGACATCTTCAGCGGCGCAGACGAGAAAGACGTTTAGGATTGGCAGGAATCTTATGAACAAGCCAGCGCTACCAACAAATAGGATGATGCAATGAAACTCGGTACTGTGATGTTTTATTTAACGGATGTCGCCAAGCTGTGGTACAGAATCCTCGAGATGGACATTCCTACTTGGACGACCTTCAAGACCTGCATCACAGCTGTTTTTGGAAGCCTTGGAGTGCGCAAACTTCACGCAGAACAACGCCAACGAAGCCGGTCCCAAAAACTGGTGAGGCATTCACCAGCTACATTGAGGACATCCTCGACCTCTGCCGGCGTGTTGACCCGACAATGATGGAAACTGACAAGGTACGACACAATATTGAAGGCATTTCCAACAACGCCTTTCAAATGCTCCTCTCCAAAAACCCTGCCAAGGTTTTGGAACTTATCGAGTTGTGTTAGAGTTTTGACGAGCTACGGTGACGGCATCTTTTCACGCGACGCCCTAACGTCCCGGATAACACCCTCTCAAGCCTGACAACCACCTATGATCTTCAGTCGCTGCTATCGCAAATCAGGGAGTTTGTTTGTGCTGAAGTCACTCGTAAGCTGTCGCTGCTATCGACAGTCGGCCAACCACAGTCACCTCTTCCAGCAAACCTTCGCAGGCCATCCAGGAGCAAGTTTGCGTCGCTCGGCCATCTGCGTGCGACACTTCGCCGTTGCCAACTCCTGTGGCCTGTGCCGAGGTGAATGCACCTCTAAGTTAGGCCGAGGTTGCCGCAAGGCCACCTGTTCAGACTTTCAGGTCACTACTATCAGCCGTGCCCACTCCTCGGTTCGCTAAGCCAAAGTCTCTCCAGAGTAGTGGACAATGGCGTACACCCGACAATTGGCCAATTTGATTTGCCTGTGGCCTGCCTGGCCACACAGTGCGATACTGAGGTCGGTGTGTCCCTGCCTATCACCAGAACTACCACCAGAACTTCGAACCTGCCCCTTATGTGCTACTGCGCCCTTCATTCGCAGGCTCTGGGCACCCCGACCAGATGTCATCGTACGCCGACCACCACTCTCCTGTCAGCCGTCGCTCGCCGTCGCCTCGACACCGCTTGCCATCGCTGATGCGTCGTCGTCCATCATAAACGGAGCGGGAAAACTGATTGCCGCTGTTCCAGAGGCAGGAACTGCGTCATCCGCGAAAAGACCAGGGCCTCTCTCTTCACCGACGAATTTTCTGGACGTTCATGTGGACGGCGTCACTGCACTTGCTCTTGTTCACTCTGGTGCCACAGTTTCAGTGATCAGTGCCAGACTCGGCCGCTTGCCGAAAAACGTTATGACGCCACTATCAAATATATCGCTTCGTACAGCAAGCGCAGAGCACGCCACGCCGGCTACTACCTGTACTGCTCGCATCGCGATTGACGGCCTCATCTATGTCGTCGAATCGCTAGTGTTGGATTCCTACTCCCATGACCTCATTTTGGGTTGGGACTTTCTCTCCGCACATAGGCCGTCATCGACTGCTCTCGCGCGGAGGTTGGAGTTGAATTGTTTAGCGACGCTCCTTTATATATGAACGCTCTTGAAACCGGGGACAAACTATTTGCTGCTGAAGACGTTACCACACCGCCGCACTCTTTTGCCCTTGCCATGGTGTCTTGCAACGCGCTCGCCGAGTCGAGTGCCCTTTTCACGCCATCTGCCGATTTCGTTCGTCGCAAGTGTTTGCCGCGACCTCATGCCTTTTTAGAACTTCATGATGGCGTCAGCAGACTGCTCATTGGAAATCTGATGTCATGTCCTCTAACACTACTTCGGGGCGAGTGCGTCGGGCATGTTTACCGTCTCGACCTTTCTGCAATTATCGACATGCCGACTGGTTCTTTCACCGAATACGAAGTCGCTAAGTTGACCTGTGCCTCTTCGCCGCAGACAACTAGACCTGATACTGAGCAGCTCCATCGCCAACACGTTGGCCGTTTCGCAATGTGCTCAGCTTCTACGACTCCTGAACGAGTTCCGTTCTTCCTTTGACTGCCAGCATAGTCCCCTCGGCCGCACGTCAGCAGTTTGTCACCGCATTGACACGGTCACCAACGCACCACTGCGCCAAAGGCAATATCTCGTGTCTGCGACAGAGCGCCAGGTTATCGGGGACAAAGTGGCTGAAATGCTCAAGCGTGGCGTCATCCAGCCATCGAATAGCCCCTGCGCATCTCCAGTCGTTCTCGTTAAGAATAAGGACGGGTCAGTTTGCTTTTGTGTTGACTACCATCGTCTTAACAAAATAACTCGAAAAGACGTTTACCCCTTACCGAGAATCGACGATGCCCTTGACTGCCTCCAAAGTGCGGAGTTCTTCTGATATATTTACTTACGGAGTGGCTACTGGCAAGTCCCTATGGCACCTGAAGATCAGCCTGAAACGGCATTTCTCACACCTGATGGCCTTTACGAATTCCACGTCATGCCTTTTGGTCTTTGAAATGGGCCCGCAGCATTCGAGCGCGTGGTGGACAATCTTTTGCGTGTCCTGAAGTGGAAAACCTGACTGTGCTACTTAGATGACGTGGTTATATTTACGCCAGATTTTCCCACACATCCCCGCAGGCTAGATGAAGTACTACAGTCACTAACTGACGCCGGCCTTCAGCTAAACTTGAAAAAATGCCGCTTCGGTCCAAATAAGCTCACGATCCTTCGCCATGTTGTCTCTAAAGACAGTATTCTTCCGGACACCGCCAAGCTTCAGGTGGTTTCAGAGTACCCTAAACCTGCATCTCTGAAAGATCTGCGCAGCTTCCTTGCCTGTGCTCGTATTTCTACCGCTTTATTCGGAATTTCGCGATGATCACCGCCCCATTGATTGAACTTTTACAGAATGGCACGAAAAGTTACGCTTGGTCACCCGTCTTCGATGGTGCCTTCAAAAAGTTGCGCCACCTGTTAACCTCACCGCCAATCTTGCGTCACTTCGACCCGGCTGCTCCGATTAAAGTACACACCGATGCCAACGGTGTTGGACTCGGCGCTGTGCTCGCGCAGCGCAAATCGGGATTCCAGGAGTACGTATTGTCACATACTCAAGCCGTACCCTCATTAAAGCGGAGAAGAATTATGGGACAGAGAAGGAGTGTCTGGCAATTATATGGGATCTAGGTAAATTTAGACCGTACCTATATGGTCACCCTTTCGAGGTAGTCACCGATCACCATGCACTTTGTTGGTTATCCACGTTGAAGGACCCCTCCGGCTGTTTAGCTCGCTGGGCTTTGCTATCGCAAGAGTTGACATGCGTGGTGTCTACAGGGCGGTCTGGCCGACGTCACACTGATGCCGACGCCCTATCGTGTTCATCTGTATTCATTGTATCATGATATCGCATGAGTTGTTGTGTACACGTATGCCAACATTGTCATGTATATTAGAGCAATGATGTCTTCATTGCAACGCATGCCCCAACGCGGTGGTCTAGTGGCTAAGCTACTCGGCTGCTGACCCGCAGGTCGCGGGTTCGAATCCCGGCTGCGGCGGCTGCGTTTCCAATGGCGGCGGAAATGTTGTAGGCCCGTGTGCTCAGATTTGGGTGCACATTAAAGATCCCCAGGTGGTCGAAATTTCCGGAGCCTTCCACTACGGCTTCTCTCATATTCATATGGTGGTTTTGGGACGCTAAACCCCACATATCAATCAATCATTGCAACGTAGTGATGTTTGTCATGGTACATAAATGTGCCGAAGTTTACGTACCCTATTAGTGGAATGTTATGAAACCTTTGTTTTTTGTACATAGTGTAAATAAACTTCTCCTAAACAAACGTTTTCTAAACACGAACACATGAACACATTTTTTTCACTTCAACACTTACTTCTCGATCACTTGACGATTCTGTTGACATGGTATCCATTTTTAACTTACTTTAACGCTTGCTTTCATGTTAATTCATATTTGAACAACTTCATTTGACCTGTCACCTTAGTTCACCTTTACTAACGCTTCATCCACCTTATGTCCCAGTGATGAGACTTACACTCACTACTTAAGTTCGTCCACCCATCTGCCCCTAGAAAACTCTATGGTGAAGCTTCCTGTCTGTGTTGTACTTCCCACCGTCACTTGTCATCATCGATTATTCACCATTTGTTCCCACATCTGTGTTTATCGATGGCGAACCCTACATTATCTGTTGCGATCGATTTTATTGCATTTTAGAGTGGGAGCTTTATAGGGTTAGCTTTGTAGAAATTGGGGCGTTGGTTTCGGCGGTGGCTTCATTAGTTGGGGGCCAAAAATCGGCGTTTTTCATACGAAAAAATTCAAGATATATAAAGATAGGTAAGGGACTTTTGGCCCTAGTGAGAATCGAACCCAGCCCTTCTGCCTGGTTCTACAATAGAGACCTGCCACAGATTCGAAATGCTGTAAAAGAAAGCTGTAATAATTACATCTACTGAAAGTTACGTGTCTCCTTAAAGTATGTGATATTGCTTGGTGGAGTCAGTGAATCACACCAAGAAAGCTCTAATAATGACATCTACTGAAAGTTACGTGTCTCCTTAAAATATGTGATATTGCTTGGCGGAGTCATTGAATCGAACCAAGCGCTCTTGGCATGTGAAATGCGCTATGAATCAGTGGATCAAAGCTGCCCGCCGGTTGCAAAGTGTGCAGCTGCACGTGGCGCCTAAGGTAGGTGTAGAGGGTACTTCAGCAAATGATAAAAGAAATAATTATGGCGTGGTAGGCAATTCGCTACTGCACTTGCAGTGCACACTCTATGATAGTTCGAAACGGCCGATTTCACGCGCAAAATGGTTATTTTTCTTGCGGCACGGGTGACGGCTACACGTACGAGGCGACGCAATCGCTCCTTCGCGTTTCACTTTTGAAGACGTAGCTCAAGTGTCCTCGAACTTTGTTGTCTAACTTTAGGGCCGTTAATTTGGTAATGCGTCTGAAGGGTGTGAGTTTGTTCTAGTTGAGGAGTCACATCTGTATTCACTGGATAGTTAGAGGATTCCGCATGCCTCTGTGAGCAGCGACGCCTGCCTCCACTGCAGGGAAGCCCTGCATGAATAGCACTATACCACACAAAACTATCTGGTAATCTAGTTATATAGCGCACCTCCCCTGTTCTGGAGAATGTAAACAAAAGCACACTGTGAGGTAATAAGGTGTAGCGCTCTCTTACCATCAAAGACTTAATTATAAGAACTTTATTTATAGGTCACATAACATGAAGCAAGTTCGTAGGTCCATCTCATTTGTTAAGCTTCTCTTCCAGGGTTCCAAACAGATTGAGAAAACAAGAAATAATGTATATAAGGCGTAAATGGTGTACACCAGCTTAGCTTGCTACAGTCTACAGCCTATGTATCACGCTATACAGGCAGTGTGGGAGCTAATGAGCTGCCACAATCTCGCTGCACCATGTTTTGCTTCCAATTCGACCTTCACCTTAGTACACAATTAACAATAACGTGCTACGATGCAGAATACTGAATAAACTCGTGCTTGGCTCTGCCGAATGGGGCCAGTCATGAAGTTTGTGGAGCTCGAACAGCGTATGTGCGACGCATACGGGCTCCTTACGGCTTCGCGTTTTGCAAGTGAAAAGGGCAAGCGAGGAACCCTCTAGCTCACGTTCGCTGTTCTTTCATTTTGACAGCAGAACGTTCTTGCCCGACTTTTGCATAATAAACTTTTGCTGCACTTCACCGAACGACCTCGATGGTGTGAACACGTGTGCTCATGAAAGTGCTCCATATGTGCGAGTGAGGCTGTTTTCGTTGCGGCTTTGACAAATACAACGGCTAGCGAGAACTGCCCGCAGTGATTCGTGACATGAGGCCAAAGTCCAACGGTGCGACACAGCGACCCGTGAGTTTGCGAGCGATGTACAGATTGAACGTGCAGAGGGAGGGATAAAATATTTCGCGCATTTCAGTTATGCAGCGCGAGTCGCGATATCTCTACGCAGGGCATGTTCCACGATCGAGGTGCTCTTCTTGAATTTAAAATTTTTCCGTAGGAAACTAAGACAACCTCGAATGCACTTTCGCCGTTTTTATTTGAAACTTTATGTAATATTTGGCTTAAACATCTTTGTTCAGAATCTGTTTTTATTCGCGTAGATTTAGAGGATGGGCAAAGGGTTAAGAGGGCGTAAGTCCTAAGGAAGTTAAGATTGCGATATTTTTTCAATTTTTCAGCTGTGGGTTATAACGCTTCTCTTCAAGGAGCCCTGAGCTGCTCCTCGGGCTTAGTGAAAAAAAAAAAAACATGTTTTACGAATAGCAAACCATGCTGTGAACAGTTCGGCCAAATTTTGTAGTTGTGTGTGACACACGTAGAGAGTCCAAGTGGGGCGCTAACTGACACTTTCCCATGTTTTCTATCTTCAATCAGAGTTCCCAGCGTCACTCATTTCGGAGGGTTGGGTACAAGCTGTACAACTGTCAGCACTGTTGAAAAGAACACTCAGCAGCACGGCTTGGACCGGCTGGGAATATTTCCTCGGTATGCTTGCGGGAGCTGACGATAGCTAAACGAGGTTGTAAGACCAAGATAAAGGTCGTGTTTAAAAACTGGATATCAAGACCATTATTCAAGACCTGATTGTAAAGCCTTATTGCAAAACCCTGATTGCTGGAACAGATTCAAAGACAAGATTCGGGGACATATTTGCAAGATAGTATTCAGAGACGGACTTTTAAGATGAAATTTGACGATCATATTTAGATACAGAACTTCAAGATCGGGTTTCACTTCTGGATTTGTGGACTGGCTTCCATGACGAAGTTTCAATACTGGATTTCAAGACCAGATCTAAAGACCAGACTTCAGAGATGACTTTAAGATCAGGTTTTAAAATCGAATTCATGGCCAGACTTCAAGATAGGATTCTATGACTGGGTCGTTATAACGGGCTGGAAGACCGGGTTACATGGCCGAATTTTATGAGGTGATTGCTACGACGATTTTACGACGAAATTTATCAAACGTGCTTTAAGACAGTTTTTTTGAGGCTGGTTGTCAAGACTGGGTTTCGAAGCTGGACTTCACGATTGAAATGCGGCACCTGAAATGAAAGCCGCACAGTAAAAATTTTTACACCCAGAAGGGTGTAAATGAGCTTGTCCCGTGGACGACACCCTAAGGGTGTTAATTCAGCACCTTCCAAAAAGGGTGCTTTACCATGCACCCTTAGAATAGGGTGTACATGTAAAAAACTGTAGGGTGTTAAAAAAACACCCTTAAGAAAGGGTGCCTTCGATGTCCATCACTTTTTTAGCACCCTCTGAGGAGGGTGCGAGAAGGGTGCACAAGGGTGTTGAGTGCCCATGGCAGGGGTGGCGAATACTGCCACCAACAGATATCAGCATGCACTGATTAAACACTACTTGAAGAAAGTGGTCCTGATTATCGATGGCGCACCACCTGTCGAGCTCCATTCATTGCGTGTGGGCAAAAATATAAACGCGTACAATCGTGTATGAACTTGTGCTGGATCTATATATACTTCAGTGTATATGCATAATGTGCGTTACAGAAAATGAAGCCTTGCTGCCCTTGCATATTGCGTTTATTTAATAGGCTAATAAAACATGAACTTTTCTTCTGCCACACAACTTTTTCACCAGATGTACGTTCATGTATACGTACACTACAAATGCAACACCTCAAATGTTTATTATATCATTTCAGTTTCACTTTATTGACAATTCTTTGCAACATACAATTACACTGGTTTCAGTTTAGTATACTGCTTCAAGTACATAGAGACTACAAATGAAATACACACTAATATATCCCTATAATTCTTTCAAGTATCTAAAATCCCAGTGGTTTTCAGTTTAATACTCCTTCGTGTACACAATCGGTTAATAGGAATGAAATACAGGCAAATATATACTTATGATTCTTTCAAATGTATACAATCACCATGATTTCACTATATACACCTTCATGTACACAATCGTTCCCAAGAAGTGATGCACACAAAAATATATATGGATAGTGTTTTCAAATGTATACAATCACAGTGGTTTAAGCTTTGTATTCCTGGATGTATAACAATTGGTTATGAGAAATAATGTACATGCAATCATATACGGGTTTTCGCACATATAACTTTAGCGAATACTTAAGAAACCAATACAATGATCAGAAACACAATATGCTAAAAACGAACACAAAACTGAGTCAGGACACACAAAAAACAAAAGAGGTAATGCATAATTATGGCTAATGACACAGCTGGGTCACTTTATGCCAAATGTCCCAGCCATTTTGGCAACCATCTCAAATGTATTCGAAAAACTCGTGCTGCATTGAAAATAGTGAACTTCTGGAATATTTAGGAGAGGAAAAATATTTGGTCGCGTGGCTGCCTTCTGAACTTCCTGGAATGCCGTCTAGGTGTTGTATGTGAAAAATTTTATTTTAAAAGCACCGCTCCTTCTTTCCATACGAAACTCCGTCTACGTGTTACGTAACAAGAGCTTAATTTGGGAGAGTTGGTTCATCGTGGTTGTGTGCTAGTCACAGCGCGACAACTTTAGGAAGAGACAGAAAGGACAGGAAAGAGCACAGACTGTCAACTGAATTTAATGAATGTGCTACGAGCGCTTTTATACGGAGTACAAGAACCGTGTTCATGCGCGACGACACGTGTGACCACTACAAAATAATTTCAACTGTGAGAAGAATACTCCCTCTCGGAAAGGATAAGTGAACGTGTAGTGATGCACTGATCATTGGTTTACCTGATAAAAAATATTTCTACAAACGTTAAATTGGCATTAAGTAAACCTATTCTCGTGACAAATGGGGCAAAATTGACTATTCCTGTTGCTGTTTAGTACACACACTTTTGAAAGCTTGCAAGGGGTGGAAAACAACACGCTAATATCATATCTGCTGGCTAATTTTCTAGTTGTGAGACACGTGATGTGGTATAACATGCAAAGGTTTTGGTCATTGTTTTTTGTTGGTCCTGTTTTCTTTAACTTTACTTTCTGCAGGAGGGTTTTGCAAACGGGTGTGAAGATTCTGTTGGGATACCCAGCATCTTTTAGTCTTTTAATCTGGTTTTTAAGCCTGACCTCACCCTTGTGCTAACATGACTTCTGAAGGGTGGCCTGAATACATGTGGTATCAATTCCTCTTTCTATTAATTTTGAATGCCCACTATCAAAAGGCAGAACATTCTTAGCACTCCTGGGCTGATAGCACCAGCCAATACCCCAACAGCATCATCACACTTGTTTGCGAAACCCTCCTGCAGAAAGTAAAGTTAAAGGAAACAGGACCAAAAGAAAAAGAGAATGACCAATCACCTTTGCATGTCAGATGGTACTACGTACATAAGGTGTCTCACAATTTTAGGAAAAGAGCCAGCAGATATGACATTGTTGTTTTCCACCTCTTGCAAGCTTTCAAAAGTGCATGTACTTACAGCAACAGGAATAGTCAATCTTGCACCATTCGTCACTAGAATAGGTTTACTGAATGCCAATCTAATGTGTATGAGATACCGCTAACACGTGGAAAAGTAAACATAGGACAAACTGGGCAATGCTTCAATTATCAAGCAAGACAGCATGCTTCAAATGTTAAGAAGGGCTATAGTAATCTCATGACCGGACACCGTAAAGAATGTAAGTGTAGTCCTAGGTTTCATAAAACACGGTTTTTGAAAAAAAGCAAGCAGAAAAATGAGAGATTTTAGAACTCTTTATCAGGAAGGCCAAGGATCAATGCATCAGTACATCTTCACTTATCTTTTCCGAAAAAGAGTATTCTTTTCTCGGTTAAAATTATTTTGTCATGGTCACACATGTGTTGTTGCAGATGAGCCCTGGTCTTGTGCTCAGTATAAAAACGCTCGTAGCACCTTCAATAAAATTCAGTTGACAGCGCTCTTTCCTGTCCTTTTTGGGATGAGATTTTTATTACAGAAAAGAATTTCATTTTCTTACAGTTTAAGTATAATGATGAGTTTTCATTGTATCACAACATGGAGCAAATTGCATCTCAATACAAACAAAAATCACGATTTTGTGAAATTCGTGATATTTTCTCGTATATTTCAGCAGCTTGAGAGGTATAAAGATATTTTTTTCTCAGAATATACCTTCTTTGGAGTAAGTATTCACTGCTCAGATATTCATACAAAGTGCAATATTGCAATAAAAAATGCAAACATAACACATTTTGGCTTTTTCTTGGAAGCGAATGTGGCAAAAAAATTGCACTATTATTATTGAGATTCAAATACCTTACAGAAGCACATTTACTTAACAGGTAGACCGGATCTGCTTTAGAAAAAATAAGCGGTAGTTTTAAAACAAAATTGTCCACAAACAGCACACAGACGGCATTATGCCAGGAAGTTATAAGCCAGCCACATGAACAAAACTTTTTTTCTCGCTGAAGTATTCTAGCAGTTCACTGTTTTCAACGCAGTAAGTCAGCACATTTTTTTTTTCAAATACAATTCAGATGGTCGCCAAAGTGGCTGGGACGTTTGGCATGGAATGGTCCAGCTACATTTAAGCAAAATAACTTACACAAATAACAATATTTGTTCATCTACCATGAACACACTAGAAAAAGTTGTTCAGGCATTGTGACACTAAAATTTTCAGCGTCATACTGCCTGAACAACTTCTTTGATAAACTCCAAACTCACGCCGAGAAAAAGCCGCTCAATCACGGTGGTTGTTAAAGGCCTTGCGGCCGTAGACAATGTTGAAAATAAAAAAAAATCAACTCATCAGTGCTGTCACTCCTTCCTTCTTCGTCATTACTGACACGGAAGATTTTTCGGTTATCCATGTGGAGGTTCAGGAAGTAGGCTTGCTCTAGGCTGGGTCCAGGGTAGACTAGGCAGAACGTCAGCGGCACCCTCTGATCCTGTAATAAGAGCAAATATGACTTCTCATAAAAATTTTCGTGCTGTTCTGGCAGCACCATATATAAAGAATGTGTAGTGTGTATCCTTCGAAATGGCGTGTAATTGACATTACACTGAACTCGAAGCATACAACCCATACATTCCAATAATTTCGTATGATAAAGATAGGAGTTTTCCAGCATACAGCGAATTCCCGAAATGAGGTGAAGGGTAAGACTACAGCTCAAAAATGGCACTTACGAAAGCCTGAACGCACTTAGGAATCAATAAGAATCAAATTCCTTCTAGGGTAGTGAGCCAGTGTGAAAAACAATTCTTAAAGTACAACGTTTAGAACATGTAGCATTAATCAAAACGCACAAGAAACTTACCTCTTCATGTACAAACAGTGAAGACATCTCTGCTTTCTCTTTTACATGAGAACAAATGATCTTGGGCGTGGCACTAGCGAAGAGGTCTGCAAAAAAAAGTAAAAGATTTACTTACTTAAATCACGCCTCTAACAATCTGAGGAACTGTTACAAGTCACCAATCAGTGCAATTCTGACTGCCTCTATAAGGGCATCAAAAATGAACAATTTTCTCGTTCTTTCTACTCTCACAAGACGCTCCGTCAATGGAATCTAATCCAAATTTGACGCTGTGCTTCCTATTTGCCTGCTTTCTAGACGTAGGGCTGCGAACATGTGTTTTGTTCACCTAATCTAGCACAGAAATTCGTCATCTATAATTCAATCATCTTAATTCACTGTAATTTGATAAAAGATGTGATAGCTCGTCCAGTTTTTAAAGAGTTGCGGGCCTGCAATAGGCACTGCCTTGCACGTATGAAAGTACTTCTTTTAAAAAAAAATTCAAAGCTTGCTTTCAGAAAAAGCGTCTGGCATATTTCGACAACCAAGCCCATCCTCTGATGGCAATCAGGGGCACGCTATTAGCGATTATTGACTACGAAATTTACAAACGTAACCCGTGCCTAAATACTCAGTTAAACACAATCACGCAAGTAAGAGCGCTCGAACGACACCAACGCGCGCGGACGCCGACTACGTTGCAGCAGCCATGACTTATGCTAGAGAAACCGCACATAGCTCCAACAGTCACGTATACTCTCTCGATTCTGTCATAACGCCGAACATTATCGCAGATGAAAGCGAAGCACAAAAACAGCAAACAGAAACGAGGGAAAACAACGCACGGCGATGGCCACAACAACGCGCCTTTGGAAGTCTGCTAGATCTTTCCCTGTTGCTGGTGGCACTTGTCCTAAATAGCTTAAAAGACCGAGGCGCACGTGCTGGGAGCATCGCGGCATATCAGCACCTCCAACTATACCATACCGTCTTTAAGCAAAAAAAAAAAGCCATTTCGTACAGTGCGCCTCTGTACATAATTTTTGCTTTTTCTTTCTTTTTTGCGCTTACACCTACAGAAGCACGTTGCACATTTGAGTATTAATAGAAATGTTATTACGATGTAGCCCAAAGCACATCTTAAAACAACATCAATCACTTCGTGCAGTGTAGAGACAATGTGCGATCAGCAACTAATCCCGCCCTTGTTAAGTGATCACATCCCTCACTGTATGAGTGATGCAGGCACTTACACAACATCGCGCATAGCAGTGTGAACTCGTTAAGTCCCACGTTTAATCGGGCATCTGCAACAGGCCCGCGAACGCATGCTGTTGTAAATGGCTGGCAGCCTACTTCGGCAGAGCTGCTGCAGGCGCCCAGCTAGCGCTGTATGATTACTACCTAGAAAAACAGTACACTCACCGTTAACAGGCCCACGTTGTCCGTGTCCGCCACTCCATGAATATTCCTTAATCCGAGCGTCACTTCGAACACGGTGCCATGCGTGACCACCATTGAATATGCGCCTGTTCGCTAGAACACACACAGCGACCAAGACCCCCGACCAACGCAACGCATTTGAAAGACTGATGAGACAGAGAGGGCAACACTGAGAGAGAGAAGGAGGAGGCACTGGCGGCGGCGTGGCGGCGCCGCAGCTGTCGCCGCAGGTGTTAGGTGACGCAACTCTTCGCTTATCTACGCCGCCGTTGTGGGAGCAACGCTGGCCGGGTTGAGCGGGGGAGGGGGGGGGGGAGCGGCAAACCCTCCAAGACGGCGTCGAAAGGCAAACGCTATGGCGCATACGGACGGCCGTTCAACGCGGAATGACTCCTTGTAAACGGCCACTCTCCTTCCAGCCAGTCGCACAGAGACGCAGGTTATTTACCAGCCTCGGGTTCTTTGAGTATTTTGACGGAATGCGATTGCAGTGGGCGAAAAATAGTGAAGCAAAACTTGCGCAAAACAAAGTGCACCATGGAATGGCCAGAAACAATAATTATTTCGTACTCGGTGGCATTAGCGGGAGAGCATTGCTACACCTTTTTTCAGAGAAATTTCTTTTTGCATTGTCTGTGTCAGGCGATTCCGCGTATGGTGCCGCAAACACTGAATGCGTAGTCGAAGCTGGAACAAATTAATCCACAGTAGCGGATGTTTAGAAGGCTTGTCATGCACCACGAAACGTGCCGAGGTTGTTATAACAAACTTTTTGCTGACCACATGATCAGCACATAATTCCATATGGTTGCCCAATGAGCTAGCTAAGCACCTGTAGCAAAGGCAGTGCACGTTCTTGTTAAACGTTGTTTATAAACGATGGTTGTGCATAAGTGCAGTGACAGCTTTCCGTGGGAATTGGTCATAACCCACGTTTTCGAGCGTAGAAGCGCCTCAACGGAGCTAATCAGTTACCACAGCAAGTTCGTAAGCAATGATCAGGTACGAAAATGTGCAGCTGTTTTCCATGTACTGAATAGTTGGTGTACAGTGCCTTGACCACCGCCATTTCTTAAGCCACTTCCCATATAGACTCCCAGTCTGAACAGGTGTGGGACCTTAAACACTAAGAAGCAGTGCCCCCCCCCCCCCCCCCGCACACACACACGAAATTTGAGGGCGCACGGGCTGATGCACACGCATACTTATTCACAGGCGCACACACATACACGTATACACACATACGGCAACACACACACGCGACCGTAAACGCACGCATGCATGGGCGTACACATGTGCACAGGCACGCTTAACACAAGCACGGACTCGCACATACACGCGCACGCACACATGCATGGGTGTACACACAATCGCGCTTACACGCGAACACATGCGCAGGCTCACGCACACACACCCATACTCGGGCGAACATTATGTTCCTGTATATAATCCACAGCAAACATGTAGCTTATAACCAACGCTAAGGTGAGCTTTCGTAACGTGGATTGCAGTTAATTGCCATTATAGATGAAACGCGATTTGCTTCTGCTGGCATTCTGCTGTATTCGGAGAGCACCTTCACACATTCTAAGTCAATTAGGCCGTCATTTAACGCAAGGTCCACATACTCGTGCAGTAGCTACGCTGCTCGGCCGCCAATCCGAAGGTCGCGGGTTCGATGCCGGCCGTGGCAGTCGAATTCTGATGGAGGCGAAAAGGTAGACACTGCGCGATATCAGCGCCCATTAAAGAACACCAAATGGTCAAAATCTCTAGAGCTTTCCACTACGACGACCCTCATAATCATATCGAGGTTTTTGAGACGTAAAATACCAAATATTATAATTATGTGTTCTTCTTATGCTGCATATTCCATCTGATGAATAGTCACCTACACCCTTCTCAGGCACAAAAGCACCCTTAGAGCCTATTTTAGGGTGCTATCGAGGCAAGCACCCAAACAAATGGGTGCTTTTTTTTCAATCGACCATTTATGGGTGTTGAAGGGTGTTGCAAAGGGTGCTTTCTCGTTAAAGCACCCTTTTTTACACCCTTTTGGGTGTAAAAATTTTTACTGTGCGGGTTCAGAGACCGGGTTGCCAGGCCAAAATTAAAAGCCGGATTTCTAGAGCAGGTTCTGAGACTGAATTTCAAGACTACAAATTCCTTACACACGTGAATGGACGACGAACACAAATGACAGGCGCAAACATGATTATCATGAAATGCAAGTCATGTACGGTGTAGTTTATCGCCGCCCCATAACGTTGTACAGATTTCAAGTCTAAATTTCAAGTCTGTACGTCAAGTCCAGGTTTCAAGTTCACGTTCGCAGACCATGTTCCAAGATGGGATTTTAAGACCATGTTGCAAGACCAAGTGCCAAGATCTGCAACTGCACGACCAGGTAGCAAGACCTGATTGCAAGACCAGGTTTTAAGACTGAGTAGTGAGACCTAGTTGCAACACCTGGCGATTTTGGGTACAAGCTGTACAACTGCCAGCACTCTTGAAAAGAACGCTCAGCAGCACGGCTTGGACCTGGCTGGGAATGTTTTCTCGGTATGCTTCCGGGAGCTGACGATAGCCAAACGCGGTTGTAAGACCAAGCTGTAAACCTCGCTAAACTTTCATTACGTCGTGTGCAGCTTCGCCTAGCGGGTATGTGCCAGGAATTCGGCGAGTTACGCTACTTTCCACCGGCTGGCTAAAAATGAAGAATCAAGAGCAAGCTCTTCATCCTTTACAATTCACCAAATGCTGGCGTTATGGAGCCAATGAGAAGGAGTGCTTCGAACCAACAAACCTGAAAAAAAAAAGAAAATGAAATTGTGATTACACCGCAGATTAAACACCTGAATGAATCACTGCAACTTGCCAGGGCTTTCAAGGTCAAGAGCCGAATGATGGTGCAACCCGAGTGCTCCGCTTGAGTAAATACAAAGCAGCGAAGGGCTTTACTGGCCTATTAAACATGAAGATTTCAATTTGTTCCAGGCGACGGATACAAGACTTCGCATTCCACACTTGCTAGGCTAAAACATCAACCCTTTGTCACGATTACAAGTAGGTATCACGAGGCATTGAGCAAGGTGTCTGAAGATCAATTTGCGATCCCCGTTTCAAATGTCAGATCGATTGCTTGGCGAGCATTGTGCACTCTCACAGCACGATGACGCCGTACATACTTCTTGCTCCCAAATAAAACATGACCTGGTTTGATGCTACTTTACTGGGCATCCGCCAACTCTGCTAGAGTTAGGTGTTTCTAATAGCAGAGTGGCGCATAATATATGCTATCCTGTCTCAATTCACCTGCGTAGCAGGTCGGCACATTGCTTACATCAGGGGTAGGCAAATGCCGCATTTATGTAGTGAGGAAAACGATAGCGGTGTGCATACCAATACGTACAAAAAGAAAAGCACGAAGCTGGAGAAGAACGACTCTCTATTGCGCAGCCTACAAAGAAGCTGCTTTAGTTACCGTTCATAAACCAGTGGTCTTCGGCTTGTGTTTTCACGAGCCCGTTATGGTGGTCTAGTGGTCAAGGCACTCGGCTGCCGACCGACCCGCCGGTCGCGGGATCAAATCCCGGCCGTGTTTTCGAAGGAGGCGAAAATGATTGAGGCCCGTATGCTGACATTTAGGTGCACATAAAAAAAAAACCCCAAATAGTCGAAATTTTCGGATCCCTGCACTACAGTTTCTCTGATACTCATATGGTGGTCTTGGGATTTTAGAGACAAACAATAATTATTATCGTGTTTTCACAACGTTTGAACTTTTGATGCAATAGAGATGTCGGTGCCTTTGAACGGCAGCTACCCGTTTTAATTAAAGTTCGGAATAGTTAAGAAAGTCACAAAAAAGTGTGATATCGCACTTTCAGACATTTTGAACAAATCAAATGCGAAGTTTGAATTGATTATTTGTAGCATACGAGTAATTTTGCAGACAGAGTCATTTCTTGATGTCAGCGTGCATGAGGTAACGGCGACTCCACTGCGCTTCATAAAATGTGCCAAACTGCTCAACAAGGCATGCAAGCGGTACGTTTCTAAGGCGTTCATTATCGTCAAATGGGGCAAGCTCTTACGTTGTAACGGTAAACGCATGAGGCCTCGATACTACATGTTCGTGTTTTAAATCTCGCCATCTGAACGTTTACATATCTGATATGCTACATCTCAACGTCATAATTATCAGCCTGACTACGTCCACAACAACTTAATGGCCTCTCTCATGTTACTCTACTCAACCCGGTCCCGTACTTTTTGCTGGCGCGTACTATCTGACAACTTCTTAACCTTATCTGTCCACCTAATTTTCCGTTTCCCTCTCACGCGTTTACCTACTCTTAGATTCAAGTCAGTTTTTCTAAACGACCAGCGGTTACTGTCTAACGTAGTCCTTCAATTACTTTTTACGCTTGCTTCTTCTTCTGCGCATCAAATCCTGACAGAATGGTTGAAACTTGCATGTCCTCTGCAACAGATGATGCGGGTTTTACACCTTACTTACCTTGCTCATACCCGTTTTTTGTGCTTGATTTCAACTATGATATTCTTAAGGCCCGGTTGTTCCCTGGGCCACTCTGACATACCTCCCTATCTGTTAAAGGGCCACTCACCAGGTTCCATACCAAACTTTAGTTAGACAGTGAAAGTTGTTGGGTGTCCGATGAGGAACATTCTGCCACAAAAATTTTTTGAATCGGCTCATCACGAGCGCAGAAAACAGGTTTTTTGAAGCGGCGCAAAACGAGGAAGAGAGGAGGCGAGCTCCAAACCCTTGCCGCTCCTCCGCGTAGTCTTCGCAAGCGAAATCTCTTCCCCACCCTCTCCAGCATCCGACCATGAGGTGACGTGCGCATGACGTGCCCAAACAAGTCCAACAACCAAACACGCAAGCAGCGTTGCTTTGTTGACCAGCGTTATTTGGTGGTCTTCTGTCTGTTTCTGCGGGATTGTATGGAAACGCTGGCTTAGACGTGGTATAGACTAGATAAGCACAATGAGTGCGCGAACGTGTAGGAGCGTTCCACGGCGGTCGTCTGCTCAATGCGCTGACAGCGGGGACAAGAACGCATGTGAAACGCTGACACATTAGCCGCACATCTCGTAGCATATCACGGGGAAAAAATGAAAGAAAAACGCGCACAATTTTTTATTGCGTCTCATTATTTATTCCAAGTTTTACTAATCTCTTAAAGAAGCTAATACATAAACTAGACATGTTGTGCTGAACACCTTTTTTGCCATGTCACGTGGTATGCTGTCGACTACGTCAAAGCAGAGTCGTTTACGTAGAGGACCAACATCAATGCATTGCCGTGTACATAGAGCCATTCATACGCCCAGGTCATGCCCTCCTTCTCTAGGCGTGCGTCGGCAGAAGAAAGGGGAGCAGCGCTCATCTTGTAATTTGACCCATTTCCGCTGCGCGTAGCATTGCAAGTTTTGGCATACGTAATCATGAACGCCTCGTCTACGCATTGCGCTTGTCAGCTCAAAATTGTCAAACCTGGTGAGTGGCCCTTAAACGTGATAAATATGCTACATAAACTTTGTGCTAAATTGTACAGAGTTTATGCGTCCTTGTTTTTTGTGTGTTATTGACGTCACTCCGGAAACTGGATTGTCCGCTTATACGGAACCATGTGAACTAGTGAAAGAAATCCTGTGTCAATGCCGAAACATGTAAACACAAAATCCCGTGAGCTTTCCTCATAACGCACTTGGTGCGAACAACAGTTTGTTGATTTAAATATTCTGCTTGTTTCCGGGAAATGGCTTAACCTGCATTTAGTCTCTAAACTATTGCCCTTACACAATCTACTACAACTAGAACATGCTAGATGTTCTTACACAGTATTGTGTCTACACAGATCAGAACAATCTAGGCTTACATGCGCTTTTCAGAGAAACGTTCACTGATGCCTAATTTCAGCTACTGTGTTCGCTTCTTCTTTCTTACACAGTTATAAAAGGGAAAAGAAGAGAAAAGTAATCCCCGGAAGTGTCTGCACCTGGTGCGACACTTCCACAGTAGCTCACAAAGGATGGGGGTAAGGAGGGATTAAAGAGATAGGATTAAAAGGTGTATATATAGAGAGAGAGAGGTGGAGGGACAGCGAGCGACGGAAGTAAAGAGAAGATAGGAACGATGAACACGGCCACAGCAATCCGAGGACGGGGCACCACTGGCGAGAGCTCTTGTCGGCAACAGGAGATGGTGAAGGGCCAATCCAGTTTGCCAGAGCTACGCTGTCGTCGTCGTCGGGGCTTGGCGTCAAGACCAACCCAGTCCGCCAAAGCTGCAGTGTCGTCGGAGATCGCGAGGGCACAACCGGTCGGCATGGAATCCAGCGAGCGAGTCCGATGTGTGTTCGCTATCACGTACCACCAGCCTCTGCAATCACAGCCACGTGGTATTACACCTAAGCCTCCTGCTCAATGGCGCTACGGTCAACCGACAAATCGAATTGGGGTGGCAGGCTTTCCTGTTCACATTAGATAATTATGTGATCAAAGTCTCTGCTTTCTAATCAAACAGCCTTGCTTGGGCAAAGCATAGCTTCTGAATCTGGAGAGGCTCTGGCAATGAAGGGATTTTCAACTTGTACCATAACTTTTTTTTTCCTTTTTACCAACCTGCTTAAGCTTCAGTTTGGTCAAAGATCGTCGTCAAATTTCCCGTACTTCATGTATCGCGTCTCAGATACTTTAATAATGGCTAGCGGTTGGTAGTTTAGCTGATCTTTTAATTGGTAGAAGTTGTTAGCATCGCCTCGGGTTGTTAAGATTGTCCACTGCTGCCAAGATTTTCAGGGGCGAAGCTCCTTAAGGCGTGGGCTATGCGTCCCCTGTATGTAGCCACCTCTCGTTTAGTTCTTGCAGTGTTAACTAGAGGGCGGTACCGCTCCCTGCATGTAGCCACGTCTCGTTTAGTTCCTTCAGTGTTCACTAGATGGTGGTACTTGTGGCTGATGATGAAAAGATGCAAGATGTTATAAACTAGAGGGCGGTACTTGTAGTTGCTGATGAAAGATGCGAGATGTTGTGAAATAGGAATGATGCCACATATGGCGCGTGTCATTGGTGGAAGTCAATCGTTCAATTTATTGTGGCGACGTACGCTAGGGGAAGCGTTGTAATAAAATCGAGTAGGCAAAGCTTACGTAGGATTCATGGTTTACCAGGTTTACCTCCAGAGCTTCACCCACTCATCATCCTTTACTTCGTGGATATGGTGGCACCTTTTTCTATTTACTTTTCCCTTGAACTTATAACATATCCTGGCTCCAAAATATTGCGCTAACAATTTATCCAGTCTGCAAGAAAGCCATTGCACTACTTTTTGCATGTACACTCGCAGCACCCACGTTTCAGCAATAATTTAGTTAGTTGTTGCTCATGTGTTCCGTTAGGCAGACACGTGCAAGACTTTAAATAAATGCGGGATTGCTTACTTCTTCACAGAATGAATGAAACTTTCAGTTTTTTTATTTACACGCACGCGGAACTTGGAAAAATGGTTAGGTTCCCAGTTGTGTTTCTCAAGAGTATATTTCTTTATGATGCGCCTTTATTTCTTGATTTGACAAGAACAAGAGCACAGGTGGTTGTGCTAAAAGCACCAAACCTATAAACTGTTTCAATAAAATTGCTGGCACTACGTTTCAGTTGTCCCACATGAAAAATACGTATCTCCACAATTTCTTCTAAAGCTGAAAGCCTCTGAGAAGGTTACTGCGCCGTCAGTGAGCGTTAGTGAGATATAGCCGTACACACCAGAAAAATATGCCCTCTGGTTCGCGCTCTCAGCCGTTCAATGTGGTAATTATTCAGAGACCTATTATAATCCTGTGTGTTCTGTTGCGAATGAGCGGCACTCACGCTCTCAATTTCGCCCCTTGTGTAGTGCTAATATGGCCCTCATTTGGAACGCGTGCGTTGGTCGTGGAGTTGATACACCGCGAGGCTGATTCATTGGTTCCTCCACCCATACCAACATGTATGGGTGGAGTAATCCAACAGAAGTAATCTTCCTTTAGTCACTTCAACCTATGCAATCCCTTTTTTTCTGAATAAACATTGATTGAAATAAATAAATAGTATATAATTATATTGGGGCCTTACGTCCTAAAAACCATGATAGCGTTTTGAGGGATGTCATAGTGTAGAGTTCCGGAAGCTTTCACCATCTAGTGCTCTTTAGTGTGCACAGACACTGTCCTGTGTAAGAGTACCTTATTTACAGTAAGCACAGTACGTAACTCCACGCAGGGGCAAGGGCTAAAAGCCATACGCCTGAAAAAGGGCCTCTGGCCTACCGCAATCAGTGCTCAGCATAGATATGCACACCAGCAAAAACAGACAAAAATCAATCATTGAATACATAGCAATTGTTTACAAATAGCTCGCAAGTGTACATACAAAAATTCACACAGAAACAAAGATAAAAAGTTTACAAGGCACATCAGCAAATATTGGACGTCACTCACTTTACATGACCAAGTAAAATTGACAAAAAAAATTCGAACACTGAGGAACAAAAAATGCACACGAATGCACCGAGATGAAACTGTACAATACTACAGTCAAAATGCAAGTTAATGAATGATTTAAAATTTGGTCGAGGCCTGAAACTTCACTTACTAGTTTTGATGATGTGTACCAGTGGCCAGTAACACTTTTAATTGCGAAACATTTCTCAGCAAACTTCGGTGACTTTGACTATGTATATCTATCTATCTATCTATCTATCTATCTATCTATCTATCTATCTATCTATCTATCTATCTATCTATCTATCTATCTATCTATCTATCTATCTATCTACCTATCTATCTATCTATCTATCTATCTATCTATCTATCTATCTATCTATCTATCTATCTATCTATCTATCTATCTATCTATCTATCTATCTATCTATCTATCTTCCCCGCAGGGGCGCCTGCGCAAGTAGGCGTTTGGTGTGTAGCGACACCACGGACCCGAGCTAACGGGGGAGCTTCTACTCCCTCCCACGCCTAGCCATGCGTGGCTTTGCCGTGTCCGGTAAAAAGGGGATCCTGGGGGTTGAGCCGACGCTGGGTGATTGGACCTTTAAGGCCCCCCTGGCAGAGGCAACACACCCCTTTGGCCCCGGCTTCACGTAGACGGCACCCCTGGGCTGACCCACCCAGGGGAAATCGGCAGTCGCCTTTTCCTATCTCTCTCTGCCTACATCTTCGTCTTTATCTCTCACTATCTATCTGTCCTGTCTTCTACTCTCTTCTGTTTACTTCCAATTTTCCTGGCGGCAAGGGTTAACCCTGTGCAAACAGCCTACCTTGGTCTAGGCGCATTGGGTTATGGCAGTGTTGTACGGCTGACGTCTGCAAGCTTTCAGCACCTGTAAACTTGCAGCGTCCCCTTGTTGGGCTCCGTGGTGGGTGGCCGCCAACGCTGCTGAACAAAAATAAGACCGGCATCCATGGCGCATTCCCTCTACTATCTGATCATACTGGCCTAAAGCGGGTACGCACCGACGACATAAATCTCTTCAACCAGCCAACAGAAACTTTTCTCCACTTCCACGTCATTCACTGTGAAAAAACCGGAAAGCAAGCCAGGACCGTATCTCCTTTCGTAGTTGCCAGGTGTCTTACGGAAACTCTCGGGGCTGAATACAAAGTAACCAAAATGGCTAGCGGAGACCGTCTAGAAATTCGGGACAAAGCACAATTTGTAAAGCTAGACAGCCTCTTGACGTTTGGTGATGTACCGATCACCGTAACACCACACAGGTCTATGAACATCACTCGCGGAGTGGTATCTGACGCAGACTTACTTGACTTGGCCGAAACTGAACTTTTGGAAGGGTGGAAGAGCCAAAATGTCAATAATGTACAGAGACCTATCATTAGAAGAGATAATAAGGAAATACCAACGAAACACTTAATACTCACGTTTGCATCCAGTAAACTACCAGGTTCCATTCAAACAGGGTACACGAAAACGTCTATCAGGCCGTATATACCAAACCCTCGTCGTTGCTTCCAATGCCAGAGGTATGGCCATGGCTCTAAAACCTGTCGTGGTCGCCAGACTTGTGCACAATGTGGAGTCCTAGGCCACGTGTCTGAGAACTGCAAACAACCGCCACACTGTGTAAACTGCGAAGGAAACCATGCCGCATATTCACGCTCCTGCACATACTGGAAAAAAGAAAAAGAAATAACTACATTAAAGGTGAAGGAGAACATATCATTTAAGCAAGCACGGCGAAGAGTCGCTCCATTCTATGAACCTACATACGATGATGCGGCGCGTCAGGGGGCACCACCGCACCAGCCTTCGCCACTCCTTCGGCCCGCGCATACGGAGCCGGCGGTTGTGGCACCTGCCCCCAAGGCGGCTGTAGCCCAGGCTACACCGCCTACTCCAAAACAGAGACCGGAGACTTCAGAGTCCTTGGGTCTCAAGGCCTCCCCTCACCAGGCGAGGCCCGAAATCCGAACTAACAACGCGCTTGTGTGGGCGTCCAGTGCCTCCGAGGAGGCAATGGACACGTCAGTACCCTTGGTGCCGAAAGAGCGGCGTGGCTCCTTGGAGCGTGCCAAGAAAACAAAAAAGCAAATAACAGGGCCTGGTGGCGGCCCTGTTAAGTGAACGCAAATTCTCCGTCTAAACAGCCACTCGCTTTTCGTACACACAGCACTATTTTACATTCACCATGAACAATCAAATTATACAATGGAACGTCAGGGGCCTTCTCAGAAACCTTGACGGCATCCAAGAACTCTTACACGAACACTCACCAAAAGTGCTCTGTGTACAAGAAACACACTTTAATTCAAAACACACAAATTTTCTTCGTAAGTACGTTATTTTTCGAAAGGACCGTGATGATGCCATGACATCATCCGGAGGTGTTGCCATCATAGTGAATCAAGGAATTGCATGCACACACCTACAACTCCAAACATCCCTTGAGGCAGTGGCTGTTCGAGCGGTTCTTTTTGATAAACTGATCACAATCTGCACTATTTACATTCCTCCTAGCTATCAGCTGCAAAAACGTGATTTACACTCTTTAATTGATGAACTTCCGAAGCTTTATGTTCTCCTTGGAGACTTCAATGCGCATAGCAGGCTATGGGGAGACTCTTGTTGCGACGAGCGAGGTCGACTGATTGAACAGTTCCTTCTCTCATCGAACGCATGTCTCCTAAATAGAAAAGAACGAACCTATTAAAATCTCGCACATAACACCTACTCCTCCATAGACCTAAGCATAGTATCTTCATATCTTGTGCCTCTACTCCAATGGAAAGTCGTCAGTAATCTGCACGGGAGTGACCACTTTCCCGTAGTTTTGAGCACAACTACAGCAACTGAGTGTCCACCCCGTATTCCCAAATGGCTCATAAACAGAGCCAACTGGGAACGGTTTTATACCATCGCTCGTATAGATTGGAGTGACATATGTACTTTAAGCATTGATGTTGCTGTCGACTACTTTACAGCTTTTTTGATTGATGCTGCAACAAAATGCATCCCACAAACAAATAGACACCCAGGAAAACGGCGTGTGCCATGGTGGAACTCTGAATGCCGAAACGCACGCAAACAGCAAAACAAAGCTTGGAGGCTGCTTCGGAACTCACCGACAGCCGAAAATCTTGACACCTTCAAGAAACTGAAATCTCAAGGCAGGAGAACGCGTCGGCAGGCTAGAAGAGAAAGCTGGCAGAAGTTTTTGTCAGGGATCAATTCATACACACAGGAGGCTAAAGACTGGAACATGGTTGGTAGAATAGCAGGAAAACAAGTACACACATTTCCACTCGTGGACACTCAGGGTGATACCTTGGAAGATCAGGCAAACTTCCTCGGTGCACACTTCGAACAGGTGTCAAGCTCATCCCACTATACTGACACTTTCCAAAAATACAGAACAAGAATAGAAAAGCAGAAACTCGAACACAAATGCACAAGATCCGAGGCATGTAACCAAGCTTTCAGTCTAGCTGAGTTGCGAATGTCTCTAAACTCCTGCAGTACTTCTGTCCCAGGTTCTGACCGTGTGGGGTATGAAATGTTAAAAAACATACCAATCAAAACACGAAAAACCTTACTTTGTTTGTACAATGCTATCTGGTTTTCTGGCACTATCCCTACCTCCTGGAACGAGGCTGTTATTATTCCCATTTTGAAAGAGGGCAAGGACCCTTCTTTACCCTCGAGTTATAGGCCTATAGCACTTACAAGCTGCTTGTGCAAAGTCTTCGAAAAAATGATAAGCTGCCGACTTGTACATTTTCTTGAAACAAATAAGTTGCTCGACCCATTTCAGTGCGGGTTTCGAGAAAGTAGATCCACCACAGACCACCTTGTTCGTATCGAGGCACAGATCAGAGACGCCTTCGTCCATAAACAATATTTTCTATCTGTGTTCCTCGATATCGAAAAGGCTTATAATACAACATGGCGTTTCGAAATTCTAAGAGACCTGTCCCACCTTGGCGTGCGCGGAAGAATGTTTCACATAATCGAAAGTTACCTGTCAAACCGGACATTCCGTGTCCGTGTGGGCACGGTTCTTTCCCAAACATTTGTCCAGGAAACAGGCGTGCCACAAGGTGGTGTACTTAGCTGCACACTTTTTCTCATAAAAATGAATTCCTTGCGCTTCACCATCCCTCGCAATATGTTTTATTCTACATATGTCGATGACGTCCAGCTTGGCTTGCAATCTGGCAATGTGTGAGCGGCAGATTCAGTTAAGTTTAAAAAAGGTCTCCAAATGGGCAGAGGAAAACGGATTCTGACTGAACCCACAAAAAAGCACGTGTGTCTTGTTCTCTCGAAAGAGAGGCATGCACTTAGAACCCGACATTGAACTGAACGGTCAACGTCTGTCTGTTAACGCGGAGCATAAATTCTTAGGATTAATATTGGACAACAAGTTGACCTTCGTACCGCACATCAAGTATTTAAAAACAAAATGCTTAAAAGCCATGAATGTCTTAAAAGTGTTGTCACGTACTACGTGGGGTAGTGACAGGCAATGTCTCATGAATCTGTATCGAAGCCTCATTCGCACCTTCTTAGATTATGGGACCGTTGTTTATCAGTCTGCAACTCAAAGTGCATTGAAGTTGCTGGACCCCGTGCACCATTTGGGCATCCGCCTTTCTACGGGTGCTTTTCGCACCAGCCCCGTAGAAAGCCTTTATGTTGAGTCAAATGAGTGGTCGCTTCATCTGCAGAGAACTTACATGTCCTTTGTTTATTTCCTTAAGGTGAAAGCAGATAAGAAGCACCCCTCATACTCTACTATTAATGATTTGTCGAGCTCCATTCTGTTTCAAAACAGGCCTTCGATGAGGCAGCCCTTCTCAGTTCGCCTGAAAAGTCTAGATGAGGAAACTGGAGTCTCACTTGAACACAGTTTAATGACTCCTGTAGCATATCCGCCACAGTGGCAACGGCAGACTATAGACAGCGATGTGTCCTTTCTTGAAGCTACAAAACATGCGCCCATTGCCCATATCCGAACATACTTCCTGGAATTTCAACACAAATACACACGTCCTGAGTTCTTTACAGATGCCTCCAAGTCCAATTCCTCTGTGTCCTACGCTGTTGTCGGCCCATCCTTTTCGGATGCTGGCCCTCTACATCCAGGTACAAGTATCTTCACAGCGGAAGCTTACGCGATACTCGTGGCAGCTAAACACATCAAACAATTACAAATACAAAAAGCAGTAATTTATACAGACTCCCTCAGTGTGATAACGGCTCTGCACAGTCTTAAAAAACAAAAAAAACCCGGTCCTCGTCTCACTTTACTCCATTTTATGCACACTCTACACACTCAACCAACATGTTGTAGTGTGCTGGGTGCCAGGGCACCGAGAGATTCAAGGCAACGTGAGGGCGGATCAGCTCGCTGCATCCGTTCACAAAAGCACTGCCCCTACACCCATATCAATCCCGGCCCTTGATCTTAAGCCATCTCTCAAACGAAACCTCAGGGTATACTGGCAGAGCAAGTGGGATACACACACACAGAACAAACTACACATTATTAAGCCACACCTTGGTCATTGGCTGCCAGTATCAAAATCGCGTCATACCGAGGTAATACTAACGAGACTCAGGATAGGACACACATACACGACACACACATATCTTTTGTCCGGTGGCGATCCACCACTGTGTGACAGATGTGGTGAAGCATTGACAGTCCTTCACATGTTAATTCAGTGCAAACATTTAGAATCTCTAAAAAACAGCACTTTCCGTTACCCTACCGACAACATTTACCTTTACACCCTGCAATGTTCGTTAGTAGGGAAGCGCTTTTTAGTTATAAATCATTGTGAGCGTTTTTAAAAGAAATTCATAATTTTCATATCATATACCCGGGCATTCCGTAGCACGACCTCTCCAGAGAGGTTTTTGCTGCGGTGGCTACACAACAACGCACTTGCCTCACGGTCCTTGAACGCAAGGGTACGAACGAGTGAGGCGCTTGTGCTAATGCCATACATGTCCGCCATCGTTTTTATCATCACCAACTTTTGTCGTCTATTCGCACCACACACACCTTTCACGGCATGGTCATGATTTTATTACTTGTATGTTTTTACCCGCCTTACCACGAGGAATTTTATGGCCCTTATAAAGCCGCCAATCACAATCATTGTTCACATTTCTTATCCCATGAACTGGCGCTCTTTGGCCATCAAATGGCCCTTGCGCCAAAAACACCATATTTCATCATATCTATCTATCTATCTATCTATCTATCTATCTATCTATCTACCTATCTATCTATCTATCTATCTATCTATCTATCTATCTATCTATCTATCTATCTATCTATCTATCTATCTATCTATCTATCTATCTATCTATCTATCTATCTATCTATCTATCTATCTATCTATCTATCTATCTATCTATCTATCTGTCTGTCTGTCTGTCTGTCTGTCTGTCTGTCTGTCTGTCTGTCTGTCTGTCTGTCTGTCTGTCTGTCTGTCTGTCTGTCTACGACTTTTAGCTCTGCTGACGATTTCGATAATGGCATCTATACTCAAATTGGTATGGCATTACATGACTTCATGACGAGAAAAACTGGCTAGCCCTAACATGGAAATTATGACATGTATGCCATGAATCTAATGATATACATTTCATGGTCTTGTAGCTGTTCCGGTGATTTCGCCCACATGACATGTTGCAAAACTGGTATGGTATGATATGACTGCATGGGAAACATAAGTTACAGACCCTAGCCTGGAAATCATGACATGCATGTCATGTAAGTCATGACTACACACCAGGTCATTGTGCGCTCGTGGCCGTTTCGCTTGCTGCACATATACCAAATTTGGTATTACAGGAGGTGAATGGATGAGGAAGGTATATGACTGGCGCAAACAATATAATCATGAGATTCTTGTCATGTAAAACATGACAACAAGCCACGCTCATGTTGCGATTTCGGCCGTTTGGCTAGCTTCACATATACCGAAATTGGTAACGTGACGCAAGCGTACGATGAAAGTAAATGACACTCCCAAACATGATACTCATTACATGCGTGTCATGTAAAACAAGACTAGACACCTTGAAAATAGTGCGCTCGTGACTGTTTTGCTAGCTTCACATATACCAAACTTGGTGTCACGTGACATAAATGGATGACAAAGGTGTATAACTGGTAAAAACATAACAATCATGACATGCGTGTCATGTAGGAACATGAAAACATACCACGCTCATGATGCGCTCGTGGCCGTCTTGCTAACTTCACATATACCAAACTTGGTGTCACGTGACGTAAATGGACGACAAAGGTGTGACTGGTGAAAACATAACAATCATGACATGCGTGTCATGTAGGAACATGAAAACATACCACGCTCATGATGCGCTCGTGGCCGTCTTGCCAGCTTCAAATATACCAAACTTGGTATCACGTGACGTGAATAGACGACGTAGGCAAATGACACGTCCAAACATGATAATGATGAGATGCGTGTCACGTCAAACATGAGTACTTTTTGTGCTCATGAAGTGCCCGCGGCCGTTTGTCTACCTGCACATATACCGAATTTGGTATTACGTGACGTGAATGGACGACGAACACAAATGACCGGCGCAAACACAATAATCATGATACGGAAGTTATGTACGGCGTAATTTATCGCCACCTCATAACGATGTGCTGATTTTAAAGTGACATATGAAACTTCCTCATTCGCACTACGTGCGTCATCGATTCCTACTGTACGTTGAATTTTCCAATTTTTAAAGGCTGCTTTGCTAGCCTTAAATATCAATTCATCTTCAGGGGCATTTATCACGTGAGATGTGTGGTACGTAACATCCTATTTTCCATGATTGGTTCTTGATCGGAGTGCTCGCTTCTTTTGTTCTCGCAAATGGTAGCGTAATGTTTCGGCACATCTTTCGTCGTATAACTTGTCCTTTTCAATTGCCTGCAGAAATTTGAAGTAATATAATTAATCCACCCTGAGCATGTAATGCCTGATGAAGGATGAAGCATTTCGCAAGTCTTGTATGTTACCTCTGTATTTTTCAAGGCAACGCAGTATTTTCTTTTGTATAGTTATTACTTCTGGTAAGTTTTTCCGATGGTATTCGTTAGACTTGCGTTCCATAACTAACTTTAGAATGGACAAGCGCACAGTACATACCTATTTTACCCTTAGTTGAATTAAGTGCGTTTCATGAAAGCAAACAGCTATTCTTGCTAATGTGGTAATCAGATGGCTCAAATGTGTGTTCCAGTTTAATTCCACCTGAAATCACCTACCAAAAAATGTTTGTTCTCTTACATGTGTGATAAGATATCCTTCACATCCTACAGTTATGTTACAGATAGTTTTTGTATAGTCCCGAATATCTTTTAGGTCGTTTTTTTTCATATTCAAGCGCGGCCAAGCATAGAAAGCCTGTACCATTTCGACTGCATCAACACGCGACCGCCGTCACCGGTGTCAAACCAGAGACCTTCGGGTAAAGGCCGTTTCACATGACACGAGAAGTGGCGAATGTCAGACTGCGAGTTCGCTCGCAGAAAAAAAGAAAATTAAAAAAAAGGCCGTTCGCTCAACACCGCAGCGGTGCGCGGTGACCTTCGAACACGTTGGAAATTTTCGCTCTGATCGCAGCGCCGGGAGCGATTTTTGGTGGGGACCCGTCAAAATAGGGCCAGGCCGGCCAAGCCGTCAAAGCAGAGTCGACGTGTTTGTTTTGGTAATGACCGATCTTGTGCATTTTAGAATTAGTTTAGATTAGAAAGCGTTCCAAAATGACGAAACAAGCGGGCCCTTCGTTACCATTCACGGAAACATCATATTATTTATTTATTTATTTATTTATTTAACCATACTGTAGGTCTTCTGCAGACCCATACAGGACGCGGGCATACAACATCATAGGTAACCTATTAGATACAAAGTTGAGGAAATACAATATTTTGTGGGACGATACGCACGACAGTGGAACACTTACAATAGCGGGTACAACAATACTACAGTGGTGCTCTTCCCATACACGTGAAGACTAGAAAAAAAATAAAAACCACGTACTACGCATGAAAAACAATATATTGCCACAGCTCGAACATCGCAGAAGACGCTGCCACAATTCGCGTTCGTAAAAGCCGCCAAGCAAGTAGCAAGAAAGCCGCGCCATGGATTGCCGTCCTGCACGAGCCACGATGCTACGCCACGGGACCGGCACGAGACTCGAGGGGCAGAAGAAGAGACCGACGAAGTTGGAGCCAGCGAGCACGAGACATTCTTGGCTGACCATCTTTAGCTTTGAGTTTACGGGCACAAGTTCGCCCTAAATAAAAAGTTTATATAGTACCGGGTGCTATATTTATTCGTAACAATCTGGTGGACGTGCTGGGTATGTTTCCAAGCCCACCACAGGCAAGGGAGAGAAGCCCAGATCCCACATGATTGGAGCCAACAGAATTGACACCTGTGCACCAACGCACGAGTCACCGACTACGTGGTGAGCAGCCGGAGTTTGGCCCCCTAATTGACCCATCAAGACCTGTCGAGACCTCAAGCACAAGCGTCACTGCGATGGCCACCCAGTCGATGCCATCTCCATCTCACCTCATTGTGGATTCGCCACGTACACCAGAGGTCTTCCACGGTGAGACCTTTGAAGATGCCGAGGACTGGCTTGAAGGTTTCGAGCGCGTTGCACGATTGAATGGTTGGGACGAAGCCCGAAAACTTCGTTACGTTTACGTCGCCCTGCAAGATTCGGCACGTACGTGGTTTGGGAACCACGAAGCGTCCTTGCTGTTGTGGGACGACTTCCGACGAGAGCTCATCGCAACCTATCCGAACACGGACCGCAAAGAGAAGGCAGAGGCTGCTCTTCAGACAAGGAACCAACGGAATAACGAGAGCGTGGCTATGTACATAGAAGACATGTCGCGGCTCTTCCGCCGAGCTGACCAAAACATGGCCGAAAAGAAGAAGTTGCGGCACCTAATGCGCGGAGTCAAAGAAGAGATTTTTGCAGGCCTGGTGCGTAATCCACCGCGAACTGTGACGGAGTTCCGGTCCGAGGCAACGACCATGGAAAGGACACTACAACAACGTGCGCGACTGTACAACAGAGACTTCAGCGTCTCTTCAGTCAGGGCGGAGTCAACAACCCTCCCCACCAATGTTGACGTCCTCCGGGAAATGGTGAGGGCTATTGTTAAGGAGGAGCTCCAGAAACTGCAACTCCCCCAAAGTCCTCCAGCGATGCCCTCAATCGCGGACGTTGTACGTGAAGAAGTGCGGCAAGCAATTATTCAACCGAAGCCTCATGTGCCACACCATACGCAACCGGAACCTCAGCCACAGCTGTCATACGCGCAAGTCGTACGGCAAGGCATGAGACGCCCGAGCTTTGCACAAGCTCCCGTTATGCCACCGACCTTTCCTCGCAGTACGCCACCGCCGATGCCAGAAGCGAGACCTCGCAAAAGTGATCTATGACGCACGGCAGACCGGCGGCCCCTCTGCTACCACTGTTGGGAGGCAGGCCATCTTTATCGGACATGCCACTACCGTCGGGTCGGGCTACGTGGCTTCCCAGTGAATGCGCCCTGCCCTCGTAACGGTGAGCGCCCTTGCGAAATCGAAGAATATTTATCTTGGCGCTATGCATATCCAAACACTCAGCGACATGAATCGTGGTCGATTGCACCAATGCGCAATAGGTTGCCGAGTCCACACCCATCATCTACTTTCCCGAGGCGTCGTTCACCAAGCTCTCGACGGGAAAACTAGAACCAGTGACCTGTGGAGGCAGGGCCGCTGATTTTCGGAAAACTGAAAACCCTCCATCGCTAATCGGATCACACGACGACACTGACACAATGACGGACAAGCGCAGTAATGGTGACGTGACATCCGAGCTACAAGTCAGAATCGACGACGTCGAAACCATAGCGTTAATAGACATAGGTGCAGACTACTCAGTTATTAGTAGCATGCTCGCAAAGAAGCTGAAGAAAGTGCTCACTCATTTGACCGGACCGCAGATACGCACCGCCGGAGGGCATTTAGTCAGCCCCATAGGAATGTGCACAGCGAGAGTGGGAATAAGAGGCCATGTGCACGTCTGCAGTTTTATTGTTCTCCCCGAGTGTTCTCGTGAGGCAATTCTGGGCATGGACTTCCTGCAAGTGAACAGTGCCATCATCGACTTGCAGAAATCCCAAGTTTCTTTCTCTACAGAGAACGCTGTTGCCGTGTGTCATGCGGAGCAGCCAATTGTTTCGTCTCTTCGTATTGCGGATGAAGGTGTGACAGTGCCGCCACGTAGCAGCGTGAAAGTTTCTGTGAAAAGCGACGTTTTTCGTGAATATGCCGGACTAGCTGATGGAAATATCGAACTGCTACTCACAAAGGGGATACGCGTGGCGAGAGGTCTAGTGAACCTGCGGAACGGATATACTGATGTGCTATTGACTAACTTTACCAACGAGGTACAGCATGTGGCGAAGGAGCAGCCATAGCATCACTTCATGACTACGTACAAGTCTCAGATGTTTGCACCATAGGAAAAGTACCCACAACGCCCTCAACAGTGGACAGTGTCCTCGAGAAAATAGATATTGACCGAGAGCTTTCATCTCTGCAGAAAGACCAGATTGTGGAGTTGATCAAGGAATTCGCAGAGTGTTTTTCCTTTTCATCGAAAGTCGGACGTACACCTGTAGCAAAGCACCGCATTGTAATCGAAGGGCATGTTAGACCAGTATGTCAGCATCCATACCGAGTAGCCCCGAAAGAAAGGGAGGCGATAAAGAAGCAAGTACAGCAGATGCTCGACGACGATGTCATACAGCCCTCCAAAAGCCCATGGGCATCGCTGGTAGTACTGGTGAAGAAGAAGGACAACACCATGCGGTTCTGTGTTGATTACAGAAACTCAACCTCGTCACGAAGCGAGACGTGTACCCACTCCCACGAGTCGACGATACGTTGGAAAAACTGCGCAATGCTCACTTTTTTTTCATCGTTGGATCTAAAGAGCGGGTACTGGCAAGTAGAAGTCGACGAACGAGATCGGGAAAAGACGGCGTTTGTGACACCCGACGGACTCTACGAGTTCAAAGTACTCCCATTTGGTTTGTGTTCTGCTCCCGCTACCTTCCAGAGGATGATGGACGCTGTGCTCTCCGGCCTCAAATGGCAGTCATGTTTTGTCTATCTTGATGACGTAGTAATTTTTTCCACTACGTTCGAGCAGCACGTACAGAGATTGAGAACGGTACTGGACGCCATTCGTATGGCTGCACTTACGATCAAACCCGAAAAGTGCCACTTTGTATTCCGGGAGCTTCGGTTCCTCGGGCACATTGTCAGTTCTCACGGTGTCCACCCAGATCCGGATAAAATCACTGCGGTTGAAAATTTTCCAAGGCCAAGAGACAAAAAAACTATGCGATGTTTCCTGGGGCTTTGTGCCTACTATAGGCGCTTCGTTGAAAACTTCTCCAAGATTGCGGAACCACTGACACGGCTTACGAAGGAAGGTGTACCATTTATCTGGCACCAAGAGCAAGAAGACGCCTTCTCTGAGTTACGATGGCGTTTGCAGTCACCTCCCATACTCGCTCATTTTGACGAAGATGCCAAAACAGTCATTTATACGGACGCCAGCAACGTTGGCCTCGGTGCTATTCTTGTTCAATGACAGAACGGGGAAGAAAAAGTTATTGCTTATGCAAGCCGCACTCTGTCGAAAGCTGAGTATAATTATTCAGCTTTGGAAAGGAATGTCTCGCAGTCATATGGGCCATCAGTAAGTTCCGTTCATATTTATACGGTAGACCATTCCGAGCCATCATTCATTGTGCTGGCTTGCTAGATAGTGCCTGCGTCTACAAGAATATGACATCACCGTAGTCTACAAGTCTGGCCACAAGCACAATGACGCGGACTGCTTGTCACGAGCACCCGTCCAGACCTCGTCTCCTGAGCATGAACAAGACTCCGCGTTTCTTGGAGCTGTGAATGTATCGGAGATGGCTCATGATCAGCGAATGAACCCAGAATTACTTCTGCTCATTCAATACTTAGAGGGGCAGCAAGTCGAAGTACCGCGAGTTTTCGTCCGTGGACTACGTTCCTACGTCCTCCGCAACAACGTTCCCTACAAGAGGAACTTTCAGCACACCGGTGAAACGTTCCTACTGCTGATGCCATCATCACTGCGAGCGGAAATTTTAGAAGCGTGTCATGATGACTCATCGGCAGGTCACTTGGGCATTAGTAGTAGTTTGGCAAGAATCTGCCAGAGATATTACTGGCCAAAATTGATGGATTCAGTACAGCATCACGTAAGATCATGTCGAGAATGCCAAAGACGCAAAGTACCACCCCTAAAACCAGCAGGTCTTTTGAAACCGATAGAGCCACCGAAAATTCTGTTTGAGCAGGTCGGAATGAATTTGCTAGGACCATTTCCTATGACATCGTTTGGGAAGCGCTGGATAGTTGTAGCAACCGACTACATGACCCCGTATGCCGAGACGTCATCTCTCACAAAAGGAGCAGCAAATGAAGTGGCTCAATTTTTTGTGACCCAGATAGTGCTGCGACATGGCGCACCTAAAGTCATTATAACAGACAAAGGAACTGCGTTCACTGCCAGGCTAGTACAGTCTGTCATGAAGCTAACGCACACCGACCACAGAAGAACTACCGCATACCATCCGCAAACTAACGGGTTAACTGAAAGTCTGAACAGGACGCTTGCTGACATGATCGCGATGTATGTGGACGTCGAGCATCGGACTTGGGACACCGTATTACCGTATGCTACATTTGCATACAATACCGCAGTACAAGAGACAACCCACTTCACGCCATTTCAACTTGTTTATGGTCGGACAGTAATAACGACATTAGACGCGATGCTGCCTGTCAACAGCACGAATGAAGAGGACCCGGACATAAGCGAATATGTAGAAAGGGCAGAAGAGGCGCGACAACTAGCACGGAACCGCATCATTCAACAGCAGGACGTCGACGTGCACCGTTACAATCTAAGACGAAGGGATGTTCAGTACTCCCCTGGAGACCAAGTGTGGGTCTGGACGCCTGTACGTGCACGTGGCCTATCAGAAAAGCTTATGCGCCGCTGTTTTGGCCCTTACAGGGTTCTTCGTCAGCTAGGCCTATTAAACTACGAAGTGATCCCTGAAGGTCAAGTATGCACAACACGACGCCGGAATCTCCCGGAAGTTGTACATGTAATACGGATGAAACCGTTCTACGACAGGAACTCAACAAGTGAACTGACTCACGTCGTCTAACACAAGGACAAGTCCTATTGTTCAGAAACTGTCAACCGGCTCTACGCATTGGGGCGATGCGTGCTAGGAGGGGGACTAATGCCACAGCTCGAACATCGCAGAAGACGCTGCCACAATTCGCGTTCGTAAAAGCCACCAAGCAAGTAGCAAGAAAGCCGCGCCATGGAACGCCGTCCTGCACGCGCCACGATGCTACGCCACGGAACCGGCACGAGACTCGAGGGGCAGAAGAAGAGACCGACGAAGTTGGAGCCAGCGAGCAAGAGGCATTCTTGGCTGACCATCTTTAGCTTTGAGTTTACGGGCACAAGTTCGCCCTAAATAAAGAGTTTATATAGTACCGGGTGCTATATTTATTCGTAACAATATACAATGAACCACTGATAAATACGTTTTTTGTTATCGCAACAACAAGAACGACAGGAAATTATAACTATACTGGCTCTGTTACCTGCTCCACCAAAGAACAAAATTCATCGATATTCGTAATATTACCAGCTTCACGTGGTAGCGCGTATCATAACGCACAGACATGATCATATGATAACGCACAGACAATTACATTACATTTTTATCTGCCACAAAGAGCGGTGGCAAACATATGGTGGCGAGAACTCGCCGCTCCAGTCACAGAGCGATAATCGCGCACCGTTCGCGGTTCATTTGAAACGTAACTGCCATTAGCGACAGTTGCGAACAGAGCGATTGCAGCGAACGAAACGATTCTTTTTAGCTGCAATCGCGGCATGTGAAACATCCTTAAGTAGCCGAGAATATACTTTTCTGGTGCACCGTGGCGGATATTTATCGTTTTGGAGCAACTTAAGAACGGCGAAAAAATATCTGCGTACTCGATTCTCCTTTTACACGAAAAGACTGCGGCAGGTACCTTCTAAATCAAACACAGTTTGTGCACGCCTTTATGCTAGCGGCTAATTTGGTGATAATAGGCACTTATAAACGCATTTTTGGCCCTTTCAAATAAAAATGCGGGATGTTTTCACTAAGTTGCGCAGAGCTTGGCAGAGCGAAGCTGGTTGATCATCAGCTCGTTGTGATCCAGCAGGGAAATCACAAAGCCAGTGGCGATTGGATCAAACGTGCCTGGCAGAAGAAGTTGAAGTGAAGAGACGGCGACGGCCGGATAACGGGATAACAGCTAAGCTCTCCACGGATTGTGTTGAAACGGTTGTCTCTGAGCCGCGGTCTAAAAACGGTGGTGGTTGCTGCGAAGACGATTCCGTGGTAGCTGGTCCTCGGCGCGGCGGCAGCTTGGCTACTTCTAGCACAGGTCGTGCACAGCTTTGGCGGTTGCTATGGAAACGGTGCAGTAGTTTTTTTGTTGTTGTTGTTATAGGACAGGTTACGGCTAGCTTCAACAGCTTCGCTGTCAACGCACTGAATTTTTAGGCAGCTATGCACTCGTGATGTGAAGACCGAGGAAGCGGTGGTGCTGGTGGGATTGTCTGCCTGCTTTTTTTTTCACCCTTACGTCCATTTTCCTGCCCTTGCAACACTAAAACATGCTTGCTCTGGTTTTTACTTTTTTTTGTCTCTTTTCTTCTACCCCTTTTTCTCGAAATTCCTTGTTTCTGAATTCTTCGTTTTCAAATTACAGCTTTATTTCCTCCGGAACCCCCCCAAATCTTTTTCCTTCTGAAAAGCTTTTACATTGCATTATGGGAGAAAAATGAGATGCTGTCCGAATTCGCCAGCATGAGGACACGTCGACGAAAGTACGAATCGATGAGCAATGCTCGTGAAACTTGTCCAACTTTATTCACTCCGCTTCGAGTGTCTCAGATGTTTGTTACGCTCTTGTTCCTGAAAACGGTGCAACCTTCAGTACCTCATTTTATGCCTAAAATTAGACATCCATCTTTAGTTATATGTTATTTTTGGATGCTTTAGAAAGTAATAGGAATCGACGCACCCCGTGACGTAATTACGTATAACGAAAACTACATTCGAAATCGCGCACTCTCGGTGTTTAGATTGTAGTACGTCATTTGTAATATTCAAAAAGTTCTCTTTTAAACAAAAAAGCGCGCGGTAGGCGTTTCGTCCACCCCTATGCCAGTAACAGCCAGCTTTTTTCCTGCATCCGATAAATCTCTCACAACTCTGAGCGTAGTAAAGACCTTAATTCTTTTTCTGCAAATAGCTTAAGTGTGTCGCATTACTCGTTGCGTGCGTTTTTCACCTGGCGATCCCTCCATAACGCACGAAACAAAAAAGGAGCCATCCATCAAGACGCCACCTTTAACGCGTTCTGCAGAATATATATATATATATATATATATATAATGCGTGACTGTAATGATAAAAAATCACGAGCGCGAACACGCACTCACCAAAGAATCGAGACACTCGCATACATCTTTCTTTAATAAGTACTAGGATCACACTGAGCACGCCTGTATAGAATACGTACTTGCACCTAAGTGTAAATTCAAATCTCGCTTCGCATACAGGCGACTCGTAAATGATCGAATTTTTTTGATTGCGTCTGAGTTATTTTCAGGCAACTTTTCAGTCAGGTGTAGATAAAAATACCGTAATGGGTGAAGGAGGCAGTGGACGTGTAGGGAAGATTTGATGACCTAAGTACTGAAACGCGCTTCAAGCCAGCACCGTGGACGCGTCAGTGTAGAACACTCTAATGCAACGTGAGTGCCCATAAAAATAGTTATGGACTCGTAAATAAGATTCAGCACGTACGCAGTACGTCTACCGACTTACGCATGCAGCTTTGTTTTTATTCTGTGATTTATACGTGCGAGGCACGGTTCGCGAGCAGATGCAGAGTGGCCGAAGTCTAGCGCACGTTTTGTTTATTAATGCTGAGGAGATTTACCCGGAAGCAGATAGAGTTCCTTGTACCCCACCGTCTGGTGGGTCTGTCTATAAATTCGTAGCGTGAAACGAGTACGCAAAAGAGCAGCTTCATCAAAACTGAAATTACCATTTCCTGCTATCAGACATTTTGAAACCCAGTGCTCTCTTATCTTGCAGTCTTATCTCTTATACTACCTGCAGGTAGTATGAGAGATAGTACTGCAAAATAAGAAAGAAGGTAACTTCTTTAAAGATTAAATTCTAAATCATACTGGGACTCGTACGCTTGTTACTTCTTATTTCTCGCGCAGTACTCAATTTAAGATTCGCACTAATTTTCATTTCGCTGCTCTATGTCAGAACTGTGCCAGTCACTCCTGATAGAGTTTTGCGAATATTTAAGAATTTTTTTTGTCGTGAAAGTGACAAGCTTTGTCAATATATTTGTAAAAAATCACCGTAGGTGTGGTAGTGTGCGAATATATTATTAACAGTGACGCATTCCTTGGTGAATATATATATATATATATAGAGAGAGAGAGATAAAGATGCAAGGAAAGGCAGGGAGGTTAACCAGACGCACATCCGGTTCTCTACCCTGCACTGTGGAAGGGATAAAGGGGAAAAAAGAGGTTTCAGAGAGATGAAAAGGTACACACAATCACGAGCACACTCGGGGAGCACACACAGTCTACAGGCGGTCGCTCAGGTTTGTTGACTTTAAGTAAAGTAGCAGTGCTTTAGTCGCTTTCTGCCCAACTGAAGCAGATGCCCAAGCTCCTAGAATCTTCTGCACACAAAATGGTGCGTGGTCAAGTTGATGCAAAACCATCCGGAGCTGGCATCGCTGTGTGTCGTAGCAAGCGCAGCTGCACAGGACGTGTTCAATGATCTCTTCAGCTCCGCAGTAGTCGCATGTAAAAGTGACTGCCGTACCAATGCGAAAGGAGTACACGTTTGTGAGTGCAACACCCAACCAAAGGCGGCATAACAGTGTCACATCGGAGCGGGAAAGCTGTGATGGTATCTTTATATCTTGAGCGAAGGATCCAGTTCATAAAACTGACACCTTTGGAAGCTGGTAGACGACCAGAACGTGCGTGTAAGATCTCGAGCCAGCAGGTAAAGTTGTCTTGCTGCATCATTCCTTGATAGAGGAATCGGGACTACATGGGTTCCTTCATGGGCTGAGCGGGCTGCATCATCGGCTAATTGATTTCCGGTAATACCGATATGTCCAGGCAGCCATTGATATATAATATCATGCCCTCGTGCTAGAGCTTCATGATGGCAATGTCTTATTTCTTGTACCAATTGTTCATGACTCCTCCTATGCATGGCAGACTGCAAACTCTGAAGCGCTGCCTTCGAATCACAGAACATGACCCATTTTCCTGGACGTTCTTGAACGAGATATTGTAAAGCAGCCTTTATAGCAGCTTGATAGCAACTTGATTGTCATTGCTGCAGCCGGAATTACAGCGGCACCTGATGAGCTGCTGGACGAGACGGACCGATCAGAGTATATCTGCGTTCGGTCAAAGTACAACTCATGTAATAATAGCAGTGTTGCTTGCTTCAATGCTACTCTGGAGTGCTTGCTTTTCTTTTTGATACCCGGAATTTCTAGACGTACTTGTGGCTGGTCGAGGCACCACAAAGGACATGCAATTCTCGTTGCTGGCGTATATCCTGATGGAATGCTGTTTAGGTGCTTGGCTATGACGTCTGAAAACGTAGCACGTGGTTTTCCGGAGAGTGGATAGGATTTCTCTTCATAGTATTCGCCACCAAATGGTATCACTTCGAGCAATGTTGCACTCTATTTCAAACTGTCATTAAGAAAGCATTTTAATATAGATAATCAACAGAAAACTCGGCCGGCCTGTCACAGTTATATTTATATTTATAGCAATCGCTTACTTTTGAAGCAACATTTGGGAGAAATTTAGTTTTAGAGCAAAAACTGTAGATGACTTCGAAAAACAAAACACAAAAACCCTCTGGCAATGGTGTTACGAGTGGTCTTCATTGGCTGTGATATCGGTGACGTCATTCTCTGCGTCGTACCCAAGCACACGTGTCATTGGATGCGTTGTGAGTGACGTCGTCAATCCTGTCGCAGCCCTGACACTGAGCACGCACATATAAATTTCTAGGGACAGCTTCAATATGGGTAAGCCAAAGAATACTCTAGCAGAGTGCCGACAGTGGAAACGGAAGAAAACTCGCATTCACTGAGCCGATGGTGCAGTCAGGGCACAAAAACAGGTCCGGGAGGCTGAGCACCGGCAGCAACTGCGTACCGATGATCCGGCAGCCTTCCGAGCGGCGCTAACTCGCGAACGAGAATGAAGGAGCCGGTGGTGGGCGAATCTTGCCAACCACGCCCCCTAGTAAGCTCGCATCGTCAAAAGCCTGCAACTAGGCCACGCCGAACAAACGGTTTTGCTGGCACTACGGTGTCAAGGTGATGACGGCTGGGGCGCGTTCGCTGGGGCGAACTCCCGCTTTCGTCAAGAGTTTCTCTAGTGGCACTACGGCTTCGGCTGCAACGTCTGCGACCGTCTGAGGTTCGAGAACAACCATTGTAAATAAAATATTGCGGAACACATTGAACCACTCATTACACTACTCCATGACCGTGATCATCCAAGGCACAATGTACGGCAAGTGAAATAAACACTGTGGTAAACCCAAGCCAAACATGTTTCTAACCTCATAATGAAGCACGAACATGTAACCAATAATTGTGAAAGGCTTCAGCGCAGTGTTGAGTTGAACCCACTGCAAAACACCGGGGCCACGTATTTACCTTTCTCTGGTTGACCGTTTGCACGGAGTGCTTGGGTAGTAATGTTTCTTATGAATATGATCTTTTATCTCTCACAGGACAAATGTTTCTCTTGTGAGTTATACACCAGAGAAATTTTGTAGGTGGTAGCCAGATGGTTTGGTCAACAAACGCGCATGGAAGGAGGAAGAAAATATATTTCTATTTCAGAGGCGAAGCTCCTAAAGCCGTGGGTCTGTCCCTCCTAGCCCGTACATGACCAACTAGTTCGATGACTCACTCAGCATGAGTGGACAGACTGACGGACGGATGGATGAACGCATGAACGAACGAACGAACGAACGAACGAACGAACGAACGAACGAACGAACAGATGGACTGTTCGCGGTTTACTGATAGGACCCTCCGAAGATTCGCCCCTGTCATCATCATTCACTCCGTGGATATGCTGTGATATTTTTTTATGTTCCCAAGATGTTACAGAAGTCTCGACTATGCTGCTGCAAATATTATTATTACTGCAGTGCTCGGTAACCTGCTTCTTCAAATACATGCTGTACCATACTTCGCGTTCCTGAAGGATAGGATCGAAGACTGTACAAAATATAAAAGACATGCTGCCAATTTTCAGAATCAACACGGCAGAAGAGGTTACAACTCGCAACGAGCGCGTCTTGCTTGGCCCTTTCATGTCCCTTTAACCCTCTCATAAAGGAAAAATGAACGAAGACCTGAATGCATTCGTTTATTTTAAATTGATTTTTATTTGTTGTTGTTGTTGTTGTCATTGTCGTCGTCGTCGTCGTCATCGTTGTTGTTGTTGTTGATGTTGTTGTTGTGCCAGAAACAGATGACTGTACTTCATCTGCCGACTAGCGAATACTACTTTAATGACTTGCAGTCATCACTACGCGAGTTTTTTTTGCCGACAGCGTCGTTATGGCACACTAGTTGAATGTACGCTCTCGGCTTTTGTTTACGGCTTCACAACGAAACTTCTTAAACATTTGTTTAAACACGTAGTGTTGGTTTCCAATATCCACTTTTCGCCATGGCAAGAACGACAGCGGCGTTAGTGATGGGACTGTAAGCAATGAAGACAAGGGCACTCTCAAAGACGAATACCGTAGCAACTGTCTTGGTGCAGTGACAACGATCACAACTCGACACCGAAACGGTGACTCGTTTTCATGCCATAGAAAGTGCGACAAAATTGTCCAAACCGGGAGGCTCCATGGCGAAACTGCTCTTTATGGAGTCGACATAAACGCTCTATATGTACGTTGAGCATGAATGTATGGACAAAGGCGGACAATTTGAGCAGCTGTTGTCTGTACAAAATTTATTTCACGCCCAAATCGGCACCGCGAAGTGGGCATGAGCAAAACCACCTCATTTCCCACTTCTTGAATGTCACGTGGTGCAAGAGAGGTGCTACATGTAACGTTCTGCTACATTAAGACGTGGTGGTTTGCATATGTGTCACAGTGCACAAAAAGAAAACTGACCCTTGCAAGTGCGTTTTCTGGCTCTAACGGCAGAAAACAAATGGGGTAGACGTGTAGAAAAGATATATGCGCCATGCACCACTAGGCAACGCACCTCACGTTCATAGCAGTGGTACCACAGAGTATATAGTCGAGCACTGAGTGGCTGCTGATACGTTGCATCACTGCTCGAGCGAATTAAATAGATACGTGAGGGCTTTAAAAAAACGAATACGTATTAAGGATCGCCGCGCCTCCAAAAGCCGCATGTAGTGCTGAGTTCACTGCGTCTATTTTCACAACTCCCACTATTCTTTATCACTGCTGGTACACCGTGTCATCTTTGCGCACACCTCAATTTCCAGCGCTCGCTGGGCGTGTTCGACACGAGCACGTAGGGACGGTTAGTGAAAGGGTCATACACCTGCAGCCAGCCCCACGGCCTCGCCTGTGCGGGGACATTGCCTCCTATTTGTTCTCCCCATTTTTTTTTAACCTCGTGGTTTCCAGTCTCTCTTCCCTCAGCAACGAGTTCGATGCCCTCTCACGGTGACTGCCCATTGAAGCACTGTGGTCGTCGGAGCATTTGACCTATTTGACACGCGCAAGCATGTGAACAGGACAGAATACAAGCGGTGGTTACAGAGGACAAACAAGCTAAAGCAAGAGGTTGAACTTAGTGTCTCAAAGCAGGGTAGTTCAGATTGGTTTCTACGAGAACAACAGGGATAGTCTTCTAGAGCATCTCGGTCGCGAGTTCGAACTCGGTCGCGGTGGTTGCATTTTGATGGAGGCAAAATGCTTCAGTCCCGTGTCCTGTGCGACCATAGAGTGCATTGAAAGACTCGTTACACTCAATTTTCGCTCGTATTCTGCGTTGTGTTGGTTAGTGCATGGGTGTTCACAAACAACCTGGCGAAACTCCATGGCATTTGGTCGAGAACTTAATATTAAATGCGGAGCAGTTTCTCAGCGAACTTCGGCGACTTTGAGCGTATCTATCTATCTAATCTATCTATCTCTATCTATCTATCTATCTATCTATCTATCTATCTAACTATCTATCTATCTATCTATCTATCTATCTATCTATCTATCTATCTATCTATCTATCCTATCTCTATCTATCTATCTATCTATCTATCTATCTATCTATCTATCTATATATCTATCTCTATCTCTCTATAGCTGCCTAAGACTTTTAGCTCTCCTGGCTATTTCAATAATGGTATCGATACCAAACTTCGTATGGGATAACATGACTGTATGAAAAAATATCAGACTAGTCATAACCTGAAAAACGTATGTATGGTACGAATGTCATGATTTACATTTCATGGTCTTGCAGCTCTTGCGGTGGTTTCATTCACATGGCATGTTGCGAAACCGGTACGGTATGAAATGATTGTATGGCGAACACAAGCGACGGACCCTAACATGAAAATCATGGACCTGCGTGTCATGTAACAACATGACTACATGCCACTGCTCATGCGCTCGCGGCCGTTTCGCTAGCGTCATATATACCAATTTTTTAGAACAGTACGTGAATGGATGACGAAGGTATGTGACTGGTGCAAACATAATAATCACGAGATGCGTGTGCCATGTAACAACATGACTACATGCCACGGTCATGATGCGTTGGCAGCCGTTTCGTTCGCTTCACGTATACCAAAGTTGGTATTACGGGACGTGAATGGATGACGAAGGTATACTGGTGCAACATGATAAACATGAGATGCGAGTCATGTAACAACATGGCTACATGCTACGCCCATGATGAGTTCGTGGCCGTTTTGCTAGCTTTACATGTACCAAACTTAGTATTACCAGACACGAACGAACGAGATAGGTAAATGACTCATCCAAACATGATAATCACGACATGCGTGCCATGTAACGACATGAATACATGCCACACTCATGATGCGCTCGCGGCCATTTCGCTAGTTTCACATATGCTAAATTTGGTATTACGTGACGCCAATGGATGACAAAGGTATGTGACTGGTGCAAACAATAATCATGAGATGCGCGTCATGTGAGAACATGACTACATGCCACCGTCAAGGCGCCAACACATTTCGACATTACTCGGTGCGCGTGCTCACCCGCGTTCATTTCGTCGCGTCGCGCTGGCGTTGCCACGCCAGGCGCCAGTCCTGCCACATACTCGCAGGCGCGCGCTGCGCTGCGTTGCTTTGACGCAAGTGCGTTTGAGCGCGTCCGGCGTCTCTCTGCCATGAAAAGAGGGAGATGCAGTGTTGCCTGAGTAAAGCATCTGCATTGAGTAATCTTACTCTATGGCATCGGCACGAAATGTCGCGTGCCGTGGCGACGGACGCTGGTCGTGCCGGGCATGAGTCTATAGAGTGCTCGCGTTTCGCTTACGTAGCGTCGCTGTGCCCAACGTGCGCGCGCGTCAGCGCAACATTGGAGCATACTGGACCCTTCATGATGCACTCGCGGCCGTTTTGCTAGCTTCACATATAACTAAATTTGGTATCACGTCACGTGAATAGATAAGTAAGGTAAACGACACATCCAGATATCATAATCATGACACGGAAGTCGTGTACGGCATCATTAGAGAGTTTTAGTACTGCGGAATGGTTACGTACGCATTACGCAAGCGCCTTGCGTTACGTGGCGTCGTTTGCCACTAATAGGCTTTTAGTACGCCGTAGTACCCGCGTATGTAACGAGCGTGAAGCGTGTTGCGTCACCTGGTAGATCAAAATAGAAGCACGTGTTGTTGACAGCCAATGTGAGCCAATCCAAGTGGTATAGCCAGATTATGGCCATATTTTAAGCCACAGAGCCGGTCGGTGCTTGCCTTCGATGACGCCATTTTGCAAAACGAAGTCTCGCGCTTTCGCGAACTTGTTCGAGAGCGGCGCGATCACCGCATACGTACGCACGCACGCATCTCATGCGTGCGTACGTAACGCGATACGTGCGCGTTGCGGTATGCGCATGCGCACTACGCAGAACGTGGCGTCCTTACGTACGCAACGCCGCCATGTACGCAGCGTACGCAGTACTAAAACTCGCTATTAACATTTCTCATTCATGCTTCGCGAATCATCGATTCCCCCTTTACGTGGGATCTGCCAATCTTTTAATTGAAAATATTTATAAATGCACGAGTGGCGCGAGCGTCTGTCAATACTAGCGCACACTCGTGAGCCGTCGCCTAACTTAGCCGATCGTTTACAAACATCTGTATTCCGGCCCACGGTGTTCTTTTTTGGGGTCAGCTGCGCATAAAAAGGAGTTTTTTCAGCTTTGTTTTGCTGGGCATTGAAACTTCAATCATTTGCAGCCGATGAAACTAGGGCTGAAAACAACGGCTCCACTCCTGATGCACATGACATTACACACGCCATTGCAAATGGCGGTCCCTAAATGTTGGTGAAGATTATAACCGGTGACTTCTCGCATTACAATGAAGTAATAGTTACAGTCCATGTTTTCACATGAGTACAGGCCCAGCAGACCCTTTAACTTTACTTTTCGCCGAAAACCGCATCTTGATAAGTGAAAGTGTCATATCACCTTTAATGAGCACCTGCTGGTCGAAATTTCGGAAACCCTCCACTATGGCGCTCTCATAATGATATTATCGTTTCGGGAATTGAAACCACAAACGTTGCTGCTGTGTGGAGATTATCGAACCTCGGGATAAATATGTTTTGTCTGGAGTAGACGTGAGTTTTCGACACAATGTCGCTGCACAACTTTGAGGTTCTATTCGAATTATTCCCACAAAGAAGCATTAAAAACGGTAACAAAATCAATTCAAAGCACAGACCAATAAATTCGGAATATTACTATGTAAGTATACATCGTACTCCCGAAATTCGTGGAATAAAACCCTGGCAATGTTGTTTAAACTAGTTTTATGAAGTTGAAATGAGACGTTTGAATATAAATATACAAGCAAATTAGTTTTGCTATCACGACTAGCACATTCAGCAGAGCTAATGAGATTCCCAAACTGCAGGTTTATCGGGTTACGGATTACTTTCGCATGGCGTTCAGCTGTCTAATATTCGCTAACTTGTACGAACATCTATGTTGTGCCCTTCACGACGGCGTCTTTCAGCTTGAGTCACTTTGGAACTTTAGATTCCCACAACTTTAGTCGGCAGTATCGTGAACTGAACTTCAATATGAACCACTCTGGTTGGAAAAGCAGGGACAGAAGGGCGAGTCAGTGCAGGCTCATTCTTATTTACATAGCAAGAAAAAATAAACTACAGGTGATCTATTGTCGCCTACACTAGCCACAACCCTTTTTTTTGTCACTGTTGTTAAAGATAAGTTTAAAGTAGTCAGCGATGGTTACTGGCAGTGCCAGTTTTTTAGTAGCCTATGCATGTCTGGTTATTGTGATTTATGTGTCAAACAACAGCAACATGCATGTGTCAACACTGCATCCGAGCTTGATCTGTGGTGTTTCCAGCAGAGGACGAAACAGCCCAAATCAGTGATAACTGAAAACAGATAACAAATGCGTATGTCGCCTCCTTTCAATATATCTTGCTATAAAACTTTTGGCAATAAACACAGGGTCTGTTCAGTTGATCAGCAACTACGCGGCAACTGCGGAGAACAAAAGAAAATGACAAACGGAAATAGTCGGTACCACGTCTCGGTACCAATTTTCGTTCCTCTAGGTTGCTAGTGAACCCCGGCATAGCTACGCTGGAACGGAATAAGTAGTGTGGAAAGGTAGATGTATTCTCTCGCTTCAATATGCACCGGCTGTCCCTGAACAAGCATGAAAAATCAATGTCGTTCTGAGGTTGTGCCAGAGACAATAGCTGTCTGTGGACGCCGGCAGCAAGAACAAAGGAAGGGACAATCTCATGCTTAAAATATTGTTGTAGTCGTTATTGCTGTTGTTGTTGCTGCTGACGACTCAGTACTGATGACGACTCAATAACTGGCCTGTCCCCGCGTCATGTAAACACCAGCACCATTTTGTTTCATATTGCTTTTGTTTAGTGCGGGCACACACCCACCGGGAAGCAACAACTTAACTTCTTTATTACGTTCAGACAATCATTTCCGGTTTTTTTTCTATCACCACTACAAATAAAAGCACACACGCATGCTTTAAAACGAAGACAAATGCTTTGTTCACTCGTTCGATCAAACTGTCGAATAGAATCTTGGTAGCAGTTTTTTCATACATGCCTGCACCCTTAAGTACAATTCACAGTATCTCAAGAACCTTTAGTAATGCATGTATACATGCGAAGCTTTGGCAGTGTGATAAAAAAGGAGCAAGGAACGACCGTCATTATTGTTTTCGTAAACAAACCACACCAGGGGAAAAAATTCATAGGATCAGCAGAAAAAAAAAAAGATTTCCCAGACAGACTGCGTAGCAGAGCAAACAAAGAGCCGTATAAGAAGTAAGGAAAAAATCCCGAGCCCGACAGTTTTTTTTTTCTGACAAAAATTACCTTGTGTGCCGGAGTTCCATCGAATTACTAATTCACTTTGGAGACGTGAATTGCATTGAGCGGTCGTGGCTGAGAGACCGAAACGATCACAGACCCAGCGTCGCTCCTCCCAGTGTCCTACGTTTGTCCCTTTGACCTTGAGAATATCGTATCACGAGACTTGTTTTTGTCCCGCGCAAATACGTTCTGCTGTTACCGTTTTTTTTATTTTGTATTGCCAAGCAATGGAACCGCTATATACACGACCTTCGAATGGTTCATTCTCCATTCAGTATGGTCTTCCTCGCTGTCCAAAGGATTGCTTCTACTAACCATCGCTATACCAATTTGTGAGCTCCTAAGTATTGCGGTGCTGCGAAAGGTGTCATATGTGACACAAACATGCAATGTTGATACTAGAATTTCGGCATCCTAAAGTATGTTCAGGGAGCACCCACGAAAACAACAACCATTTCAGGCTTTTCGTGTTTCGCGGTCACAGACATATACAACAAGTCCACAACTTGATGAGGCGCTTGTAGTGTTCGTAGGGGGACATGTTGACACAAATTTTGATTCAGTTGAACCCACACAACATCACGTTAAACTGCACAAATGAGCATACAGTTCACAGTACGGCCGTTGTGTATAGAAAATGCGATGGTGGGGGGCTTGGACACTTTTGCAAGTAGGTTAAAATATTTTGTTATGTTCTCTTCAAATATGCTCGAATTTCTCAAAAAATCATCAGGTAGGTAACACCACAGATATTCATGTATTTGTTACACAGTCAAACGGGACTATATCAAGCTCGGATAAATCGAATTATTTGTCATACCGAACAATTTGCACACACGATGATGTTATATCGTCTCCGTACAGAAAGATTTACTGCAACTTCGAACTAGAATAGCCCCAACAATTGCCATACTGAATATGTGGCACTAACTTGCACCCTCAGGACGTTGCCTTCCCCTAAAAAGGAGAACCTGGCTTTTCAGTGACTATTCCTGCGATTTAATTTTGTCCTATGTTACATCGTTCAACAGTATTAAAGCAGAATCAATCGACATGCCCACCAACATTATCTAGTTGCTCTTAATAGTGTATATTAGGTGTTATTACCAGAAAAAAAGCAGTGTTGGAATAACTGCTGACATTAAGAGACAAATTAAGACAGATAGAACAAACGCCAGGCTTGTACGCCAGGTACGAGAACTTTCCTGCGGCTAACTTGCGTCTGCCTTGTGACGAATAAATTTAGCCAGAGCGATCGAGGCTATTTCGTACACATGTCAAAGTATAGACAATTATACAAGTATACATGTCGTATACAAGTAATGTCAATCGAGCCTATTTCGTATACATGTAAGTTCGAAATAACGTGCTAGATTCTAATCACTTTCGATAGAGCTATGTAGACGTATGTTGTGTAGACGCAATGAAGGAGTTGCCATTTCTAGTGTATGGCTTCTTTTATCCAGTTGCTTGCTGAGATCGCAAGAAACTGGGGAGAGTCAAACATGACGCGTTTTTTAGGGATGTTTTTTTGATGAGGCAGTATAGCGTTGCCAAGCAGAGAAGGCTGTTTCCGCTCGACCAACGTAATCGGAAATCCGCGTTGGAATGCAGGTTACCCTGAGGTGGTTCGTTTTCTTCCCTATATACATCCCCGCTTCAGTTTTCTATGACATGTAGGAAAGGGCATTACTACTCCCCTAACGTGGCCATATATTTGTTGAGCTGACTGTTGCTTTCATTTTCAGTGGGCCAATGGTGAGTACCGGTATTTACCTGATGTTTGCGGAATATACCCGTGTTTGAGGAATCCGTGATCACATGACACACCATGGACGACATTAAACGCCGACAAGCCGAGACCACTTAGGTGCTTCGCACCTAAAAAATATAACTAAAATATATTTATATAAATGTAAGTACTGCATTTGATGAGTTCAAAAGTTGTCGTTTAACGTTTCTTGCGTGTGCATCATCGTTGGACTCAGTGAGTTCCACTTCGTTTTGACGACCTAAGGTCTTGTCTAGTCATCTTCAGCATTTTTATCAGCCTTACTCGGATTCACGTTTATACTCACGTCTACCCACACGTACTGCAAAGCAGCGTCATTCATGCACAATTTGAAGAATGATTAAATTAGAGGCAGTGACTTGAGTAAGGCGGTGGGGTGACTTGACCTCCCCCGACCAAGTCGTCCAGGGAATTTGTTCTTATAACTTATACTGTCATCTCGTTCAAGATAATTGGTGCAGAAGCACTGAGACTTAGTTTTCTAATATACTATGTCGAGCGGCATCATAGAGAGCACCGCTTACGAGAGATATTTGTGGGGACGAGAATCGAAACCATAGTTTGAGAAGCGGATTCTAGGTTGATGAAGCATGGGTCGACTCACTCAGGAGAACAAGCCTTGAGTCAGAGTCAGTCCGGGTGAAATACGTTTTCATGAGATTGAGTCCAAGTGAGTCCAGCTGAAGAACATTTTTGATAGTGTGAGTCCGAGAGAGACCGGCTCGGGAACATTTTCGCGAGTCGGAGTGTGAGGGAGTCCAAAGCCAAAAATATATTTCATTGGTGAGTCTGAGTGAGCTCCACAAGTTCTGCCAACCTATGCTTGAGATAAAACAAGGTATGGCCGAAATTTAGTAAACGTGAATTGTCAATATATCCTGCTAGCATTACGGCACTAGCTCACATTTGTCGTCTACTACTCACCATCACTTAACCAATGATTTATTTTTGTTCAACCACTTCCCGTCGTTTTATACTCTACATCAGTTAATTCTAGCTACCCGCTAATGAAGCTGAGTTGAAGATTACAACTAAAAATAAACACAATTTTCAACCTCGCAGGCGTGACGTGGCTGACACCATTGATCCGTAAAAAGCGTCCTGCAATATACTTTTTGTGACAGCCGTGAGTGCTTTTTTGCTGCTAATCTTACCAGCACTCCTACTAGGAAATAATAGTCAATTGTCTCTCGTTAAAATGCTACGTTTGGCTGAGCAGTAATGCCAGAATAGTTGCTGAAGTTGACCAGGAAGTTCAACTCTTCAACCGCAAGCCAGAAACTCTAAATGTGTCTGCATGCTAAGACCACGTACTGCAGCTTTGAGTGATGTCTAATAATTATTGCATGGTGAATATTGTTTTCACATCAAGCTCTGTGTCAGATTCCCAGACTGTCAAAAAGCTTAAGAGATTACCATGTCGGTGCTGTTTTTGCGTTCCTTTTCCTTGTCTGTGTGTGTTTTCTTCCTTTTTCTTTTTTTCTCTTTGGTACAAGTTATCATTGTTAAGTTGCGCGGAAAGCGTGTCTGTGTACGAGCTCGAGTGTTATAGGAAATAAGCATGTTTCGTCAGGTAGTATGTGCTAAATGGCAATTAGATCTACTTTTGAATGCGCTTTGTTATTGACCAGTAGTGATGTAACTGTCTTTTGTTTGAAGTAAATAAAACTTTTCTCAATCTGAAGAACTACGTGTGTGAGACACACGAGGTTGCTTAGCTATTTCCCAAAGTAGAGTACCTAGTACCGAAGTTCGTTAGCCATTTTTTCTAGTCCGTACGTTAAGGTCGTTAAAATATAGTAGAGTACGTAGTGCTCTAAATTGTTAACCACTTTAAACACACAGAAAAACACCTGTATTGACGCCCACTATGCTCTCCCACAGTAGAAAGATTACGGTTATGTATACTTACTGAACTTGGTGTGTGGCATCCTGTTTCTGTGTAAGTAGGCTCCTTTGGTTGAAAAAAAAAACAATGTGTCGTGATTAGTTTCACTTGTTTACGCAGTGACGAAAGAAGTCAAGAGCACAACTCATTACGAAAAGCTGATATAACTCCAAATAGCGTGCTAAAATCTACTGAACTTCGATAGAGCTGTGTAGATACAGGTATTGATTGTGCGCATCATTATGTCCTGAATTTTGATCTCACGGTAACATTCTTTTTAACTATTTTGTTACTGCACCTACTCGAATCGATGACTGGTGGTCGACGCTTTTGGATCATCTATTTTGGCATGTTAAATTTGTTTATTGTGACTTCATAATAGTTAGTCCAGCCACTCAACTTTCATATTCAATTTTGAATTCAGCCATTTTCGCAACATAGTGATTTCGACAGACCCTAGCGCGAACTAATGTGCGTGTATTGTGGAAAACGTTCACTATAGGCTGGCAAACTTTAAAGAAGTGCGTACCCCTCGTGATTACGTTGCAGCAAAAGCGAAGTTTTGTGTAGAAAAGAACCTTTGTAAGCCAATTATAGAATTGAAGTGGGAGCTTCGCAATTTGACTATTGGTAGCAGAAATAATTGCCAAAACGTTTTGCCAGATATTCAATAGAGCTTTTTCTAGGAGTCGGGGGCATTTTCTTCTGCAAAAAGTATTTACGAAATTAGGCCGCGCATTTAAAGTATCGAGGTGTCTCTCCCTGACAGTTTCCAGCAGCTTTGGATTTGCCTGCACTGTTAGATCAGACGAAAAGTTGCATCTAGTGTCGCTAGTGACTCCTATGACATAGTCTTCACGCACGCATGGATGCGCACCAGTGCTGCAAAAAACATGCACTGCTCGAAACTGTCTTGCAACCTCACCTGAATTGAGTGAGGAGAAGCTTAGAGCTCGAGGATGACAGCACCTTAGCTTCAAATTTTATGGAGATTATGTTTTTTGTCAGCCCGACACATCCGCTTCCTTTCACGGGTATGTTTTGCTTACGGACTCAAGTTTTCTCTTTCACTGCAAGTGCGTAGCTGCTGAGCCTTGTGCACAATCTCAAAGCTACTCTGGTTACGTGCGTAGTCCATACTTCGCTGGGGCGTGGTGTGCTGGCGCTGGCTGCAGAGCTTCTCTTAACGGCAAGAAGGCCCCCGGAGAACATCTTGACGTTCACTATACAGCAGCGTAAAACAATTTAAAACTTCGCGCGATATTGTCTTTTCTTTAGTAGGATATGCGCAAACATGCAAAGAAATATGCTTTGATGCATATATTGGAACACCAACCTATGCTAAGATAGGTGGCTCATGGAAATAGGTGCCGCTAGACGAATTAGCGAAGTTCATTTGACGTGCCATTTATAGAGGCTATTTCACATCACGGTTATTTACCTATATTGGAACACCTGAGGACTCTTATCACTATACAACAAAAATTTACTAAGAAAGTGTACGAGTACACGCGTGTCGCACGAAAAACCATGCAATGTTTCACCGCATGGCACGAGCAGCAAAGCAGTACCTCGGTTCTGATTTTCTTTGTCTATGTAAAGAGAAACACTTCGTACAACATTCATTATTTTTACGCCGTTCCTGGAACATTTATCAACAAATTGTATGTTCTGATTTTTAAAAAAAATTTGTTTGTATATAAGGCTTTTTATTCCACTGTTTACCAGCTGGCAACCGAAAATTCCACACTTTTCACATTTTTACTCGTTGTAAATATTTTGTTGCTTTAAAACATAAATCTTTGGGGAAGAGCACTTCATTGTGCAAAGTTTGGTATGATGCAATGCGTGCTGGATTACTTTTTAAACTGACAAAAGCGATCTTCCCGAGATATATGAAAAACAACAATTTTCGCGTGATAACGAAAGAGTTAAAATAGTTATTTTCATTCAAATAACACATACGTGTACGAGTTGCCATTTATAGGGGACGGCTACGGTTTTCCAGTTGGTTTTTAGGATAGCAAGAAACTGGGGAGTGGTAAGCGCAAAGGGAAGGGTATTTGAGTCCCACTAAAGTTAAGCTGGGGCGGGGTCAAACATGCTGTGTTTCTTAGTGATATATTTTTGCTGATGCACTCTAATTTCGCGAAGTATGAAACTGGGCATGTAGAAAAAAAATGGCAGCATATCCACGGAGTGAATGATGGAGAGTGGGGCGAAGCATTCGTCCGTCCATTCGTTCTTGCTTCCATTCGTCCATACGTCCATCTATGTGACCGTCAATACGTCCATCCACCCGTCCGTGCGTGCGTCTGTTCGTCCATCCGTCCCTGCGTTCGTCCATGCATCCGCCCCTGCGTCCGTTCATGCGTCCATCCATGCATCTGTCTGTGTGTCCGTTCGTCCATCTATTCAACACTCCAAGTACCACCATATCACATCTTTTCATCATAGATTCCCCATATAGAAGCACCGCCAACCAGCGGACATTCCAAGGACTAAACGAAAGGTGGCACACGCACAATTTCTTACGGCTTGCGCTTCGGGTCTACTTCCCACCTTTAACCACCTCGAGTTCATGGTATATACTAGTTTACTGTATTCATGGCACTGCGGCCCAACGCATGCTAAACCTTTCTAAAACCAAGGAGGTTGCGCCCAGCGAGTATAACGTAGCAACCTTTTCCTCTCAGATAGTGCTCAATATACATGCCAATGACTGCTAGTGGGAAATGAGAGACGGGAGAAGTCGGCTTTTACTTTCTTACGGCTTGCGCTTCGTAGCTACTTCCCACCTTTAATCACCTCGAGTTCATTCATGGTATATACAAGTTCATTATATTCATAGCACTGTGGCTCAACGCTCGCTAAACCTTACCAAAAATAAGAAGGTTGCAGCCAGCGAGTGTAACGTAGCAACCCTTTTTTATCAGATAGTGATCAATGTACATGCCAATAGCTGCTAATGGGGATTGCAGCGTGCGCGTTAACTAAAAGCCGAATGCTCCTGTCTCTCATTCCTCTTCAGCAGCCGCTGGTATGTACATTGAGCATTATTTTTTATTTTTCAACAACTCACAGAAGAAATCTTCCACCGGCACTACCTTGGAGGTCAAAATGTAACAGTTGTTACACACTACGACTTCAAGGGACGAACGGGTGCCGCTATAAAAAGCTTCACCCCTAAAAGGTGTTTTCACTTCACTAGCGTCGTTGAAAAACTGCCTTGATAAGCAGCTTAGGCAAAGGTGGCACTTATTCTTCTGCATCCCTACATTTCTGGTTTCACTTCCCTATGGAAGGTAGGAACGGTTGTTAGTACTCCACTAACAGGCCGTATATTTGTTCAGTAAACTATTGCTTTTATTCATAGCGGGCCATTGGTGAGTAGCGATATTTACCGATATTTTTGCGGAGGATACTCGCTTATGAAAGACTGTGACCACACGACACAGCATGACGACATTAAACGCCGACCAGCCGAGACCTGAAAATGCTTCGTACCACAAAAAAAGGTACAGAATTGTAATTTATATGTGGGTGATTTCACGAGAGATCGATACGGGTCCAAAAGTTGATATTGTCACGAGGTCGTGACGTAGCCAAAGACAGGAAACTTCGTGTTGGGATCTAACCGTTTATTTCGGCGAACCTGTGCCTGGTAAAGGGAAAGTCTAATTACAGCAGCAGTCTTGCACAGACAGCAGTCTCGGACTGATAGCGGCGAACGCAGCGTCGGCCTTCGATCAACAACTGACAAGCGGCGAAGCGCGTCGGCATTTATACTCTTGCCGTCGAATGTTCTAGCGTTATCGCTGGCGGTGGCGTAGCTTCCAGAACAATCTGTACCGTTCGCACAGTGGGCGTGATCTTATCGAAATGATCTACTACAGTCCGGAACCTTCTAGAAAACTGCAGGCGCGGTTTGCGCTGAGAATCATGTGGTGTTTTGGGACGATAAAACAAACTTGGGAAATGGAACGTGGCAATATTTTAGATTTCATTCAGTATTTTATATTTCGTGCAGCTCTCACCAGGTAGCTCGAAAGTCAACTTCGTTTTATGATTAACGGCATAAATTACGAGGAAAAACAATATCAAACCTCACCAACACGGAGGCACCAATTTTGTCACCTGTCATTTTTGAAAATTGCAGATGCTATGAAAAAACAAATATTTCTGTGTCAAGGAAGATATTTTTTACCTGAAATGCATGTCTAATGAAGATTGAACTCATATGGTTTCAAGTTTGTAGACTTTAAGAAAATAGGTTTTAAAAATGTCTAATTTTGCGACAGTTTAAAATAAGTTACGTATTCCCAGTTTTTTTCTCCGAAAGTAACGCAAGCAGCGTTTTCAAACTTGACACATTTTAAGGATATAGTGTGTTCATTAGTTACATAAATTATTCCTGCCGTAGGGCAAATGTATATTTTTATATATCGCCTCAAACTTCTCATTATGCCAAAAACGTACTCCACTGAAATTTGAATAATAAAAAAACCCCATCTTCGATTTTTCTTAAAATCTCATAAATAGACAACCGAAGGCTATCATACAGTAATATAAAAAAAACATGTTGCAATATTTTGTTTTTAGCGACAATATTCGTGGTACAAATCAGAACTTTTTGAGAATGTGCTGATAAGTTGAGAAATCTAGAAATCTGAACGGAAAAGCGGCAATACGCTTCAAACGCGAGTAAACGTGACCGCATTTGGTGAAGAAAGGTTGTTTTAGCACTGTGACAAATACTTACCCATGAAGGCGCATTTATGCTCCTGATAACACAGTTCTAATGAAGCAAATCTTCGACACTGTAACTCAATTGCAAAACATCTGTCTATATTTGCAATAAACTCAAACATGAAAATGTTCCTACGCAAGTGTTGGGTCTCGCTAGAAAAGGCATATGCGCTTGAAGTACCCTCACTGGTATTTTGGTGGTGACTGCGTGAAACAAGGGATGCGCTCTTAATGGCTGCATCCTTTGCAGATCACAATTAGCAGTACGTGACGCTAACAAAACACGACCACTATCAGTGCCCTCAGATGTGCTTAGCCAAACATGCCAAGAACGTATGCCTGGAACACGTGGCAACAATTTCCACTGGCTCTTCTTCAACTGACGGAATGTTTCTAGCTCGTCTGCATTTGCACACAGCAGCTTGACATTCTTGAGCTTCGCGCTCATTTGCGCCACCATTTGGTATGCTGACAGAATCACAGCTGAGCTTGCCGCTCTCAGGTTGTAGAGCGTAGCCTGATGCTTTAGTAGGCCACCAATGCCGTCACAAGAGTTTTTTCCATGTCCTGTGGCCGAAAAAATCCACTTTGTTGATATATGATCTTTCTGACATAATTCGAACAACTGGTACTTGTTTTTGAAGTGACTGCATGCTCCATCAAAAACATAAGTAACATACGTGTCAGGCTTAAGTTGTTCCTTCATATAGTTGCGGATTATTTGCAGAGCAAAACAGGCATGTGCAGCATCATGGCATGTGTCATCACTGATGACGGCAAAACTTTGAATTGATTTCTTCCTTGTGACGACACACGTGAACATAGACACATGTCTTTTGTTCCAGTGATACGACTGTACCTCATTCGGTAAAATGGCTGTCCAATTTTCGGCGAATTCAAAGTGAAAAATGCAAGATTATTTTTCTTGGTTCTCTTTCGCCTGGCGTATTGCTGATTCTTGAATGTATCTTATGTAATTATGGGTAATCCACTTCACGAACCATAGAACTCTCGCAGAAAAGCACTTGTCTGGGCTGTTTTTTTTACTAAATCGCCATTTTCCCATACTGCATAGGCCACCTCAATATCTTCAGGGATTCCTAAACATGTGGCTGTCAGAGCGTTCTCCTTAGAACAATAGTCACAATGGCCTAAAAAACAATCGCTTGTAGGGGAGCTGCGAAGACATAGTTCTTTCAAGGAGTCCGCCGTGTAGGCACCATCGGTGACGTCTTGTAGGGCAGTAACACACTCCGTGGCATCAGCACAGTGTATACAAACGCACACTTCTTGGTGTGGTGCAAGAAGAACCCACTTCAGCCTCAGTGAATAAAACTTTGAGAGCCCAATAGACGTGTTCTGATTAGCTTCTCTAAAGAGACGGTAAGCCTCTCGCACCGAACGGGTCATAAACCGTTTTGAAACAAGCTCCCTTTTTCCGTCAATGATACCAGATATTACATCTTTTTTGTTGGGACTCTGCCGAGAGCAGCTATACTCATCTTTGGAGCAGTAAGCCATAGCTGCCTGGACGTCCATTGGGTTCAGCCCTGTCGTTTTTACCGCATTTGGTGCTAACCATATCCCGTGTTTTGCGCGCCAGCGTCGGCATCTGTATATCATGTAAGCTGACATGTATGGTATAAGCGCTTGGAGTTTTCAGCGCTCTATATCGCTCGGCAACAGTGTCAATAAACGCATGCGCTCTTGATACGAAGAACATGCTTCATAGGCTTGCTTGAAGTTCTTGAACCACTGGGCACACACACTGCATTTTAGGTCGGATGGTTGAAAGTGGCGGTTACACACGTTATGGTAGCATTTCATGGTTACTGTAGAATTGCTGCTAAGTTGTCTTGGCTTTGCATGAACTTCGCTATTTTGCGCATACAGCTTCTCCCGTCGCATATGTGACAATGCTTCAGGCGTGTTTACGCACCGCTCTTGACTTCTGCCTTTTTCTTCTTCCGGCAAAAACTCATCAGCTGTTTCAGCTGAGAAGCTATTAGACGAAGACAGCATATCTCTGAGGCGTCTGAAGTAGTTCTGAGAAACGTGGTCGTTGTTATGTGCACGGCGGGCAGCTTTCGGCAAAAGCTTCTGGAGGGCAAACAGGCTGATGTCTTTGACCTTGCGGAAGTGTCTTTGACAAGGCATTTTCTTTCTATGCAACATGAGGTAATCTGAACAAAAAAACTCTATCCCGGCTGGAGTGGTCAGCCATCGCCACGCTCTTTGAGGCTCAAATTACTGGCAACACTACTATGCGTGAAACCAGCAGCACGAAAGTGATCTATCTGTCATCTGTTCCTGTCTCTCACCTTTAATTGGAGCAGACGTAAAACAGCGTGCGCAAGTATCCACAGTGCGAACGCAAAACTGAAGTATAGTACGTTAAAATGAATTCCACAATGTTTTTGTCGATAAGATTACGGGAGACGTAATCTTTGTCCCTACTTTGAACCATATGATCTAAATCATTGTCTCCGAGATGCGGTGCACAGCAATTCATCTGTAGAGCAGACGACGGATGACAACTTGCCCTAAAGCGCGTTCTTCAGTCTATTGCGGGAGTCTTCGTGCCCCAAATGATAAAAATTGGTTATGAATCGTTTATGAACTCATTCAACATTCAATTCTCTCACCCAACGTGTTGCAAACAAGTGGCCGTCACAGCAGCTCCATCTGTGTATCAGTAATGGAGAGGCACCACATATTAGAAGTCTCAGTGCTCTACGTATAAGAGTGAATTCAGATACTGTAGAATATTGTGTTCAAAATAGTTACTCCTATCTGCTAAAACAGCCTTTCTTCACCAAATGCGGTCACGTTTACTCGCGTTTGAAGCTTATCGCTGCTTTTCCGTTTCGATTTCTAGATTTCTCAACTTATCAGCGCATTCTCAAAAAGCTCTGATTTTTACCACGAATATTGTCGCTAAAAACAAAATATTGCAACATGTTTTTTATATTACTGTATGATAGCCTTCGGTTGTCTAATTACGAGATTTTAAGAAAAATCGAAGATGGCGTTTTTTATTATTCAAATTTCAGTGGAGTACACTTTTGCCAATATGAGAACTTTGAGGCAATATATAAAAATTACATTTGCCCTAAGACAGCAATCATTTATGTACCTAATGAACACACTAAATCCTTAAAACGTGTCAAGTTTGAAAACGCTGCTTGCATTACTTTCGGTGAAAAAAAATGAGGAATACGTAACTTGTTTTAAACTGTCGCAAAAATAGACATTTTTAAAAGCTATTTTCTTAAGGTCTACAAACTTGAAACCGTATGAGTTCATTCTTCATTAGACATGCATTTCAGGTAAAAAATATCTTCCTTGAAACAAAAATATTTGTTATTTTATAGCACCTGGAATTTTCGAAAATGACAGGTGACAAAATTGGTGCATCCGTGTTGGTGAAGTTTGATATTTTTTTTCTCGTAAATGTTGCCGTTAATCATAAAACGAAGTTGACTTTCGGGCTACCTGGTGAGAGGTGCACGAAATATAAAATACTCAATGAAATCTAAAATATCAACTTTTGGACCCGTATTGATCTCTCGTGGAATCATGTATGTTCTGCATTTGATGAGATCAAAAATTCTCGTTTAACGTTTGTTGCATGTGGGTCATCGTTGGACGAAGTGTACGTCCGAAGCGTGAAATGGCAGTGGTGGCTGAGCAGGACAGTTGTCGTGCTACTTCGCTCGAGGCTCTGGGTTCGACTATCGGACCCCACGGCTTCATTTTAATGGAGGCTAAGCACAAGAACACCCATGTACTTTGATTTCGGTGCGCCTTAAAGAAGCCCGGGTCATCAAAAAGAGCCTTCAGTGCAGCGCTATGCTGGGTCTCATAACTATTTAGAGATTTGATGATGTAAAATAATATTTACCGTCAATAATAATTATGTTCGTAAAAGAACAGAAACTTTCTTCTTTACAAGATTTTCTTACACCGTTACACTAACGCTACTTTCTTACGCTCAGGTGAGGTACTTTGAGTGGGATTTATAGCACGTTCGATACGAAGGGTTACAACTTTTTCCTAATTAGTGGCATCAGCCGCATGTTCATTCATTGGCTCCTGAATATGCATTAAAGCGAAACAAGAACAGCACGTGCGTCGGCACATCACAGTGGACTAACTAATGTGATAACCGTGCGCTGCATCAGCGTTGCGATTCTTCTTAGTTAGCAATTACGCGACTGCAAATATGGAAATGAAGTAAACTAATACATACCCTTGCCCTTGGAATACATGTAGTTTATATGCATATAAAATAGGGCCAAATTGCAGCTATCAAAAGATACTATTTTATTGTGAAATACCTCGAAACTGAATGGTAGTAGCACAATGTGAGGGCGCAGTGGCGATATATAAATAAAAACGTTATTAAGAAGAGAATGTACGGAATGATGCACGCAATCTCTCTTCCCGCCTGTACAGACAGGTGAGAAGAAGGTATACCAGGGAGATTAAAATCCTGCGAGGAGCGAGAACTTCGCTAAAGGTCATGAAATGTGAAATGATAACTTGCCGTGTGTGCTGACACTTCTTGCTCTGCAGCAGTATTGCGATTTTCTCGAAGTCGTTTGGCAGTGTTTTAAAATTTTAGTGTTCATTTTCTATAACCTGTTTATTCTTTTCTAATTGTGTTATTAATAAACATGAAGGCAACTACCTTCGTCCAAGCTTAAAAAAACATAAAAGATTGATTGAAGAACGAAGCGATTAGCTTTCGGCTTTACGTTTGGAACTTGAGCATCTAAAGAGAGGGTGCTCAAGGCATTCACAGGGATGTGCAGCTTTCATGCTTCGTAACAAGATAAGGATCAAAAGAACACAAAAGGAAATGTCATTTCTGTTGGATCTTTTGGGACGATAAACACCAGATATCATTTCTGTTGTATCACTGCTTGCACGAATGACCGACATTTCGGCATGACGTTTTTATTACAAGGAACGCTGAAAGTCATTTCTCTTCCAAAACAACTAATACCTAAGGCCACATTCAGCAGAGTTGTTTTCTTGACAAGGCGGTTTCTTATAACTGAGCAAAGCTACCAGCAGTAAGTGAAGGACAACATCAGCCTTGAGGAACAAAATATGACAAGCGCTTGACTTATAACAGAAAGTTTGCGGAGCGAATCTTACCACCCTCAAACAAGGATCAGCAGGCAATAGCTAACTTGAAAATCTCAGATTGCTTCAAGCACTACAAGGAACAGTAAGCCACGCAAAACGTAGGATGATCAAAGCAAAAGGTCAACTGTTTTGTCCTGGGAAGTCATTCTTCTTCGGTCGCTTCGCTTGTCGCTTGCTTCCACACTCTAAGCCAAAACGGAGCAACAGGGGTATAGGGGTTGCTCCTTTCAGGGAGCAATTGCATTGCCACTCCCATTACTCTCCTAAAAGGAGTAACTGCAGAGGGAGGAACCGTTGCTCTCTTTTCAGTTCCTCCTTCGGGGATGAACAGTTACTCCCACCAGTTCCTCCCTGCAGACCAACAGTTACTCCCACCAGTTGCTCCCTGCCGACCAACCATTACTCCCACCAGTTGCTCTTCTAAGAGCAACAGTTACTCTTTACCGTTCCTCCCACGTGTTCGCAGTTACTCTCTGAAAACCAACTGCACATGCTTCCAGTTACTCCTTGGGGAAATGAGTATTTATCTCGAGTATGCTAGTCACACGCTTAACACATGGCGAGAGCTCCTTGGAAGAGCACTGCTTGGGTGCTTCTAACACAAAAAGTGGACAATATTGAAAGGAAAATAAATGCTTTATTGTTCTTTTTATCAGGCGACGTGTGACCACACGTAAAAGTAGACTTCGCCACACCACAGCCAGCACTAAACAAACACCATAATACATCAAAGGTTTTCTGCGTCATCCGTGGAAAAACAATCTTGAATTTCTAGCATAGGGCAGTCTGTGTCATCATTGGTGAGAGAAGGGCAACTTCTCCAATTCTGAAGAACTCAAGTTTCGCAGCTGGTGTTTCCATCAGGCTAGCGCAGCATAACGTCACCGCAGGCATATGTGAAGCATCTCATTGCTGCAAGAAAAAAAATAGAAGTGTGAGGTTAAACATGCCAGAATCAATTCATAACAATGAGTCACACACACTGCAGCAGCGCTTACATTCTAGGATGTCTACTGCAAAACAAAATGTGAAAAAAAGGAAGGTTCGGCCAAACGTTACTTGGCAAGCCATATAAATGCTGATGTGGTAGACGCTCTTCACATGATGTCTCAGACAGCATTAATCTGGAAGAAAATGTGCAGCACTTCAACAAGGCATATTTGTAGCAGTTAAAGATACCCTTAGGTTCAGTTAACTTGTTTCCTATACACAGCTGAGTGACATTTCTATGAGCCCATTCACCAATGGGCATTCTAAATGAGATCATGTGTGTGGCAAATAACACGTACTGTCCGCTCATGTTAAAATACTTATTTAGCTCGTGCACATAGTTGCTCTCGATTCTACTGTTCTATCATACGCTGCTGCGTCTTGAATTGTGCAATACCTGTAGGCACAAGCCAAGCATGCAAAGCCTGCTTGAAAGCAACCATTTGCAGAGGCTACATGATAATCTTCAGTATATTTCTTTGTACCTGACGCAAACGGCTGGACAAAACTATAGACAAATAAATGTAGACCGTGCTACCTTCAAAAAATGCTTTAAATTTAGAAAACTAGGGTGCATTTGTTCACCCGGTTGACGAGTCACAGCCACGAGATATGTAAACGAAGCAATATATCTTAAGGCATGCACAGATATTCTGATTCTTTGTTTGACAGTGTCACAGATAGCTTGCCAATACATATATATTTGAGAGCAACAAGATGTGAAGCTTTTATTAGTTCAACGTCTTGTTGGTTCACAGCCAAACAGGTTACTGCTTGTTAGACAAATTGGAATAAGCACACCATGGTTTCCAAAAAAAAAAAAGCATTATTAGAAGTTAGCTCCCGGTGTGAATGCCTGCCTATTTATTTTGTACTGCCTTCTACATGTGCCACAAAGACATTTGTTGAGGATGTGCTACCAGTCAAGCCAAGATCGCATACTTCGTCAATGTGATGGAAATACAAACATTAGAAACACTGCCACCTCTAGTAAGAGCATAACACTTCAGTATCTTGGACTAGCAAAGAGGTGCACAAGAAAGTTAAGCCCACTCTTGCGGAACTTTGAACGCGAATATTTCAGAGTGGGGGAGGTCAACATGCTGTGGCACTTTTAAACCCACGAAACATCTGCAGAAAACAGGGTAAAGGCAAGTCAAGAAACGCTGTTATGAAGGCCTGCGCATGGACAGCTTTGTGAATCTAGGCCCAAGTGTTATGCTTTGTGCAAGCCAAAATCCATGTAAATAGGGAAAGCATACTTTTAGGAGTACCAGCGTAAACAAATCTTGGCAGTTGGCTTTTTAGTACAAACAGCAATCCCTGCAATGAAAACATAAACATTTTATCTTAACGGTAACAGTGTGAGCACACACACGGGCCAGCGGAGCCATGTCGAATTGTCAGTGCCAGTGTAACCATGTGGCATAATGAACTATTCTCTGGCCAACACATGCACAGTTTGCCCCTAAAAAGCGATGCTTTCATATACGTAGTACAAAAAGTCTGCACTTACCAAAATTCACTTGCTTTCTGTACTTTAGCATCGTTGGGAGCATCTTTATCTGCAGTATAACCAAATTTGTGTCATATCCCTGAAAAAAAAGTAAAAGACATGCATCAAATATTGTTTCATTTGGTAGCAGTGAAGTCAGGTTAAGAACAGCCAAGTGGGAATCAGCCTAATTATGTGCATGCGGCAAATCCCAAACGGCGTTATTGAGGTTGTCGAAATTTTCGTCGATTGGTATTAACGTCGATATGTGACTTCAACGGCATGCCAAGTTTTCACAGCGCATAAAGATTTCATGATGCAGAATAATGACAGCGCTAACGAGAACATACAGCATTTATGATTGTCTTTTACAATATTCAGTTTTGCTAAGGTTTTGCATCACTAAAGAAATCTGAAAGATTTGGGTCATTCCTCCTCCAATTGTTCTGTCAATATGTAAACTGCTCGCTTGATGGTGCGCTTATAAAATAGTACGTTCAGGACAGAGGTGAAGCAAGTGAAGCAGTGATGTGGGCAGATTTTTTTTTTTTATTTAGGCATGCGGGGAGGGGGGGGGGGGGGTCCGCTTATATGAATAGGCCGGGCAAGCGAATATGGTCGTCAATTTGGGCTCCCTACGCCCGGCCTAAAAAAATTCTGTGCGCAACCGCCTGGCTATGCCAGTGAAGTGATGCGACAATGATTTGTTCACTTACTGATTTACATACACTTTACATCTCTAAAAAATGCGGCCCAAGGCCCCAACACTCAGCCGTTAACATTACATAAAGCCAATGGTAGAAAAGTGCCAGTATGAATGCAGCTACAACCCCGCCCCAATGTTTTTTCAAGCGAGGTAGTGTTGCGGAAATGAACTTTTAACTGCAAAAGTACACTGGCACTGCAGTGGTGACAGGGGAAGCAAGAGGGTATGCAGGCGGTAATAGAGGTAATTTAGTTCGATACGGCTAGCAATGGATACGGTGAATAAGAGCAAATCATTTCTCTTTCAATAGCGCAACCACTCAACAATGTATTGTGAGAGCATTAAATGTTGCTGGAAATGCCACTCACCTGCACGCTGATGCATGCTCCGTCCTTTGTCCGACGAGCGAACAGGCTTGCAGATAGCTGGAGACGTGTTTACGATGTGTTTGTTCCACCCAGCAGCAAGATCCACAACTACTTCGCGCTCCATAAAGATAAATATACACTAACCTTCATCACGAATAAGTAGAAACGCAAATCTGCGACACACACACACGATCAAAACATAGCTCACAAGCTCGCACGTCCATGTGCTCGCCAACCGCAGACCATATGAAAATGAGTAAGTAGTGCGAACGCGAACCTAGTTGCGCCGAAAAAAAAAACGTCGAGCAGTGGCAGCACAGGCGTCAGCGCAATAATTTCAGTGTGTTCTCCTAATACAATTATAAAAAAAAACTGAGGTACACTAAAACTCATAAATAAATATAAAAAGTTGAGTGTAATTTTTATTTAGTGCTAGTCAACATAAACACTGAATAAAAATTACTTTGTAACTTACATCGTTTGCTACACTAGCGCCACACTTGTCGTGCGGGCGCAGATGGCGCAGATTTGTCATTCTGCCCTCAAACTACACGGTGAAGCGTGCTACTAAGTGTATGGCTGATGAGAAGCGCGTCTGGGTCCGCTTTTTTTTTTTTCTTCTCCGATATATCTGGGCGGGGGGGGGGGGGGCTCCTTATGCACGTGTTTCGGTGCTTGATCGACTTTGACGCCCTTACTTCGCGGACGAACGGCGTGTCTAGGCTTTTTTTATCGTTGTTTTGCACGTGTTTCGGCGTTCGGTCCGTTTTGACGTGCCAACTCTCCATTCTGCTGCTGCGTGTGTTAGGTATTTGCCGTACTGTATTCTCAGGCCTTCTGTGTTCAGCCAGCGCTGCTATCTTATTATCTACGGATGCTAAAATAAATCACTGTTTTGGTTTGGTGAAGTTTGGCACACAGAACAAATAATAATCTGGCCCATGATTATCAATGTGGGCGGCATGCATATTTGTGTGCGGTGTCCTGCCGGGGAGTAACCGTTGCGTGACGAGAGCATTTACAGCGGTTCCTCCTTCCGTTGCTCCCTTACAAACTTAAGATGAATACAGTTGCTCCCCCATTCTCGAACAAGTCGGCCATCTTGTTCCGCTTGGTCTTTTCGGAGAGTAACAGTCGGTCTGAAGGAGTAAAAACAGCCGTTGCTCCCATTTTGGCCATTTTTGGCTTAGAGTGCAGCTTCAATTTGCCGAATGATACAAGTCAATGATAGATGGGATCTTTCACTTAACTTCAATCCACGCATGACTTTGCGCTTCAGATATATTATTTACAGTATAATCTCTCTGAAAATCTTTGCTCCAGGAAGTAGGAAAACGAAGCATAGATGTTTTTTTCTGAAGTTGTGCTAAACGTTTCCGGTGTAAATCACAGCTCCTCTAACAACTGCAAAAAGTGGCTCGTCGGAGACTGTTTCGTGGACGCCCTACGTAACCCAAGACCAGGCGGCTATATGATCGTTATCACTAAAGACTGCCTTTTCAAAGTCCAGCATTGCCCGAATTTCTTTATTTTCAAGTACTTTCTTGCTGAAGAAGAATCAAGCCTGCAATCTGAGAACTCGGGAAGATTCTTTCTTTTAGACTGAACAAGAAATCATCTAGGTCTTTCACCTAGGGGCGATTCTTCAGAAGAATATCTTCGCAAGTAAATCCGCAGCGCAATGCTCTAGATATGTTTCATTATTTCAAAGCCGTCGCATTGAAGGTTCTTTGAACTAGTGTCGAAACCGATTAGGAGCAATTATCTTGATTAGCCAGCTGGTCTTCCCGAGAGCACAAATCAGACAATTCAAATTTCTGATTTTTAAAATGTTCTTTCTGCCCACTTAGAGCCCGCTAGAGAAAATATGTTGAAAGCTCACCAATAAAAAAAGACGCGATAGATAAACAAAAAGCACACTTTTAAAATTAACAGAAGAAAAGGGAATTACGCATAACTGCGAGAACGTTGAGAACAAGCGGCCTAGTATCATTTTATCCTTGTGCAAAACTCGACATGCTTTCTTCGAGGACTTCGCGAACATTTCAGATGAAATAAAAGTTATTTATCTCGGCAGAATAATGACTTCCGGAGCTAGAACAAAATTTGGCTGAAAATCTTTAACCTCACAGGCGTGCCGTGACTGCCACTATTCAGCCGTACAAATGAGCCCAAGTAAATACTTTGTGTGGCAGCCGTAAGCGCTTTTTTCGGTGCTAATCTTACCAGCACACCCACTGGGAAATAAAGGTTAATCATCCCTATTTAAAGTAATCTATTTCGCTGATCAGTAGTGATGTAATAGATGCTGAAGTTGACCAGCAAGTTCGAATCTTCGACCGCCAGCCAGTAGCCCCAAAGTGTGTCTGTATACTAAAGCCATGTATCTGCAATTAGAGGGAAATGCTTGATGTACAATGCCTTGACTGAGTATCCGTATTCTTTTCTAGGGGCCATTCTCTAGGAGCAATGTTTCATTTCATTTCATTTATTGCATCCTTAAATGCCCGAGGGCATTAATGTAAATGTACTGTACAAAAGTAGTTGATGTTCACCGTCTGGGAACAAGTTGCTCTAAGCACGGGCTCTGAGAGTGGTCTGTGTTTGAAAGTGACCGAATTTCCGATACGCCGTGGCTTCCGTTTTCCTCCATATACTGTTGTGAATCCCAGCGCTGCTTACCAGTAGTCGCTTCGAATCCCAGCGCTGATCACCAGTTGTTGCAGACCGGTCTGTCTGTCTGTCTGTCTGTCTGTCTGTCTGTCTGTCTGTCTGTCTGTCTGTCTGTCTGTCTGTCTGTCTGTCTGTCTGTCTGTCTGTCTGTCTGTCTGTCTGGTTACCTGCGACTTTTAGCTCTCCCGGGCGTCTCAATATTGGTATCAATACCAAATTGGTATGGCATAACATGACTGTATGACGAGCATATCTGACTAGTCATAACATCAAAATCGTGACGTGTATGTCATGAATATGATGATTTACATTTCATGGTCTTGCTGCTCTTGCGGTGGTCACGTTGACATGACACTTAGGAAAACTCGTATGGTATGGCATGACTTTATGGTGAACATAGGTGACACACCCTAACGCAGAAATAATACCATGCTTGTCATGATTTTCATGTTATGACTAGTCTTGACGGACAGACGGATGGACAGACAGACGTATAGACAAACAGACCAACAGACAATTCATGGTTTGCCCGGTAAAACCCTGGGAAGCTTCGCCCCACCCATCATCATTCACTCCGTGGATATGGTGTGATTTTTTCAAATACATCGTATTCAAATCGTGGAGCATTTATTCCGACCACACAGGTTTCAAGAGAATTTCTTCAGTGCTTTGTCCCACGAGAATGACCCAATGCGATTGGGTAGAATGTGCGCCCTTTCTCGGTGGAAGAGTGATAGTATCCTGAGGTTAACTCTACAAACTTGGTAGCTTCTAGATTCGAGTTCCCACGTGTTCGAAGGTTTACTTTACGGTATTCTACAGATCATGAAAGGGCCGAAGTTTGAGCTGCCGCATTCCAGCGACCTTGATTCTCGTTGCCCAGCACTTTTGGAAACTTTGTGGCCTGTCTGTCTGTCTGTAGATAACTTCTACAGGTCTGGATGAATATAGATGACTTCGTAAGAACATGTGCTTGCATTTAATGAAAGTACCCGAACATGGGGAAAACAAATTACCAGAATAGAAGATATTTTTCTTGTGAATTAGGGACAGCAGTAGGTTTTACCATCTACTTTCCTAAAATTGACTAGAGTGGACTCTGGCACGGCGATTGTTCAGTCATCACGAGAATGATGCGCAGTACACAATTTTGTTCAGTATTTGTTCTTGCCATTTAGAACGCCCTTATCGCTTGTTTATTGCTTTGTTTTGGTTTCTTTCAAATAAAAGAATACATCGTTATGAACTGCATGACCCGATTTAAATCGGTGATCCTAATGTGGTCAAGGTGTCGAAGCGTTATACAACACAAAATGCGCAAAACAGAAAGCTCAATACACTTAACACAAAATAACGCAAAAATAAGCTTTTTTATTCGAGAGTGTATAGGTACCATAGATAAAACATTTTCAGCAATTCGAAGCATACTAGCGTACCGCCACAAAAAACCTTTCCAGCAGTCATTAAAAACTTGTTTCTACATCTGATTTGTCTGACTTCCTGATCCCAATCGCCGTAACCAAAGGAACAAAAAGAAGCTTAGATAAACACACACATATTTTTTCAATGTCGGAACCTTAAGCCAATGCCAGTAGAAAACCATCCACGATCTAGTATAGAGGTCCACTTCTGTAAGTAGAATGGACAACAACAGCCAACAAGCTTCGTGTGCTGCTGGCGCTACTTGTGCCGATCAAGGGCGTCGTTGCGGTGATTGTGTAAACAGTGACGGCTCGCACTCCCTCCCTTCGCCTCCTTTTAAGGAGCATGGCCTTCATGCTTAGAAAAAGCACACAATGCATGAACTATTCGTAGAATGAAAAACGTCACGGACGAGGAAATAAAGACGGGCCTCGTGGTAATCGCATGAACATTGTCTTGGCTCGTTTATCCGAAAAATAAAGTCAAAGTAGAGCTGTAAATGGGAGAACGGTATACGTTTCTCTATACCTTGAGAACTTGAGCAATACGACATCTGGGCCGTCTGATGTTGACGGTGGCACCAGCTGGCCATGATGCTGCACCATGACGAGGACCGGCTGAGGCTTCAGAAGAAGGGAGTTGGCACAAAAGGCAGCGAGAGTATCATCGCTTTGAAGCTGAGGTGGTATTTGAAAATCAATATCTGCTATCTGAAAACCACAAATAAGAAATTCTCAGCGAACATTGGGCTTCTTTTCGAATGACCGGGCCAATCAAAGCCAAATTGAGACAATGACGCGGGAAGCATCTTACACAGGTCTTTCAACGGAACGATTCAGATTTGCTCCCTTAGATGGCAGAATAATATAGTGCTTGTACTTTGCAGTTTGACGTCCTCATTCATCTGGTATATTTTCTGTTTCAGAATTTTCCAGTCAAATATTATTTGTCGTCACCACTAATGTACAAAATTATACGGCAGCCTTGCTAATTAAGGTGCATATTTATTCATCTAGTTTCGATTTCATCTTGTCATGCTTCAGAAGAGAAACTTGACGGAAGTGTTTCCTTTTGACATTGTGCCCTCACCTCAGCCACCAGTTGGACAGCACGGATGTTGACAAATAAAGCAATAGGGAAAACATTGCAAGTCTTGTAACACTGTCCGAACACTTATTTATCACAAGATGAACAGGGTCTGCCCTTATAAACTTACGCTCAGGTACTACTTTGAAGAAGTAACAAACCGTTTGTGAGGCAACCCTCTCGTACAACTGCATTAAATTTTAATGAATGGATGAGTCCGGGTGCTCTGTTTTTTCTATCCTTTCTTCTTCGCGCACTCGCGTGTAACAAACCTATAAGCACGTTACAACGAACAACCCAAATTGACGCAGTGTTGACAATCTCTCTTGTGGGAGTTCTGCAGCAGCAGATCCCAGGTGGGGTCTCGAAGTCCGCAGCCAGTTCATGCAAATGACCACGACGTTGTGGACAGCACAGTTCGTCGAAAGGCAATACGATACCGTCCATGCCATATCCGGAATGACTGTGATAGAAAGTTCGAGGGTGACGGCTTAAAGACATGTGGCAAGGAAACGTGACGAGATGTTTTATTTGTATATCTCATCACTATAGAAAAAAGTATCATCGTTCAATGTCTCCCCGTGTTACGCTTCACTCTTACTTCTAAACACGCAGCAATGCAAACAGCCTACACTGTTTACGGAGAAAAAGATGTTATGTTGTCGTACTAGAGATGAAATCATGAGAGCAAGGACAGCGACCATGACACGGGTCTAGGTTTGCGATAATATTTAAGCTCGAGGTCTTATGTGGTTCGTTTGCATACTGTTTGCATACTGTTTGCGTGCTCACTTTATTCCGGTTTCACTGGCTCTATATTCTTGCTTTTTGTAATATATTACGGCAAACCATTGGGGATGTCAGTAGAGCTGGTCCTCTCCGGCACAAGTTGTACATTCAAGAGTTCAGCGTAGAGCTGCATTCTTCTATGGGAGGAACACTGCTTTGCTCTACAGTCATTCCACAGATAATGCAAAGAATGGCAGCGTGATAGGGACGTTCACTAAAGAGAGTGAGCGATGAGAAAATGCTTGACCGGAATGCACGCATCTTCATTTTTGTGTACCAGAGGACGCCAAGCTGTGAGCAGAAAAAAAATGGCAGCATATTCACGGGGTGAATGATGGAGAATGGGGGAAGCATACGTCCGTCCATTCGTTCTTGCTTCCGTCCGTTCATGCGTCCATCCGTCCGTGCAGCCACCCTTGCACCCGTCCATGCTTCTGTCTGTCTGTCCGTTCATCCATCTAGTCAACACTCCAAGTACCACTATTTAACATCTTTTCATCATATATTTCGCATATAGAAGCACCGCCATCCAGCAAACATTCCAAGGACTAAACTAGAGGGGGCACACGCACACTTCTTTACGGTTTGCGCTTCGTGTCTACTTCCCACCTTTAACCACCTCGAGTTCATGTCATATAGTAGTTCTCTGTATTCATGGCACTGCGGGCCAAGGCTCACTAAACGTTACTAAAACCAAGGAGGTTATGTCCAGCGAGTATAATGTAGCAACCCTTTCTTGTCAGATATAGTGCTCAACGTACATGCCAATGGCTGCTAATGGGGAACGAGAGACAGGAGAATTTGGATTTTATTGAACGCGTACGCTACAATTTTTTTTATTTTTCAACAACGCACAGGAGAAATCTCTCACCGGCACCACCTTGCAGGTCAAAGTGTAAGACATGTTACGCACTACGATGAGGGACAAATGGGTGCCGCTTTAAGGAGCTTCGCCGCTAAAAAAAAAAAAAAAAACTAAGCTAAGTAAAATGGGGCTGCCTGATAGAAATAGTTATCTTTTATGAAATTTTCAAGTTGTCAGACTGGTTTATCGCTTGGCGCGCTACTCGAGGTGTCGTGGGATTACTATGAAATATATAGTTATCACAGGTACATACAAGAATGGTTCGTACAGTACCACACATATATTCATTAAAGTGTAGTTCACAAACTTTTGAAATTTGTGTTCCTCAGGAAAACCAGCACTGATTTTGTGATGCACCTCACACAGCCACTGTTTTGCCAACGTTTGAGAGGGTGCAGCGGCTTCAATCTGAAGCCTTGTTGCGTTCACACTATGTTGCTCTGCTTCGTAAAGGGAACAGTCACAGAAGACGGGCTTTAAGTTTTTCCAAGTATTACATTTGGTGACCGTGGGTAGAGATTTTTGAAATAAACTAAGTGAAGTGTGGAGGTGCTGCTGATAATGCGGCGCGAATAATGAAAGCAACGAACAAAATTTGAAAATAATTCTTTCCTACATGTTTTAAAATTTTAGTGCTTTCTGTGATTTTTCGGGGCCTGTTGAACCATTTGGAGGATTAGGCAGCAGCTTTTCACAACGGATTCAATTTGTATTGTTTCATATACTACAACGAAATACTTGTCAGCCCAAATACTCGTGATTGCTTATTCAATTATTTTTAGAATAAACATTATGGACTGAATTAATTGTATGGCACTGAATTTCATAATTCATATGTGCGCTTCCCAGTGCTACACATACGGCCAACTAACAACGGCGCGTGTTGTGCTTCAAGAGAAGAGGGTGCCGTAGTTGCATGTTCTGGGGCTCTGTTATGAATGCTTATATCAAGAGAGCACTGTCTACATTTTCCGCTTTTTAGTGCAAAGAAAGGGCACTTGAACACACATTGCAAAAAAGTGACTAGCCTCTTTTATTTCCTTCGGACTCGCTTGCTGGATTCCGTGCCGACCGGTTGTGCCCTCGCGATCTCCGACGTCAGCGTAGTCCTGGCCGACTGGGCTCGCCCTACGTCATCTCCTGACGCCGACGACCTTCGACGACAGCGTAGCTCTGACCGACTGGACTTGCTCTACGCCATCTACTGACGCCGACAAGAGCTCTCGCAAGTGGTGCCCCGTCCTCGGACTCTTGTGACCGTGTTTCCATCTTTCCTATCTCTCCTATCGCCTCGATTTGTCGTCGCTCTCTCTGGCTTACCACCTCACGCCTCTGCCTCTTCTCTACCCCTTTATTCTTGCCGTTTTAATCCCTCCTCAACCCCATCCCTTGTGAGCTACTGTTGAGGTGTCGCTCGCTGAGGCAGACAGTTACGGGGCTCACTTTTCTCTTCCTTTCTCTCTTAAGAACCACTTAGTATTTCCTTCATATCCAGCGCGAAGGCGTGCCACTCAACGGTAGCCGTCGGTTCGTCTTAGTTCTGGGAATGGTCGTGCTGCGACGCCACATAAAGAGTAAGGCTGCTTAATTCATAAGTGTGTTGGAGCGCTTTCCTATGAAGATGCGATAGACATGTTCCCCTATCCGATGTCATACGTCAGTCAAACATGTTCCTTCATCGTGGCTCGAATCAATTCCACCGCCACGCCACAGTGCCCTTAACGTCAGTACATGCTTCAGTCGCACTTCACCATTGGTAGCCCACATAGCACCACGAACAGACACATGCCATCTCAAAACACTATTCCTCTTAAAGAGCCAGCATAATCGTTAATATATCGAACACACGGAGTGCAATACGTCGCCCCATATATCTGCATCCAACTGAACAGTAAAGTATTTCATATGAGATTCATCGTGAGACACCATATAAACGGTTCTCCTCCCCATGAACGCAGAACACATACAAAGGATGATGGACGAAAGGAGGCAAGGGTCAGAGGAGAGGGCGATGAACGACTTTAACGGGTGCATCTTAGCTGGCAGTAAAAAAATAAAGGGGGCACTGGTTAGGCCGACTGCATCGTGAGAAAGCTAGCTTTACAATTATTCAACGGGTCTATTAGCGAAAAACGCGGCCAATGATTGAATCCCTACAATATAGGTAAGTTATATTTACCACCTCTCCCAGCCAGACTCCTAGTTAAACAGTGACTGCAGAAGAAATGAAATCCTCAAGCTAGCAACAATGCAGGGGAAAAAGAAACAAGTTATGCATGTTCTAAAGAACGGGAAAAGCATGAAAAAGAGCGGATTGCTCTGGCATGGGTCTGCCCAGACCATTACCAATCAAGCCGATATCCTTTCTCTTCGTCTCCCAATCGGATACGTGGAATAAAAAGAAGGCAAGACTATTTCCTAACAGCTCTAACACATGGAAAAGAGCAGTATAAATGGTCCACAAATGTTTTTTGTCTTCACAAAGAACATATCTCTTTGTTACACTTCTTTTTTCCCACATAAACTTTTTGGGCTCCTCTTGTTACCTTACTGTGAGCTAACGAGAAGTAAACTGTATACCACCAGTAAGTAATGTTCCATTTCCACTGTCATGCACTTTCTTTTTGGGCCAATGAGTGCGTACTCGAGGACGAGAAGAAATTTGCCAACAGGAAGCTGATAACCTCCTTGAGGTAATCGATAATTGGGTCACACGAGCTATACTGCACCTCTTCACGGCGTGTCATCTCACATTTTTATCCCAGTAACGCGCGTTTGTTGCCTTTACTGCCGAAGTACTCGAATCCGAGGCAGTGGCGCAATTTTTTATCTGTCGCTTCACACTTTTACTTTTACTGCCTGTGATCTCCAAAAGGGGCCTCCGAGGTTCAGCTGTAATTGCACTGCAATATAGTTCTTGAAGAAAATACGGAGGTAGGGAATATGTGGGGACCCACAAACACAGCGAAATACCCAAGGCGCACGTTCTGGCTGTAAAACTAGACAGTGACCACGTGTGGTCGATTGTTCTGGTACGTGTGAAGTTTTGTGGATGTGGAGCTCGTGGCTTCATAGTAAAACCAGAAGGAAAAGAGAACACGCGGTAAAAGAGTTGAGCACATGATATATTAAAACGTCAAGAGATAATAATCTGCTATTAAGTTCTAGTCGGATCATCCCCGTCAGATCACAGAATTATTCCGCCTTGGTGAGGCAGCACTGTTGCTTTTTGTACGGTAAAGTGGCACGGTGTTAAGCAAAGCGTGGCAATATCCGAGGAAGGAAGTAAAAAGCTAAAATCTTGACCGGAATACGTGCGTCACGCATAGAAAAGGACGAGATAGCAATAAAGCTGTTTATTGAAAAGGCCCACGTTAAGCCGCCAATATCTCCTTAGAGTCTATTCCATGTGTGAATAGGCAATGATAGATATAGTAGGTCAAAGAAGAAAGCGTACAGATCCAGGAACAAAGAAAGCAGAAAAGTGGCGTTGTCGCACTAATATCCCCCGAATAAAGGCCTCAGGTTAACGGAAGGTAATTTCGTAATCTTCATGCCGCAAAAAGAGCACGTTACGAAAATGATAAGCGTGCTTTGAGGAAACAAGACGACCGTTTGCTTTCGAGGGACTTGGCCGTTCGCCTCGGTGGTGAAGTTAGTATGGTGCTCACCTGATGACCCGAAAACCATGGCATCAGTTCGGGCTGCGAAGGTCGCAATTAGATGGAGGTGAAATGCTGAAGTCGTGTGTAGCGTGTGATTTAAGTAAACGTCAAAGAAAACCCGATGCTCAAAAGGGCCGAATCCATCCATACGGGGTAATGCATGGTCACAGTGTAGTTTTGGCAAGTAAAAGCTTTTCTTCTTCTTCTTAATAATATTGTTAATATTATTACTATCATCATCATAATCATCATCAACATCATCGAGCGCCTAAGGCGCTGCAGCCGGTATGAGAAAGTTGTGCTGATCATTGGGTTTGGCTCTCTTTCTTTTGGTGCTGCATCTCTTCAGTGACGACAAGCATCGTTACACAATCGTAAGAAATTTAACTTGCAGAGCTTTGTATAAAGCAGAAGGTGAAAGCTAAAGTAAATAATACTTTACGATGTTCATCTTTAGATGTAGCCTTGAGACCGAAAAATGGCAACAATAACTATTTCGATAGTAGATGTTCAAGTCAATATTGTGCCTGTTACATTGGTTACTTGTCTTTTACCACCGGTTTTCTGTCTTTTACATGAACAGAACTCGCTTCCCGGGTGTTTTATCAGTGTGAAATACTCGGTATATTACAGGTCACTACAAAAAGAACTTTTTGTCTGCCCTCGATTATGTCTAAAGAAAGCGAGAAATGAAAAAGGTGTGATAATAAATACGATTTACATCATTATATCTCTATAAAAGTCCCGTATATACGGTGTCGGTGTTTGTAAACAAACTTGCTCTCACCGAACGGCCTACCCCAGAAGATTTCCGGTGTGGCACTTCCGGCAATGCTTTTTCAAGGTCACGGTGGTGTTTTCGTGGTGTGTTTGAGTTTGCTGCTTTATTATTTCTCACGCATTTCTTATAGGGTGTGTTTGGAGCAACGGCTAGCGGCTGCATGAAGGGGCACGATGTAACGCACGGCTCGCGTGGCCGATGGGCGCCTTACAAAATATACGTCGTGGCCTTCCGATGAGCGCGGCTCCCTGCTCCATGTGGCCTGCTCTAAGAGTGGTCGCGCCTGTACAAACAGAAAATGCACAAATTGCAGGAGACGTTTGTCAGCGAACCTAATAGAGATTGTTGGCGCTGCATGCCAACAATGTGGATTGCGCTTTGACGACGCAGACCGAGAATTGACATCGCACACCTGTATTTTCCCTGTCCGCGTCTTCAAGGCACACCCACACCGTCGACATGCAAGAGAAGAGTGGCTCCATTCATAGGGAAGTTGTTCAATCCAGCTTTTCGTCTCCAACTTTAAGCCTTCCTCCTTTTTGAACCCCGAACATATTTACGTTTTAGTCTAAGCACACAACACCATTATAAAACGCTTATTTGTGCGTTTGTGTCACACCGCACTTTTTAAAGAAATCAGCGGCAATCAGAATCGCTCGCAGTCTGACGTGTTCGTGCGACTGAGAGAGAGAGAAAATTTAATGCGGAAAGGCAGGGAGGTTAACCAGAAAACATATCCGGTTTGCTACCCTGCTCTGGGGAAGGGGTAAGGGAAAAAAAAAGGGGAAAGGGAGGAAGAGAAGCACAAACACACACACACACACTCGCACACAGTAGTGTCACAATCGTTCAACGAGGCGGGTCGCTCGCAGAAACTTCATCAGCGCCTTCGTTGCTTTCTGGCGTGAGGCTCGATCTTTCCGACATTCCAAGATTGACTGCTCAGAAAATGGCTGGTCGTCGAGGCGAGCAAACACTGCTGAGAGGGACTGTCGCTGAGAGCTGTACTGGGGGCACTGACATAAAATATGTTCAATTGTTTCGTCATTGTCGCAATGGTCGCATGTAGCGCTGTCTCTCATTCCGATGCGGCAGGCAAAAGCGTTCGTGAAAGACACCCCAAGCCACATACGGCAGAGAAGGGTCGTCTCGGATCGGGGTAGGCCAGATGGAATAGTAAGTCGTAGGCATGGGTCCAGGCGGTGAAGACGGGTGTGGAGAAAACCGGGCGTATTCCGCATAGACCTTGCGACATCCTGCGCAAGCGTATTAATCTTTGCTGCTGCGTCGCTTCTTGATAGTGGAATAGGTTCCATCACTCCATTTTCGTGAGCATTCTTAGCTGCATTGTCGGCATGTTCGTTACCGATGATGCCGCAATGGCCTGGTAACCACTGAAAAGATATGTCATGTCCTTCGTCTATTAGGTGATGGTACAGTTGTCGTATTTCGAGCGCCAATGGGTCTTGAGGTCCACGACGTAGAGCATTATGTAGACATTGGAGAGCTGGTTTCGAATCAGTAAAAATGCTCCATTTTTGTGGTGTCTCTTGGTCAATCCTGCGGAGTGCGATGCGGAGTGCCGCGAGCTCCACGGCTGTCGATGTCGTCTTGTGTGACGTTCTGAACTGGATGGTTTCGGCTCTTGCTGGGAAGATCACAGCTCCTGCAGATCCTCCAACAGTTGTCGAGCCATCCGTGTAAAGTTTGACATGATCTTTGTATTCTTCGTGTAGCATGAGTAGAATCATGTGCTTTAAAGCTGGCGCCGAGAGCTCCGCCTTCTTGCGAATCCCCGGCACTGTCAAGCGCAGTTTTGGTCGGTCCAAGCACCAAGGAGGTGTTAGTATCCGTTCCGGAGGCGTGTAGACTGTTGGAAGGCACTCACGGAAAGTCAATACTCTCTTACAGAAGGAGGCACTCGGTCGATCTTCTGGAAGCGAAGCTAGGTGGTGGGCAGGGGCGCGAGCAAGGTGTCTAATATGAGCTCTAAGCACCTCCAAAGTAATGTGCACTGTGGCCGGATGATCTTTGGCGATTGCGATGGTTTCCGCTGTTGATGTACAGCGTGGTAATCCAAGACAAACTCTGAGTGCCTGGCCCTGGGCGTTTTCTATTGTGCGTATACTGCTTTTGCAAGCGTTCGTCAGAACCGGCAAGCTATACCGCAGGTACCCCAGAAACAGCGTTTTGTACAAATGCAACATCGCGTGCACTGATGTGCCCCACGTTTTGCCTCCGAGGAACTTGAAAAGTTGTGCGATGGCCGTTAGGCGCTTCTTTAGAGTGGCCACATGGGGACTCCAGCAGAGATTTCGATCGATCGTGATCCCCAAAAACCTGTGGGTCCTGGCGTAGCAGACACTGTGTCCATCGATGGTGATGGGAAATGACGTCATTGCCTTACGCGTGAACGCGACCAGCGCCGATTTCTCAGGAGAAATCTCGAGGCCTTGTTCTCTAAGGTACGCCGATATTGAATTCGCTGCTTTCTGGAGTCTCGCACGTACCTGAGGACGTGTTACACCTGATGTCCAGACACAAATATCATCTGCATAGAGAGATATCTGCACGGAATCTGGTATGCGTTCAACGAGACCGATCAGAACCAGGTTGAACAGTGTGGGGCTCAATACACCACCTTGAGGAACACCACGGTGTGTATAATGTTCAGAAGTCGGCCCATCATCAGTTTGCATAAACAATGATCTCATATGTAGGTAGCATTGGATCCAGCGGTACACTCGCCCACCCAAACCAACTGACTCGAGGGCGTCAAGTATGGCTTCATGAGAAACATTGTCATATGCTCCTTTGACATCTAAAAATAGTGCGACAGATAACCGTCTGCTCATTTTCTGGTGTTGTACGTAGGTCACCAGGTCAATGACATTGTCAATGGAGCTCCGAAGACGACGAAAACCGGCCATGGCGTCTGGATATATTCTATGGCGTTCTAGGAACCACTCGAGTCTGGCAAGGATCATTCGCTCCATCAGCTTCCCTACGCAACTAGCCAGCGCTATTGGGCGGTATGATGTCAGCTCTAGAGGCGATTTTCCAGGTTTGAGAAGTGCAACCAACCGGCTTGTTTTCCACTCTCTGGGGACCGTTCCATCTCTCCAAGACTCATTGAATACTTCCAGCAAAGCACTTCGTGCTCGATCACCGAGATTGCATAATAGGCGGTATGATATGCCATCCGGCCCAGGCGATGACGATCGATTGCATGAAGCAAGAGCCATATTCAGTTCTTCCATTGAAAAAGGCAGGTCCAGGTGCGGGTCCAGTGAATGTGGCGTGTAATCAGCAGTAAGGGCTTCTGTGCAATTTGGCGGGCCCGCAATCTTCCTACAAAAGTCTTCCGCTACCTCGATATCCCTTCTATTTTGGAAAAGGGCCAAGGCTTTAAACGGAAAACGTTGTTGAGGAAATATGCGTAGGCCTCGCACGGTTCGCCATATTTGAGAAAGCGGTTTGCGAGGGTCTAGACTCGCGCAAAATTTCGCCCACCGTTGAAACTCCAGTTTGTCTATACGACGCTGGATCTTCTTTTGCATGCGCCTGGCCATCCGTAGATCTTGAATGGATTTTGTGCGTCGATATCTACGCTCCGCACGCCGACGAATCGCACGGAGTCGCTCTAACTCCATGTCCGTTTCTGAGGGCCTTGAAGAATATGCCAGCGTGCGCATCGCACTCTGCGCTGCTTGTTTGATCGCTTGCTCAATGCCAGAGGTTAAGCCTTTTTCACAAGCGTGTTCAATGTTGGTTGTGAATGCTGAAAGATCGATCCTCCGTACGGTTTTCGGCGGGTGGTCGCTAGCAAAGCCTTCGATGGTGAGATAACTGGGGATGTGATCGCTTCGCCACAAGCGTTAAGTGGTTTTTAGACATCGAGACACATGGTAGCGATCACATCCCCAGTTATCTCGTGCGACTGAAAAATTACAAAATGTCCTGATGTGATAAGTCCACTGCGGCTGTAGGGTCACACAAGCTATAATGGTTTACTCGCGAGTAAGCTATTCATGAATCAAACTTTCAAGTCGAACCTACCTAAGTCTACAGTTCATGTTCATACCCAAAATATAAATGCTTGAATGCGGCGATGTTCATTAGCGACAAAAACACAGGCGATGAGTGATATTTGCTCGCAGAGATGAGATCCCACTTGACAGCATCACTTTAAAAAAATCAAATGTAAGAACAACGAAACGTGGACACCACGACGTACGTACATGTTGTGCGGTGATTCATGTTAAGCTCGGCTACTTTGTGCCCCATGTTGTGTAGAACAGTACGCATCATTGATATCAGGTCAAACTATAAGATGAACAGCTTTGCGATGACTTTTCAGTGTTAGCTTTCACATTTTGCTGCCCCTTTCAGGCATCAGTACACTTCTTTGCCACAGGTGGAAGAGGACATGTAGTGACCGATGTGTTCCCGGTAACCGGGGGCCTTCGACTATATAGTCTAACATCTGAGATCGCCTCTGTGCAATTAGTTTGTGCTGAGCTTTACATTGCCTTTGATGAATTGGGCAGAAAAAAACGTACGTGCTGTTAGCGGGAATCCAGTTTTTTCGCATGATCGCTGCAATGCAGGCGCTCTTTCTATTGTCATTGGTCCGAAAACAACGTTATGGCTAGTATATAAAATTATTTCAGGCATGTAGACATGCATCCTGACTTTACACAGCTGTGCTCGAGTTGCCAGCGCTTTACCGGGATAATTTTATCTGCATAAAACATCTGAACACAAGCAGCCGCGGCTAACAACAAACGCTAAAACCACGCAAGAACACGCTAAAAAGAAGTTTTCAGGGGTGAATTTCGGCTTAACGCACAATGTTGCTAGAGACCGGCAGGCTCTCACGAAACCGTCTATACTATCCCAATATTTTCATATGTTTCTCTAATGTAAATATATGGGAACTACACGGAAAACAATTGGACTCTTACGTAAAAAAAAAAAAACATGCGTCATTATTGGAGTGAGATGACGGACATTTAGTATAGCTCAGGGAAAATCTCCAAAATAATTTTTATATGTTGGCATCATTAAATAATATTTTATTATGTTTCTGTTTCACTGAGTAGTCGTTTTGGTAAACAACAGCTACTATCCGCATGACGCCAAATAGACGTTTTTGTATTGAAGCTGATAACGCATGCCATATAACCGCACCACCACCGTCTCTGTACTGAACTCTAATAGGAGTTTCACTCACTCATGCATTCATTCATTCATTCATTCATTCACTCACTCACTCACTCACTTTTTCTTCCTTAAACGTGTCAGTTTTGTTCTTTTCAACACATTTTGCACTATTTTACTTATTAGAACATGACAAACGTTTCCGTCCCTGAAATTCACGCATTTTTTTGTATTCAATGAAGAAATTGGGCAACTAATGCACAAGCGAAGTACGAAAGTTTTCTGCGCTGTGGTCATGCATTATTTTTGTCCACAATAATTAGTAATACATTACTAATGAGTAAGTACAATACGCACAGTCTCTGCACAGCTTTCAGGCGTTATTTTGTCCATAAGAATTATCAAACGTGATTAACTTATACACGCAGTTTCACAGTTGGCAGTGCTTAGACTGTAATTAATACTCGGGGACATGAAAAAAAAAAGCAGTGGCGATGGCATTCACTGCGTTGTTGCCACTTATGATCCTATGTCGCAGCGGCATTTTCTTCAGATGTCGGGACCATTCGCATAGGTGATTCATCATGCGGTACGAGAGGCTTTCTGTACACTACGTTGGAATGGAGAAAGAACTCTGGTGGAAAATTTCCTTCAGCGAGAGTGGCCATTTGCTAGGCTATACAATGAGTCTAGTGTGAATTTTTTATCTTCTTAGCTTCTTTGTGTTTCCTTTTTCATTCGTGTTCACGAAAAAAACTCAAACGTCTACGCTTTCAACGCACGCCTCTTCGAGAAATGTTCCGGTGTACGAGTCTGTTTTTTACCCGAAAACCGGGCACCTCTCCAAATGAAAACAACGCGGTTGGTCAGGGTGCTCTTTTCGCAGCATGTTTTCCTGCTCAGTACATAGTTTTTACCAAAACTTTTCCACTCAGCATTAGCTGCGCTGGGCGCGGAACTAGGCCATCTCATTCTGTCTGCATTACTTTTCGCTTGGCATCGTCCAGCACTTCTGCAAATGCGGGCTGGAACCGTGGCATCTTGCGAAGCCAAATGCGCGACTGCGTTCATCATTCTCTCGAGACTCTTTTACTGCCAACAGAAACAGTCCGCTTCGCGTCCTCTTATTTATAGAAGCAAGGCATAAAGCATTTTTCAAATATCTCGTTAGATGCCGCTGAGCGTGACCTTCAACTTTTGATTGTATGAGAGAATGTAGGGACGCGCCATCAGGCTATCGACCGAGGAACTGGTGTGACGCAGCTAGCCAGTCCGTAGCAGTTGCACGCACTCAGTCAATATGCCTCGGCAGCTATTTGGTTAGACACTGATTATCATGAGGCCACGGGTTCGATTCACGGCATGGGCCATTAGTCACGTCTACGAAATATACACTGCTGTTTTCGCGTTGAAGAGAGATCGTGAATATTCGCCTAAGGAATCGCTGTAGAACAGTTCTTTTTTCGCTGCTTATCTGCCGTTTCCTAGTTTTTTGCGATGTGTGCTTGGTTGTTGGATACATGTGGCCATAGTTACTCCACCATGCAGCGTGAACCAAGAGTGTTAGGCACACCGCGCCTAAAGCGGCACAATTATAGGAAGGAAATTGGCGCGAAAGTTGAGAGTTGCATTGCTGTGGTCGTAAATTTTCGTTTGCAGGTGCCTCAAGGTATACGATGCTCTCCTTACGTCTGACAGTGGTACGCAAGGAATAATATTGGTCTTTTGTAACAATCTAAACTTTTCATTAAAGCGCTTTAAGTTCTCTCCGCACACTAACTACATAAGGATGTGAAAACATTTTGCAGCACCTCATGTCTGAACTTGCTTTCAGACGAAGTGCCGTTCACGAACCAGTAAAGTTCGCACGACACAAGTGTTCACACTTCACATGTTCCGTATTTGAAAATATGGTCTTTGTTGATTTCCGCATTCTAAACAATAAGTCATGCATCGACTAAATATGCCAGATAAGCATAAATATATATACAAGATACACGTTACCTGGATACTTTGCTCTATCATACGATTATATGATATAAATGAAATACAGCTATAGGACTAAAAAGAATTATTTCTGAGTCATTTTGATATGTCCTATAACTTTCCACAATTGCATGTCAACCAGTTTTTTTTTTCGAATTTCATGGCCGGTCATGAACCCGAGATTTTTTCCTAATGCTTTTTGACGGTTAATCTAATCTCGTAATTTGTTAAACATTCCATTGATACACGTCACATTTTTTTTGATATTATAGAAGTGAACTTCTTCACATGAGCTTTTGGCACAAGCGGTTCTGATCTTTCGCTGCAGACTTCCGGTATATATGATGTTTTATGAAATGTATCCATGGGTTCACAAAAATAAAGAGAATTGTATAATTTACGTCACCTGTTTGTATACTCTTCTGTGGTGGCAGGCATATTAGAATTAGTAGACACATTAACTTTGTCAGTTTTATAAAAATTAGGTTTTTTAGCTTCTTAAATTGTCAACACACTAACACATTGAATTTCCGTTCATACTCACGCTTGTAGCGACTTTCCTTATGACACGTCTGAGTCTCCTTTTCAACACATTTGTCTTTAGATGCATATCAAAGAGGACGATCGCAATTCAATTGGTATTTCTCACAGCAGGCGGCTGAAAATATGTTCAGAGACACCATGGAGTACGGCGTCTTGAATGTTTAGGGTCCATGCGTTAGTATCCTAAATGTTTTCTTACAGGTCTTTCAGTATGGCATTATAGGCTGTTTGTTCGCTGGGGCTGGTGTATACGCCTAAAGTTGGAGGCGGGCTGAAGAAGCAAAATAATAAAAAATAAAAACAAAACGGAGAAGCAAGCGGGTTGGTGCCGATTAATTATGGCGTAAATGTAGCGCACAAAATAACGATGACAAGAAAGTGAACACCAAAGTACCTAAATTGTTCACTTTCTGGTTGTCGCCGTTTCTCGCACAACATTTACGCCATAAAAATCGCCAGATCCCACGTACAGCTGGAATCGATGATATGCGAAGCACGTATGAGAAATGTATATGCCACTTTAAAATCAGCACAACGTTACGAGGTGAAGGTAAATGATGCCGGACATGACTTCCGTGTCTTGATTATCATGTCTGTATGTGTCGTTTACCTTTGTCCCCTATTCACGTCTTGGGATACCAAATTTAGTATATGTGGAGCTAGCCAAACGGCCGCGAGCACGCTATGAGCGTGTTATGTTTTCATGTTCCTACATGACACGCGTGTCAGAATTATGTTTACACCAGTCATATATTTCGTCATCCAATGACGCCACGTAAGAGCAAATTTGGTATATGTGGAGCTAGCAAAACGACCACGAGCGCATCATGAAGGGCCCAATATACTTCAATGTAGCGCTGACGCGCGCGCACGCTGGGCACATCGACGCTACGTTAGAAAAACGGGAGCACTTATAGTCTGACGCCAGGCGCGACCAGCGTCCGTCGGCGTGGCCCGACGGCAACCGGCGTGAAATGCGACATGGCACATTTTGCGCCGATGCATTACCCAGCCAACACTACGTCTCATCTTTTCGTGATGGAGGGACGCCGGGCGCGCTGAAACGCACGTGCATCAATGCAACGCAGCGCGCCTGCGAGTATATGGCAGGACCGGCGCCTGGCGTGGCAACGCTGGCGTGACGCGACGAAATGAACGCCGGCTAGCACACACACCACGTCACGTCGAAATGTATTGGCGCCTTGACTGTGGCATGTAGTCATGTTTTGACATGAGATGCAACTCAGGATTATCATGTTTGCACCAATCAGATACCTTCGTCATTCATTGGCGTCACTTAATACCAAATTAGGCATATGTGAAGCTAGCGAAACGACCGTGATTGCATCATCAGTGTGGCATGCAGTCATGTTGTTGCATTACACGCATGTATGATTATCATGTTTGGATGTGTCATTCACCTATAGCGTCCATTCGCATCACGCAATACCAACTTTGGTACGTGTGAAGCTAGCGAAACCGCCACGAGAGCATCATGAGCGTAGGTTGTAGTCATGTTGTTACATGACACGCATCTCATGTTTATCATGTTTGCACCAGTATCATACCTTCGTCATTCATTCACGTACTGTAGTAAGAATTTTCGTATATGTGACGCTAGCGAAACGGCCATGAGCGCATCGTGAATGTGGGTTGTATTCATGTTGTCACATGACACGCATGTCATGATTTTCATGTTAGTGTCTGCCGCTTGTGTTCGCCATGCAATTAAGCCATACCATACCAGTTTTGCAACATGTCATGTGAACGAAACCACCGCTAGAGCTGCAGGACCATGAAATGTAAATCATGACATTCATGACACACATGCAATGATTTTCATGTTATGACTAGTCAAATATGTTCTTCATACTGTAACGGGGTCATGACGTGGCCGAAGACAGGAGACTTTTTGTTGAGATTTAACTGTTTATTTGGGCGAACCTGTGCCTGGTAAACGGGAAGTTCGATCACAGATAGCAGTCTTGCACAGATAGCAGTGAACGGAGCGTCGGCCGTCGATCAACTACTGAAGAGCGGCGAAGCGCGTCGGCATTTATACTCTTGCGATCGAATGTTCTAGCGTTATCGTTGGTGGTGGCGTAGGTTCCAGAATAATCTGTACAGTTCGCAGAGTAGGCGTGATCTTATCAAAATGATCTACTACAGTCCGGAAGCTTCTCGAAAACTGCAGGCACGGTTTGCGCTGACAATTGTGTAGTGTTTTGAAACGATAACAAAACTTGGGAAATGGAACATGGCAATACAATCATGTTATGCCATATCAAGTTTGGTATCGATACCATTATCGAAACGGTCAGGAGAGCTAAAGGTCGTAGGCGGCTAGATAGATAGATAGATAGATAGATAGATAGATAGATAGATAGATAGATAGATAGATAGATAGATAGATAGATACGCTCAACGTCGCCGAAGTTCCAAGAAATGCTTCGCGTTTAAAAGGGAAAATTATAAAGTCAATTTGAAAGATCTTGATATTTCAGGTGTTTCGATTTCCACACAGCTTCGTTTACTTCACCTCACCCTTCAGAATTTTGGTATAGAGACAAAATGTTAATTATTTGATTGGAGATCACAATGGGGTACGTTTGTATGCCTGAATATATTCGCAAAAGGCATGGAAAACATCCCTGTGGCAGTGTTCCAAACTGAGGCAGCAAAGTTTAGTGCAATTTGCGCCGTCAATATAACTGATAATATTCGAAATGGAATAACTAGAAGTGTTTTTCTAGAAATAGCGTATCGGTGACAATACGAAAAAACAATGTTCAATTGATTCCATTTTTCTGCAGAATGCATAGAGGGGGGATATCATCTGACCAGCTCTGTGTAGATGCAGGTTTATGGGGGGGGGGACACTACATCAAAACTTAGTGATTAAAACTTTGAGCTTTCTTGGCTGACTCCAGTGGTGTCGCCATGGAAACTTGAGGTGGTTATATTAGTCCAGGTAGTTATTTTTGTATCATATCAGTGCATATTGCTGATTTTCTATATCTTATTGCTGCAATATGTTCAACTTCTGGCAGTAGGGATAATATTTGGCCATCAAGCGCGGCCCGTGCTAAGGAATCGGCCAGTTCATTTAGTCTTAATTCCCGGTGTCCTGCAACCCATAGTAACCACAGGTGTCTCAACTTCGGTGGTACTAATGTTCTGAACGTCCTTAGAGTTCGAGAGTTCTCAGGAGCTGATGACAACGCTACAGCTTACTTCTACCTCCGTACTTCTACACAGCTAGACTTGTAGGACTGAAACTTCATTTACCTTTCTTTTAAATTGTTAGGGTGGACGGCAGCCTTTTTATGTGACCTAGTGTGACGCATGATATTATCACAGTTGCCTGGGAGCTCTGTTTTATAAATTTAGTTTATTCGTAAATAATACTGTCAAGAAAGTCACGACGCGACTTTGCATCCATGTGTTTGTCTTGATGACATCGAAAGAGGAAAAATATTGCTTTCCAGCATTCTGAATATTTGGTATGAAAACATGTGAAAGATAGAGTCATACAAAAACTGACCAGTTCCACGCTGGAGAAAAATTAGACCTAATTAAGACACAAAACATTGCGCTTTAATCCACCTGTAACATAGGTGAAGGCGAATAAATGTAAGACAAAGACAAAAGAGAAAAAGAAAGCACTCAAATACCAGCCAAGAACACCGCTGACTTATTATAAGGTGGTATTTCGTGCTCTCATGAAATAATCTGTTTACCTTATTTTTGCGATATTGCCAAAGAGAGAGCATGAAGAACAAACTATTAGGTTGTGACTCCAAACTAGCGGCGCCTTATACCCAAGTGAAGTCTTTTTTGTTTCTTTTCTTACTGGCTTCGGCACAACACTTTTAAGTCTTCTCACTAGTTTTATTTCTTTTGAAAAATGCAATATTGCCTTTTATGAATTAGTAAATTATTTCTCTTGCGCATACATGTTCTATACACGCGACACGAACGTGCTGTTGGAATCTTTGAGGAGTATACACTCTAACGAAAAACCCTGAATGACTATCATGTTTATGTATATTTGTTTTTGACCGTACGTGTAATTCCTGTGTGTGCGTGATATTTGTATAGTTCATGATTATTGATGAATAAAACATGACCCAGGTGCATGTACAGTTTCACATGCTGCAAAACTAACAAGTTTGGCACAATAAGTGCCTAAATCACCGCACTTCTATCAGAGAGAACGGTGAATGCTCACAAACGACATTTGTTTTCATGATGTTTCTGCTCTGATGCAGCTCATGTGCGTGCACGTAGTTAAAACAATTTAAACCTCTCTATCAGTGTGGTAGAGTTGCCATTCGGGAATTAGAATGTATCCAGAAATATTCCAAAATTTTACGATGCCGTAATTGAATGGGAATGCAATGGTGACAAAACTTTAGGAAATGGGATGGGAACGGAACTAAGTATTTTTCTGAAAATAGAGCACATATTCATTGACGTGCTGTTTTCCAAACTTCAAACATTAGTAGGTCAGACCGTCGAATTTAGCAATAGAACAGTAATTCAGAACGGCTTGGTTGATTGCAAGCATAGTATATTTACCAGCACGCACCTACTATAATTATGTCCTTATATACACTGTGTTGCTCCGACGTTTTTCTGTATTCTTCGCGTAATCAAGGCTCTATGACAAGGTATCCGTCTTGCGCAACTATAGGTGGCGTCATGCACACCTTACACCTGGTCATTTTGTCCCCTCGGTGACGCCACAGCGACCTGCTGTATCCTCCTACTTCCCCTTGGTGTTTGCTGCTGCCGCCATCTGTGAATCGGACGCATATCCCAAAAGTGCTTCTCTAAGTTGGGATTTGTAATGACGCCGTTGCGACGCATCTGTTTACCGCCGGTTTTAGTACACCAGCTTGCACTCAGTCTCGCCACATAATACCTCCCCCCCCCCCCTTTTTTTCGCAAGGCTATACCACCTGCTTACACAAATGGGTGTCTTTGCTTGAAGCTGTATTAGCACAGCACACAATCATCCACGATGACCTGTGGGCTGTGTTAACTGTGTGTGTGATGAAATGTTGTGAAAATAAATCATACAGAGTAATATATAATAGACTATTGAAAGCATTGATTCGAGTAGCCAGCCAATGGAGGCGATCCCTCGTAACCCTGTGGCGCCTCCACGAATCCCTACGCGACGACTCGCTAAATAGTCATTTTACCATTGACACATTCAAGCTTAAACAATATTAAAACATCAATCGTTTAAACACGAACTCTTAGAAGAAAGGCCTGCTTATTTACTAACTAAACACTGACCGTTTAGTTGTCACATAAAGTACTAACCTCCTAGTAAATGAAGGTAGCAAAATGCCGATAAGTGAAATTTACTAGTTTGAAAAGTATTATGTGAATGGTGCTCACTCGATGAACTATTACATTACTAAATTTTTATATAGCAGGCGTTTATTCGTGCATTTACATTGCCACATCAAGAAAAAGATATAAGTAAAAGGAAGAGACAGGCAGGCTAACTAGAACTGGTTTGCTACCCTGTACAGGGGTGGGAAAAGAAGGGCCCAAGAAAGAGAGAGAGAGAGAGAGAAATAAAATAAATGATGAAAAAATACACATGCACACACATACAGAACGTTCCGATCGCAGTCGTTTGGATAGACCGATTGAACGCAGAAAACGCAGGAGCGCCTTTACAGCGTTCTTCTGCGACATAAAGTCCTGTCGGTTTAGAGTCTGGTTGTCTAGTTGGTCGAGTGCATTGCAGACTGATTGTCTCTGCGAGCAGTATTGCGGGCGTTCACACAGGGTATGCCGAGTTGTTTCATCACCGACGCAGTGGTCATAGGCTGCAGTGTCGGCCGTTCCCCTGCGGAACGCGTACGCATGGGTAAATTCAACACACAACCATAACCTTCACAACACAGTAGCGTCTCCTCGGTTCAGTCCTGAAGAAATTCAAAGACTGACAATTGGGTCCAGGGTACATAGTCGTGCGTGCGGGAAATTCGGCTCGTTCTGTTGCGACTTGCTGCAATCGTGAGCAAGAATGCGGAGTTTCCGTGCAGCGTCAGTTCTGGAGAGCACAATTGCTATTTGATTGCTTTAGGTATGGGCAGAATGGGCTGCTTGATCGGCCTGTTCACATCAAGATATACCAATTGCAGAAGTATATATAGAATAATCAGCGAAGTGCAATCATCTACTTAGGATAATTAGTGGCCACTAATTACTTTATGTAGTTGCCATAACAAGTGTCACACCTGTCCCGTTAATTAGGGAGGCAATCGCCGGGCTAATTCCAAGGGTCGAAGTATCGGCCCCCCGAACCGCACCACGAAAGCGTGGACAATTTAGAAGTGGTCCTTTTTGGCGCGCCAGCAGACGCCGGCTGTGGTCCAAAGAACAAGTCAGAGCCGAGAGTTGATAAACAAACAAAATTATATTCTCATTAACGGCAGATCAAAAACAATACACACGTATGCACACTCCACAATAGTTACATACAATACGTCACCAAACAGACAACGTACTACACAGTACAATCAACCACACTTGAAACAACGGACACAGACAACAATACGCACTACAATGCAGTCGCATGCATTGAACAACCAAGACACTCAAAGACTAAAGAGATATAAAACCTATTCAGTCCAAAGTCCTTGGAACAAAAGTCTGAATGATACTCTTCCGAGAATCACTCACTTAAAGTCCAGCGTTGTTGTCGTTCCGCGCCCTCGAAGTTTCTTTTCCAGGAAACCTCGCGTCTTCAATTGGCCACTCTCCAAGCTCCAAACTTCTTCGCCCGAACACGTCGGCTTCACTCGCGCAGCTGTCGCCACGCGTCCTCGCTCGATAGCGGTAAACACACACTCTTGCCTGTAGCTCGAGTCGTCAGCCCTCAGGTGGAAATCCTCTTCATCTCCGGCTTTGTCTCTACGGACGAAACCTTCGCCGACTACACGGCGGTATACCCTACGCGCTCTGGCGCTAACTTCCGTCTCCTCCTGATTTCTCGTCTCGGCCGCTCGATTAAATACCTTCTGCGCCACCTTCCAGAAATTTCTCGTCATTTCGTCGGCGCGATACGCGGCGAAGGCTGAGGGGAGAGTGAGACGGTTGGAATGCCCTCCCCGGAGGATGATTCAACTCGGTCTGACCACGCCTCCTTCGTTCTAGAAAAATCGCGGCCTTGCTGGGCCGCCGATGTGGGGTGAGGAGGTCCGTCTGCGAAGCCATGCTTCTGCGGGGAGAGCGCGCGCCCGGGAGCCTTGGATGTTTGCTTTCTTTTTTTTTCTTTTTACCTCGCGGCGTTTCTGCCGCCCGTTGTCGCAAGGATTTGGCGGCGCGCTCTTTTTTAGCGCTCGTTCTGTGACAACAAGTGCACATCACAGGAACATACGCAGAGGCATGAACGAATCACAGATGAGGCCATAGACGCAAAGTCACTCATATAATATCAAGACTTCGCCGCCATAGTAAACTGTAAAGCCATTTGAAGCCTAATTATGCTCCTACTTTGTAGTAGCCCACTGTGTACTGGTTAGCAGCCGTATAATTCAGAAAATATACTGCACGCTTCGTTCATGACATCGCTTTCGCTTCTATATACGTTTGTCACCACTGAGCACAAAATTTTATTCCAGGCCAATCGACAGAATTAACATTGGTCTAAATTTGTCTTAAGAGTGTCACGATTGCTGCCAGATATACGGTGGTGTTTAAGAAAAAGCTGGCAAACTGTTGATGGATATGTGGGGTTGAACGTACCAAAACAACCATATGAATATGAGGGACGCCATAGTGGAGGGCTCTGAAGACTTCGACCACCTGGGGCTCTCTAACGAGCACGCAAATCTGAGCACACGGGCCTACAACATTTCCACCTGCAGCCGCCGAAGCAGCCGCCAAAGCCAGGATTCGACCCCGCGACCTGTGGGTCAGCAGCTGAGTACCATAGCCACTAGTCCACCGCGGCGGGGCACATCTGGCAAAGTACGTGGCTTAGTAGTTACCGGGTTGAAATGACCAAGAAATCATTCCTGGTTACTAAAGGCAAAAGTTTCAAGCTTTATTAAGGAAAGGAAGTAAATAGCAGGAAAAGAACGGCAAGGAGGTTAACAAGCCTATAGGCAGCCGGTTTTCTACCCTGCGCATGGGAGGGGGATGGGGGAGATGAAAGAGAGAGCAGAGAGGGAAGAGAGATAAACACAGCACATTTCGGCAGCACACGCGCAAGCTTTACTAGCTGCTGGCTATACCAAGGAGATGCCACGAATGTAGTAAAATATAATCAAAACAATAAATGCATGCGTTGCCAACTGTTTACTTTTCTTAATATTGTGTGGACCATACAAGTACCATAGGTAGCGCGAGAACTGCCCTATGCGAATCAGTAGTGTGGTTGTAATGCACGAGATAGGTCACCAAGTTACTATCCTTTTGATCGTGGTAACGTGTTTAGCGTATATAGTTTTGCAGTCCTTATGTGTCCGATCTTTATGCCCCCTTCCTATTCCTCCAGCGTAGGGTAGCGAACCGGGCATGTGCCTGGTTAACCTCCCTGCCTTCCCTCTTGTTGTTTATCCTCCCCCCCTATTATGTGTCCGATGACATTACATTTATGTTGCTACTGTCAGTTTTTTTTTCATTCCGAGGAATTGAAAATAATGGAATTGCGGCAAGTTGCAGTTCTCCGGAATGGAGTTGGAATGGAATGGAGGTGCTGTTACGCTTGCTAGTCGACACCGAACGTCAGTGCCTCTGAAAAAGGCAATATGTGTCAAGGCCAGCAAACGAGCCCACCTGATGCGACCACCTCAACGGCGTCATCAAGCGGCGGCGCCGGTCTGTCACGCAACGCACCGCGAGCTCCCTCAGCCCGCGAGCCCGTTCAAGCTATCGGCACCTTCCAGTCTGGCGAGTCTTAAGCAATGCGTGGGAACGTCACTCGTCCTTGGCTGCAACCACGCGCTGCGGTGGGCCCCATTGGAGGATTCCCACATCACGGTCAGTGGCGCTTCTAGTTGGACATTTCGTTACTCAAAGAATACACCCGGTGCCTATAAAAAAAGCCCTGCAGCGCGTCGCCAGCAGTAGACATATGTGCCAGAGAAGAGAGCTCGGCTCTTCGAGTCTCTAAGCTGTCAGCCCCAGTGCCGAATTTGTAACGCCTCGATTTCTTTCTGTACATAAACTTTGCCTTAATTCACCGTCGTCTCGTCCGCTCGTCTATCAGCCCTGCGCAGAAGCAGTCGCAAGCTGAGTAACACACGCTACCAAACGGCTGGTGACCGTGTCGGTGGAGTTCGGAGCAGTAACGCCTTCGGGACCGTGTTGGCGTCTCGTCTTCGTAACAGTGCCCATTCCGCAACACTTATACACAACCAGCTATCTATTTAAAAAAGTTTCCCTTAGCAACGAATCTGCTTCTGTACACTACAAAATATGATTTTTGCTGCATAGAAAGTGAATATTGAGACAGTTATGTTTTCTTTTGAGTACTTCCTTTCCGGAAAGTATAAATACAAGACCACTTTACAAAATTTCTGCGAAGCTTGGCACTTTCGGTGGCAGTGTTCATGGTTTTTTTACAGCGAAAGCTGTTATGCGATCACAACTCGGATTACGCGCAGTTGTCCGTCGCCGCCGGTGTCCTTAACCACATCGCGCGAAATGAAAAAAAAAAACTTTGTAATATTGACACAGTGGGGCTTAAACCCGGGTCCACTGGGTGCCAGCCCAGTATTCTACCACTGAGTTACATCGGTGCTTGTAACTTGTCAAACTTGCCTTAGGGAGGCTTGATCTGGCACTAATGACACAGTGGGGCTCGAGCCCGGGTCGTCGCACAATGCGAATAGCGTAACTTGTGGGCCGTCCAATGCTCCAACCCATTACAAAAGCTTGTTCTTGTTCCCCTATTAACTGTATACCCACTTCGGCTATAATTCCCCGTCGTATAGTCAGCCACTGCATGAACAATCGGCACGAAATTCCTTGCAAATCTTCAGCGGATACCACGGTAGTCAGAAGAATGAAGAAAGATAGCATAGCGAATGCCGGCCTACCACCCAAATAAATTTATTAATAATGACCTAGTGGGTATCAAGCAGGTGTTCTTGCAGTAGTTACCCAATGAGTGTTTCGAAAAGGCTCTGATAGGCCGCTCTTCTAGCTTTCGCTGGGACACGTGCTGCACCTTCCGCGCAGGCCTGGCATTTTTTAAAGACGATAGTCTTTCTTGGAGACCTTCGACGGAAAAATTTTGGTCTGTCTGTATATTTGTCTGTTTGTCTCTCCTAACAATACCTCAAACGGCATCAAACGGCCAACCCCGTTCACAGCGCCCACCAATATTGCTCAAGGTTTAGCGTTCATAGTTGTGCGATTGTCAATTGAAAAAGCAAACATTGTGCATATCTGAGGCGCCATAACAACATGTCTATGTTTTTTATGTCTGCCTTTCTAGTAGAAGAGGCACACACAAGTCACTCTAAGGACTGTAGCGTTTAACGCGCTGCGCTGAGAGTGCAACGCGATGCTCAAGAAGGCGTTTCCAACGCTTTGCTACGACAGCACGGTGGTGGCAGCGGCCCCTCGCTTTGCATTCTACACATTATCACCTCCGAGACTGGCGCGCATCTTTCTCCGCGGTCGCACACGCCTTCATTTTCGAAGATAACTGCCAGATGGCGCTCGTGTCTAACGTGCCTAGATGCCCTTGTTCGCCTCCGTTACACGCTCGAGGCACTCTAACGCAGCGCCTTCCGAATACCATTCACCAATTTTCTTGCGCAGAACATCAAATAAACGTTTTGTTCACTCTCTCTAGACGCAAGACTATCGTCTTTCGACGACATTTTCAGTGTAACATGTAGATTCGGGCCAATATTTTTTCCAATTTCGAATGTGTTAGTTACACGTATGAATTTAAATCCAGGCTCGGATGCAATCAATCCAGATTAATGCCAAGTTCGTCGATAACATACCACTAATAAGGTTTAATTATTTGTGAGCTCGTATACTATCTGTTTGTAAATAGAATGCATGTCTATGCGATGTAACTGCTGCTTCCACATACCTTGGAATTCTGTTTTCAACGTAAGCTTTACACATTATGTTATTTTGATACAGCGCCTTGAGTGCACGGTCACACAATATATCAGCTGTGCGTGAGTGCACGCTCCAATACGTCATATTTTAGTGTGATTATTGCCATCTTCTTTGCCGTTTGACAGATGATGAATAAAACGTCACTGGCTGTTCTGACGGTGCGTGTGAAACCTGCAATAATTTAATGACGTGGGGACATATATAATAATATAACTAGTAATAATGCAACAATAAGACTGAGAAAGACTGTCTACGAAATGCCATCGTCAAGTAAACATAGTGATGACGTACTCCAGGTATTTACTGCATCGTGCCCCATAATTTATCCGCTTATCCAGCTAAACCACATAAAGATAAAGGAACTGCGAGTTTTCATTCATTTATTCATTCGTTCATTCATTCATTCATTCAGAATTTATTCAAGATAATTTACAATTGTCTTAGATACGCAGCAAAAGGCCCGAAACGTGCCTGATAAGGCTGCATCTCAGCAATAAGCCCACATCACCAATATGCGCAACTGATGACTCGTAGTAACTGTTTTGAGTGGACTGACTGTGTTGGTAATTAGTTGGGCTATCGGGATAATACTGAGCACCCAACTAACCCCTGCTCTTTATTCTTTCTCTAGAGCCACTTAATTATATAGGCCCCAGGCTCGGATAGGATTCGCCAAGATTTACTCGAGGAGTACTTGCTGATATTCGCACCAGGCCATCCTTCTGCTCTTGCGGGCCACCACTCCGCTGATAGTGAGAGCGTTCTCGCAGTGCAACATGTGGTGTCCGCTGAAGCATGCTTGACATGTATACTTCCTCCTACTCGAGCCAGCATATAGCCCTCATCCAATGTCTCGAGGCAATGAGGATCAAAAAAAAAATCTTGATGCAGCATTAATTACGCCGCCCAAAGTAACATCCATGCATCGAGGCTGACGTAACATTCGCAGTGCTCTCCTTGCAAGTGCCTTGTTCAGTTTTCTTCGACATACGCCACTGGCGTCCCTCGTGATCCTCCCTATTGTTAAAAGCTCAATGGGAAGCGCTCGATGGACACCAAAATTGGGTTTCTTTGTTTTCTCTTCACTCCGCAAACAATCATGCGGACCCGTGCCTATACCCCGTACAACAATGTTTAGCTTTGTGACATTGTTTGGCAATTAGGGGTGCAGCACGCCCCACGAGCGTAAGCCCGATCTTGCTTTCATTGCCTCGGTGAGGCACAACCTAACTGCTTTCACTTCCCGTACTTTCCGCGACGCAGGTTAACCCCGCTTCCTGCTTCTCCGACACGGCGAACAAACACATCGAGTATCGCGGTAGCAGTTTCGCGTTTCCGCCTTTCCCTGCGTCGAGAGCGCGCCCTTACCCTTCCTACATCTTGTCCACTAATTATGACGTGATGTTTACTCTTCCTGGTTGTTTATGGGTGTCAGAATTCTGACGTTCGACATCGCCCGCGCTACATTGTTTCCGATCGATGTCTCTTGTTCTTGATCTAGTGTTCAATGTGTTTGTCGCTTCCTGTTTTCCTAACGAGGCTGGGAAAGCAGAGGCCGAGCTTGGTACACGATAGAAGACTTTTTTGAGCCCTCGCTTTATCTATTCGGTGCAAGTTCTCCGTAATGGCACTGTGGTTATTGTGCTTGGCGGGTGTTTGATGCTGGTCACGGCAATCATATTTTCGCGGAGGTCAAAAGCCAGAGGTTCATATGCTGCGTTATGTCAGTGCACGTTAAAAAAAAACTTGAGACCATTTCAGTTCTCGGCGCCCTCTTATATTCCGTGCCTCATCAATACTGTAGTTATGGCACGTGGAATCCAAGAAATTACCTAATCAGTCTTGTATACATTACACCGACGAAATAAAAAGAAACATGAATCTTGTAGTGTCAATTAAACCACATCATTCCTTAAATGTCAACTGTGAACTCCTGCTCACGGTAACACTAGAATTACTCCTGCTTCATCATTATCATCATAATCATTTACACCATTCTTTATTAACCCTTGAGGGCCCCTGTTGAAGTATTACACAACGTAGGGAGCCTTCATATAACAAAGAAATGCTCAACCAGTCATAAATTTGGCAAATACATAAATAATATATTTAAGAAGGAAGGAGGTGAAATTCAAAGACAGTCAAAACACACAGGAAAAATAATGCGCTGAAAAAGAAGAAAAAAAAATGGGAGAAAGAAAAAAAATCTTAGAATATATTATGCGTCCCTACTAAAGAAGTTTGTGAGTAAATTTTGAAATTTTATGGGGTCACGTTTAGTTACGACAAGGTTAGATAAACACTTCCTTTTAGGTATGGCTAATGGCAAAAGAGATTTGAAGAAATTTGCAAAGCCTTGAGCTCTTTGAACGCTGTGGGAGTTTAACAGGTCGTTTGGAGAGTGGTTTGACGGCAAAAGAAGCTGGTAACACAGCTTACAAAGGAGAAAAAAGCCAGAAAATTTTCGGCAAAGTGGTAATAGTTTGATGTCCAAGTTTTATTTTATGTTTGTCGCAATATGTTTGTCGGGTGGTGCGCCAAATTCCTTGTTATTATTTTTACTTTGTCTCTTTCAACTGGCGTCCTGCGGGAAGATTGGAAAGTGTCCAAAATTAAACCCCTATTTAAACAAGGGGATAAACAGTCAGTTACAAATTACCGTCTTATAGCTTTAACCAGCACTTGTTGTAAATTATTAGAGCATATCATTCATAAGCACATATCTACTTTTTTAACAATGCATTCGATCCTCTCTTCAGCGCAACATGGTTTTAGGCACGGCTTTTCCACTGTGACCCAACTTGACGAAACCGTACATGACTTCGCCGTGACTATCAATGACCGTAAGCAAACAGATGTGATATTTATAGATTTCGCGAAAGCATTCGACAAGATATCTCATGTAAAACTAATGATCAAACTACGTGCCATTCTTAAAAATGATAAACTTTGCAGTTGGATTAAATCATACCTTACTTCTCGTTACCAATATGTCATCTTCAGCGACACTCCTTCTAAAATAGTACCTGTCACTTCGGGTGTACCCCAGGGTTCGGTTCTGCGTCCGTTGTTATTTCTTCTTTATGTTAACGACATTGTTGGCGAGCATGAAAATTAGGTTGTACGCTGATGATTGTCTGATTTATTCTGCTGTAGACTCTTTGGATGACCAGATTAACCTTAATTTGAAGCTGAACGATGTTATTCAGTGGTGCAACACATGGCAGATGTCTGTTAATTATAAAAAAAGTGCTGTTATGTCAATCACAAACAAGAAGCAACCCTTTATTTTCAATTACACAGTCGAGAATAACGTTCTAACGTGAGTAACTGAGTATAAATACCTTGGTTTACATATATGTAACAACTTGCATTGGGATAAACACATTACAAACGTTGCAAATCAATCAATGTATAAACTTCACTATTTGAAAAGGTCTCTCAGAAATGCTCCAACAAGCGTAAAATTACTAGCCTATAAAAGCATCGTGTTACCAATTCTCGATTATGGAAATGTAATTTGGGACCCTTTCACGGCGGCTAACTTATCTAATGTAAATCGTGTACAAAATAAAGCAGTCCGTTTTATCTTTAATTGCTATGGCCGCGCATCAGTTACGGAACTGACAGTCAAGGCTGGTTTATAGAACATTGCAAACAGAAATAAATTATGCCGCTTACGCTTTCTTTTTAAAATTGTGAAGAACCTTCTCAAAAGCGATACTCATCAATACTTAACGTATTTTTCTTCAGGTCATTCATCCCGCCACCGTCACTCGCTGAACTTAACCCCCTTCCAGCCGAGAATCAATGTCTTTAAGTATTCTTTTTTTCCAAGAACAGTGAATGAATGGAATAGCCTTGAAATTCATGTTGTCGAGCTGTCACAGAACGAGCGCTAAAAATGGGCGCGCCGCCAAATTCTTGCGATAACGCGCGGGAGAGACACCAGGAGGTCAAAAGAAAAAAAAGAAAACAAACATCCAAGGCTCCCCCGGCGCGCGCTCTCCCCTCGCAAGCGTGGCCTCGCCGACGAACCTCCTCACCCCACATCGGCGGCCGAGCAAGCCCGCGAAATTTTTAGAACGAAAGAGGCGTGGTCACGCCGGGTTGAGTCATCCATCGCGGAGGGCATTCCAACCGTCTCGCCCGCTCCCCAGCCTTCACTGCGTATCGCGCCGACGAAATGATGAGAACCTTCCGGAATCTCACGCGGAAGGTATTTAATCGAGCAGCCGAGACGAGAGAGCAGGAGAAGACGGAAGTTAGTGCCAGAGCGCGTAGGGATTCCGCCATGTAGTCGGCGAAGGTTTTGTCCGTAGCGACAAAGCACGAGAAGAAGAGGATTTCCACCTGAGGGGTGAAGGCTCGAGCTACAGGAAAGAGCGTGAGTTTACCGCTATCGAGCGAAGACGCGTGGCAACAGCTGCGTGTGTGAAGCCGACGTGTTTCCGGCGAAGAAGTTTGAAGCTTGGAGAGTGGCCAATTGAAGACGCGAGGTTTCCTGGAGGAGAAACTTCGGGGCAGCGGAACGGCAACAACGCTGGACTTTGAGTGAGTGATTCTCGGAAGAGTATCATTCAGACTTTTGTTCCAAGGACTTTGGACTGAATAAGTTTTCTATCTCTTTAGTCTTTAAGTGTCTTGGTTGTTCAATGCATGCGACTGCATTGTAGTGTGTACTGTTGTCTGTGTCCGTTGTTCAAGTGTGGCTAATTGTACTGTGTAGTACGTTGTTTGATCGGGGACATATTGTACTCAGCTATTGTGGAGTGAGCATATTTGTGTATTGTTTTTCTGATCTACCATTATTGAAAATATAATTTTGTTTGTTTATCAACTCTCGGCTCTGACTTGTTCTTTGGGCCACAGCCGGCGTCTGCTGGCGCGCCAATAAGGACCACTTCTAAGTTGTCCACGCTCTCGTGGTGCGGTTCGGGGGGCCGATACTTCAGCTCTTGGAATCAGCCCGGCGATCACCTTCCTAATTAACGGGACCTGTGTGTGGCATTTAATCTGGCGTCCACGACAGGACCTTTTGGTGCAAAGTGTGTCCAAAGTAGTGAGAAAGAGCCTCGAGTTGTTGATAGTGCTATCGGAACGATTTTGTGTGTTGCTCAGTGTTCTCGTTAACGAGTGCAGGAGAGTGTTCCGATAGACTGATTTAGGCAGATACTTTTTGCACGTGTCAAGGTTTTATTTACGAGACACCATGAATCTCGAAAAGTTAGTTGCTCTTGGTGAGAAGATGGGACTTTCTGGCGCCGAACTACGGAAATGGGTAAGCCAGAAGGAGAAAGGGGCGGTGGAGAGAGAGAGGTTGGCAGCTGAGAGGGCCAAGGAAGAAAAGGCAGCTGAGTTGGAGAGAGAAAAGCTGGCAGCTGAAAGGGCGAAAGGAGAAAGAGCGGCAAGGGAGCGACAGCTGAAAGAAAAAGAGAGCAGCAGTTTAAGTTGCAGCTGGAGAGAGAAAAGCTGGCCGCTGAGAGGGCGAGAGAAGAAAGAGAGGCAAAGGAGCGACAGCTGAAAGAAGAAAGAGAGCAGCAGTTGAAGTTGAAGCTGGAGAAAGAAAAGCTGGCCGCTGAGAGGGCGAGAGAAGAAAGAGAGGCAAAGGAGCGGCAGCTGAAAGAAGAAAGAGAGGAAAGAGAACGGCAGCCGCAGCACGAGATGGAACTCGAGCGGCTCCGTTTGCAACAGCGAAGTGAAACTTCCGTCCAAGCTAGAGTTGAAAGCAGCGAACGGGAAGCTCATGGCTTCCGCTTGAACCCAAGCAAGCTGCTCGTAGCGTTTGATGAAAGGAAGGACGACCTTGACGCGTACCTTCACCAATTTGAGACGATTGCAAGGAGCCAGAATTGGCGGGAACATCAATGGGCAACTGCTTTGATTACCTGCTTGAGTGGTGAAGCGCTCAGTGTGTACGGTAGGCTGACGCCGACCGATACAGCCAACTATGCAAAGGTGAAAGCTGCTTTGCTGAAGCGATTTAGATTTACTGTGGAAGGATTCCGGGACAGATTTCGGACAGGAAAACCAGCTGATGGTGAGACGGCTACGCAGTAGGCTGCCCGACTTTGCCACTATTTCGACAGATGGATTGAACTTTCAGGGACAGCGCAGGAGTACGATGAGCTTAGAGAGCTCCTAATTAGAGAACAATTTTTTAGTAGTTGCCACCCAAGCCTGTCGCTGTACTTGAAAGAGAGGAAGGCTGAGTCACTTGAAGGAATGCTTGAATTGGCTGATCAATTCTTGGAAGCGCAAGGTGGAACTAATTTGGCCAAGGTCAAGAAGGATTGTCCTGATAGTTCGAAGAAATTGGCTCCCGAAGAAAAGAAGCGTGCACCAGAGAGCATTCCCCGATGTTTTCTGTGCAACCGAGTGGGTCATCGCGCGAAAAACTGTCGAACGATCTTTACGAGCCCTACGGTAGTAAAATGTTTCAAGTGTGGTCAGACTGGGCACAAAGCAGACGCTTGTCGGAACGGAGTGAGTCAAACTCACCAGGTATCCTGTGTGCAAGTGGCACCGAAATCCGATAATAATACCGTCACAGACGGATTCGTAGAGTTGAAAAATTGGGAGAAAATTCCTATTGTGGGTGCTGTAATGGCAAAACAGCCGACCGGTGTTACGAAGGGAATGTCAATGCTGCCTGGAAAAGTTGCGGACAAAAAGATTACGGTGTTAAGAGATACCGGCAGCTCCACTGTTATCGTGCGGAGAAATTTGGTACGGGAAAGTGAGTTAACAGGCAAAACGAAACCGGTTTGCCTAATTGACCGTATGGTTCGGATGCTTCCCGAAGCAGAAATTGAGGTTGAAACCCCGTACTTCAGCGGGAAGGTTACAGGTTTATGCATGACGACCCCCCTGTACGACCTTGTCATCGGAAACATCGACGCGGCGCGAGGACCAAATGACCCGGAATGTTTGGGAGAAGACCCTAAGATAGAGTCCTCGCCAACCCAGCGACCGCGAGATACAAGGGAGGAGCCACCCGTGACGGATCTCACTAGAGCCCAAGGTGAAGCCGCGGTACAAGAGACCGTGAATGAGAAGATGATCGTGTTGAATGAGTTCATGCGCTGGGCAGCTGAATGTACGTCGGTACGACCCCAACCGACCGACAGTGTAATGGTGACGGAGTTGGCCAGTCAAGCCCAATGCCGTGACATGAACGAGCTGGTAAATAAACAGACAGGACCCGTCGAATGTTATGACCCATTAACGGTGTCGGAAGTGACAACGATGGCTGAGACACCGCCTCAGATATCGTCGTTGGAAAGGGCTCGCCGGAAAGTAACGTGGAAACACAAGAAGAGTTCGAGTGAGCACCGCAAGAAAGGGCGCAAGCGCCGCTCAAAGTACACAGGATAAGTGCTTAAGTCGAATCAGACTGTGTTTGGCAGGGCTGAGTGCCATATGTTGTGTTAATGTTCTTGTTGTCCTGTGTCGCAACTGTATGTTGAGTGAGTCAAAATGTTTGTTTCGGTGATGTGATGTATAGTAATGATGTGAGTATAGTAAATGTTGTAATGAGAGAACTTTATACATTTGTATTGTTTGGAATGTGTGATGAAGTGTTGTATTCATGTACCTGTGGCTATATTTCATGTGTCGTGGAATTGAATTACAATGTACAGTTGTATTGAGGATCTATTCCGAATGTGAAGTGTCATGAGCGCCAGGTTGTGTTACAGTGTGAGAGTGTGTGGTGACTGTTCGCGCTCATTTGTGTGGTTTTGAATATTATGAGATAATATTCTTAAAGTGGGGGCAGTGTCACAGAACGAGCGCTAAAAATGGGCGCGCCGCCAAATTCTTGCGATAACGCGCGGGAGAGACGCCGGGAGGTCAAAAGAAAAAAAAAAGAAAACAAACATCCAAGGCTCCCCGGGCGCGCGCTCTCCCCTCGGAAGCGTGGCTTCGCTGACGAACCTCCTCACCCCACATCGGCGGCCGAGCAAGCCCGCGAAATTTCTAGAACGAAAGAGGCGTGGTCACGCCGGGTTGAGTCATCCATCGCGGAGGGCATTCCAACCGTCTCGCCCTCTCCCCAGCCTTCGCTGCGTATCGCGCCGACGAAATGACGAGAACCTTCTGGAATCTCGCGCGGAAGGTATTTAATCGAGCAGCCGAGACGAGAAAGCAGGAGAAGACGGAAGTTAGCGCCAGAGCGCGTAGGGATTCCGCCGTGTAGTCGGCGAAGGTTTTGTCCGTAGCGACAAAGCACGAGAAGAAGAGGATTTCCACCTGAGGGGTGAAGGCTCGAGCTACAGGCAAGAGCGTGAGTTTACCGCTATCGAGCGAAGATGTGTGGCAACAGCTGCGTGTGTGAAGCCGACGTGTTTCCGGCGAAGAAGTTTGAAGCTTGGAGAGTGGCCAATTGAAGACGCGAGGTTTCCTGGAGGAGAAACTTCGGGGCAGCGGAACGGCAACAACGCTGGACTTTGAGTGAGTGATTCTCGGAAGAATATCATTCAGACTTTTGTTCCAAGGACTTTGGACTGAATAGGTTTTCTATCTCTTTAGTCTTTAAGTGTCGGGGTTGTTCAATGCATGCGACTGCATTGTAGTGTGTACTGTTGTCTGTGTCCGTTGTTCAAGTGTGGCTAATTGTACTGTGTAGTACGTTGTTTGATCGGGGACATATTGTACTCAGCTATTGTGGAGTGAGCATATTTGTGTATTGTTTTTCTGATCTGCCATTATTGAGAATATAATTTTGTTTGTTTATCAACTCTCGGCTCTGACTTGTTCTTTGGGCCACAGCCGGCGTCTGCTGGCGCGCCAATAAGGACCACTTCTAAATTGTCCACGCTTTCGTGGTGCGGTTCGGGGGGCCGATACTTCGGCTCTTGGAATTAGCCCGGCGATCACCTCCCTAATTAACGGGACCTGTGTGTTACACGAGCAAACTGATATTAACAAATTTGAAAGCCTACTTGACTTTTAAACTTTTCTGTCTTGTTGATCACTTGATATGTGTTCTGGTTCTCGGTGTATATTGCACTCGCCGGACAATAATGTGTACTCTTCTTTTTGGTGTGTGTGTTTGCAATGCGTGTATCGGTTTCTTGTTTTCTTTTTTGTGCCCTTCGCAAGATCTTATTCACGCGCCACTGTGAATTGGCAAACAGTTCAATATGGTTGTTTTGTTCGTTTTGTCTGTTTTATTGTGAAATGTAGCACACGTTTGTTTCCACCTTGCTACGACCCCTTAACTGGGGTCAGCAGTATTGTAAATAAATAAATATTCGCGGATGCTTATACTGGGATGCACTAAACTAGTCTGCGTGGTTTTAGACAGCTTCTATCATGTGACCAAGGCACACTTGATGTGAATTTCATATTGCCAATGCCAAGTCTAGTTTACTGTCAATAAAAATATCTTATGCTGGCTTGTGGACCGCAAGCGGTGATGATGATAGAGACCGTCCAACGAATCCCAGGAATTTGTCAATTCAGATGCTGGAATATGAATATGATATAAATATTCTTTTTTTAATCACCAACCGTTCACGGCTGGCTGATCTAGATGAAAGCGCAAACTGAATAGCACCCGAAAATGCTATTGTTAAATTGTCTTGTTCATTCGCATTGCTGTGATAACCTAGGTTCCTATAGAGGTGTCAAGTGTGTTTCACATTACCTCCAAAAGTATGGCATTTCTTAACGATCGTTTGATACATTATATGGCTTCAACATGATGAGTCGAGCTGGTCGGTAAACTTGCATGAATAGATATAGTTCTGAAGCGCACCGACGGCGCGTACAAAGAACGTGAATAACACTTCGCTTTTACTCACGAATAATTATTATTAGTCAGAAACACATTTATAAAGTAGACATATGATACTTCATGCATTTGTAACAGAGCAAACCGCAACAAAAACACCTGTGTCAGGATTAGCTTAGCTTTTTTTTACATTCTATAGACCCATTCCATGCTTGTAAACACAGGTAGGCTGACGTCGACATCATGGTTAAAATTATAGTGACGTCCACGCGTAGGAGAGACGCTCCAGGTGCCGACCAGTGCGGACGCGCGAAGATCGGCTCTTGCTATCAAGAATGCTTTCCTGTGGTATTCACAAATTTGTCGCCGAGTTTTCAGTCCCATCGTGTGCCTATGTTCTCAAGAAATCAGCAGATACCACCTTTGTGCTAGTGAGTGGACTTTTAAACCATTTTTGGAACATTTTTACACGGCAACGCCGCCGGGGGATTTAGGGCCAAACCTCATAAGCGCAAAAATGCACGCGACAGCGACGAGCGACGCTATGAGCGACGAAACAGGGCGTTCGCGCGACGTGTCGCGTGCTCGTTTTCACGCGATCGCTCGGTTCTTCAGATTTGGAAACCGTCGCTCATCGCACGGAAGTGCTGGGCTCAAGCAGCCAATAGCGAAATACTGTAAAAGACAAAGACTACATAGGTGCACGTGACCCTGCCCGATTCACGTATGCGCAACAAGAAATAACGCAATGTTTATTACGCATGTGCATATAAAAAAAGTGCTGCAAGGCAATAATAATAACTTTCCGTTTCATTACACAAGAATATATCTTATTTTTAAATTGCATACCGCTCGCAACGCGGTTTTCTTGGTGCGAGTAGACGGCCTCATGCCAGCAACACTGGAATTCGCTCACCGAAGCTGTCGCGTGAATGAGGTTTGCCTGCGCTAGCGACTGATCGCGCGAAGCCGATCTACATCGCGTCGCTTGTCGCTGTCGCGTGCATTTTCGCGCTTATGAGGTTTGGCCTTTAAGCCTAACCAAGGAGGTGATTGTCGCCGATGACTCAACGCTCTGCGCGTTCCAGGACCTGCAACTGAGAATGGAATACCAAGTAGATGGAGAGGACATCTCTACAGAGGATTGCACGGAAGACATGGGTTGGAAGGAAGCCGAAACGAGACGCTCAAGGAATAATCTAGCCACGGTTAGTGTTCCTGCTGCCAAGGGTTCGACCAAGGCTGGCGTTGCGGGAGACGCTCAAGCAAGTCGTAGTAGGTATGACACCAAGCATACAATCGTGCGAGCTGGACGCATGCCGCCACTACCCAAGGAGTTCATCAAAATTGTGCTACGACCACGTGGAGGAATAAATATCTCGAGAATTGGCACTGGAGCCGTGTAAGAAGCAATAGTACTGGCGGCCGGCGTCAAAGAGGAGGAGGCCATGCAGGACATCATCTGTTCCAACTTGCAGCAGAACATTATGGTGGTAAGCACTCCGAACCAAGACAGACCTTCAAGATACCTCAAGGTCAAGCAAATTGACATTGGAGGCAAAGTTTTTGAGGTTAGCACGTACGCCATGGCACCCCACGATACTTGTAAAGGAGTGATTCGCGGGATCCCCGTAAGCGATACTCAGGACATTTTGACCCGAAAGATTGTGAACGCGAACAACCCGGTCGCGCTGCAGGCCAAGATAATCAAGGACACCGGGACAATCGTCATAGCGTTCGAAGGACAAAACGTGCCCAGATTCGTGAGATATGGACCTTCACTTTTGCAGTGCTCCCTTTACCGCAAGAACATCGATATTTGTTACGTCTGTGGAAAGCTGGGACATTGGTCTGACGTCTGTCCGAACCCATCTGCAGAGGCTGCGAGATCAAGAACCCAGATAGCCTGCACCAGTGCAATCCAAGATGCAGGCTGTGCGACGGTCAACATCCCACGGCAGACAAGGACTGCAAGAAAAGGTTCTTTGTGCCATATGTCGTCAGACGCAGACGTTAGGAAAGATCGCGAGCAGCCGCAGAAGCCCGGGACGCATCAATCACATCGAGTCCAGACATCAACGACAAGCATCTTATTCCAGCCTACGGGACCCAGAGCATCGAGACTACACAAGAACAGGAAAGGCGGCCCCACTCCAGGGGGAGGTCGCGTTCCAGAAGAGGTTCTAGACCCAAGGCCCGCTCCCAATCACGGGGTCGCTCGAGATCTCAAGGTCACCATCAGGGTCGGGATCAGCCTTGGCGGAACCCAAATGGCCAGCTGCATGGCGTTCAGTTCGAGATCACGGCTTCCAACCCGGAGTGGACGCCTGCTGTTACATCGAAAGGCATCTGGGCTGAGCGAGTGCGCAACGGCGTGGCAGAGGTGATGACAGGTAAGCTGCCAGAGCATGATGGAATTGCACAGCTAGAGCAAGAAAACGCGAGACTTACAAAATCGAATGAGAGGCTATCAGCTGAGTTAAAGGAAATAAAAATTCTTCTCACTAAGCTAACCAGCGCGCAATCTTCACAGCCAATGCCTCAGCCAGTTGATGTCCCTGTGGCTGAAAACGTGGGGGGCTCGGGAACCACGAAAAAGAGGGCAGTCATGGTAGAACACGTGGAAGCCAACCAAACGACTATGTCCGATATGAAAGAGGTGTTTGACACGCTCACCAAAGTAGTAGCCAATCTTAGCGAGCAGATGGGTAGGCTACAATCAAGCGTGGCGGCACTGGAAGAGCATATGACTTTGCGCATTACAAAGGACGAAGCATATCTGCACAACACAGCAAGGCCTCCTCATGCACCGAACTCACCTCTTCAGCCACCAATACTAGTGGTACCAAACCTGTCGACAGGTGCAGCATCAGTCTCTGGCCGCCCATGTATTAACCATGATTGCAGCACTACGTGAAGCATTTCGTATCTGGCAATGGAACTGTAGAGGTTACCTTAAAAAGAAGGCAACCCTACAGCAGTATATCAGGAGCAACCAAAAAAGCCTCATATATTATTACAAGAGACCCTTTCACCGCAAGCAACGTTGTCTGGATTCCTGCATGTAATAGGGGATACTGAAGGGAGGGGAGTCTGCACCTTCGTATGCAACAAACTAACGCACGTAACCCACGACCTCTAGATAGAAGCAGGCTGGTTGGAACACATCATGGTAGAGATCGTGCCAGGTACCAGCAACCGTCAGAGAATTTTTATTCTTAATGTATGCAGCAGTCCAAAGGAACAAAAGCAAGGATTCAAGACGGTACTAAAGAAAGCTGTTAATATCGCCGGGGAATGTCCACTCGTCATAGCAGGTGATTTCAGCGCCCCTCATCCCATAGGTTTACAATTACAACACTGGGAAAGGAAATCGACTTAGGCAAAGTGCCAGTGAACTTGATCTCACCCTAATCAGAGACCCCAGCCTACCAACAAGGCTTGGTACATCTTGCTGCAGGGATTCCACCCCGGACCTTACATTTGTAAGAAACATCAAGAAAGCCCAGTGGATGAACCTTGCTGTAGACCTAGGGAGTGACCACTGCATTCTTGCCACTACCTTCTCCGTGGAGCGTAAAAAGCAGAGAGAATTCCACTTCAGAGACTGGGATAAGTTCAGGAAGATAAGGATGGAAAGGGAACAAGATCGCCACAGACAAGGCTAGGAGCAGTGGGTCAAACAGATTAAAGAGGACATCAAATCCGTCTCCTCCACCATTACCACAGATTTTCCGGTTGAAAGAATCGATTGCCGGCTCGCTCATCTTCTTGAGGCAAAGCAAGCACTACTGAACCGTTGGAAGGGTCAGCGCCTGAACGGAAGACTGAGGAAGAAGACAGCTGAGGTAAACAGATCAGTCGAGGAACATTGTCGCGCACTATTAAGGCAGCAATGGGACGAAATCTGCAACTCCGTCGATGGTCAGATACACAATGGCAAGACATGGAATATGTTAACACATCTCCTCATCCAAAAAACAACACCAAAACAAATCAAGAGCATGTTATCGCTCGAATTTTGCATAAAGAGATAGGGCGCACTACAGAACAGCAAGTTGTGCAGCGGCTCCTGCATAAGTACCTCCCAATCAAAAGAGGATTGGCACCACCAAGTAGACAGTACCAGGGCACGCCCAATGCAGGTCTTGAGGGCGACTTTACCATCGAGGAGATCAGAAGAGCCTTGCATGATCTCAACTGCAGGTCGGCCCCTTGCCCGGATGGTATATCAAACAAGGCCTTTCGTATTCTTGATGACGATTCAATTGAAACCCTGAAGGATATGATCAATGCAGCATGGAAAGAAGGCAGGGTGCCAGAGCAGTGGAAGCTGGCCAGCACGATCCTTATTCCTAAGCCAGGAAAGCCCCCTAACTTGGACAACATGAGGCCAATATCCTTGACATCATGTATAGGCAAGGTTGCAGAACATGCCATACTGCCAAGGATAAACAAGTACTTGGAAGATAACGACATATATACACACAGTATGGTTAGATTCGGGGCACGGCTCTCCACACAAGATGCATTGAAGCTTATCAAACTCCAGGTCATCGACAATGAAACCAGAGACGTGAGAGCCATTCTGTGCCTAGATCCAGAAAAAGCGTTTGACAACATCCACCACTCATTCATACTCGAAGCAATTTCCAAGGTTGGTCTGGTGAAAGCCTTCTATGACTATGTATGGTCCTTTCTTACAGATCGGAAAGCCGTGATGAAGATTGCAGATATCGAGACCACAGCAATGGAACTAGAAGCAAGGGGCACGCCGCAAGGGGCAGTGATTTCACCAATGCTGTTCAACATTGCCATGATTGGACTGTCAAAGAAATTATCGAGCATTGAAGGATTGAAGCACAGCATCTACGCAGATGACATTACAATCTGGTGCACAGGTGGAAGCGAGGGGCAGATTGAGAGCGCTCTGCAAGAGACGATTGACACCGTAGAAGAGTACCTTCGTCCTTGCGGGCTCAAGTGCTCCTCGAGTAAGTCAGAACTTTTACTGTATCGGACTGCACGCCGGGGACCGAAGCCCAGGGGATAGAAGCCGTTAAACCAGATAGACATCCACCTCCGTAGAAATCAAGAGGATGCCATCCAGAGGGTCGACTCCATCAAAGTCCTGGGCATGCTGATGGAGTCTACCGGCTCCAACAGCAAATCTATAGCCAAGTTAACTTGGAAAACAGACAGTGCAGTGCACCTCATACGCAGAGTGGCCAACAAAAGAAATGGGATCAAGGAAGACAAACTCATCAGGTTGATGCATCCGTTTGTTCTAAGCCACTTCACGTACGAGGAAGAAAAGCACAATTGGTCAAGAGCAGAGTCCGAGACACTGAATGGGCTCCTCAGGAAAGTTATCAAGAAGGTCCTGGGCCTACCCATACATACCAGAACCGAGCGTCTGCTTGAACTTGGCATTCACAACACGCTCGAAAAAATAGCACAAGCCCAAGAGAGAGCACAGTTTGCAAGGTGATCTACAACAAGGTCGGGGAGAATGATCCTGCAGGAGCTGGGCCAACACCCAATGGCAATCAGACGCAATTACAATGATATCTCCGACAACATCAGGAAGAATATCACGGTATCTCCTATACCAAGAAACATGCATCCAGAACACAACGTCCGAAGAAGAGCAGCGAGGGCCGGGACTATACTTCGTCAAGTCTCAAACGAGGAACGAGGGGTTGTATTTGTTGACGCGGCTTCCTACGCCAATGGGAAAGCATTTGTGGCAGTGGTGGTTGATGGGGCTGGCCATGTTGTCAACTCAGCGACGGTCAGGACGAAATACCCAATCATTGGGAAACAGGTGGCCATCGCCTTAGCACTCAAGATGGATAACATTGAAGTCGTCTACAGTGATTCCGTGGCAGCACTACGGGCGCTCCCCAAGGGGCAGTCTCTGAACAAACGCTGAGAATACTGCAAGGCAAGAACATAACGCATCATATTCTGAGTTGGTTCCCAGCTCACCTTGGAGAAAGCAACGATTACCCTCCCAATCTCAATGAAGCAGCACACGAGGCAGCGCGAGACCTCTCCAACCGCACCTCCCCGGGGATGCGTTCTACCGGTGAAGGGGATAACCGGGAAATTTTTACAACAAATAACGAGCTCACTAAACACTTCTACATGCCTAGAAGGATTTTCCCAACACCTCACAAAAATCCAACTCGGCCACAAGCACTTACAATAAGGCTTTTGCAAACGCGGATGTACCTACTTTGAAAATGTTACACATCATGTACTCTGACCTATACGCAAGTAATCTTTGTCCACATTGTGGGGAAGTAGCTTCATTAGAACACATGCTCTGGCAGTGCACCAAATTCGCTCATTTATCGAACATCACCTCTGCCAGATGGGAGGTGGCAATCCGCAGCTCGTCCTTGGCAGATCAGCTCTGGGCTGTCAACCAAGCCCGCGAGGCGGCTGAGGAGTTTGGCATCACAGTCCCCACGTGGGAGCTGCCCGCAACACAGTGATCTGTTTTTTGGAGGACCAAATAAAGGATTATCCTATCCAATTCATGCGTAACATCCGCCACAAGCACTGAGGGCTGCGATGTGCGCCAACAAACAAATCTAATGTTGAATTCCAATGGCGGAGTGGGTGCAGCCGACCGACTCCGCGAGCGAGCACTCAACTCTGGCGGAGAGAAAATCCTCCAAATCCGCCATCGGAACACAACCCGCCCTGCTAGAGCAAGGCGGAAGCTGCCGCGTTACCCAGGATACCTTGCGCGTGGTCTTATCCGCTGTCTGTTTACCACGTGGCTCTCCAGCATCGCCGCATCGTTCGTTTGCTTGTTCAGCGCTATTCACCTGTGTGAAATGGATATCACGACAAGCATGCAGCAGCTATTGTCCACGATGTCTGCGATGGTGACCACACAGTATGCGGAGCAACATGGTAAGTGTCTCCTCAATTTCAACACTGTGCTGTAATTGTAAGTTGAATGCAACACACGTGTTGGGTGGAGCGATTGTCTGCACGCGCTAAGTTCATGTTGCAACGTTGCTCTACTGCTGATGCGATCATGTCACTGAAACGCATCGCATGCGTCATACCGTTGTTCGTTTGGCTGTGTCCGTGGAGAACGAAAACCCTCACCGCATTGATTGCACAAACACCGCTGTAAATATACAGCAAAAAGTAAACGTGCGCGCGACGCCGCTGTTCTTGCACGGAACGGCGTCATTAGTAAGAAGCGACTTCCTATCACTTTAGAATGTAGCCACACGAATAGAAACGAACCGCGTTGGTGACAAGCGTGTTTGGTATAAAGGCAATTTGACCGATCGTCCAAAACAATTGTTTTCTGCCCCCTACTCCGCTCCCGCTGCGAGTCTCCCGATTTCAGAAGTCTCTAGGTTGGCAGGTACGCATTTGCGGCGAGATACCTCCAAAGTAACCCCCAGGAAATTTTAGCTGCAGAGGTAGCAGCGTGTGTGCATGTTCTGCTATCTAATGGGTTGGCAATGTTACCAAGTTCAGGACATTGAGCACATCCAAATTAGGAATCGGTCTCAGTCCACAGAAATTACGTTGCTTTTCCTGGAGTGTCACTGCCTGTTTCAGGCCTGAAAGATCCTGCTTCATTTTGATGAACAGTCAGCTGATCAGAAACTCTGTGCATCATGATGAGAGTGTGTAATTCAATCAAGAATGTGCACAATGTGTTGAGCTATTGTTGAAGAACTTGCATGCCACCATGTATGCTTACGTGAAATTGCTATTCAAAATTTTGTGTCGTGATGAGATAGCATAGCAAACATAGAGTTACTGTTTTGTGAAGCTGTGTTAGGAAGCCTCACATGGCTTAGCTTAAGTGCATACATAGTTGCATGGAATTCACATGGTGCTTCAATGTACAGCAATTTGTGTCACAGAACACAAATCGTTGGTCGTTATGTCGCTTCATGTATACCAGCTGTATGAATAACAATGCATTTCGTTTTTCCATTCACAGTGCCGGAACACAGCCAAATGAGCGAGCAACGTAGTGAGTCCATTTATTTATTTATTTATTTAGAGAAAACTGCAGGCCCATTTAGAGGCCCTAGCAGGAGAGGATACAAATGCATTCAAGTAATGAATTATACATGATATATACAGTTAGATCAGTGCAAAGAACACCAAGCACTGTAACGACAAAAATCAAAGTAGAAAAATCGATATCAAGACAAACTAAAACAGGTTGGTGCTTATATATGCCTATAAGCTCTACATTAATACCAACACAGCAGAATACCGCAACTCTAACACCTGTGTCGAGTGACGTGCAACTGGTAACGTCTGTACAAATGTCTCAAGCACTTTTTTTTTCAGGTACAGGGTGTGAGTGGACGGCGGGAGAAACAAAGCTGTTGCTCGAGTACTACCAGCAGTATTTTTCCCAAATAGGGCCAATGAAGAAAGTTAAAAATAAAAAGACAATGTTTGCCAAAATAGCGGCCAACATTACAGAGGCTGTCGGGGTCCCTAAAACAGGTGACCAGTGCTGCAGCCGCTACAAAACAGTCATGCGACGAAAAAGAAGCGCTGCAGCACATAACAACAAATCGGGGAATTTTTCTTGTGACGTTCCCTTTGAAGATGACATAGCCAAAATACGCTGGCTAGATGACAGCCTTCAGCAAGAAGAGCTCAGGGACAGCTCTGGAATAGTCTCTATTAAAAGACCGCCCAGACAAGCGTCGACGAGCCAATCGTCGACAAGCCAAGCATCGGGGAGCCAGGAGCTGACAAGCCAAGGTTCAACTAGCCAGGAGTTTACCAGCACAACGAAGGAGCCTGAGCCCAAAAAGCCGACACCCTCGGCTTCTAGACTACTGGAAATGAATCACTTCTTTGGTGAAATGAGGAAAATTCAGGAAGAAAAAGAAAAAAAACGAACTGAACGCGAGAATGAAAGAAGGAAGCGTCATGAAGAGAGGCAAGAGCAGAAGGAGCGCATTCGGCAAGAAAAAGCAAAACAGCACGAAGAAAAAATGAAGCTTTTGAGCCGTTTTCTTGGCTTAGACAATGAATAATTTCAGTGGCCTAAATTACTATTAGCTAGTTGAAATAAAATGTGCAGTGCAAAACATGTGTTTGTGTATATAAAGGGGGCTGCGCATTGGTGCACACACACAGCCTCCAAACTACTGTGGGGAACGAAAGGGCCAGTTCAGACAAAACAGAGAATTATGATGTTATTTCCCACAATCACTTTGCAGGAGCTTGGTCAATACCTTTGCACGCTTAATTTTGCCAAGCTTGTGCAAAGCTCGCTCCTCATCAGTTTTATCACTGTGGTTATCTGTGCAGTTCTCCCACTGAATAGCATTGGGTGCTCCATCATCATCATTATCATCATCTGGCTCTTCATCACCGTAATCGATGCACAAGTTATGAAGGATACAGCAGCTTATAATAAACTTATTGAGCCAGTGGATAGTGTGCAACTCCAGGTACATGAGCTGCCTGAAGCGCTTCTTGAGTGTGCTGAATGCATTTTCAATGAGCACTCGTGTGCCTGAAAACTTAAAATTGAAGCTTTTTTGTTGCTTATTCATTGCACCGTAATCCCTGTATGGTGTCAACAGGTACTCCCGCAGCGGATATGCTGCGTCCTCTAATATATGATAACGGCCCTGACATACTGAAGCTATGTTCTTTGAAAGAGGCTATAAGCTAAACACATAAGAATCATGCATTTTGCTGGAGGTTCCAGTGAACGCATCGAGGAAGCGCCTCTTGTGGTCACAGATGGCTTGCAGCGTTAGTGAAAGGTAATGGTGCCTGTTGCAGTATGTGGAGGCAACCTTGTTGGCTGGGCACTGTATCTTGACATACGATCCATCTATACAGCCAATAACAGCAGGCATTCCAGACACCTGCAAGCAAGTTGTACTCTTCTAATGAGTGATATCATCCATGCCTGAGCAAGAAATGAGCATTTGCGAGGAGTTTTAACAGAAAATACTGGTGATCAAGCCCAATAACTCACAATCACAGCATACGCTTCATGACTCAGCACAATATATTTTATGGTAAAGATTCAAAATGCAAACCAATTTCAACTTTAAGAACTATTTAAGATAACATACATTGCTGTCCACACCATATACTACACGTTTTCTTGCTATCGACCACTCTTTTTACAGTGGTAAAATGGGAGAGAAAACAAAACAAAGCCTGCATATGCTTTTTCCTAAAGGGAGTTGAAGTACGTAATTGCAATTTAATTCTTAAATTTAAAACCAAACCTCATCCATATTGTATCGTACATCTGAACAGAAATGACAAAGCATGCAGCATCATCCGCATGCAGGGAATCGACTGTGACTGCAGGAGAGACATAAGTTGAATGTTTCGAACACAACTGGATGAAGCTCGGTATTATCATCACGACCTATCACATTTTTGTTAAAGTCCCACCTCAGCGTAAAATTGAGCTTGAAATAACCCACAATAAAATGTGCACTCGTGTTTGTGATATGATCAACATAGCTTGGCTGGCCAATATTATTGGTCCTCACGATAAATAAAATCAAAACAAACCTTCTCAAAACTGCTAGTGAGGTTCTCCAAGTCTGCGGGAAACTTGATCACCGATGGTCCAGCGTCATCAGGAACTGCGCTACTCTCTAAAGAACTCTGTACACGGTGCTTTCTGACATGTCGAAACGGCTTGCCTCGTCTCGCATGCAGGTTTTGTTGGCCGCGTACCTGCGCAGGGGGATTACAGGTACCCGAAAGAAAAAAAACAGCTTCAGATCACACTGCACTGCATGTGTTCTTGTGCAGGCATCGTACAAAGAAACAAAAAGGGGGGGGGGTGAAGGTGGGGAGGTGTAACTAACCAGATAAATGTCAAGACATGCGTTTCCGCGGATTTCGCTTGAACTGCTCCGTGTGTGCTCGAAGGGCACATTGACGAGACAGCAAACTCCGCGACCAACTTTTCGGCCACAGGTCGAGCCAGCCTAAAGTGCCTCCGGAACTGCTCAAGAAAAAGAAACAAACGAAAACACCACAACGTGTTAAACCTTGAGCATAATGCTTTCCTTCTTTTTTTCTATTTCTTTACCTCGTGGTCCGAGTACTGCCGAACGACGTCCTCGATGAAACCGACGACTTTGGGCCTCTTCGCAGGAATGCGGAACAACTTGTTGAATTCCCGCTCGTAAGCGCAAGCTTTAGCGTCGCTGTCACTGTCCGACGAATCACTCGTGTCAGTACTTGAGCTTTCCGACTCAGAGCTGTCGCTATCGAGTAGCAGAAGCATTGTCGCGCGCTTTGCCGAGGTAGCCGAGCCGTCCATGCCGTCCGCCATTATCAACACAACTCGAGCCGCGCCAGCCGCGCCCCCAAGCAGGCAAACGTGTTAAAGGAAATGCGTCACGCTGAGTTCCGATTCACTCCGCCGATTTCGGCGGAGCAGTTTTTCCTGCTCCACGGAGGGACTTCCGCTCTGAATCCACTCCGGCTCTCTCATTGGAACATTTGCCTCTCGCTCTCTCTCTGTCATTGGAACACACTTGCTCTGAAAGGAGCAGAAAAACTTGCTCCGACTCCGCCATTGGAATTCAACATAAGTCGTGAGACGCGACTCACATGCAACGGCGACGCTGCGCGTCGGCATACCAATTTTTTGAAATGCGAAGCATTTCTTAGCGAACTTCGGTGACGTTGAGCATTATCAATCAATCAATCAATCAATCAATCAATCAATCAATCAATCAATCTATCTATCTATCTGTGGTATCGGTACCAAACTTGGTATGGCATAACATGACTGTATGAAGAAGATATTTGATGTCATAACATGAAAATCACCACATTTATGTCATGAATGTCATGATTTACATTTCACGGTCCTGCAGCTACTGCGGTGATTGCGTTCACATGGCATGTTGCAAAACTGGTATGGTATGGCATGATTGCATGGCGAACACAAGCGACAGACGCTAACATGAAAATAATCACATGCGTGTCATGTAACAACATGACTACATGTCACGCTCATTATGTGCTCGTGGCCGTTTCACTAGCGTCACATATGCCAAATTTAGTAATACAGTACGTGAATCAATGAAGAAGGTATGTGACTGGTGCAAACATGATAATCATGAGGTGCTTAAAGAACCCCAGGTGGTCAAAATTTCCGGAGCCCTCCACTACGGCGTCTCTCATAATCAAATGGTGGTTTTGGGACGTTAAACCTCACAAATCAATCAATCATGAGGTGCGTGTCACGTAACAACATGACTACATGCCATGCTCATGATGCGCCATGCCATGGCGGCCGCTTCGCCAGCTTCACTTATACCAAATTTAGTATGACGGAACGTGAATAGATGACGAAGGTATAATGCTGGTGCAACTATGATAAATGATAAACATTAGATGCGTGTCATGTAACAACATGACTACATGCTACGTTCATGATGCGCTCGTGGCCGTTTCGCTAGCTTCACATGTACCAACTCGGTATTACGTGACGTGAACGGACGACATAGGTAAATGACACATCTAAACACGATAATAACGACATGCGTGTCATGTAATAACATGACTACATGCTACGCTCATGATGCGCTTGCTGCCGTATCACTAGCTTCACACATGCCAAGTTTGGTATTACGTGACGCCAATGGATGACGAAGGTATATGACTGGTGCAAACATAATCATGAGACTCGTGTCATGTGAGAACATGACTACATGCCACAGTCAAAGCGTCAATACATTTCGACGTGACGCGGTGCGCGTGCTCGCCGGCGTTCATTCCGTGGCGTTACGCCGGCGTTGCCACGCCAGGCGCCGGTCCTGTCATATACTCACAGGCGCGCGCCGCGCTGCGTTGCTTAGACACATGCACGTTTTGTCACGTCCAGCATCCCTCCGTATTGAAAACAGGGTGACGCAGTGTTGTTTGGGTAACGCATCGGCTCGCAATGCAGCGTGTCACATTTCGCGCCGGTTGCCGTTGGGCCGCGCCGATGGACGCTGGTCGCGTCTTGCGTCCATCGCGTTTTGCTAACGTAGCGTCGCTGTGCCCAGCATGAGCGCGCGTCAACGCTACATTGAAGTATATTGGACCCTTCATGATGCACTCGCGGTCGTTTTGCTAGTTCCACATATAGCAAATTTGGTGTGACGTACGTTATGTCAATGGATGACTAAATATATCACTAGTGCAAACATGATAATCCTGATACACGTCTCATGTAAGAACATGACAACATATCCCGCTTCTATCGTGCTCACGGCCGTTTCACTAGCTCCACATATACTAAATTTGGTATCACGTGACGTGAATAGATGACGAAGATAAATGACACATCTAAACGTGATAACCATGACACGGAAGTCATGTACGGCATCAGTTACCTTCACCTCATAACGTTGTGCTGATTTTGAAGTGACATATCAACATTTCTCATTCGTGCTTCGCACATCATCGGTTCCCACTGTACGTGGGATCTGTCCAATTTTTTCCTCGTTTCTTGACTGAACACCACATGCACCATTGAAAACGCAGCAGAAACTGCGGTAGGCAGAGCGTCTTTTGCCTACCTAGACAGCGCCACTGCATTTTCGGGACGTAAGTCCGATGGAATACGTGTATATGTCACTTATTAGTCAACACAATCACTACATGACTAGAAAAGCGTACTGCTTATTATGCAGTCCACCCGCAGCCTAATAATAATGAAATACCCAGAGTTGAACATCCTGAAGTCACGATATTATATTGCGAGATGCCACAGTGGAAGGCTCCAGAAATTTTGTTCCCTCTGGTGTTCTTTAACGCGCACCGACCTCTTACGGTACGTGAAACTCTACCATTCCGCCTCCACCGAAATGTGACCGCTGCGGCCAGATTCAAACCCGCGACCTTCGAGTCAGCAGCCGAGCTACGTAGCCACTGTACCACTGTGGCGAGGCTACTTATTATCATTTGCATTGTATTTCTCTTGCATCGGTACCCTCAGAGAAAATCGGCCAGCCGGAAGTGCGAGTAAACATGCCTAGTTCGGTCTTAAAAGGAAACACCTGTTAGTGCAAACGTCTCTTGATGTGTTTATTTCAATCGAAAACAACTTCTACCTATCGAACATCAAGCAGCCAAGCGTTACGGATATTTAAGGAAAGATAGATAGATAAGCAAAGACTACAAGCTTAAATATCCTCATGGCCACTCCGCCGCACACAAGGAGAGATATTGGGAAGCCTAAGAGAAAGACCGCTTTAATTTGCTCATCGTAAGTGGTTGTTCTTATACGCCCGTTTACCCAATTGTTTTTTCTTGTATCACTGAAATGTTTCTCTATTGATTAGGCGTCGTATACAATTGGTGGCAGTGGTAAAGCAATATGCCCTATAGGCGGACGTTTTCGTTGTCATTATTACAAGGAGACCTCACTAAAGGCTTTTACATTACTGGCGTATCTGTGATAACGACTTCTCGATTTGATTGCAACGGTTGCAGTTTCTATCTTCGTCATCTTACCCCCCCCCCAAATACGATGGTTTTCGAGATAGAGCGATGAACAACACTCCTATCACATAGCGTACACGTAACACACTAATCTGGGTCAACCGGTGCAGGTGACAAAAACAGGTAAGCTTTCGTCTACTTTTCTCGTAAGTTCATGCGCACGTAGAAGTGGAACAAGAATTATTTGTTTTTCAGGCAAGGCTGTAGTTTGAGTGGTATCAGTGTTTCTTCGTGATGGAACAAGGCGTACCGTGAAAACTGATATCGGCACTTTGTTCGTGCAAAAGCGCATCCCAAAAGGTTTGCCACACTCCCTCCCCCTCCTCCTTCTCCCCCCTCCATCGTTTCGCAATACCACGAAGCAGCGACATCTATGAATGATATTTGTATCCCTGTATGGATTTCAAAATGCTGTTTAGACGTAGCAATCACTCTTCTTCGTCTTCAAAGGTCGTAAGATAATTTATGTCTGATGGGTTCTCTTACATCCAACGTCGTCGCTGATTGCTTTCGCTACACTTGCGAGTGATTACCCTAAGAAGGCCAATCAATAGTTTTTTTCTAGGCGATGCTTGTTAAGACTCACACACTTCAGTGGCGTTTTATGTGTGTATTTTATCCGTCGCTGTCAAGGTAGTGCTTTCTTGCATGAAACAAACATGAACATCCGGACAAGACGGGCACACTCATTCATTTCAGGTTCCTTCGTATGTTATATGCGGTCGCAAACAGACGAGGCATTATTCTATCGAGTGTTTTGAAGATATGCACCACCAAGCTGGCAATTATTCAACCGGCACCACTTCGCAGATCTTCGCAGAGCCCTTAGTAGTGAAATATAACCACACACCTAGCTTCGCACTCCACCTCGATCTGAATACAGTGACATGTTGCATTGAGTTACACACTGAAAGAATGAAGGAAAACAGGAGATAGGCGACGCGCATGAAGATTAACCAATTTAATATAACCGGTGTGCTACCCTACACTGGGGAAAAGTGCGGAGTTTGAATGCTGGAGTAGAGAACAGAGAGAAAGAAAAAACACAAACACACGGACGTCACCCTCTGCCAGTCTTCTGCCATATACGGCGCTACTATCAGCCTACAGCCGCTCGTTCATATCTGTTATTCTCGATGGCCTTTCTGAATGACATTTCGGATGATTGCTTGCAAAGTCTGGCTGTGGCGAGGGCGAGCTAGAGCGCTTACGAATGATCGTGTTTGCACAGCGTAACAAGTTCAGCTGCAAGTTGCACCTCCAAATTTCATAGTAAACTAGTACCGATCAAATGGGACCATAGATTACACTTTTTTCGTGAGCTAAATAATAAAAGTAGCCTGACGCAGTTCTGGTATACCAATCATACATTCATACGTCAAAGACGTATGAAAGTATGAAGACGATGGCAGCCGAAGCAAATCTTTGAGTGAGAGAGCTCGAGTTATGAATGAAAAATGCAACATGCTTAAGAGAAAGAGGAAGAAGTAATTATCGGAAAGATACAGAGGTTAACCTGTAGATACTGTGACTGGCAGCACTTCCACGAGTAAGGGAAAAAGTGGCCTAAAATTTACATGAAAACGAACACGAACAGAAGTGTTGGTGTGGGGCACTTTCAAAGTATTAGTGAAAGATCCTCATGAATCCTCATACAATGTCGGTGTAGCACTCATATCCAGAAAGCCACGAAGTGCATTGGGTTTGTCACTTAGTTTTGCTTTTAATGGTAACCCATAATCAGCTTCAGAGCTTGTCGTTCTCACGGCTGTGCAAGCAAATGTAAAAAAAAGAGTTTGGTTTGTGTATCAGTGCAGATAATGAGCCACTCGATTGTTGAATTGAAACAAAGGGGCATGAAGAGGAGCCGCGTCATTGCTTCATTGTCTCTGCGTGTGCCATAAAAGTGGGTTGTTCGTCATTCAAACGACACTACTTCGCATGTATAAATGAAACCTTCTGCTCTGTATTCACCATAGAACCTGACGGTGACCTTTGCCATGCCCTTCCTGTATGCCACCCGATCATGTCGAAAATCGTATTTCATGCCAATGGTATTTCCAAGATAATCGACTCGTTAAAGCTTACTTCATCCATGGGTATAGATGGCATTAACACAAAATTATTGAAGAACACCAAAATTGTAACAAGTGTGATTTTATCTAACATTCTTTAACAAACACTCTCATCTGGAGTGGTGCCTCAAGACTGGAAGGTAGGCAAGGTCATTCCAATCCCGAAGAAAGGTAACTCGTATTCACCCAAAAACTATCGTCCCATTTCGCTCACAAGTGTATGCTCTAAAATAATGGAACACGTAATCTATTCCCACATAGTCAACTTTCTCGCACCTCTTCATTTCTTTCATAAAAAACCAACATGGCTTTCAGAAAGGTGTTTCGTGTGACACTCAACTAGCTCTGTTTACTAATGACATTAGCTCTAGCACTGATGTAAATATACCAGTAGACGCGCTCTTTTTAGACTTCGAAAAAGCTTTTGACAAAGTTCCTCATAAACGCTTGTTCTTAAAACTTTCTTGTCTCAACCTTGCCCCTTAGTTTTCAGTTGGATTTGCGACTTTTTAACTAACCGCCAGCAGTTCGTTTACGCAAATAATCTTTCTTCGTCTTTACGCCCTGTCATTTCAGGCGTGCCTAAAGGCACGGTTCTAGGACCTTTGCTTTTTCTCATATATATAACGACTTGCCGAATAATATTTCTTCTAACATCAGACTTTTCGCCGATGATTGCGTCATTTATCGCCCAATTAACAACACATCAGATGCTCATGAACTTCAATCTCACCTTCATGAAATTGAAATCTGGTGAACAACGTGGATAATGTCCCTTAACGCAAACAAAACGTCACTAGTCTCTTTCCATCGCCGACAGTGCTACCCATCTCCAACATACTTCATTAACAACACTCAAATTTCATGCGTAACTACATAGAAGTATCTAGGTGTCCATTTTCTTCTGATTTAACAAGGTCCCTTCACATAACGCACATTACTAACGAAGCAAACCGTGCTCTTGGCCGTCTGCGTCGAAACCTTCATCTAGCTCCTACCCCTGTCAAACTACTCGCTTATCAGACACTAATCAGACCAAAACTTGAATACGCATGCGCTGTTTGAGACCCTCATCAGAGTAACAATACTAAAACACTTGAAACAGTGCAAAGCCGGGCAGCAAGATTCATCTTTTCAGATTATTCATATCAGTCGAGCGTAACCGAACTTAAATCTCGTGCTAACCTCGCTACCCTTTCGTCACGCCGCTGTATAGCTCGTCTGTGCCTAATTTTCAAGTTTTATCATGAATCGCCTCGTACTCCCACCATCAAGCCAGCCCATCGTCATTCAGACCGCATCAATCACAGGAAAGCTGTTTACCCGCCATGAGCTCACACCACTGCGCACCTTTCATCCTTCTTTGTCAAGACCGCACAAGATTGGAATGGCCTTCCTCCTCACGTTGCGCACCACTCCAGTATCATCAACTTCAAAGCAGCAATCGAGCATCAACTCCTTTTACCGATTGTAATAGCCCACCCCTCATGTAAAACCCCTTCATTGGGGCCTTTGAGGTACTGTAAATAAATAAATAAATAAATAAACTATTCTGATACGCTCCTTCCACTTATTTATGCCGACCATAACATGATGAGAGATGTCCAATGAAAAATTAAGCTTATGATGAGTATGACAGTGGATTGCATGGACCATGAAAGGATTTCGTATAATGGTGCACGTTTATAAACTTTGAGAAAATCCGCAAATACAATGTTAGGTATTGCGCAAGGGGAAAAACTGTTATTTTTTAACACGAATGTGTTTATTGCCTTGGTCTAGCACAGCTATACTGACGCATTTACATCATGAATATCACGTTAAATATATTGAAGAAATGGGACAGAAAAAAAGTATCATAAAAACTATGGACCATCTCCCCGAAGGGAACCTTGATGAGATGCGAACCAGCAGCGGTGCGCACAGCGTAGACCCAGTTGAACCGGGCGTCGACACGGAGGCTGGAAGAACGATTTGAAGTGAAACTCGGTGTAGTTTACTCGAGTAAACATTTGTTCGAAACGCAAAAACACGGCAGGCGGGACGCGTTGAAGGCGCTTGCGCTCGGCTTCCTTGGCTCGCGTCTCGTCGGTGTTACCCGCGCGCCGTCTGTATTCTCGAACACGATCGGTGTTTTTGACTCGCACCTAGGGCATCAACAATAACCGGTTTTGTGGTGAATCCAGTTATTCGGTTATTCCATTAATCGGTTATTCAATTTCGAAAACCGGATGACTGGATTCACTGGATATTCGGTTGGCTTTTCGGTAAAAAGTACCGTCATATTCGGATAACCGAATAATCGGACTTTTATTTTGTGATGCTAGGATAAATATTCATTTTTCTTCGATTCTCGTGTTTGTAGGAAACATTGCAACCATTTGTGCGAGTCCGATATGTGCTTTTTTTGACCTTCTCAAATTGTTAATTTGTCCTTGTGGACAAATGTGCAGGGGGTAAAATATCCGCAGGGGGTGAAAGTGCCGGCACAGTTAAGAAACGGGGTCTTTGCATGGGCCATTAGTGATTACGTCAGTAATGAATTGACAAGCTGCGCCTGCTGTGTCGGTGTGCATTCAATACCACTTAAATTGTGAAAAAGCTTTTAGTGAGACTAAATATTCATTTCCGAATAATCGAATAACCGGGTGTACATTCATTCAAACCGGATAAGCAGAATACCAATTTCTTCAAATCCGAATAACCCGATAAGCGACATTCAAGGCCAGATTTGCTTTCTTCTGGTTTAACCGGATAGCCGGTTAGGCGGATACTTGCGAGCCCTATTCACACCTCGTCGGTGTCGCCGGTCTTCAACTGCCGACGCTTGCATTCAGCTTCCCCGCCTCACACCAGAAAAGCCGAATGGTTTGTTGACGTCGCCATTCTCGAACACGATCGGCTTCGCTAACCATCGCAACGCCGGCGAGAGCCGGTAAAGGTATGCGCGCACTAGCCGGAAGCATGCCCTGATGGCGTGCCGCACATCGACCGACAACGTGGCAGAGAACGGCGCGCTGTCGACATCGTCGGTGCCGCGAGATTCTCGAGGCACGCGCAGCGCGAGCACCGGCCGGCTCGCGGTTCCTTCTCGCCGATAGATGGAGAGAGCTGGCCCGGGTGAGATAACGCCCACGTGAGGAGTGGGCTTGAGCGTTGCGAGTGGGGGAGAGGGTGAAGAAAGAGAGAGCTGACACGCGGTGAAGCCAAGGCAGACGAGGGAGAGAGACGTCACCGCGCACTTCTAGGAGGGCATGAATTACTTGGCACCACTCCAACACCAGCGGCGAGGTGAGTGGTGTGGACGGAGGGACAGAGTGCTACACAGACTAGTCAGAGAGCTGCTTCACATATAAAATTCCAACGCCAGTTATTGAACCTACAACTTTTGCTCTGCAGGGTGAGGCATGAACTGCCTCGGTCACAAAGCATACGCTCTTCAGTTTGCTAACGGTGAGCTATTTATGTGCAAGATATACCACTGCCGGTAGTAAGAGGTTGGCGATTTGAGCGTGTTCTTGTTATCAATGCCAAAATCAAGTGAAAGGTCCGGAGGATGAACTTTAGGGTCATCACCCCACGCATTGCGAAATATGCAAGCCTCAACAGGGGTTTTTCGCTCATCCTCCCACGCTTATGCCGCGATCAGGGTGGTTCGTACATTTCAGGCTTTCACCGCAAGTACGCGTTGAATTTACTGAGAGCACGAATGTTATTAGGCTCGCTTCATCAGCTGCCTTTGTAAACGAAACTTGCTGCTCACACACAAGTATTAACTGTGATAGTTGAGCTTTCGATCACGTTGTGTAGCTTCCGTACATCCTTCTTTATGTTTGAGCAGAGCAATTCAATTTTAGAGATTTAGTTCACACATGCTCTCTGTGTATTTTTCATGTGTTCTTTATACTTGAGGAACATGCTGCAAATTTCGAATGGCTTGCCTTTCCTTCCGGGAGATTAAAAGCTGTTGCTATCACATTTATTCCTTCGCCGTTATTGGCGAAACAATGCACAATGAATGCCTAAATATCTCTGTGAAGACACATTTGATTTCTGTTTTATATCCTCTTCCTAAGACAGAAGGATCAGCCATGTTTTTAAGGGCGAAGCACTTCGAGGCCTAGGCTTGTCTTTGTGCGTTCTACATTGTACGACACAGCACATGCAAGGTACCCCCTATATGCCGTGACGATGATGATGACACTGATGACGATGAAGCATAAACGCTTTCCAGACCAAACATATTTCTGCCATGGAGGAAGATGATCGTAAATTAATTCCAGACTGTGAAAGGCAAAGCGACAAGGCTGACACTGAGGTTATATTTCAGAGGCGAGACCATGGCGTGCGGCGGCTCATTGTCCACGCAGGAAAGAACTTGCGAAGCAGCGGCAAAGCGGCAACACGGAAAATAACCTTCTATTCAGGTGGTGAGGGCGCAGCATGCATAATCTCGACGTCCACGCAGGCAGCAAGCTACCCCGGAATGAAAGCTCGGGAAGAAGCGGCGAAATGGCAACGCCGACACAAGCTGCTACGCTGGAGTGTGCGGTATAACTCGTGGCTACACCGCAAAAATACACTGCACACACGCGTTGTGGCACATCGTCATTCGCGAGGGGGCAATTCCCAGAGTTCTTTAAGGTGACAATGATTTCCAATGCTTCGGCCACTCGTCCGATAATTCACCTCGCGGAAATGCATCATTTTTTTGGTACTTCGTTAGTACGTTTTTCTTTACTGCATGCCAAATAGGAAGAACTCTATTGGCTTTCATTGTTATTTACAATGCTCCCATTGCAGAAATGTATTGAATGAGCAGATGATGTAAATATGCATAGTCAAATACTTTTTTCATCGAGAACACTCCTTATATTCAGCGGGTGAAAGTCGAACTTTGTTGGAATGATCCAGGAAAAAGCCTAATAACAATGAATGTGTAATGTAACGATAATTCAGTTTCGGAGAAAGAGACCATCAGGAAGACACGCGACATATTGAGTTACCACTCAAAGGCTTGGAAGAAATGTAACCTAGAAGTGTGGCAGCTTAGGCTAGTTGGTTCACTGATAGTTGGCATCACGATAGTTATAGCGCGAGAACAAAACGACGACACAGAGACAAGGACATGAAGGACACGAGTGCAAACTTGCAACTGAGTTTATTGCGCAGAGCGCGAAAATATATAGAGGAGATAGTAACCATGTGACAAAAAACTATATGGCACGAAGAGCAGAACATAAATAAGATAAAAACAAAAAACACAAAAAACAAAACAAAAAACAAAAGCACAGGAAAAAGGCAAAAAATCTATAAGGAAACAAAACAGAAAAAAATTAAAGATAATATAACTACTTGCGCGCACCGAAACCTTCGAGGAACATTCGAGTCTGAGAAGGAACTAAGGTTCCTCGAAGGTTTCGGTGTGCGCAAGTAGTTATATTATCTTTACTTTTCTGTTTCGTTTTCTTATAGATTTTTTTTTGGCTTTTTTCTATGCTTTTGTTTATTGCTTTTGTTTTTCCCTTACTCATGTTCTGCTCTTTGTGCCATATGGTTTTTTGTCCCATGGTTGCTGTCCTGTCTATATATTTTCGCGCTCTGCTCAATAAACTCAGTTCGAAGTTAGCGCTCGTGTCCTTAGTGTCCTTCTTGTCTCTATGTCGTCGTTTTGTTCTCGCGCCATAACTATCGCCAGGCTTAGAAGAACTTGCTGCTAACTTTACCAACCTTTAGAAAGAATATTTTCGATTCACCAGGTCTCTTGGAAAACCTACAAGCTTCACCGTCATTGAAAAAGTTTGTCATTAGATGCATAAACTCTCTGTGGATTGGTTCTTAAAATATTTCGGATATTTTATTTTTTTCTTGCCAGGCAACAATTCTAAACACATAAGTAAACAAAATACTCTTATACATGTACTTCGAAACGTACTAAAGACGACGCTTTGCTCAATCGAAAAAAAAAATTTTTTTCTTCAGAAATGCAAGAAACGTCGACGGTGTCCAATTTTTTTTGTTTTTTAGACGACGTACTGATTTCTTTGTGGTGCACGAAAGCGTTATCTTGCTAGATAAGAGCTCGTGGTTGGAGATCCTGCCATACGAACGTAGATTTTCAGTTTTGTCATACAACGGAAATCTGCGTCAAAACTTTAGAACTTTCGCATATAGAGAGTACTTCGAAAAAATCAAAGCATCTTCACTTTGACGCAACAGCATGCTGTGTAACTTAATGAAGGCTTAACCGATCTCTGGTGTCTTATACGATCTATTTATCATCCATCTCAGATCCAGTGAACTCAAAAAAGAGGATGCGAGGAAGTGTTTGCACATGGCCGACCAATTTTTCATGCGCGATTGCGAACTTCAAGCTATCGAGTTAATGTTATTGCTTCTAATACAAAATAAAAAAAGGCTTCTCGTCTTTAGAAATTTTTCTTTCGTTATATTTATGTTGGCTAGTTCATTGTTTTCATGACCATAGGCGTACAAATGGGGTTTCATAAAAAAGAAGAGAGAGAGAGGGCAAGATTCAAAGCAGCCTCTTCCATCTCCCCCTTAGGTATACAGCGGAGCAGAGATCAAAGAACCCAATCTTCGTAGTCGATTCTAGAAATAAAGTTTCGGTCCCTGGAATTCTGCGAATGAGTGTGCTAGGTAAACAGTTCTTGGAGACCAAAATAGAAATTCCCAGTCATTATTGCCGTCCAAAATCGCCATGGCTATAAGCAATCACGGAACAGGGCCGACTGAATAAAGGTATATAGTGGACTTGGAGCCTTTTTCAGATGATTATAAAGCATAAACCTCTCCTCGCCCACCCTCACCTTTCGTGTTATTTTACGGTGAAAGCTGTATTGAGATCACAAGAGCCGATTCAGGTGCCGACAGTTATACGCCACCGCCAATGTAATGAGAAAAATTTCTCGGAATGGATGGAATTTGAAACCGAAACCAGTGCGTGACCATCGAGCGCAGCCACGCTGGTTCTTGAAACGCCTTCGCTAGAACACGCTAATCAGGTGTCGTCTCGGGCAAGAAACGTTGCTATCATATATATTATAGAGCATCGTAGAAGAGTAAATGATAAAAAGGGGTCACACAACGCGAATGCGCAACGAGTGGATAACTCAGTGCTTCCAACGCTTTATAAAAGACTTCATTTTTATCGTCATCAGCCACAGTACGAAGTGCCCATAATGCCTTACAAATGCGTAGCAGTGGCACCTCACTTATCCAAGACGTTGTATGAGTTGTTGGGGCAATACTTTTATTATTGCTCCAGAAGTATTGCGCCAGGCGTCAACATATCACTTCTGCAAAGAGTGAACGTTTGAAAGGCCCTATTCCAAAGCGCTATGACATGCCTAATCAGCTGGAAATGTACCAAGTTAGTGAGCACTTGCGTAGGTTCTTGTGTTGCGTTCCAGACGGGCCATTCGCTGATTCGTAAAACGAAGAATTATGACGTAATGGGTTCCGAGCATTCGCAGTTGTGGTAGGCATTCTAGTATCGTTTGAAATGACCAGTGTTACGCACGCAGCTGTTTTTTTTTCTTGTACGACATGGCTGGGGCACTTCATCGAGAACCGCAGCTAAGCTAACATTTGACAAATTATGCGCATGAGGCCTGATTATGCTCTCGCCGTTCTACTTTTCAAGACGAAACTCAAGCGTCTTGCGAGAATTGTTTTCTTTTTTAAAAAGAGGCTGCAGGGGATGTTGCTTCGTGGAATATATTTTGTCGTGGCAGAAAAATCTCGTGTATTGTGAAGGATCATGACGCAACGTAGGTGATTTTTGAGTCCGACAAGACTATTTGAGAATCGAGCAACGTGCGTGGAAAACACATACCTGAGTATCAGTAATTGGAGGCAACGACGACATTACGAATGGTGGTGGATGATTGTTTTAATGTCCGTGTATACGACCGGTTCAAAAGCATTCAATACGAATTCACAACAGACCACATGCAGTCAGACACGACTTCATCGAACTTTTGGTATCGTATAGTTCTTTATATCGAACTGTTTTCGAACGCACCAATGCTGTGACGTCAGTTCAAAGGAATGACTTCACATTGGATACATATACAATCGGGTAGTACGAAACGCCCAAAAGTTTTGTCTCTCCCGAAAAAGAACTTGACTTGTATATTTGGAAGAGGAACATCCCGGACGCATTTGGCAGAGCATGCGCTCTGTTTTGGAGGGCCCAGCGTGGATCAAGGGAAACTATAACTCGTCACCATGTGGTCACCATTCGCTTCTCCCGATTCACGCTCTCTTCTTTAACGCGATGGTAGTTGCGAAGAGATTGATGTCGCAGATGCTTTCTGTCGAAGAATTGCCTGCGGGGCACATTCAACTGGGACGAAGACGCTCGACTTTTCTGTATCCTCACGTGATCCCCGAATGGAGTGTTCGTTTTAAATGGAAGAACTAAAGGCAGCGCTTGCTTTGTGTAGACGTTCTTAAGCACCAGGACCTGGCGGCATCACTTACCGTGCTCTGTGCCACCTAGGAGATCAAGCTCGGAAGGCACTCTTGCTGCTATACAGCGACTCCTGGCAAACTGGCATGGTTCCACAGGAATGAAAGTCAAGTCGCCTGATTCCACTTCTCAAAGTCGGCAAGTCACCTTCGGACATTTCCTCTTACCGCCCGATTGCCCTCGCGAGCTCTGTAGGAAAATTTATGGAAAGAATTATTTTAACGCGTCTGGAATGGTACTTAGAGTACTACGAAATATATCCAGATGCCACGTCCTGGTTCCGACGAGGCCGCTCATCAGTTGACAATCTACTTGACTTGGTGACATATGTAGAGTACCAGAAGGCCTGCAAACGGTTATCTGCTGCTCTCTTTCTTGACGTTAAAGGGGCATATGACAATGTCACCCACCAAGCCATTCTCAACGCATTATAAGAAGTGAGTCTCGGTAGAAAGATATATATGAGACTTCAGAGCTACCTACAGAAAAGATAATTTCACGTGCAGACCGAGAATGGCCCGACACCGGAGTATTACTGTAGCCGAGGAGTCCCGTAAGGCGCAGTGCTAAGCCCGACGCTGTTCAACCTAACACTCATTGGACTAGTTGGCAAGCAACCAAGCAGTGTACGACCTTCCATTTATGCTGATGACATCTGTGTGTGGACATCAGGTGTGACTCGACTTCAACTTCGCGCTCAACTTTAGAAGGCAGCATCAGCGACATCGCACCACCTACGCAGACAAGGGCTCGAATTCGCAAGCGGAAAGTGTGCAGTGGTGGCTTTCACCAGAAAGCCAATGGCCGCATAGGGCATATCAATTAACGGGAAGTTGATATCATGCAGCCAAAGTCACAGGTTCTTGGGAGTCATAATCATCCGAAACCTGTCTTGGACCCCACACATAAACTATATGTGAAAAAGCGGCTGACCCCCATTTGTCACTTGTTTAGGTTTCTTGCCGGGAAAAGTTGGGGAGTGTCCGTCGAGTCTATGTGGCAGCTGTACAAGGTATTACTTATTGGATTCCTGCGGTACAGCCTACCTGTTATATCTAACATGTGCTAAACGAATCGCGCAATCACGATAGTTTGCGCGCAATCCACAATATTGAATTGAAGCCCAGGCGCTTAGGATGTGCCTTGGTTTACCACGCTGCGCATCGACAGTTGAAAACAATTGAGATTGAACAGGACTACTCGATCGTGACGCACATCACCATTCAAACGATGCTTACGTACCTCAGGCAACATGCAAGGAATCCTTCCCACCACTTGGCAACCCTCGCTACTGAGAGGCCCCGCACGAAATTGAGTGTAATTGTCTGTGCACATCGTGCGCATCGATTACGTCAGTTTTTACGCCTGCTGAGAAACTAGTGCATCCTCCGTGGTGCCTGGCACTTGCGCAAGTACGCCTTTTAATTCCAGGAATACAGAAAAAAATCGAATTTGCATTCGCCAGCCCTAAAACAATTGAGCTTGCATCTCCTGCATGAAATACACAATAACCATGTGCACTTATTTATTTTATTTATTTATTTTATTTTTTATTTGGGCATAACACATAAAGGGTTTGCCCGCGAGGTAAGGCAAAAGGAGGATTTAAACCCCCTTACTAGGCCGTACCTCGCTGGGGCAGCAGAGACAGCGGATTCGAAAGTTGCAATTTCACTAGAACAGAATAAGTCAACATGAACATAATCACTACTACAATAAGAACATGATCGCTAATTACAGTAAGAACGTAATGACAGTAATGATATAGTAGCAGCAAGAACATAATCCCTACGCAACAAGAACATAACAATGCAGTGACCAGTAATGCTTACTTACAGTAACACTTAGTACCAATGCTAATGCAGTAACCAAATATATTAACATTTACACAACACATCCAATTCCGAAGCAAGAAACATGTTAATTATTGACTGTTTAAATTCATGAATTGTTTTACAACTTCTGGCTATTTTAACAACATTAGGATACACATTACATAAAGACATAGTTTCATACTCAATGGTTTGCATACCATAGTTTGTCCTGGCCTTCTTTATTACTATTGATGTGCAGCGTAAACTGTACCCTGTGTCTTGACTGAGGTACCGGTTTGAAAATGTCTCAAAGTTTCTGGAAACTTCTTTAAACAGCCGAATGCAAATCTTCGATCTGTAAGAGTTTCTAATGTCAAGAATATTGTAGCGCATCATTAATTTAGAAGACCCTATGTATTGATTTGAAGAGTTAAGCAAACGAACAGCTCGACGCTGTAGTACTGCTAGTTTTTCTATATCGGTTTTGTTTCTGTTCCCCCATACTAATAAGCCATAGCTAAGATACGAATGTACAAGTGAAAAGTACAGTTGTATGACGAACTTGACAGGCAGATAGCATCGGATTCATCGTAGTAGACCAACAGAGCGTGCTACCTTGGTGCGGACATTATTTATGTGCTCTGACCAGCTTAAATTTTTATGAAATATAACACCTAGAAAAGAATGGCTTGTCACATGCTCTATTTGCGATCCACAGTATTAAAGTTTTACATCGTAGCTTAATTCTTTATTCTTAGAACAAAAACCCGTAAACTTTGTTTTCTTCCCGTTTAAGTTAAGCTGATTTACATATACCCATTGGTGAAGTTCTTTTAACCAAGAATTTGCAGTAACTTCTAGTTACTGAAGGTCAGCCCCAGAAAAAAAACACATTACTGTCATCCGCGTACATGATCATTTCATCTGTGAGTGGAATGATTACTATATCATTTATATACGCGATAAACAATAATGACCCTAAAATTGAACCTTGTGGTACCCCATATATTATCCAGCTTTTGTCTGAATTGTAATCCTGCAGGGAAGTATACTGCAATCGAGAATCAAGGTAAGTATTCATAAGTTCTAAGGCTGCGCCGCGAACGCCATATACGTGGAGCTTGTTAAGCTATATTTCATGTTTTCTAGAATCGAAGGCCTTTCGAAAGTCTAAAAATATACCAATGGTGAGTTTTTTTCTTCAATATTACTTTTAATTGTATCTCTGATTCTTAATAATGTCATTTCGGCTGACTTATTTTTTTGAAAGCCATATTGTTTATCCGAAATAATACCTTTATCCAGTAGAAAGCTATTAAGGCCCTTATATCAGGGCCGCTCAGCTATTTTTGAAAATAATGGGAGTACAAAAATCGGTCTGTAGTTGTTTAAGTCATTGTGATTCCCACCCTTAAAGATTACTGCAACACGAGCTAGCTTCATTTTTTCAGGAAAAATACGATTGATTGATTTGTGAGGTTTAACGTCCCAAAACCACCATATGATTATGAGAGACGCCGTAGTGGAGGGCTCCGGAAATTTTGATCACCTGGGGTTCTTTAACGTGCACCCAAATCTGAGCACACGGGCCTCGAAATTTCCGCCTCCATCGGAAATGCAGCTGCCGCAGCCGGGATTTCAGGAAAAATACCAGTGGAGAGTATACTGTTGCAAATATGTTCCAATGAACCACATATTATGTGAGCAACTGCTTTAATAAGTTGAGCTTTGATGCCATCCTCTCCAGCGGCTGACTTGTTACTCAATGAATTAATAATGGAAAAAGTCTCACTTTCGGATGTAGGCGTAAGAAATATTGTCTCGCTGACAAGATTATCAATGTAACTTTCATAATTTTTATTTTGGAAAAAACCAAATATAGAGGTTGGAGCACCAGCATTGATAAAATGATTATTAAAGAGATGAGCTGCATCATTACTGCAGTACTTAACATCATTTACAACAATCTCTGACGGCACATTTTGCGAACAGGAACCTATAAGCTCGCGGTATATGTTCCACATTCTACGACCATCACTCATGGAAGTTTCAAATTTACGCGCATACTATTCAGATTTTGCTTTCTTCAGATCACTGTTGAGTTTGTTCCGGACTTGTTTGAATTCTTTTAATACTCGGGGGTCTCTTGTCTTTAAGAAGTGACTGAATAATTTGTCTCTGTACACCGATCGTTCAACCACAGCGTCTGGTTCTGATGGTGTGGTGGTGATTCCAGCTAGAGAAAATACTCGGCTAATCAAGCTGTCACACGTCACTACGTTTACGGCAGCAGAACTTGCGGCTTTGCGTGGCACCCTAGAGTACATCAAATTCCAGAGACCGAGTAAATGGGCTGTGTTTTCCGACTTGAAACCGGCCCTACAGAGCATGCAGTCAGTCCTTTGATGAGGTTGCCATGAACAGTTAACTTACGAGGTTGTCAAGCTTCTTCACCACGTCACAGAGACAGGCCACCAGGTCAATTTTCAGTGGCTACCTGGCCATTGTGGGATCAATGGCAATGATTGATTGATATGTGTGGTTTAAACTTCCAAAACCACCATATGATTATAACAGACGCCGTAGTGGGGGGCTCCAGAAATTTAGACAACCTGAGGTTCTTTAACGTGCACCCAAATCTGTGCACACGGGCCTACGACACTTCCGCCTCCATCGGAAGTGCTGCCACCACAGCCGGGATTCGATCCCGCGACTTGCGGGTCAGCAGCCGAGTACATTAGCCACTAGACCACCGCGGTGGGGCGATCAGTGGCAATGATTCCGCAGACAAAGTGGCTCGCACATCGCACCATGAAGAGCACACCCTTCAGATTCCTAAGTCAACGACAGACGCTGCAAAGCAACTTCATCACCTGGCACGTAGTCTGTGTCTGCTGGAGTGAAACACCCCAGGCATAAGACATAGGAGACTCTACCAAATAAACCCTCGACTGGAACTTCGACCTCCACCAGGACTTGGTTGACGTGAAGCTTCGCTTCTCCGTCGCCTTTGGTTGGGGGTTGCCTTCACAAAAGCATATACAATCCTCATCGGATTGACCAACAATGCGGAATGCGTCGTCTGCTGCAGCGAAGAGTACATCGACCATCTGACATGCTGTTGCCCTCAATTTGCCTCTGAAAGACAGAAGTTTTCGGACGCATTGCGACATTTGGACGATCGGCCACTCTCTATGCAGATGCTACTGGAACACTGGCCTCGTCTTTTGTCGGCTCAAGAAGCAGTCAATGCCGTCTTGCGCTTTTGGAGGACTACAGGCCGATGTGAACACCTTGAACTTTTGTGTACTGCCACCACTGCATGCGCGTCAGCCCATTGACTAACAATCATTTTTTCTCTCTCTCTCTTTCTCTTCTCTTTCCTCTCTCTCTCATTTTTATGTCCCCTTCCCATTCCCCCAGCGTAGGGTAGCAAACCGGGCATGTGCCTGGTTAACCTCCCTGCCTTCTCTCTTGTTGTTCTTGTTTTCCTCATGGTTGCTGCGAAACGGCAGAAGCTAGTGTTCTCCGCAAAGCAGGGGATTGAATAAAGGCTGACTGGAGGCTACTGGCGCCCTGCGAGCACGCACTGTCGCGTTTGAAAATTTTGGGCTGTTCCTAGTAATCCCGTATTTTCTTGCGCATAATCCATGTGTTGATATAGGCCAGATCATGAACTATAGTCGGATACAAATATAAAAGTCTTAAGCGTGCCCACCCAGAAAGCCTAAGCGCGGCAGACTATCGCCTTCGCCACTTGAGAAATATTTCCGCTTGCATGTTATTGAGTTCTGGTAGTGCACGATAGTGCACGCCCGCAAAGTACTCCGAAGGCGGAGTCACTGGTCGTACCACTCATGACGTAATCTGGAAATCACGACCGTTACGGGCAGGCATGTGTGCCTCTGCCTTTGAGGAGGAAATGCCATATACTTCTAGAGTTGTATCTGACTATACAAATTGATGAAAGCTAAAGACAAAAAAGGAAACATCGATGAATACCCCACCCATTATCGTCAAGCAGTGTCGTAAAACCAGGTTGCGTGCAAAATGCGTTGAATTAAATTTTTGTAAATTCAATATGTCGAACGAAAAGCGAATGCAGAGCCAGTTCTCTTTTTTTACGAGTTAGGTATATGCGACTTTGCTACTTTGCTGTAATGGACGCTTTTCCATCCGCAAGTGCTCATAGTGCGTGATTTCACATCAGTAAAACAGTGTATACTCACATTGCGTAATTACACATCACGAAGCAATCTTACGCTGCTGATAATTCTACTGTTGTTCATCAATTAGCCCCGTTCTTCTGGTTCTAAGTCTATTCCAACGCGAAACAACTTAACCAACATTATCGCGCTCACTGCACACAATCATCAGTTCTACCTAAACTCGAGGAGAGTTCTCGAAACACTACAGTATGCGCATATCTATTGCGAAGAAACGATATGTCAGGCATTGATTGAGTTTTTATTCCTTATCGCCTAACCACGGTCCCATGAAAAATCTCGGAGGTCATCTGTAAAACGCATAGGCTTAGGCAGAATTTTTTGTCGGGTGGGCGGGAGGTGGGTGTGGGGGCATTTTTTTAAAAGGCTTTTTCGCTTTTTTTCTTTTTCGCTACGCATGCCATGGCCAAGAAGTATTTCGAGGAGGGGGGGGGGGGGGGGGGGGGGCTCGAGCCCGCAGTGCTACCCTTTAGCTACGCCACTGATAGAACGGGTATCGTATGCGCCGTTAGGGGTGTGACCACTGCTTTCGCGTATCTTCGTATTCCGAGCCCGTCCGTGGAGCCATATAGAAGACGGGGTTATATAGATGGAAAAAGGGAGAGGAAGGACAGCGCGTACTTTGGAGGGACGACCAAAACTTAGCCAGAACATACACAATAGGAAAGGAAAAGCAGTATCACCTATATTAGATCAGGGCGGAACGTGTGCCTGTGGGAAAATGTGCTTCCGTCTTTTTTTTTACTTTATTACCCCTGCCGCTTTCTTTGTTTTTACCTATATACCACTCCCTCACTAGCGACGCGGGAGTGCACATTCGGCGTGAGCGAAAAATGCGGCGTATTATGCACCCGTACCTACAGTAAAACGTGCTGCTGCAGAGAAACTGCTCGTTCAAAGAGGCTACTTCCGCGTGGTGTTTTACGTTTGCATCTTGATTACGATCTCCCGGCGACGCAAAACGACCGGATGTGTCGCCAAAGTAGTAGCGTAACTCCAGGTATGCGAGTTCTGCGTTGCACCATGCCCTTTTATCACTATAACTTAGCATGCAGCGTTGATGGTTGTATGCTGTCTTAAAATTGTCCTTCCACGTTCCGTTATTTTACATTTTTTTTAAATTCTGGATACGAGCCGATAGACGAGTGGGAAGTGTTGCACATTGTGTAAGGTGCGTAAAAGAGAGCGGCATACTAGGAGCTTCCTACCATGTCAATTTGCGTACCGTAGCGCAACTTGGAGTCGTAGATGCGTTCTTTGTGTGTGCAGTATAAGACGCGTGAGCCGGCCTTTAGAACATTCATAAGGTAACGTATCGAACATGAAATGAAGGCGTATTTGATGTGTGCTATCACCCTCTGGTTTGAGAGCGTAGTACGTTGCCATCTATAATAAAAGAAACACACAATGAATGAAGCAGGATAGTTGTGGCCTTGGGATGTCACATATTTTTGGAACCCTCTGAACACGTCTTACCTGTGGTACAGTGAATAAAAAGTGAAAGATGCCATACTGATTCCGCCCGACCCTAATGTTCCAGTGAACGCCACCACCACAGGTATACTCATCATTTAGGGAACACTAAAAGACATTTTGCGCTTATTTTTCTTCCCTTAACGATTATTGGACACGCCAGGCGCATTTTTACCGCCGTCGTCATGGTCTGTATAAATTCTAAGCAAATAAAATAACCCCTCATATCGTGTGTTGCGCATAGTGACAAGAGCCACATCCTAGACTTAACAGGCCACAGGCGGTTACATTAAGACTTCTGCAGACGTGGACGTACCCCAACCTGGTCGTCATGAATAAAATTAATCCGGACTGCGGGGTTTCGACTTATTGTAGTAAATGTGGGGGCTTACTCAATTTTTAACACATGCTCTGGCGCTGCTGGGCAATGGCCGGCGCGGCTTCTCGCAGTGAACAGTGGTGGCAGCGAATGCTGCACAGTGACGCGCTGGCGGACCGACTCAGGGCTGTCCAGAGGACCCGTGTCGCGGCAGAAGGGCATGGCCTCTCTGTCCCGAAGTGGGAGCAGCCAGCATCAGCCTTGGACTGATCCTCAAGACTTCAATAAAGTTCTTCATACCATACCGTACCATACCATAACATACCATACCATACCATACCACACCATAGAGGAGTTGTAGGAGGGCAGCTACCTGCATCCAATAGAGAAAGTGTACCTTGGCCGATCGGTTCCTGGTAGCTCGCGTTTATGCATGCTGTTTCTTTACACGTGACCAATAGAAGTCTCATACCTTTGTGCGCGTTTTTTTATCAAATAATTTACATTGAAGTCATTGATAGTATGAAGGTTGCTTCACTGGCTGCAGCGGCTGCAGTGGCCTACGCCAGCATTTTATTGGAGTTACGCCATGTCGCATTCTAAAGAAATGTTCGGCGAGCCTTACTTCGTAACCTTACCCATTTGTTGCTCACGCATTCATTGCTTCGCTATCTTCAAACACTGATTTTTAAAATTGTGATCGCTATCTTGTCGTGCTTGCTCCAACTCATGCTTCCCATACACGAGCCGTGCTGTTTTTGGAATGGTGTACTGAAATCTGGTTGGCATTTAAAATGAAACAAATTTTTCAGTTGAAACGACCATTCCCTTTTTTTCTTCACTTACTGAAAAAAAATGATTTTAAGAATTGAAATATGTACGAATTAACGAAGGCACGCCACAATCTTGTGAGAAATAGAGCGAAAACAGCTGCCAGTCTTACGCCAAAAGTGAAAAACTGTTTTAAAGAGCTTCTCTTACTTGATTAGAAGCTTCTTCTAAACGACAGCGAGGTTTTCGTATAAACAAGTCATGTCTCGTGTCGGAAACCATAACCATCAACGCATGACTGGCAGCGCCTGATTTCATACAGTAGTATTTTAAAGAATGACCGTCATAGCCAGTTGAGCGGAGTGAGCTCACGGGAGAAGAATTTCGGGTGTTCAAAGTCGTATGCCCTTGCATAGTTAGGAAAACTTAACGAATATTTATATTTTATAATTAACCAAACAAGTGAGATAGAGGCCGAATGTGGTATGTGGAATCTGCCACCGACACTGAAAGTGAACAAGCGGAAGACTACGAAAGTGGGATCCTGAACAGAAGAACGGAGCGCTTGTGAGCTGGCAGACTTCGACGGGCTGGAGAACGCGGCAGATGACAAGAGGAGTTGGTTCAACTTGAGGAACCGAAGAGGACTGAGCTGGTGCACCAGGCCAGCCGGGGCGAGGTTGGCGTGTGCTGAGAACGAGCGAGTGTTCTCGACCCGGCGTTGCAGTGCTGTCCCTGTGGTGAACGAGCGAGCAGCCTGGGCGAGCAGCTGATCCCGTTCCACCGGCGGAAATCGTGGTCATGACGCCACGTACAAGTGGGTTCATCGCATACCGGAGATGAAGGCATGGCATCGGTACTACGTCAGACGCAACGTTGCCTGCGTGTTGGAGAACGAGCAGTTTAACGTCTGCTCGTGTCGTCGTGTCCTCGTGGTGATGTTAGGGACGTCGGACGAGCTTTAGACTTTAGGACGCGTCGATACTCGTGTTTTTGTAGGCTTAGGGCTGTAGTGGTAGGACTTCAATGATGTTTCTATCTTTGGCCGTTCAGATTGTTTCTAATTGTGTCAAATCGATGAATGTTTCTTCTCGCCTGGTTGTCCGTGGAGTCTGAAAGCGCCGAACCACCACACGGACGCTCAATTTCGTATATCCTTTGCCGCTGCAGTGGTGCAATGATTACGGTGCTCGATTACCGCATTTCTACGTAACTCTTGCTGACGCGACAAACACGGGATCGAACCCAGCCGTGGCAGTCGAGTTTCGATGGGTGTCAAACGCTAGACGGCTGTCTATTGTGCGTTGCCGGTACACGATAAAGAACTCCAGATGATTAAAATAATTCAGAGCCCTTGTAATAAGGCATTCCTCATTATCTACATTGCTTCGAGACGTTAGATCTCACAAAGCATGCAAGCAGCCATGGCGTATGCTTTATATAGATTACTTTATGCGAGTATTTTGAGCGAATGTCCGGGGAGTGTCACGTTTACAGTGTGTGTGTTGATAGGGGCCACCATGGCCTCCAAGATGGCGGGCGCGTGGCGTGTTTCTCTGTATCTGTCCTAATCGCCACCGCCATTCATTGTGGATTCCGGCAGTGGCGGAGACCGCGGCAGAAAGGAGAGCACACGGGATTATAGCGGCGCGTATTTCTTTTTTTCTTGTTTCTTTCACGTGCGAACAAGAATCGCTGCCAGAACCTTCTGGCTGCACTGAAGGCAATTATTTTTAACACAATAGCGTTAAAAGCTAGTTTCGAAGAAATTTAGGTGTTGGGGTCGTTGGTTGTAAGCGAAAACTCATCATCTTGTGCGTGGCCAGAAAATCAAGAACGATGCAAACAGAAAAACAACAAAAAATTCTGAGTCAGACTGGCGATCGAATCCGGTTAATTTGCGTGGCAAGTGGATGTTCTACTTTACAGACATGCGTCTGCTTGTGAATACAGGAAAAAATAACTTCCTGTGCTTGAAAATGCAGTGAAAGTAACTTTCATGCTTTGCAAACACACGCGTCTAGTATGCGTACTTCATAACACAATAAGAAATATTGCATTATTCTGTGGTACGATGCATCCAATGCAATCGGGTGTCAAAACATGTAATTATCACAATAACTTTGCCGTATAAAGGCGATAACCTACTACATAAGGCACAAACGCAACTGCGCCTGTTTACTTAAGGCCACGTATTGGGTGCATTGCAAGTTCGAAAAGGTTGCATGCACTAAGTGTTTAAAGTAGGCACAAGGAACAATAACTTGTTGTCGCGTTCAACTTCTAAAAGCGAAGCTTTTCGGTCCCCAAATTTTTATTTTTTCCTGTGCTCATTTTGGTCCAATTTATGAAGAAAAGCATGGCAACTGCTGATTTTGCTCTGATGTAGAACATTCTAAGAAGGTATGAATTCGTTTAAGGTGGTATTATTTTCAGCAGTACGGTCCATTTTATCTCCATGCTAAATACCTCGATCTGATAATCTTAGAGGCATTCTAGCGTTCCTCTTTTGTGGAGGCGTGTTTGGGTCAAAACTGGGCAAATTATCATGGTTGAACCAAATTACCCACCTATCATGACACATCGTCATAATATTTTATCGCGTGTGGCTATATGACAAGTGGCCAACCGAAGCACATTTATGCTCCAAACAAATGAGTGCTGTGGTCACATCACGGAAGTAAAGTGATAAGTAATTCTGTTAGGATATTTTGTAGAAGACTTCGGTTAGCCTACTTACATTTACTCTCCACGTCTAACTTTCACAGTGAAAGTGCCTGAGTTGTCATCGTCTCTTTTTTCATGTTCTGAGTTTTGATTATGTTTTGGTAGCATCATGTCAATATCAGTATCGTATTCATTTACTGCTCTCTCAACTGCATCTAAATAAAAAAAGTCGCACATGCTGCAGAACGGCGCCTTTCTGAAAAAAAAAAACACTAAGTAATCATTGAGGTAGACTACTGAAGAAAGAAAAGTGCAAACGGTTACTACTATGTAACGCACAGTGTATCATACTAGATACATTAAACTCTGAACACGTTCAGCGCTATTATTGAAACAGCAAAAGATTTCGATGTTCCTTCTAATATTGCCCAACATATCCACTGAACACTGTAAAACTCGCAACGCGAACGAGCGACAATTTGCACTGCGGCCACTGCGCCTCTGTGTTTACATCACACGTCTAAAAGAATTCTTTAAACGGCGTTACAATGAAAAGCAGGGCTAGTTTCATGAAAGGAAAGAAAAAGGAACCCATTTAATCGGTCGAGTGTAATCCGCGAGCGTGGAATGCAGCGCTCTTGCCACTTTTCTTGCAAATCAGCCTGTCATTTTTTTTCCTTTGCCAGTGCCCCCCACACTATAGAAGCGCAAACTTCAAAGTATAGGAAGTTTTCAGCACATGCGGATCCCTTGCAGAGACATCATGCTTATAAGTGCGACGCCAATCCACAGCAAAAAAAAAAATCTCACTTGAGATTATATACGTGCCAGCATTGACTTTGCCTTTAGTAGATATTGACACAACATTTTCGATGGAGTGGAAGGTTATACAAAAGCGCGAAACCATCTTTTCTCTCACCACATGAAAGCTACTCCAACAGCGCGTCAGCCTTTTTGATCCTCTGTGGGAGCGCCGTAGTGCGGAAAAAAGAACGAATCACGCCCACCTCTGGAAACACACTCTGTACGTGCGATTGGGACTGCCGGAGAGAAGCACTTCCTGAGCCCACTACCTTGTAGGCCATGGATGCCACATTTATAGATTGCTTTTTCAATGTCCGAGGGCGTGTTATTTCTTAAAAATAAAACAAAATATCGACAACGATATTTTTAAAGTCATAAACACTTGTTGGTAAGGATGGCGGGAGCGTGCCCACCTCAAAAGCTGTAATCAGAACGCACGTGACCTCACCCTCAGAAACTTACGTGGGTGCCAACAACTTGGGCAGCATCCACATGGAGTTGCAGCCGCAAATTCTTGTCTTTGTTGGCGCAACGGCACACTCAGCAAGAATGGCTGCAGCCATCTCGGGACGTGCCGTATAAAGAACCGCAGCAGCAGTCTCTCACAGCAGTTGAATGGGAGAATGGAATCCCCGTAGTAGACATTACAAAACCTTGATTTGAAAACCTAGCCAAAAGAAAGATCGTCGTGTTCTGGTTTCTTAACAAATGATTTGCAACCCCTGCAACTTTTTTAAAGGGACACTAAAAGAAAGTGACATGTCAACGCTGTTTGTTGAAATAGTGGCCCAGAAACCCCGTAGTGTTACTTTTGTGCCAAGGAAGAGCTTGTATTAAAATAAAATTGCGTTTTCGTGGTTCCCATCGGGTTAGCACACTTCAAGTTACCCGTTGTCGGGCACAACGTGACCCGGCTTCAATACGTGGTCGCCGGCACTACAGTTGCAGCAGAGGGAAAAAAGCGGGAGCCACAGTAGCAACAACGGCCATTGACGAATTTTTAGCAATAGTCTTCAAAATTGCAGGCGTGATTGGTTCAACTTGGCCCCAGTAGATGGCACGACCTGTTCAATTTAACCATGGTTTCATTTCTATTTTCGCGTGCAGGCGAAAATAGAATTATTCAACTACTCGCGCAATTCCCAATAGTAATGTCCGGTGTTCTTTTTTCATGAATCAAACAAAAAAGAATGGGTAAGATTTTATTGTGTCTCTTAATGCACGGAAACTTCTTTATTTAGTGCAACTAGATCGATTACTAGTGATGAAATGTAGACGGTAGGTCTGACGTCATCGGGATCCTTTTTAGAACGTCCAATTGCGGCACATGTACTCGTGTGCATTTAACTGAATTTTTCGTAAGCAGGGTACTGCTGTTGACAATATTGTCGTTTTAGACGGTATCATACGATGAGCTTTCAGTATGACGTAAATTGTTATTTGACCTTAGTGTCCCTTCAAAGCCTCGTTATCGTCCTCGCAAAGTGATGCTCGCAGAGTCAAATCTCATAAGCACCTCCAAGAAAAACGGGGAACTTGGAAGAAAAGTACATAAATTAGGGAACCACCGAAACAATTATTGTATAGCGCAATTTATTCTCCAGTAGTGGACGTATAACATGGTGGTTTGAACCATGCCCAAAAAGGGGGGCACATTACGATTTTATCACACTGTTTATTTGTGTACAGCTAGGTTTGTTTTCCTTGCATTGTATCTTCCATTGCTTCGAGAGGAAATGCATCTATTTTTCACGCAGTGCTTCAAGGCACCCTGACAAGTTTTCGTACTCCTATTCTTTTCGTCTTATTCAGTTTTCTAGATGTTTCTTCAAGATGAGCTGAACAAAAATGTCGCTGTTGCTAAACTTAGGGGCTAAATATATAATTCGTCAGGGTTAGAACAAAGCTCTTAGGTAATGACAACAAAATTCTTCACTGTGCGGTACTTGCAAAGATTAATCAGCGCGCACATACTAAAAATACTTCCTTCTAAATAGCTACTATTGTAGCAAGTTTACCGACAAAACAGGGCTTTCTGAGAGTGCACAAAGAGAAACTTTTCGGTACTTTACGGGAGCTGCTGCTGCTACTCTTTTGTAATGCAGGAAGGAAGGCAGTGGCAGATTAGCAATTCCTAGCCTGAGTGGCCGCTCGATATCAAATCACTCTTTTTTTTCTCGTTTATGCCGAAAAAACTTTAGAGTGAAACATATTGTGCAATCAAGTCATTAGTTACACTTTGATTGGCATTACAATGAGGATCTTTGTGATCAGATTCAACACGGCAGCGTTGCTGCCTGCAATCATGCTAGTACAATGCCATGAGAGGCAAACGCCTACACTCCAATGGCACAAGTAGAGATTAAAAGCAAGCTTTAATAAGTGTTAGTGCCCTTTAAGTTTTAGATGAAGAATGCGAACCTGCGGTTGATGAAGAATGTGATGAGCCCTAATTATGATGAAGAACCACGAACAACCTGATGTCATATTCCTCAGAACAGTGACTCACACCACTTTAAAGAACGAGAATGTGTCGCTGTATATACTTGATCGCAATGACGATTGCATTATTACTGAAGTCGAAGTAAAGAAAAATACAAAGCATTACACCACAACATACAATACAGCCGACAATGATGAGACAAACATATAATGTATGGTAGCCTCCCAATAACTAAGTGCACAAAGCACCGGTACTGTTTGTCGTCTTTTTTCTTTTTTGACTCAGTAACCTCGATATTAGCTGTCCTCACCAATGATGGGTCGCAATTTTTTATAGTAAATTATTGATGCAATCAGCCACCTTGGAACTATGCAATGCAGCAATCTCCCGGGTCAGTACGGTAATCAAGGTGCATGAAACTTCAACGAACTCGTGTCGTCCAAGCGTGTATTTCGTTCATTTTATGCAAATATCAGACGTCCGACCCTGGAGCAATGATCGGCCTTCCAACGCTGTCCTGTAATTGCGGTGACCGTTATTTCACAATCTTCTGCGGTATCATGATTACTCCTTGCCAATGGTTCATCCTGCAGAGTGCGTGGTGTGGTTTACTACGAATGAAACAAAAAAATAACATTGTAATCATCGAAACTAAGTTCATTATGAATGCCCAGCTACAGATGAGCTTTGTAAATTACAAAACAAAGTGTATACGTATGCATTTCAATGTAACGGCTGGAGATATGCGCTTTAAATAATTCCTCAGGCTGTTAGTGTCATGGCGAAACCATGCCGATTTGCAAGTATAAACCTAATGCAATCTAGAAAGCATAGATTGCTTTGAAGCGCTTACGGAGGCGCACACACACTGAATGGTTTCGGGAAAAGAAGCTTTCTTTTAGTGTATTGAAGGGCATCCGGCCACATAAAGATAAGCAGTTGCACAACTTCCGTAATGATTCTGGAGCTTCATGTATTGGCTATCTGCAAGTACTGTCATCACACCAAACAAAGAAGACGGTACATTTTAGGGGGTTCTTGGAATACTTATATTTTTATATGCTGTGAAGAAAGTGTGTCACATTATATTGTTTATAAGACCGTTTTTTTTTTCAGGATGTAATTTCCTTTGACACTTTTCATGTGTAAGTCTACTTGCGATTTCTTTTTACTGCCATAAGGAAGTGATCGTCACGGCTTATGCAAAGAGAATACGTTTATGCAGAAGTACTACGTAAGATTTTGTCGATGACGGAGTTTGGCGGTTCGTGACACCCACCGAAAATTCTGTAGACGTATCCATGATGTCATGCAAACACACCTGTTAGCAATTATGACCGACGATTCTCTCATAAAACGCAGATAGCTGCACGTGTCTTATGTGTGCATGCTTGCCACCGTTGGATCATTCGGCGATTTTCAGTGCATTGAACGACACTGTAACCTAAGGGTGATGGCATTGATCAGAAGACGGCACTACAGGTTTACCAATCATCTGTACTCGCTCGTGGGATGTATGCCCTGCCAGTCTTAAATGTGCCGCCTGCTTTAATGTTACAGCTGGAACGGGGTCATCGTATTGGCCTCCGAGTACCATTTGGCTTACCTCGTAAAGCACAATTCATCCCACTACAGACCGAAGCACATCAGTTGCCGCTGAGGCTGCAAGCTGACCGGAGAGTGCTACATTATATTGAGCGTATGAACCAAGCGCCAGAAGACAAGACACTCCTTAACAGGCTGTTACAGCGCCCACTTTCTCGGATGGGTGAATTGGCAGCTTTGTTCAATGATATTACCGACAATTCCTGCGAAACTGTTGAATTGCCAACATTGCCAGAGCACAGCCCATGTGCCTTGCCTACCCATCAGTCAATTCTAAGAATACGCAAAAAGTGTGACCAACCTGTTTTGCAACTATACCAATTAGCACATTCACACCTACTTGAAAACTTCGAAGAATATGCAAAAGTATTTACAGACGGTTCTGTACGCAGCGATGGGCTGAGCGCTTCTGCAGCTTTCTTCTGCCCTTCAACCGATAACAGGCGGTTGTTTAAAATACCGTTCCCCTCATCGTCGGTGAGAGTCGAGGTAGTATAGTTTGATGTCGCCCTTAAGTACGTGCAAAAAAGGTTACCAGCATCGAAGGTTGTTATGCTTATCGACTCTCGTGGTGCCCTTGGCAGACTCAACCGCAAGGAGACCGACAGCCATATTCTATGCAGCATCATGGAATCTGCCAACATTGTTCTCTCACGTGGGGTATGCCTAGCTGCACAGTGGGTACCTTCGCACGTGGGCGTTGAGATCAATGAAGAAGCGGATCACCTTGCTTCCTCATGCAACCATGATGACCATGACTGTCCGGTAATTCCACGTATGATGGACAACGCTCACCTGCTTATACACCCTCCCCGTGTTCGTGGCCGTGGCTTGCCTCGTCGTTCCAGAGCGCTGTTGTACAAAGAGTTGGCTGTGTGCTAATGCGCGAACGATTGCACCGTCAAGGACGTGTTGACAGTCCGTTGTAAGCAGCTTGTGGCTCCTGCAAAACACTTGGTGCACTGCCCACATTTGATACGCAGCGGGCTTTGCTGATTAAGGAATATAACTTTCATGCACTTGATTGCACGACCCTATAGACGATTACCTCTTTCCGAGAGGCTGTGCTTCCCGACGCGACCAGGCCCACCGAGCTGTCCTTACATTTATGGACAAAACGGACCTGGCCACCCGTTTATAGCTGGTTTTTATATTTTTTTTAATTTTTATTTTTTACATATACTTGTCTAAGTATTCGTCACTTTTTTTTTACTTCAATCTTCTATTTCCTCTTTCCCCCTTCTTATCTTCGTTTTCTATGTTTCTTCCCTCCTTTCGAAAGAATAAGCAGGTGTTGTGTCCCTCTAGGTGGCAGTTGCCAGCTTGCTCTTTCCATCTCTCCTTTGTGCTCTTGTGTATACGTGTATGTGCATTAAATAAATAAATATTGATAAATGGTGGAGTTCTAGGCCCCGCTATTTCCTGTAGTTGTCACTACTGAACAGGTAATCAGTGCATGCTTTGATTTATATGAGGAATTTAAGGTCCCAAAGCCACCAGATTAATTTAGTGCATGCTAAAGAACTCTAGATGGTCGAAACTTGTCGAGTTCTGCACAACCGTATGCCTCATAATCATGTGTTGACGTCTTGTCACTGTCCTTTCTAAGCGCACATACACGCACTGGAGTGCGAAGTCACACGACGGTTTACGACCGATTGATAGCACTTTAAAATTCGAAGCATTTTTTAGCAAACTTTGGCGACTTTGAGCGTATCTATCTATCTATGTATCTATCTATCTATCTACCTGTCTACCTGCCCTGCTTATCTATCTATCTATCTATTGTGGGCATTTAGTATACGCATCCTCTTCACCGGTACATTATCATCATTATCATGTGTGGCTCATGCATCCTCATCGTTGTCGCGTAGCATCATCATTTTGGCTCATTCATCGTAGCTGTCGGCTGCCGGTTCCTCGGGCCTAATAAAAGGTAATCCAGACCAAGACTTCATACGTGGTGGAGAGTGCTGTTAGATCCCTCGTCATCCTCTCTACCACTCTACCCCCTGGAGCTACGTTCAGGTCGCCGCTTGGGCCAGGTGTCTGGAAATATGTCGCACCAAGATGAGGTCGGTGCTGCAGCCGTTCCCACCCTATCTATCTATCTATCTATCTATCTATCTATCTATCTATCTATCTATCTATCTATCTATCTATCTATCTATCTATCTATCTATCTATCTGTCTATATCTATCTATCTATCTATCTATCTGTGTATCTATCTATCTATCTATCTATCATCTATCTATCTATCATCTATTTATCATCTATCTATCTATCTATCATCTATCTATCTATCTATCTATCTATCTCTCATCTATTTATCATCTATCTATCTGTCATCTATCTATCTATCTATCTATCATCTATCTATCTATCATCTATCTATCTATCTGTCCATTTATATATCTATCTATCTATCATCTATCTATCTATCTATCTGCCTACCTATCTATCTATCTATCTATCTGTCTATCTATCCATCTATCTATCTATCTGTCTATCTATCTATCTATCGTATATCTATCTATCATCTATCTATCTATCTATCATCTATCTATCTATCTATGTATCATCTATTTATCATCTATCTATCTATTATCTATCTATCATCTATCTATCTATCTATCTATCTATCTATCTATCTATCTATCTATCTATCTAGCCGCCTATGACTTTTAGCTCTCCTGGCCGCTTCGATAAGGGTATCGAAACCAAACTTGGTATGGTATAACATGATTGTATGAAGAACATATTTGACTTGTCATAACAAGAAAATGATGATATGTATGTCATGAATGTCATGATTTAAATTTTATGGTCCTGCAGCCATTGCGGTAGTTTCCTTCACATGGCATGTTGCAAAACTAGTATGGCATGACATGACTTCATGGCGAACAGAAGCGACAGACCCTAACATTAAAATCATACCATGCGTGTCATGTAACAACATGACTACATGCCACACTCATCATGCACTCGCGGACGTTTTGCTAGCCTTAATTATACCAAATTTTGCATTATGGGACGTGAATGGACGAATGTATGTGATTGGTGCAAACATGATAATGATGAGATGCTTGTCATGTAACAACATGACTACATGCCACGCTCATGATGCGCTGTTGTCCGTTTCGCTAGCGTCACTTATACCTAATTTGGTGTTTCGGCGCGTGAATGGATGACGATGGTATGATACTGGTGCAACCATGATAAACAAGACATGCATGTCATCTAACAACATGACTACATGGTACGCTCATCATGCACTCGCGGCCGTTTCGCTAGCTTCACATGTACCACAATCGGTATAACGCGACGCGAACAGACGGCATAGGTAAATGACGCATCCAAACATAATACTCATGGCATGCGTGTCATGTAACAACATGACTACATGCCAGGCTTTTGATGTGCGCGTGGCCGTTTTAGGGGTGAAGCTCCTTATGGCGTGGCTTGTGCGTCCCTCGTAGAACGTAACCACCAGTGGCACATACCCGAAATAGCGGTCCTAACAATGTCTGCTGGATGGGGGCACTTGTATATGATGAATACATGATGAAAAGATGTAAAATGGCTGTGCTTGGAGTTTTCTCTAGACATATGGACGGACGAACGGACTGACACACGCGCGGACGGAGAGACAGAGGGGCGCACGGACGGATGGACAGACAGAGGGATGGCAGCAAAAAGAGATGGACGGACAGACAGACGAATGAACAAACGGACGGATGCACCAAGGATCACACAGACAGGCAGATGCAAGAACGAATGGACAGACAGACTGACGAACGCTGCGCCCCACCAATTATCATTCACTCCGTGAATATGCTGTGATTTTTCTCTAGCTCCACTTATACCAAATTTGGTATTACGTGACGACAATGGATGACGAAGGTATGTGAGGTGTGCGAACATGATAATCATGAAATGCGTGTCATGTGATGACATGACTACATGCCATAGTCAAGGCGCCAATAAAATTCGACGTGACGCGTAGCGCGTGTGCGCCGGCGTTGATTTCTTCGCGTCACGCCGGCATTGTTACGCCAGGCTCCGGTCCTGCCGTGTAGTTGCAGGCGCGCGCGCCACGCTGCGTTGCTTTGACGCATGCGCGTTTCGACGAAGAAAGGCAGACGCAGTGCTGTGTGGGTAACGCATCGGCGCGAAATGCATCATGTAGCATTTCGCGTCGGTTGCCGTCGGGCCGCGCTGACAGATGCTGGTCGCGCCTGGCGTCAGACTATAGAGTGCTCGCGTTTTGCTAACGTAGAGTCACTGTGCCCAGCGGGCGCACGCGTCAACGCTACATTAGAGTGTATTGAGCCCTTCATGATGCGCTCGCGGCTGTTTTGCAACCTCCAATTATACCAAATTCGGTGTTACGTGACGTCAATTTACGGCGAAATATATGACTGGTGGAAACATGATAATCCTGACAGGCGTGTCATGTAGGAACATTACAACATACTACGCTTATAGCGTGCTCGCGGCCGTTTCGCTAGCTCCACATATGCTAAATTTGGTATGATGTGACGTGAATAGATGATGAAGATAAACAACAAATACAAACATGACAATCATGGCACAGAAGTCAAGTACGGCATCATATACCTCCACCTCGTAACGTTGTGCTGATTTTAAAGTTACATGTCATTATTTCTCATTAGTGCTTCGTTTATCAAGAATTCCCCCTGTACGTAGGATCTGCCAACTTTTCCGAAAGAAAACTTTCTTTGGCGGCAAACCTGAGAAACGGGCTGCTGCAAGGCAGTGTTCTCGACATTGAACAGTTTGTCGGCATAAAGAAGGGAAATGGTCGCAATTTATCACCCCTGTCATGGATAAGACGTTGGTTATCGGGCACCACCGCAAACTACGTTCTTTCACTGCCGGGCTGAGTAAAAATGGGACGCGCGCGTAAAAGAAGGAACATGAGCTTATCTTCTTTTGCCCGACAATGGCTTTACAAAACAGTAATAGAGCACACGTCAGGGTTCTACACGTATCAAAATGCCTCCCTTTCCTTCATTACCAGTGCATGTGATCCCAGTTGCACTTTATCCGCTTTGTCACTAAGGTTGTCGAGCTGGTAGCTGGGCGGAGGTATATTAATCGATAAGCACATATCTGAATTAAACGTTTCAAGCACGTGTCGCGGTGACATAAGATGGGCGGTCCTCTGCATTGTTCATCTATATGAGAACCTCACCATTTCCGATGGAGGCGGAAATGTTGTAGGCCCGTGTGCTCAGATTTGGGTGCACGTTAAAGAACAGGTGGTCGAAATTTCCGGAGCCCTCTAGTTGCGTGACTAAAACTACGCAACATCATTTATAGCATCTGGTTACTCGGCTGAAACTACATGGCATCTAGTCACGTGACACGTTCCTGCTTTAGACCATGTAGCAACTATGATTGTGGCAGCTGCATTTCCGATGGAGGCGCAAATGTTGTACGCCCGTGTGCTCAGATTTGGGTGCACGTTAAAGAACCCCAGATGGTCAAAATTTCCGGAGCCCTCCACTACGGCATCTCTCATAATCATATGATGGTTGTGGGACGTTAAACCCCACATATCAATCAATCAATCATCAATGAGAACCTCACGCGCTACTCATTGGACTTGGCCCACTGTAAAAACCTGTCGCACTTGTCTCCATCCGAGATGAGCGCCCCCGCATGCTCCATAAATTTGGTGTTACACAATTACTGCAACCTTAACGTTCCAACAGTGGCACTGGCAAAGCTTTTTGTTACGCCGGGTAAAGCGAACATAAACGAACCATGACGCCCTCCCTTCGTACCTTCTCTTCATCTTCGACTTCACTCCCGCAATACGTGCGCCAATTTGTTTGGCCGTGTAATGGGATCACTATTATGGACGGCTATATTACTTGAATAGAAATTGCGTACCATTACGTAACTATTCACGGGACTAAAAATTACGTGACATCAAGTTACGTTACTACAATTACATAATATCTAAGCAATGAGAATAACGTCACGTAACGTCTAGTCACGTGACTGATATCATGTATCATCTAGTCGCGTGACTAAAACTAAGCAACCTCGCTTATTGCATCCGGTTACTCGGCTGAAACTACGTGGCATCTAGTCACGTTACACGTTCCTGCTTTAGACCATGTAGCAGCTATGATTGCGGCGGCTGCATTTCCGATAGAGGCGCAAATGTTGTACGCCCGTGTGCTCAGATTTGGGTGCACGTTAAAGAACCCCAGGTGATCAAAATTTCCGGAGCTCTCCACTACGGCATTTCTCATAATCATATGATAGTTTTGGGACGTTAAACCCCACTATCAATCAATCAACTGACCGTTCGTCAACTGGCTTTATTCCACCAATAAGAGGCAACTACACAAGGAACGAAATCCCGTACAGCTAGTCGCTTAACATCTTACGACCAAAAACACGTAGGAGATGGTCACGTGACGGAAATGTCGCAACATAGCGCTGCAAATAGTGACGTCACTAAGAAGCCCCTGCAGCTAGTCCTGCGACATATTCTCTCCAGATCACGTAACACGTGCGTAGCGTGGAGAACCGATACCGATTAAGTGCGGTAAATCCTAACAACACATAGTACAACTAGCAAAAACTTAGCATCTCCAAGAGAAGCTTGGCTTGACTAACGAAAACTTGAAACTAAACAAAAAACTAGGTCTAAAACTAGCCGCGCTGTTCGTTGCAGCCCTGCACCACTAAGTGCCAGCGGTGCTTTTGTGTTGAAGAGAAATTTTATTGTACACGTAAATTGTTCATTAACAGACGAAACAACGAGAACAAATAAAAGCAGAGTATACATCTTATAAACGAACGCTAAACTAGCAATTTATTTCTGTGTATCCGAATGTTACACGTTAAATGAAAATTAAAATGCATCGCGTTCACATTTCAGAGAATGCCACGCGTGGATGCGTACTGGAGTGGGCGCTAAACTAGTACGAACTTGAAGCTCCAGCTGTCCTTTCCATACTCTGAAGAAACATGTGCCATCGTCGAAAGAAACCTTTTTCGCCGTGTGTTTCCAGCTGCTGATCGAGGAAATTCCACACTATGAGTCATATTTTAAGAGTGTGGGATAGGCGCATTTATAAGACTTGTGCCGTTCTTCAGCTGAAAACGCCGCCTCCACAGTACGTACAAGGTCACTGTAAAGACCAGTTATAACGCCCACAGGTACAGCTGTTCCTTAGCTTCAGCCCTGTTTCTTCTTTGTGTATACCTGTTATAGATAGCCTTCCACGTTATCTTACTTGCGAAACATGTTTTATGGAGTTTTTCATTTCTTTTTGTAATCACGTATACGTATACCGATGTATATTGCTGTATTTTTTACTATAAATGCCGACCTCTTACAATGTTTACGTTGTAGTGACAACAAATTCAGGGCTACACTTGGCATAATAGGTGTCCATTTATCTATAAGAATGCCCCGCGTGACATAAACCACATGGAAGCTCCCCATTTGCTTGCTCGCGTACGCACACGCTCGTGCGATGCTTTCCGCAAGTACTTAATTTGTGAAAGCGAGCGTGTTGATGCTATTCGCGAGCTTTACGACGTGTACGCATTGTCTACGTGGCGCTCGAACATCAAGATTAAAAGTGAAGCTAATTGTTTACTGTTGCTAATGAAATTATACGGAAGCTCTGAACGGGATTTTGCCGTATTGTCATGTTTCTTAGAAAGTCGAAAGCGATAACATCACCACGCGTACCATATCTTGTAACCGACAGGATTCGAGACGAACGCCGCTAGGAGAGATGAAACCAGCCTGCCATCTTCGCACGGAGGGCCCATACGATAAAACGATCCCATTGATCGCTCCTCAAGCACAGGGAAAACGTCGCACCTGTGTTTCCTTGGGTGAAGGAGCGTGGACGTTGGGGTAAGGCAGCTTGCAAGGAAGCTGGAAAGTTCACAGGGAGCAACTGCGAACTTCGAACTGAATTGCGTGGTCGCAACCTTTCGGGTGTGAGCCATATCGGCAGATATGACCAAAGAAATCGTATAGCCTTCTACGTGCTGCGCTTTCACCTCTTCATGTTGAGACAGCGTACTGCACGAAAACCGTTCATCTCTATCGAGAAGCCGTATTCGCTTACACCAGTGTTTTAAGGCGCATCTCTTATTACAGTGGTGCTCATCCAATTGAAGTATCGTCCGCAGGCTAAAGAAGGAAGCTGAGGAAAATAGAAGTCAACGAAGAACAGCAGCCATACCAAGGAGGTGAAAAAGGCAAGTAGGGGAGATAGGAGTAATCTGAGTGATAGCTGGAGGGAAGATGTTAAAAGCGCAGAACATCAAGGTATAGCAAAAGTGGAAAAAGTTAAGTCAGGAAGAAGTATAGCAAGGGTGTTAGAAAATGAACAAAGGTTGAGGACGGGAGTGCAACGAGGGTGCGAAAAAGGTATGCGAGGGTGAGCAGCAGTGAGGTGGGAACGAGGAGGATCATTGTAGATAAAAACACGGGCACGTGAGTTAGCGGCAGATGGAAATCGGGAGGGGGAAAGCGTACAGCGCAGAATAACCATGTAAGTATAACAATGCATAGGAAAGTGATACGATGATGAGGAGAAAGGCGTGGAGTAGGGAAGAGCGTAGAAGCATGCCCAAGCCATATATTCTTAAAGAAGTGGTGCGAAAGAGATGTGGGAGAGAGGAGGAGAGTAAATGGGAATTATGACATGGTCACATTATGCTATAGCATAGCAAGGAATGTGAAAAGAAAATGAGGGTGAGGTGGAGAGAATCGAAGAGAGATTACTGTGGAGGCCGGATGTTTAGGCACTAAAAAGTGTGTTTTACGCGCCAAATACATGTAGGTAAAACACCATTTCATGCCCTTAAAATCATAAGTATAGGCACAATAAATCTCCACAAAATTTAATTGTCAAAAAAAACAACGACGTCAGTGACTAGTATCTACGGCAAGACGCAAAAAAAAAATGATACTGTTTAAGATCGTAGAAAGGTATCAACGATAGAACATAGGCATGCATTTCCCGCGGAAATCGCAGCAAATGGTCTTTTCTTTTATTGTCTAGCACTGTGCGTCAAGTGTCCACCAGTCCATTAACACTCTCCTGGTTCTCTTTTGTTTCGTTGTGGCTGGGAAGAGCAGCGCATGAGCAGATAACCAGGCCACTGATACCCCAGAAGAAAGGGACGCTAGGTGTAATTGCGTAGGCCCGATTTCTCCCCTATTGGGGAGCACCGTAAAGGGCCCCTCACTCGGTTTGGGCATTTCGAGCTGACAAGCGTAATGGTACACTGGAACTCCAAGTTATTCTTGTTAAAATTTGCAAAATTACATGTCGCGGAAAAACGCTCAATTTCTAATGAATTTCACTTGCCCTTCTCGCGGGCGTGCACCCCAAGATCTAGGGAGTGAGGTACAGCAAGGAATAGTCCTGCGTTTACGTCGCTCCTTTACGTTGATATAGGTGGGCTGACGTCGCATACCATACGCTCTTCATCAAAACTCAAAACTTTGTTAAATGCTAGCTATAAGTTGAAAAACAGGCGAAAAGTATCTCGTTCCCTGATTATATCCTGCATTTTTAAATTGTACCTCATTAGGAGTGCGGCACGTGACATTACTCTACTTGGCATGTGCGATTTCTGTATCCTGTCATGAATAAGAAGTACTTTGGTTTGGGCTTGCTGCTTTATATCATTTTGAAAAGGAAGTGCGAAGACAAAGAGAAAAGAAAGACAGCGCTCTTTGTCTCTATGTCTTTCTTTTCACTGTGTCTTCGCAGAGGCTTTTGAAAATCAGTATATAGAATGAAAGCTGCAAAAAATAATAAAAGACACAGACGGAATCTCAGCTGTGATTTTTATTTTTGTTTTGAATAGTCTCGAGGTGCTATTCCCTAATCGGCCCTCGTTTCGCGTCCACCTCGTAGGATCAGTCGCTATATGATGCTCCACTGCTGACCCGAATGCCACGTGTTCGATGGCGGCCGTGGTGGTAACATCTAGATTGTGGCGAAAAAGTAGATGCCTGTGTACTGCGCGATGTCCATGCACGTTAAAGAACACCAAATGGTTAAAATTTGTGGAAACCTCCACTACGGCATCATTCATATTTGTATCTTAGTTGTTTTACGGTAAACCCCACATACTACCACGGCTACTACTACTATATACTACTGCTAACATTATAAATACCACTACTACTACTACTTCTACTACTACTACTACTACTACTACTACTTCTACTACTACTACTACTACCACCACCACCACTACTACTACCCCTTTTGCTTGCATTCGTCTTCTCGTTGTTCTTCCATCGTGCCTTCGCCAACCGTGACAGCGCTTAGCTTGTGTTTGGTGCGCCGTCTCTGAACACAGTTTCAGTGGAGTGACGTGGTGTATCGTGGTCACAGTAAAAGATCCTTGCCAGCTTCTCCTAAAGTACACGCGCTGACTGATACATCCCACAGAAACTGGTAATACACAACGGAGAACGCCGAAACGACACAATATTTATGGCGCACGTGCACGAGTAGGCTGGGGCACGTCATGCGCGCGTAACCATGCTTACGCATGTTGTTCTTGGTGCGTATGTGTCATGTGATTCTCCAGCCCTGATACCGAAGAGAACAGGGAAGGACTGAGGCTCGCGATGGCTACATGAGACGAGAAGCAAGGGATTCAAGCTTGCTTCTTCGCATCATGCTTTGGTGGCTCGTAGCGAACCAATTAGAAAAATCGCCGTGATAGAACACTTTTCATTAGAGGCACGCAAGAACTTCTAGTGTCTAACTACAGCTGATTATGTAACCTAGACAGGCACAATTAAAATAAATTACAAACATAACAAAAGCCACGTGCACATCACATTTCTTCTTGGGGGGTCTCTTGAGGGGTGCAAGAACTAGCGCACGTACTTTGAATACTGCGTCTGCCTTGCGTCATTAGAGAGTTTTAGTACTGCGGAATGGTGCTACGTACACATCACGCAAGCGCCTTGCGTTACGTGGCGTCGTTTGCCACTAATCGGCTTTTAGTACGCCGTAGTACCCATTTACGTAACGAGCGTGAAGCGTGTTGCGCATCTGGTAGATCAAAATAGAAGCACGTGTTGTTGACAGCCAATGTGAGCCAATCCAAGTGTTATAGCCAGATTATGGCCATATTTTTGAGCCACAGAGCCGGTCGGTGCTTGTCTTCGATGCCGCCATTTTGCAAAATGAAGTCTCGTGCTGTCGCGAACTTGTTCGAGAGCGGCACGATCACCTCATACGTACGCACGCACGCATCTCATGCGTGCGTACGTAGCGGCTGCGTACGTGATGCGATACGTGCGCGTTGCGGTCTGCGCATGCGCACTACGCAGAACGTGGCGCCCTTACGTACGCAACGCCGCCACGTACGCAGCGTACGCAGTACTAAAACTCTTTAATATCTCTCCTCCAAAAACGCATCGTCCCGATGCGTAAAAGCAGTGTTGCTGAGATGGTCTAAATGCATGATTTCCATTGGAGAAATAGGTATTTCTTAATATGGAGTGTGTATAGTTCTAGGCTCTGGTGGAGAAGCCGGGTAATGATCCCAAACCCAGTTGGACTTCGAGGAAGCAGCCCGGAACCACGACCAGTCGAACTAACCGAGCTCACGCCAGTTCATCAGCGCTCCAGCCGTCGTCTACGTGGTGAGCCGCCGGAATTTCCCCTGCCACCAGAGCCTAGAGATCTCCAGCTGCCTCCGGTGAGAGTACCGAAATGTTGTCTCAACTACCGCCGCACACGTCGTTTCGTCTCCAGTCGCTGCCACGCACGTCGTTGTCGATGAGCCATGGACGACATACCCTTTTCATGGCGATCTTCATGAAGACGCTGAGGGTTGGCTGGAGGGTTTGAGCCCGTCGCCAACTGCAACGGATGGACCGAAGAACGGAAGCTCCACGGCGTTTATTTCGCGTTCCAGGACAGCGCACGAACGTGGTTCGAAAACCATGAATGTGCCATTCAGTCGTGGGATGACTTCCGACGGGAGCTACAGGCCACGTACCCGAGCAGAGACCACAAGGAAAAAGCTGAAGCTGCCTTGCAAGCAAGAAACCAGCGCAACCATGAAAGCGTCGCAATGTATGTGGAAGACATGTGCCGGTTATTTCGCCGGTCTGATCAAAATTTGAGCGAGTACAAGAAACTTCGGCACCTGATGCGTACGGTAAAGCAGGATATTTTCGCTGGTTTGTTCCGATGTTTCCCGCGGAACGTCGCCGACTTTCACACCGAGGCAACAGTGGTTGAAAGACTCTGCAACAGCGAGCGAGGCACTACAATCGAGATGTGAACGTGGCATCTGTAGACGCGGTGTCAGCAGTCTTCGGGAATGGTATCGACGTATTACGAGAGCTCATTCGATCGGTGGTTCGAGAAGAGCTCCAGAAGCTAAACGGCAACACCGCAAGGGTCTCGTCATTAGCGGAAGTTGTTTAAGAGGATGTGAGACAGGCAGTCCTTGAGCAGCAGCCACAAGCACAGCCGGTTCAAGCGTCGGTTCCGATGCAGCCCGCAGTCTCGTACGCCGAGGTGCTGAGAGGCGCCCCTGTGCCTCCTTTCGTCGCCCTTGGACCTTATTTCGCCGCAGCAACCGCGCATCTGCCAAAACTTCGATTCACGCCATCCCCAGCCGAGACGAGGATCCGAAAAGCTGTCATATGGCGCACTTCTGATCGAATTCCGCTTTGTTGTCACTGCGGCGAAGCTGGCCATCTTTACCTGATGTCTGAATATCACCGAGATGGACTTCGGGGCATTCTCGTGAGTGCTGCTTGTCCAAGGAATGGGGAACGACCTTTTGAAATTGAGGAGTACTTGTCAATGTGTCAAGGTACTCACTCTTCGCAGCAGCATCAGTCCAGATCGACAGCGCCACTGAGGTATCGGTCACCAAGTCCGCGCGCATCCTCAAACTCTCGGAGGCGACTTCCCTAAAACCCGCTTCGGGAAAACTAGAATCGGTGACCTGGGGAGGAAAGACCGCTGCCGATGCAAGAAAACAACCTCCAGTGAAGATTTCAAAATGTGAGGATGGACATGAGACTACGTGCGGAAACGGTAACGTTGCTTCTGATTTGTCGGTACTTATAGACGGCTACGAAATGCTTTGGTAGACACAGGCGCAGACTATTCTGTCATGAGCAGGAGACTTGCCAGAACGCTGAAAAAAGCGCTGACCCCTTGGATAGGACCGCAAGTGCGAACCGCCGGGGGACACCTTATCTATCCGGCAGGCATGTGTACCTCTAGAGTCGGAATACGCGGCTTCACCTACGTCACCAGCTTCATTGTCCTGTCGGAGTGTTCAAGAGCTGTAAATATCGAAATGAACTTTTTGCAGGCCAATGGTGCAGTAATAAACTTGCAGGAAACGTGCGTCTCGTTCTCGACAAAACGCGCCATCGCGACATTCGAGAGTGAAAAACAATTCGATGCGCTCCAGATTGCAGGTGGTGATGTAACAGTACCTCCAATATTCATCATCGTTGTCACCGTAAAAAGCACTGTATACAACGACTATGAAAGAAATGGCAGAAAGCAATACTAAAGCTATTACTCGAGAAAGGGATCTGTGCAGTAAGAGGTATTGTACGACTGCATGATGGATGTAGGAGTGTCTTCCTGACAAACTTCTGAAATGAGGTGCAACATCTTGCGAAGGGAACTGTTGTTGGTCACTTGCATGATTACGTTCCGATTATGAATTTGAATTTTTCCGAGGCTGCACCACAACACCCTGACGGTATAGCTTCCATGCTAGCATCTATCCACATCGAAGCAGCCCTGTCACCGAACCAGAAACAAAAAATCTAGAGCCTTATACGGGAGTACGCCTCGTGTTTTTCCACGTCATCGAAAGTGCAGAGAACATCCATCACCAAACACCGCATCATAATCGATCAATCTGTTAGATCTATTTGCCAGCACCCGTACCGAGTGTCACCAAAATAGAGAGAAGTCCTAAGAGGCCTAGTTGAAGAAATGCTTAGAGACGACGTAGTTCAACCATCGGCCACCCCATGGGCCTCACCTGTAGTACTTGTAAAGGAAAAAGGACCAGACCTTGCGCATCTGTGTTGACTACCGAAAATTGAACATCGTCACAAAGTGGGACCCTTCCAAGGATTGATGACACACTTGACAGAGTACGAGACAAGAATTTTTTTCCTCTCTAGACCTCAAGAGCGGATACTGGCAGATAGAGGTGGACGAACGAGAGCACGAGAAAACTGCTTTCGTCACCCCAGATGGGTTTATACGAGTTCAAGGTACTCCCATTTGGCCTGTGTTCCGCACCCGCCACATTTCAGCGAATGATGGACACTGTGCTGTCCGCGTTAAAATGGCAGTCCTGCCTTGTTTATCTCGATGACGTCGTGATCTTTTCGGCCACCTTTGATCAGCATGTGGAACGGCTACAGACTGTGCTCGAAGCAATTAGTTCAGCAGCGCTGACGATAAAACCTCAAAGTGCCATTTCGGTTTCATCACTGCTTTCCTCGGTCACGTGGTTAGCTTGAAGGCATTCGATCTGACCCCGAAAAGACAGCAGCTGTAGAAAAGTTTCCCAGACCGACGGATAAAGGGCTGTGAGACGATTCTTAGGACTTTGTGCCTATTACAGAAGATTCATCAAGATTTTTCGAAGATTGCGGAACCACTAACCCGACTGACGAAAGAAGACACACCTTTCACCTGAACAAGGGAGCAAGAAGACGCGTTCAATGAGCTACGACAGCGACTCCTAAACAACCTCGTCTTTGCACATTTCCACGAAGAAGCCGAAACAGAGATTCGCATGGACGCAAGCAATGTAGGACTAGGCGCCATCCTCGTGCAGCTGCAAAGCGGAGAAGAACGAGTGGTCGCAAATGCTAGTCACACTATTTCGAGAGCTCAAATGAGTTATTCGGGGATGGAAAAAGAATGTCTGGCGGTAATATGGGCCATACAGAAATTCCGACCATACTTATATGGTAGATCATTTTTAGCAGTGAGCGACCATCACTCGCTGTGCTGGCTCGCAGGCCTAAATGACCCTTCTGGGTGAATTGCTAGATGGAGCCTCAGGTTGCAAGAACACGACATAAGAGTTGTATACAAGTCGGGTCACAAGCACAGCGATGTTGACTCCCTGTTGCAGATTCCACGCGCACCAGTGGAATAGACGTCGATGACTGGCTGGTTCTATATGAGCGCGTCAGCAGCAGCAACCATTGGGATCCGACGCTTATGTTGGCGAACATCATCTTCAACTTGCATGGCATGGCAAAACTCTGGTACAACACAAATCAAGAATAGTTGACTAGCTGGGACGTCTGTAAGCAGAAATTGCGCTATCTATTTGGGAAACCCATCGGACGTCAAGTGGCCGCAAAGAAAGAGCTTGCGACTCGTGCCCAGACATCCACAGAGCCGTACATCGCGTACATCCAGGACGTGTTGACTTTGTGCCGCAAGGTCGACAAGAACATGCTCGGCGAGGACAAATTCGGACACATCCTGAAAGGAATTGCCGATGACGCCTTCAATTTTCTCCTGTGCAAGGACTGCTCGACAGTGGAGTTGGTCATCGAAGCATGGCGTCGCTTCGAACAGGCAAAAAGTAGGCGTGTAGTTCACCGATTTGACCGCCTTCCCAACACGGCGGCTACGTCCTCTTGCGAAGATTTGCCCACACTACATCAACCACCAGCGCCAGAAAACGTCACCAGAATAGTCCGTCGGGAACTTGAGGCTATGGCTCCCGCTATCTCTAGCATCAGCGCGCCAGGACACAACCTCGACGCTGTTTCAATGATACAGACCGTGGTTCGCCAAGAGATCGCGAATATGGGCATTTCGCCACCTCATCAAAATGCCCCTGCTACTTCCAGCTCGGCTCCTGTTGTTGCGGCTACCACTCCGAACCACACGTTCGCGCCACGACGAAACCCAGCTGAATGGCACACTCATGATGATCGGCCCATATGTTTCACGTGCCATCGGATAGGACACATCGCTCGCCATTGCCGCAGCCGTTGGACCTCATCACCTCGACCGAGCTTCTATGATTGGCGGCCTTGCTCTGAACGTGCACCTTATGCCCCGTCCTACCGTGCTGAGACAGGTGCAGAGCATAATCCAGAACGTCGGACCAGTCGCTCGCCATCGCCCGTGCGTCGTCAGTCCCGCTCGCCCCAACCCCGCCGTTCTCGGTCTCTCTATGACCGTCGCTCGGAGAACTAGCCGGTGCAGCCCCCGGAGATGACGCTGCATACACGACTCGGACTGCAAATCCTTTGATTACTCCTGACCACCGTGCAACCTTCTTACAATTTTGGTTGATGGTTTACCTGTAACTGCTGTTATTGATACCGGTGCACAAATATCTGTGATAAGCTCAGACCTCCGCCGCCTCCTCCAAAAAACGCCTGCGATTGCACCTACCTTTCGTACAGCGGATGGGAGTACTCCTGCTGTGCTTGGAATGTGCACTGCGCGATTAACGATTTCTGAGCATCAAACTTCAGTTCGGTTCGCTGTACTGGAAAATTGCCATCATGACCTCATCCTTGGACTCGACTTTCTGACTTCACACGCTGCGCTCATTGACTGTTCCAAAGGTCTTCTTCGACTCGAACTGCCATCCTTCTCAGAGACCGTCTCTACCAGCCCACCTCGTCTACGCTCTGTCGATTTCCTCAGACTTCCGCCGCAAGCCGCAGTCCAAGTCTAACTCTCGCAATATCCTCCAGTACCCGATGGTGATTATGTTGCTGCCCCAATTTCTGACGTTGCCATGACAAGCAATGTTGTACTCCCCAACAAGGTGGTTACCGTTAGGACAACCGAACTGTCGGTTAGATCTCATTAGTATAGTGTCAAAACACGGAAAAACGAGCCATTAGGTGTACATTTCTTTCCCTTATATATATATATATATTATATATATATATATATATATATATATATATATATATATTATATATATATATATATATATTATATATGTTTTCGTCAAAAATTACACCGAGAATGTGACTACCAATAAATTTTTGTCTTGTTTTGTTTGCGTGTTGACAGCGACGTATAACCTCATTATCCATGGTACGTTACCCTCATCCATACCGTTGGTTCCTTAGCGTCATTTTTAAGTGGGATAGATGACCTTCTTCATTAAAACCTACTAAATGATTTTTCTTGTAGAAGGCCCTAAGCACATGAATGCTTCGTGATCGCGAAGGAAGCAACCGTTTACGCCTTGGAATTACCTTTTACTCGTTTTTATAAAAATTATGGAACATAATTTACGTATATTTAGCGCAATCTACCCTTAGCGTGTTGGATAACCTCGCCGGACGGGAAATCACGAGACAAGAACGAGCGTGATGGGACGTGCAAATAATGACATCGCAGCTACAATAAATTTTTTGTTCCACATTTCTTGTTTCTGGCAAAAAAAAAAGGATGGAGTGTGATACCGTTTATTTGAGGAGGAGGTTTCCATAAATTGCCAGATAATGTATATCTTTCGCTCTGACCATGGTCTGGCGTATATCCTTTATTACCTGAAACTACCCTCACGTAGGCTGCCACAACAAAGTAATCTGGTAACGCTGTACTTATTGCAAACTAGAATTGCGAGAAAACTAATAACCTTCATGCTCAAGTAAAAGCTCGCCGAGACATTGTGTACTCACTCACTGACCTATTTACCTAATGGAGAATGTAGAAGCATGCAGTCTTGCTGTTTCAACCTATTTGTGCACAGGGTGAGGTGCTATTTTGAAGTGTGAAGCACTTTTGAACCGCGCAATGTCCGTGTGTCGCCGTCGTCTGCAGCAGATCTAGCAGAGCTGCATTTGAACAAACCAAAACATGTGTCATGAAGAAAATGTTATCAGAAAGCTGTTAAGTATAGAAAAGACGATAAAAGGGCACAACGCCGTTAAAACACCGACATTTAACCGTCAATAAGTCTAAACAATGAGCGAACAAAAGGTCAACAAGAACAAAATAAAAGGCTGTTAACAAGAACAAAAGAGAAGGTCGTCATTCATGATCCAATGCACCCTGTTTCACACTTAACGCACATTTCGGCTTCTCAGCGCAAGTTATTCTTCGAGGCATGTCACTTGCGCATCTGACACCACTGGTCGACCACACAGTTTCCGCCCTAACCACCGATTCGCCACCCAATTTTTCATCAACGTTGCTTTCGTCACGTTCCTGTTCCGACCTTTTCAAGCTATTGCTATCTGACAAGCTCACCTCTGAACTAGTCTCTGCTTTCTGCCGTGTGCTTGCTTCTTATCAGTACATATTTGACTTCGGCGACCGTAATTTGGGCCAGACATCCGTGGTAACCCATCGCATCGACACCGGTGACGCTTGACCCATTCGCTGACGACCCTACCGTGTGTCGGCCCCGGAGCGTGCTACTATACAACGAGAAGTCGATAAAATGCTTGATAAGAACATAATCGAACCCTCATCTAGTCCCTGGTCCTCACCCGTTTTACTTCTTAAAAAGAAGGACAATAGCTGGAGATTCTGTGTTGATTACCGCCATCTCAACCATATTACCAAGAAAGATGTCTATCCCCTACCGCGCATAGATGATGCAGTCGATTGCTTGCACGGTGCCAAATATTTCTCTTCAATAGACCTTCGCTCAGGCTACTGGCAGATCGCTGTGGACGACAAAGACAGAGAGAAGACGGCCTTCTTGACTTCTGATGGACTTTATCAGTTCAAGATGATGCCTTTTGGACTATGCAATGCCCTCGCGACATTTGAGCGCGTGATGGACTCTCTCCTTCGAGGCATGAAGTGGACCATCTGCCTCTGCTATCTTGACGACGTTATTGTTTTTTCGACTACTTTCGACGACCATCTTACCCGTCTGTCTGTCCACAGTGCTTGATGTTTTTCGACGTGCCAACTTGCAACTTAACTCGTCCAAATGCCGCTTTGGGCAACGCCAAATCTGCGTACTCAGCCATCTTGTTAACGCTGCGGGCGTTCAACCAGACCCTGCTAAAGTCCGAGCAGTTCGCGACTTCCCCACACCCCGCTCAGCCAAGGACGTCCGAAGTTTTCTGGGACTGTGCTCCTATTTCCGTCGTTTTGTCGAGAAGTTTGCTGAAGTAGCCCGTCCTCTAACCTGCCTCCTCAAAATGGATGTCGCATTCACCTGGGGCCAACAGCAAGCAAACGCCTTCTCGTCGCTCGTTGACATTTTCACCAATCCACCAGTCCTAGCACACTTCGACCCATCTGCCGCTCCGGAGCTTCGTACTGACGCCAGTGGCCACGGCATAGGCGCAGTGCTGGCGCAGCCGCAACAAGGCATGCACCACGTCGTCGCGTATGCAAGCCGACTGTTGTCGCGCTCGGAACAAAATTATTCCATCACAGAACGCGAGTGCTTAGCTTTCGTATGGGCCATTTCGAAATTTCGACCGTACCTGTATGGCCGACCATTCTCAGTTATTACGGACGACCATGCGCTTTGCTGGCTCTCCTCACTCAAAGACCCTACGGGACGCCTTGGTCGCTGGGCGCTGCGCTTACAAGAGTACACTTTTTCCGTATCCTATAAATCCGGACAACTTCACAAAGATGCCGACTGCTTGTCCCGTTACCCAGTCGATCCCCCTGACACGAGGAAGATAAACAAGAGGCCCTCGTTCTTTCATTTACCGACTTCACCGACATAGCTGCTGAACAACGCCGCGACCCCTCTTTGCGTGCTATTATCAATGGTCTGCACTCTCCCCACCCTGACCACTCCTTACAACTAATCGTTTTTCAGAACGACATCTTGCACCGCTACAACACCCCCCCCCCTGATGGTGCTGAGCTTTTACTCGTTGTTACTGTGCATCTTCGCTCAGACGTTTTGGCCCAGATGCATGATGCCCCCTCTACTGGACACCTAGGGGTGTCACGCACGTATGACCGCATTCGCCGCCGATTCTTTTGGCTTGGCCTCTACCGTTCTGTGCGACAGTACGTTGCGGCATGCGACTTCTGCCAGCGCCGCAAGACACCTGCTCTGAGACCTGCTGGTACCCTCCAGCTCATTGAAGTATCAGATGAGCCATTTTTCCGAGTCGGCCTCGATCTTCTAGGACCTTTTCCCGTGTCGGCCACCGGTAATAAGTGGATTGCTATTGCTACCGACTACGCAACGCGGTATTCCGTTACACGCGCCATCCCCACCAGCTGCGCTAATGATGTAGCCAATTTCCTTCTTCATGACATCATTCTGCGTCATGGTGTTCCTCGTCAGTTGATCACCGACCGCGGCAGCTGTTTTCTATCTAAAGTAGTCGATCAGCTCCTGCGATCCTGCTCTACCCACCACAAGTTCACTACAGCGTACCATCCGCAAACCAACAACCTCACGGAATGCCTCAACCGTACTCTAACGAATATGTTAGCGATGTACGTCTCCAAGGATAACAAAGATTGGGACATCCACTTACCTTTCGTTACCTTTGCATACCACAGTTCACGTCATGATACAGCTGGATTTTCACCTTTTTACCTACTGTTTGGTTATGACCCGCCTTTGCCCATGGACACCATGCTCCAATCTAACGCCTCCTCATCGACTGCTTATGCCCGTGATGCCCTGGCCCGAGCTGACATCGCCCGCCAAGTCGCCCGAGATTGTTTATGTGCCTCGCAGCTTAACCAAAAGAGTGCTTACGATTGCCGGCACCGCGACGTACAGTACTCTCCGAGGTCACTCGTCTTGTTGTGGTTACCATCACGTCGTGTTGGTCTCTGCGAAAAACTGATGTCCCGTTACGTTGGCCCCTACCGCGTCATACGCAAGGTCACCAGCGTGACCTATGAGATAGCCCCACTCCATACCACGTCAATACCAGCTTCAGTCCCGACCGATATTGTGCATGTCTCACGGCTTAAACCATACTACTCACGCCTCGAGGATTGACGCACCGGGACGGTGCTTCTGCCGCCGGCGGGTAATGTCACGGGCTAAGTAGATGCCTGAGGAGGACGACGACGAAGTGCTGAACGTGACCGTGCTCGGACTGCAGCAGCGTTGTCCGATTATGAATTTGAATTTTTCCGAGGCTGCACCACAACACCCTGACGGTATAGCTTCCATGCTAGCATCTATCCACATCGAAGCAGCCCTGTCACCGAACCAGAAACAAAAAATCTAGAGCCTTATACGGGAGTACGCCTCGTGTTTTTCCACGTCATCGAAAGTGCAGAGAACATCCATCACCAAACACCGCATCATAATCGATCAATCTGTTAGATCTATTTGCCAGCACCCGTACCGAGTGTCACCAAAAGAGAGAGAAGTCATCAGAGGCCAAGTTGAAGAAATGCTTAGAGACGACGTAGTTCAACCATCGGCCACCCCATGGGCCTCACCTGTAGTACTTGTAAAGGAAAAAGGACCAGACCTTGCGCATCTGTGTTGACTACCGAAAATTGAACATCGTCACAAAGTGGGACCCTTCCAAGGATTGATGACACACTTGACAGAGTACGAGACAAGAAATTTTTTTCCTCTCTAGACCTCAAGAGCGGATACTGGCAGATAGAGGTGGACGAACGAGAGCACGAGAAAACTGCTTTCGTCACCCCAGATGGGTTATACGAGTTCAAGGTACTCCCATTTGGCCTGTGTTCCGCACCCGCCACATTTCAGCGAATGATGGACACTGTGCTGTCCGCGTTAAAATGGCAGTCCTGCCTTGTTTATCTCGATGACGTCGTGATCTTTTCGGCCACCTTTGATCAGCATGTGGAACGGCTACAGACTGTGCTCGAAGCAATTAGTTCAGCAGCGCTGACGATAAAACCTCAAAAGTGCCATTTCGGTTTTCATCAACTGCTTTTCCTCGGTCACGTGGTTAGCTTTGAAGGCATTCGATCTGACCCCGAAAAGACAGCAGCTGTAGAAAAGTTTCCCAGACCGACGGATAAAAGGGCTGTGAGACGATTCTTAGGACTTTGTGCTTATTACAGAAGATTCATCAAAGGTTTTTCGAAGATTGCGGAACCACTAACCCGACTAACAAAAGAAGACACGCTTGTCGCCTGGACAAGCGAGCAAGAAGACGCGTTCAATGAGCTGCGACAGCGACTCCTAAACCACCCCATCCTTGCACATTTCCACGAAGAAGCCGAAACAGAGATTTACACGGACGCAAGCAATTTGGGACTAGGTGCCATTCTCGTGCAGCTGCAAAACGGAGAGGAACGAGTGGTCGCATATGCTAGTCGCACTATTTCGAGAGCTGAAATGAATTATTTGGCGACGGAAAAAGAATGTCTGGCGGTAATATGGGCCATACAGAAATTCCGACCATACTTATATGGTAGATCATTTTTAGCAGTGAGCGACCATCACTCGCTGTGCTGGCTCGCAGGCCTAAATGACCCTTCTGGGTGAATTGCTAGATGGAGCCTCAGGTTGCAAGAACACGACATAAGAGTTGTATACAAGTCGGGTCACAAGCACAGCGATGTTGACTCCCTGTTGCAGATTCCACGCGCACCAGTGGAATCTGCACCTGTGGAAGATGGAGACGACTTTCCATTTTTTGGAGCCGTCAGCACTGCAGACATGACTGACCACAACAATCTGACGTGGAGTTGCTTAAACTGATCAATCATATGGCAGGGCAACCCGCGCGTATTCCACGAGCTTTCGTCCGGGGATTGTCGTCATACCTGATGAGAAACAACGTTCTATACAAGAGAAACTTCGAGCACAGCAGGGAGAAATTCCTATTCGTCGTTCCTTCGGCCTTGCGACCCGAAATCCTGGAAATCTGCCACGAATACCCAGCAGCAGGACACCTCGAAGTGAGTAGAACATTGGCTCACATCCGCACCAAGTACTACTGGCCAAAGTTACTGGACGCTGTACAGCATTATGTGAGGACATGCAGATATTGCCAGAGACGCAAAACGCCTCTATTGAAACCTGCAGGATTTCTCCAACCAATAGAATCCCCTAAATCTCCGTTTGCGCAAGTAGGAATGGATCGACTTGGTCCATTTCCTACGTCATCAATGGGCAACTGAAGGATAGTAGTGGCGACAGACTACTTAACCCGGTATGCCAAGGCATCCTCTTTTACCAAGGTCACGGCTGTAGAAGTCGCTGAATTTTTCATCACTAACATTGTACTACGGCATGGTGCCCCAAGGGTGGATATCACTGATCGAGGAACTGCATTTACAGCTGATCTGACGCAGTCCATTATGAAACTTACCCAGCACCTCTACGAGAATTGTTACGCACAATCCAGATGATGTAAGAATGACTGTTTATTAAGGCTAATTTGGGCCTGAAAAGTGAAGAAAAATGTAGCAGCATTGCTAACAGGTGATCAGCAAAACGAATCAATCTCCGAGAAGCCCTTGAGTGGTGCACGAACTAGCGTGCGTAGTTTGAATGCTGCGTCTGTCTTGTGTAAATACACACACACACACACACACACACACACACACACACCACACACACACACACACACACACACACAGATTATATATATATATATATATATATATAATATATATAATCTGTGTGTGTGTGGTGTGTGTGTGTGTGTGTGTGTGTTGTGTGTGTGTGTGTGTGTGTTGTGTGTGTGTGTGTATATATATATATATATATAATCTGTGTGTGTGTGTGTGTGGTGTGTGTGTGTGTGTGTGTGTGTGTGGTGTGTGTGTGTAGCGAGAGAGGAAGACGGGACGGCGGCCAACGTGGTCGTGTCGTTCTCTCGCCACTTTATTATCCAGGGTGATTGCCGAAGCGGAGCGGCAGTGGCTGCCGCGTCCGAACCGCGAGGCACGTGAGCTCGATCTCCACAGCTCGCGCCTCGAGCTGTCGCATCAGCCGCACGAAAGGCGCAGCGCGGTGGCTAGAAAAATGACGATGATGATGAATGGCGATGATGATGACGCTATATATATATATGAGAGAGAGGGAGAGGGAGAGCATCGAACGCGTCATTCTAAGTTCGTAGGTTCGTTTCCTGCTCACGGTAGCTTATTTTCCCAGCCACTTTTATTTCTTCTCATTTACATTACATTGGTTCTAATAACTTCCCCTATACACTCCTTGGCAATATTGTCGGTTAGATCTCATTAGTATAGTGTCAAAACACGGAAAAACGAGCCATTAGGTGTACATTTCTTTCCCTTATATATATATATATATATATATATATATATATATATATATATATATATATATATATATATTATATATATATATATTATATATGTTTTCGTCAAAAATTACACCGAGAATGTGACTACTAATAATTTTTTGTGTTGTATTGTTTGCGTATCGACAGTGACGTATATGCTCATTATCCATGGTACGTTACCCTCATCCATACCGTTGAGTCCTTGGCGTCATTTTTAAGTGGGATAGATGACCTTCTTCATTAAAACCTACTAAATGATTTTTCTTTTAAAAGGCTCTAAGCACATGAATGCTTCGTGATCGCGAAGGAAGCAACTGTTGACGCCTTGGAGTTATCTTGTACTTGTTTTTATAAAAATTATGAAATGTAATTTGCGTAAATTTAGCGCAATCTGCGCTTAGGATGTTGGACAACCTCGTGGGACGTCTGATAACGAGACAAGAACGAGTGTGACGGGACGTGCGGATAATGACATCGCAGCTACAATAAGTTTCTTGTTCCACATTTCTCGTTTCTGGCAAAAAGAAAGCATGGAGTGTGATACCGTTTATTTTAGGAGGGGGTATTCATAAATTGCCAGATAATGTATATATTTCGCTCTGACCATGGTCTGGCGTATATCATTTATTACCTGGAACTACCCTCACGTAAGCTGCCGCAACAAAGTAATCTGGCAAAGCTGTACTTATTGAAAACTAGACTTGCGAGAAAGCTAATAAGCTTCATGCTCAAGTAAAAGCTCGCCGAGACATTTACTCACTCACTGACCTATTTACCTAAGGGAGAGTGGAGAAGCATGCAGTCTTGCTGTTTCAGCCTATTTGTGCACAGGGTGATACGCTATTTTGAAGTATGAAGCACCTTTGAACCGCGCAATGTCCGTGTGTCACCGTCGTCTACAGCAGATCTAGTACAGCTGCATTTGAACAAACCAAATATTATGTGATGAAGAAAATGTTATCAGAAAGCTGTTAAGTATAAAAAAGACGATAAAAGGGCACAACGCCGTAAAAACACCGACATTTAACCATCAATCAGTCTGAGCATATGAGCGAACAAAAGGTCAACAAGAACAAAATAAAGGCTGTTAACAAGAAGAAAATAGAAGGTCTTCTATCATGATCCAATGCACCCTGCTTCGTCACCTAATGAACATTTATTGTTTGGGTGTGTGTGTTCTTTGAATCGACCTATATAGTTCAGTCATTGTTTCGTCATCGTCAACGCTGTACAGAGTACCTAGTACTCTAAATCGACCGATCGGCTGAGTGATCGATAGAGGTTGTTCTTCCTTATTTCATCAAAGGCTAATTACTATGCACTCCAAGGGTGGCCCTTATAGTTTGTCCAAAAGTACAATACAGTGGACGTGATAGCAGCTAATTAAAATGCGATAAAAAGTAAGGCTTACAGCGAACTGCTCATTTATGTGCGCTGGCGTAACTAACAAAATATCAGCGTAAGGAAACGCGGACGCTGCAGCGAGTGAAATGACCTTCGGGTTGTCTATGACTTCTACGCTAAATGCGCCCGGAGAGCCCAGCACGTGCCACAGCATGGACACCTGCTAATCCTTCTCAAGATACGACGCACACAACCACACTGAGCAATTCACGCAGTTGGCACGAAATACTCAAGGCCCGCAAACAGTTCGATGCCAGTTCACTTTATAGTACCCTAGATGGTCAAAATTGTATGGAGGTCTTGCCCATGGCGTCTCCCATGTCCTCTATTGTTGAGGGACGTTCAATCCCGCAAACCACAGAAGCGCCAGACAAAGGCATTGTGTTAGACACCATCTTCCTCGTTCAAACAAACCACTACATATCGTCAGGGGAACATCGTACGTATATACATGCTCTTTTCATGGCCATAACGTGAAGCAAATATACATTAGCTTATATTGTTCTCAATCTCAATAAAACCAAGAAATACCACAAATATATAATGACTCCCAAGCTTTCAAAAGGGTCCGCATTTCTTTATTTCCTAAAACCGTTTCGTATAACTTTTTGGCTGTGCATGCAATGTGATGGATCACTGGAGTAAAAATATATATCGGCCCCGGTGTCGACCAGTGCGGCCACTGGGTGTCTGTCGAGGGTGACCTGCAAATCGGCGTTTGATGTCCGGCTTCGATTTCGATTGGTCACCGACTGTGCAGTATGTCGTTTCGCGCGGTCACGGCTGCGCCGGGTGGAAGCATCTCGAGGAAGCTCTGCGGAGTCCAGTCGGATCGTCGTAGTGTCGGATTTTGTCGGAGCGGCGGTTTGCGTCGAGTCGTCTGGTTGCGTCGGGGTCGCTGGAGGGTTTTCCGGTCTTCGCTCAAGAGCGGCGTCACCTCCTGACGTCGCTGGCGTTAGTTTCCCCTATGGGGACTGGGTGATCTGCCTTTGAAGTTCCCGCTATAGGGCGATGGCGAGCCATGAGAGGTGGGGGACGGAGACCTGAAGTGACGGGTGGTGGAGTCTTCGGCTTCTCGTAGGTATGCCTCAATATCTCGGGGTCGCTGGCCGAGAAGGGGTGGTGGGGCGTTGATGTCGTATCCGCGAAGGCCCATCTGGCGATAAGGACAGTATCGCAGAAGGTGATCGGCCTCACCGCAGTGGAAACAAAGCGGTCGTTGATCTGGGGTTCTCCAGACGTCAGTCTTACGTGGTGCCGTTGGCGGGTACGTAGGTGAACGGGGGGGCTGCCGCGCGCGTGGCCGGGGCGGACCAGCTTGCATGCGATGTTGTGGCGCGTAGGTTTCTCGTCGCCAGCCGGTTGGTCTTGATTGGGCTTTCAAAGCGGCGGCGTAGGTGTGAACTCCTGGCTCCTGGATAGGTGGCGGTGTGGGCGAGGCCGTTTCGGTGGTACCAATTGTCGCGAGCGCTTGCTGTAACTCGTCCCACACGACGTCAGCGAGTGATGAGGTTGCTGGTTGTGCACCCAGTAGCAGACTGCGCAGCTCTTCGCGAACGATGGCACGAATGGTGTCTCGAAGCGACTCAGCAGTGGCACTACGGCGATCAATGCTGTCTGGTGGTGCAGCGTGGTAGTTGCGGTCGTACAGCTTTGCGCGTAGCTCGAGTGTCCTCACGATGGCGGTGGCCTCGCTAACCCAATCTGCGACGGTCTTCGGGAGGTTGCGAATTAGAGCCACAAAAAGTTGCTCCTTGACGGCCCTCGTAAAGTACTGAAGCTTCTTGTCTTTGAGAGCTCGCCTTTGCTTGCCGCATTGTCTGGGCAATTGCTCAAATCTTCGACAGCGTCTGGCAGGCTAGACGCCGAAGGGATTGAGAGCCTCCCCAGTAGATCGGCTTACGCACAATGGCGTCTGCCCAGACGAATTTCCGGGCCAGACTTAACAATGGTGAGAAAATACTTTTTTAAAAACGTTTCTTTGCTAAATTAAATAGCGCCAGTTATTTTCATGTTTAGTCTATCACTGCCCAAAGTATTCAACGTGATTGGCGATTCCTTGCTCGAAGAACCAGAGTCTCCCCATGCCTATGTGGTAAACTTGAATGTACTATCACCATCAACTATTGCCTGCGTCCTGATTATGCGGCACACAAAGAATTTCTGGACCAGGGTGCCACAAACTAGAGACCCTAAATTTACGTCGTGGTCTAATAGGGAGGTGAACACCAGAAAACCATGGCAACTCCAGCCGAAACAGAATGTCTTCTCGGATGCTGTCTTTTATCGCTCTCGCTTTCCAAGTACCATAATTCCAGTTTACGACCATGGGTGCGTGGTATCGCATTACGACACAAAACAAAATAGATGAAGTGCCTTGAACATTGCGTATGGTAAAGATATTCGAGAAGGCGTTTCGAGTCTACAGACAGCAAAACAGAAATAATGATGCAAACAAAAAAAAAGTCGCAAGTACTAAATTCCCAGCGTAGAATTTTGTCGGTGCTTCTTCATTTCTGAATCGGGCTTGTAAATAGGCCAGCACTTCCTAGTTTATGCTAAACCGCTGACATATGCGAAAACTGGGAAATGAGGAAGCGCGACCCCATTTTCTTGCACTGCTCGATGTTTTTGTCGAGCCCAAACGCACTTTCAATTTCGGTGCATGGCCTGTAAGAATTTACAAATGCCAGTGTGAAGAGAAAAAGTTAATTACACAGTATGTATGACCGAGTTTGGCTAAAAAAGAAGCAGAAAAAAGGCATAGGCATCTAGCGTGCATGAATACGCCAGTAGAAGATATCATAATAGATTATTCGACAGAGAAAATGTCAAATAGTTTTGAAATGTGCAGTTGATAGAAGTCAGTGTACAGAAACATAAAAGACTTTTGCCACTCTTTTCGCGATGTTGACACTGCATGTATCGATCGGATGTAAAGCTAATTGCAGTGTATTTGTATTTTTAGATAAACACAGATAAACACAGTTGTCTTTTACCAAATATTTCTGTATTGACTGACTGACTCGATGGTACTTCAAATGCTGACAGAATCGTTTCTGTTTACCAAATCGATAATTGTTAATAGCAAAAGCAGGAAATAGTGAGACTTCTTAATAACCCGGGGACAGCTAGGCAGCTGGTAAAAGGGATAAGCAATGTTGTGACGATTATTCGTACCATAACACGCTCCGTCGAACGCATCTGTCATACCAGTCATCCCATGCTGTCCATTTTTCTTTGTCCTAGTTTCTGCCAAAACAAGAGTCACAAAGTAAAACAATGAACTCTTGGATACTATATAGTTTGTAACCACCATGAGAGAAAAGCTTCCGTTGGCGAAAAAATAGAACAATGCCAATACATTCGTATGCACATGCTTACAGTGTGTGCTTAGGCGCGTTTGTGTCTGTGCTAGCCGTGCTAGGTTAGGTTAGGTTAGGTACTTGTCCGTCCTCCTAGGCGAAGGCGCCTGAGCGTTTGCCGACACGTCTGAAATCCTGCTGGCTAGAGCAAATCGTGTGGTGCGCCCACTACAGCATTCTTCTTCATTTTTATTTGAATTTAATGATGAGCGTGCTTTTCTCCAGCCGTTCGCGTCGGCAAGTTGCTTCTGTCACACCACCTTTCATGCTTGAAACTTGCTGTCATTTCATTTTTTTTTAACAATTCACGCTTCCTGAAGGGCGCTGACTTCCATTAGGCTGACTTGTGCCTCAGGGGCAATGTTTCAGGCTGAAAAAATAAAATAAAATAAAAGGAGAAAAATAAAATTGAAAGGTCTTGGCTGTAGTTTTTGCAGCCAGCTGTTTTTTTGTCTTTGAAGTTTTCGCTTACCATCGTCCGGATGACTCATCGAGCCTCAGGCTCTTTATGACTGAGCGAGAGTGTTTCTGCTGCGAAAGCACACCAGACGCTTCGGCGCCTTTCAGCTCGTGCCTGCGGGCGACAAGCCGCTTCGTGTCAAAAAAGAATGCGGCATCACTGGACGCCATGTGACGGCTGTACTGGGCGTGGGAAAGCTCACACCTGACGAACACAGGAAAAAGAGCACCCGGTCGATTTTGCTTCAGTGATCCACGATTTCTCTACATAATTTCTATTTGTGATTTTTTTTCATATGGCGCTTTCGTATGTTGACATTTTTCGCCAATGCAATGTAATGCCCACCACGTTTGTCGTTACCACTGTGGTTAAAGCCAACGTTTCTTCGGATAGGAGAACCTACAAGGAGCAGAATTGTACTGGATATTATATACATGACAAAACTGATTCCAATTACAACTACTTCACAATAAAAAATAATTCATTACAGTTTACATGCTAACCTAAACAAAAAGAAAATACCAGGCCTGCGCGGAAGGCACAGCACAGTCACCGCGAAAACTAGAAGAGCGGCCTTTCAGAGCATTTTCTAAGCACTTATTGGATAACTGCTGCAAGCAAACTTGCTTGATACCCACTACGGCACTAATAATAAAAAAGTTGTGTAGGAGGCTGGCATTCGTTATGCTATTTTTCGTCATTTTTCTGAGAAGCTTGGTTTTCGCTAAACATTTGCAAAAAATTTTGTGCCAATCGTTCATGCAGTGGCTGATGACGATAAAGAGTGGTGCCTGAAGTGAGTATGCGCCACAGTCAATAGTTCGAAAAGAAAAAAAAAAAGCTATATACCATAATGGGTTGAAGCATTGAACGAGCCACTCGGTACACTATTTGCATTGTGCGACGACTGGTTGTTCTTTCGCTGTTTTAAAACGCTTAACAAGTCGTATTAACGTGATTGCTTTCCCAACATGAAGCCTGCCGAAGCAAGTTTGCCGACAATTCAAACCACCGGCGTGGCTCAGTGGTAGAATACTGGTCTGGCATCGAGCGGACCCGGGTTCAAGCCCTACTGTGTGATTGTTTCTACATTTTTTTCTAATTTCTAACATTGTGGTTACGGGCACCGGCGGCGACGGCAAACAACTACGGCCGAGCGTGAACCGAGTTTTGATCTCACAACAGCTTTCGCTCTATATAGTCAATAAATTACTTTAGACTAACTGATTAGTTCCTTCGTTACCCTCGATGAAACTTTTTTTATCACATTAGCCCACATAAACAGAGGTTACGTTCTCTAAATAGCCAGGAGGCCGGTAAATGGAGTCGAAAAATTGGGAACTGCACGTGTCTCCATCCATATCTTGTCGGCGGTTGTATTGGTGGTGCATGCTACAATGCCAATCTGAAAAACTGAATTGCGTAGTGCAGTTAGGGCTACAACAATCCTAGTGAGCGAAAATGCTTACTTTGACCAAAGTACAAAGAGGTGGGATTCATATCTTATCTATCTATTCATTGAATTCAAAATTACGCTAGCTACAAATAAAAATATGCAACCACTTATTCAAAAGTTAAGGCTAGGCACCGCGTACACAAAACATTTTTACACAGAATTGGCAGAGCTGAAACTCTAGAACGTCAATGTGCATTTACAGATGAAGACGTATGTCACCTTCTTATAGACTGCACACATCATGACACGCCCCGACGCCTTCTTAAATCGGAACTGTTGGCATCAGACCACAGACCGTTCAGTACAAAGAAACTTCGGGCCCATGATCAACTGATGCTTTACAGACGTATGCTTTGAAAGCATTAAACGTTTTTTTTAATACAGCGGAAGCGCTGTGAATAACTATAAAATGGCGATCTTTTGTTTGTGTAACACAAGTAATACTTATTATGCGCCGTATTACATGACACCCATATTGTGTGTGTGATCAAATGCATGACGTGTCCTTTGTTATGTACATCTGAGCGAATACATTTCATAAGTACCAGGCGTGTTCACTGCTGATTGGAGTGGTTATAATTGATGTTATCTAGACAAATTATAAGAGACACTAATCATTGACTTTCGAACACTTCTTACCTTTGTGTTAGTGTTCTTTGATATGTAGGTATGAGTGTGTGTTTACATATGTGTGCTAAGGTGTTTCATTTTCCGTGTACTGCTTGTTATTTTTCCTGTAAGATATGTGTTCAGCATCCACTCAAGGGATAAGGAGTAGCCAGGGCCTTACTTCAGCGCTAACATCTCCTTATATAGCATATCGATAAAAAATGTAAAACTTCATATGGCTGCTTTGAAACGTGATACAAAAATTTGAAGCATGCAAGTTCGTAATCGCCTAATCGAACAGAAAAGAGGGTAATTACACTAAAAAGAGGGTCACTCGCTTTAAGAAGTAGTTGAAGCTTCTCAGAATTACAGTGAAGTATAATTAACTAAAGCAATTCTATTATTCTTACTGTTTTATGTACATGTCTGATTATGAGTATGAATACATTAACATCAAATATTCACTACTTATAGGAAACACAAGTTTACGACACTTGTTAAGAGCGTAGCATTCTGGTGACTCAGTGTTCGCATTTAGAAAGACCTCCCACGTGATTTGCTCCTTCCGTATGCAGCTCTATCGTTCCTTTTGGGCACCGCTGCATACGCGTCAGCCCATTTACTGATATTTTCTTGTCTCTTTATCTCCTCTTTTCTCTCTCTTTCATCTATATACTACTCCCTCCTTTTCCCTCTTCCCCTAGCGTTGGGTACCTAAACGAGCATGTCATTGGTAAACCTTCCTTCTCTCTTGTTGTTTTCACTTGCTTTCTTCCTGCCACTGACGTCACGGAAGACCTTAATACAGCTTGCATTCATAGCGATGATATTGAGACAAAAATACTTTCGGTAATGCCAAGCTGTTGCCTGAGCATCGGCACGCTAGAGTAAAAACTACTTCTGAGAGTTTTCGCAAGCAGCTTACTTTGGCAAATTAAAGTTTTGGTGAAGAATGGCGTACATTCAAAATGAAGTATCGGAATTCCGACAGTCACAATTCATGAAAAGGTTGGAAGAGGAAGTGGCTTATTACATGAACACGTTAAAAGAAAAAAAAAAGCTCAGCAGGTAACCAGTGCATGGTTCCGTGGGGGTAATTTTCTTTGAATGCGCGATTGAGCTTGAACAAGAGGAAATGAAAGACCCATCTCTTTTTAGCACTTCCAATAGCAGTTGAAGTGCGACTGAAGCATAATTACCATCGCCAAGCGATTTCTAGCTTTACTGAGTGTCGTTCCTATTTTAGCTCAGCCACAATATGGAGCAGACGGACCGAGTTTGCGCTTTGTGTGCATGAGTGGGTCTGCTGTCACATGGAATTACTGAGAGAAAATGGGTCTATAGCAAGTCTAGTTCACGCCTCAGTCGGTACAATATTCTCAATATAGCATAATGGATTCGTTACTTCAACTTTCTACCTTCCTTTGTTCAGATTTCAGACCGTTAGATTAGCATTAGCAGTTTAAACTTTTTCTTTCAGCCTCGCATTCACTATGCTCATGCAATAAATAATTGCCCACGTCTGAACTCGTCGTCCCCACGTTTGAAGACGAGTTCAGGACAGAATGGTAACAATTGCAGTTTGCAATGTTGCTATAAAACTTATTCTAATCAACACTCGTGTGCATATCTTTTGTGTAATAACGTGGCCGCTCTATAATAAAAGCAGTTTTAAAGCAGAATATCACTTATCGCTAGTCGCACTTTATATAGCTCGGAATCATTTCTTGCTAGTACTTTGTCGCAAAATTGCTTCGCCAACTGAACTGCTCTGGTGATTCAGCATCTACTGTGCGAAAAAAAAAAGTCACGGCATATGCACTGTGTGAATGATGACCGGTGGGGTGGAACTTCTAAAGGTTTTACCGGCAAATCGTGAATCGTCCGCTGGCTGCGTCTGTCTGTCTGTCTGTCTGTCTGTCTGTCTGTCTGTCTGTCTGTCTGTCTGTCTGTCTGTCTGTCTGTCTGTCTGTCTGTTCATATGTCCGTCCAGCCATCCGTCCATCCGTCCGTCCATTAGTGAACACTCAAAGTACTACCATCTTGCATCTTTTCATTATATATTCATCATATACCAGTATCGCTATCCAGCGAACATTCCAAGGACTAAAACTAAAAGTGGCTACTACATGCAAGAAACGCACGACACATGTCTTAAGGAGCTTCGCCCTTAAAACAATTGTCTAGTGCGGCTTGTTGGCGGCTTCAGCCAGCGTTTTTTATAATGATCACGGCATATCTACGGAGTGCGTGATGATAAATGTGGCGATGCGTCCATGCATTCGTTTGTTCTATGTTCCAACCGTACATACGTCTGTGCGACCGTCCGTGCGTCTATCCGTTCGTCCATGTGTCCGCCCATCTGTGCGTCCGCCCGTCCGTGCGTACGTCCGTCTGTGCATCCATGCATGCTTCCGTCAATCCATGCATCCGTCCATCCATCCATCCATGCGTTCGTCCATGTCTGTCTGTCTGTTCCGTCCATCAATCCATCCGCCAATTTAGTGAGCACTCTAAGTACCGCCCTCTCGCATATTTTATCATATATTGAGGATACAAAAGTACCTCCATACAGTGGACATTCCAGGGACTAAACGAGAGGCATCACTTGTGCACTTTCTTACGGCCTGCACTTCGTGTCTACTTTCCACCTTTCACCGCCTCTAGTTTATGTCTGTATACTAGTTCACTATATTCATGGCACTGCGACACAACCCTCGCTAAACCTGTTTAGAAAAAAAAAGTTCCATGATTTCGAGTACTTCGTAATCGACAGGTGTCACGGCGAAAACGAGCCCTCTCGGTGATTTATTTATTTATTTATTTATTCAGTTACCCTCAAGGCCCGAGGGCATTACAGAGGGGAGTGGGTACATACATACATGTACAGCATACAAAGCAAAATACAACTGAAAAATTGCAATCATCACTTGCTACAGGGTTGAACTGAAGTTACGTACAAATAAAATTAGTGACGGCAGTTTTAAATAAAGCGGCATCTTTTATACCAACAATATCACAAGGAAGATGATTCCAACATACAGATGTTTTTGGCACAAATGAATCATGAAAACACTTGGTGTGCGCTAAAGGAAGTCCTACTTTATGGCGATGATCAATGCGAGTGGAAACGTAAGTTGGTTGGGCCAATAATCTGCTTCTGAGTAACGGATTGGTGAAGTAAATTTTATGGAATATACACAGCCGAGACACTTTCGTGCGAAGAGACAGTAGGGGTAATGCTAGTGTAGTTTTCATTGATGTGATAGGCGCAGTTGGGAGGTCATCAAACTACGTCGAAAACTACCGGGATAGTGCAGCCATCGCCGCTAAAACACAGAAAATTTCAAGCAGCTCTAAAAATGGACAACTGCCCCGCCGCGGTGGTCTAGTGGCTAAGGTACTCGGCTGCTGGCCCGCAGTTCACGGGCTCGAATCCCGGCTTCGGCGGCTGCATTTCCGAGGGAGGCGGAAATGTTGTAGGCCCGTGTGCTGAGATTTGGGTGCACGTTAAAGAGCCCCAGGTGGTCGAAACTTCCGGAGCCCTTCACTACGGCTTCTCTCATAATCATATGGTGGTTTTGGGACGTTAAACCACACATATAAATCAATCAATCAAAACTGGACAACTATGTCCATCTAGCGGAAAGCATATCATGCCTTCCTAGAGGCGCTGATCGAGCAAACAGCAAACGTTAGATAGTGTGCTGCCATCTGTGAGGCATTGTGAGAGCCTTTATGGCCTCCGATATGGCGAGCGCGTGGCGTGTATCTTGGAGGCCATGCGACTCTTGCTTTAGATAAAAAACCTGTATGTACCATTCGCGCACGCGCGCGTGTGTGTGTGTCTGTGTGCCATCTGTGAGACATTGTGAAAAACGTGTCTCGACTACAGCAGAGCGCCGGTCTAGCAGAGGGAATGGGCCACACTGCAGTTACAGCATTACTGTAGATGATACGTCGCGTTTCACGCGCGGGCGTTTGTGTGTGTGTGTGTGTGTGTGTGTGTGTGTGTGTGTGTGTGTGTGTGTGTGTGTGTGTGTGTGTGTGTGTGTGTGTGTGTGTGTGTGTGTGTGTAACAAAACATAATAATAAGTATGCACTTAGCGGTTGAAGGGCGCACTAGAGGCCAGATTTCGCTATCGCGTTCAACTCTTAAAAGCGAAGCTTAAGAGTCCCCCATTTTTTTTTTTTTTTGACAAGGCAGTATCACTCAGTGACAGTTGACCATCACAACTTTAGTGTTGGCAAGCCTTCGCTGTCGGCAAGCCTTCGCTATTCAAACCATAGAAATTCTAAAGTACGCTGCTATGGAAAAAGCTCCGAAAGAAAGGTCGAATTTTGCAGAACCGAGATACAGTGACTGCTCACAAACTACGTGTAATGACCATATTTCGGTAAAGACTCCAACGAACGCTAAAGGTTAAGCCCTTTATAATGCTCACTAAAAAACCAACACATAGGCTGCATTTCTTCCCCTTGTTGCTAGCAGGAACTTTTTGACGCCGAATTCACACTGTGAAATAAAGTAGTCTCATATTACTGCGACAGTTAGTGTAAACTGAATATTTTAGTTTTTTGAGGAAGAAAAATAGGCTGTTCATTCTCGCACACATATGCATATGTATTAAGGAATAAAGGAAGACCTATTATGAGGCCCTCCGAATGCCCTGTTTCATAAAAATATCAATTGAAAGGACAAAGCTTGCATAGTAAACCGATGGTGAGGTTTACTGAGATTAGTAGTGCTTTGGTGGGGATGAAATTTTGGGAAAAACGCTGTCGAAGGAGTAGTGCGTTCAGACAAGCTCATTGACCGAGCAGCGGCTGTGCTTCCGAGGGTGGATATCATCGTACTAACTTTTTGTTTTATGCAGAACGGCTGCTCGTATAGGTTAAATTAGAAAAGTAAATTGAAATGTTACTTGATGTGCGAAATTGCATAGGTTAAAAGATGGATTCCTTCTTTATAGAGTTTGATGAGTAAGCAGGGTTCTAAATGCCATGCCACCATGCCTACCGCTTCAATGCGGATTTGCTTAATTAGAATTATGTTCACTCGCCTATAGGAGTCTACGAATTATGAGTGGGTTCAAAAAGTTCCGAGAATATGAGTAAAAGTAAGTCACAGTTAATCGCTATGCAATCATTAACGCTTACGCCTGTGGGTTTTGGTATACTGCTTGCTGAATCAGGCACAATCCCAAAGCAACGTTCACACGCATCAGTGAATAAAACGTAAGCAGCCACTACTTTGACAAACTGGCTGGTCTACTGAAAAAAAAAAACACCAACTCGTAAAATAAGTGATCCCTTCCAGTAACTGAACGCGCAAGGAGATGAATTATTTGTTAATAGTGTGCATGTAAATTCAAATAATGATTGTTCACCTCTTTTAGCCAATTTTTTTTTCAGTCACAGCATACACAGCCTAAACGTTAGAGCAGGAAGTTTCGAATTACTAAATTTTTATTTAGAAATATTGGACGTGTATAAATACTATATATTATCAGAGGAAAAAGGAAGGAAATGTCGAAGAAGTGCAAAAAGATCATAGTATCTGTTTTTACTCTCGGCACTGTACCTTCTCCTATGGGCCTAAAATTATATGCAACGAAACTCTCTACAACGACAAAAAAAAAAAGGAAACAGAATAGAAAGGGCGAGTAAAGAGAGGAGCAAGGGAAACCGCCCTGCTCCACTATTCCTGTGGGCCTGACACTTCTTGTTGAAAGTTACATTATAATGTTTCTTCCATCTCTTTCTTTATCCGTGTTTCTTCTGTTTTTGTACTGATTGCTATTCATTTCTTTTTTGACACTTTCCTATCAACAATACTATGCCACACTGATTGCGTCGTCATTATATGAATAAAAGCCAATTCGTATAGAAAATATTATTGTTTCCGTGCATTTAAAAACTGCAAAAATGCATCAGTTTGTAGCGCAGCATCTACTGGGGGGAACAATTTCAGGTGTGCTTCGAAATGTAGTTGAGGCCCAAATGCTGCCTACCTGTCAGCGTAGCTTGAAGCTTGGTTTGTTTTGGGATTTAACTTCTTAATGAGACTAAGAAAACGAGAGGTGCCACCGTGGTGTGCTTTCAATTGTTTCGACCACCAGAGGTTCACTATCTTTTACTGACATTGCACGTACATGGGCGTTTAGCACTACGCCTCTACTGAAATAGGACCGCCGCTGCCGGAATGAACCCCCTGTTTCGTCTCAGCAGCCGATCACTACAACTTCTAAGCCACTGCGCAGGCACTTAAAAAAAAGAAACATCACACATTAGGCTTGTGAAACGTGTGTCCCAAGTCACCTCTGTTTAGTTCAGCAATGCTCAATCGCGCCGTGCTTACTTAACTTCATATTATCAGGGTCATCCTTTTTTTCGATCAGCCAAAGAGCCCGCCTTCTTAGTTTAATCACCTCGTCCACATCCTCACTGGCTCGACCTCACCCTCAATCTCTCTCATATTCACCTTACCAAGTCAGGGTGAGGACAGCTAAGAGTTGGGGCACCTTCGCAAGGGTGGCATGTAGTGTGTGATCGTCTCAACTTTTTTTAAGAACCCAGAACATAGATGAGCTCACACCCACTCTTTGCCAGTAAAACCTAAGCCTTTATAACGTTAAACATATATGCGGCTAAGTTATACAGCCTGCGAGATACTCACCAACGTGCCGACTCACGTGAACTCAGGGTTGGTGAGACACAAAAAGCTTCAATGTACACGATAAGTACGCATATTCTTCCAGAAAAGTATTAGGCGTTATTTATTTTTCTATAGCTATTGTTTAGAAATGCAGTCTGTGCCGTGTTTCCCGGGAATGAGCATTCCTCTTCATTGGGTCGTAAAACGTATCGTTTGCACAACCGTGAATCCAATTTTGGGACTTCCATCAATGCGAAAACTGGGACTGGGATAACACGAAGCGGCACCGAAAAAAAAAAAGGTGGCCGTGTTGCTTGCGTTGCCTCTCTCGTACAAAGAGCAGTAGCAAAATAAGTGTTTTAGAGCACTCCAAACAGAGGTGACGAAAATTAGTTCACCGTAGTGCTCAAACGGCGGTGCACCTTCACTTACTACTACGGGCTGGAGGAGTAATTATAGCGACACAATACTCCCGAACACAAAATTCATGCATTTTGCTTTTAGCCTCTCTCAGCAGAAGATGTATTAGTACATCAAAAGTAAAAAAAAATAACATAGCTGCATGCTCAAAAGCAAACATACGTCATTAGGAATGTTTGTACTTATCACACAATTTTTTTTCTATCCTTGGCTGAATGTCTTATGTTCGATCATATGAACTCTTTGTGCTTCTTGATATCGTGCCCATGACGCAATGTATCGGAGTAGTTTTAGTGACTCTTCAATTATGGTTTATTGAAAGAAAACCATCAGACCCAGTCAGCTGAAACTATTTCATCCTGGTTTTTCACGATAAACGTGTGGGCTGAAGCAGAAGGCAAATATTACCAGGAATTTTTGTCCGTGGTGATGATGCAGCCCGCTCAGCCCATCAAGGAACCAGTGTAGTCCCAATTCCTCTATCGAGGACTGATGCAGCAAGACAACTTTACTTCATGTCACGAGATCTTACACGTACGTTCTGGTCGTCTACCAGCTTCAGAGGTGTCACTTATATGAACTGGATCCTTCGCTCAAGATACAGCTACCATCACAACTTTCCCGCTCCGATGCGACACTGTTATGCCGCCTTTGGTTGGGTGCTGCATTCACAAATGTGTACTCCTTTTGCATTGGTATGGTAGTCACTTTTACATGCGACTACTGCGGAGCTGAAGAGACCATTGAACACGTCCTGTGCAGCTGCGCTTGCTACGACACACAGTGATGCCAGCTCCGGATGGTTTTGCATCAACTTGACCCCGCACCATTTTGTGTGCAGAAGATTCTAGGAGCTTGGGCATCTGCCTCAATTGCGGAGAAAGCGACTAAAGCACTCCTGCTTTACTTGAAGACAACAAACCTGAGCGACCGCCTGTAGACTGTGTGCGCTCCCCTGAGTGTGCTCGTGATTCTGTCTACCTTCTTACCTCTCTGTAACCTCTTTTCTCCCCTTCATCTCTTCCCCAGTGCAGGGTAGCTAACCGGATGTGCATCTGGTTAACCTCCCTGCCTTTCCTTGCATCTTTATCTCTCTCTTCTGTCCGTGGTGAGCGGCCAGGTAGTATATCTACAACAGCACCGCACACGGTCTCAGCCTTTATGCAGGCAAATAACTTGACTTTAGACTTCAGAGAGCCGCTTAATTAATGGGTTATACTTAAAGCGCATCGTTTTCTTCTGCTTTTATCATCATTCGCTATACTCATTCCTTTCCCTTCCACTTTCCTGAACATTTTCGTATATCAGAGGCAAATTGAGGGCAACGGCAAAGCAGATGATTGATGTCTTCTTCGGTGCGGCAAACCTCTCATTACACACTCCAATGATAGTTGTATACGCTTTTGTGAGGCAACCGTGCATAAAAGACGACCAAGAAGCGAAGCTTCACGTCGACGAAGTGCGGATGAAAGTCGGAGTTCCAGTGGAGGATTTATATCTTAGAGTTTCGTATGTCTTATGCTTGTGGTGTTCTACTCCAGCAGACATAGACTAGATGCTGGGGGACTACGTGCCTTTCAGCGTCAGTCCTTGACAAAAGAATCGGAAGGATGTGCTCTCCTTTTTTACTTGATGCAACATTTAGACAATCGGCCACTCTCAAAATTTTCTCAAAATGTCACCACCAATACAATATATTGGACTAAGCGTAGCCCCACTTCTACTACAGATAACCTGCCCCGCCGCGGTGGTATAGTGGCTAAGGTACTCGGCTGCTGACCCTCAGGGCGCGGGTTCGAATCCCGGCTGTGGCGGCTGCATTTCCGATGGAGGCGGAAATGTTGTAGGCCCGTGTGCTCAGATTTAGGTGCACGTTAATGAACCCCAGGTGGTCGAAATTTCCGGAGCCCTCCACTACGGCGTCTCTCATAATCTAATAGTGGTTTTGGGACGTTAACCCCACATATAAATCAATCAACTACAGATAACCAATTTCATGGTACAGCTGCAGGCTGCATTTAGCGACCACACTCATAATAGCTATCGGGCGTAGGCACGCGCCCAAGAAGTAAGGAAGGGTGGCTCTTTGGCATCTCACAAAATTTTACCCGTGCCTGTTCGACAAGATCACCGACTGCTTTTAAGCTGAATAATAATCAGGACTGAAGTCTTACGTCTAAAAAACACAGCTTGATAACGAGGCACGCCGTAGTGGCAATCGCCGGAAAGTTTGACGACCTGGAGTTCCTTAAAATGCACCTAAATCAAAGCACACATGGCCCTAACATTACGCCTTCACTGAAATGAGCCCCGTGGATGGAATTTCATACCGTGACCTGCGGGTAAGCAGTCAATAATCATAATGGGACTACCACGGCATGTGTCGTTTAGCTTCGACAAAAGATAAAAGAGATCGTGCAAAGAAGATGAACGCTCCTAACAATGCATGTACAATAAAAATGCGTACAGGGTATCAAGTTGAATCTATCTATCTATCTATCTATCTATCTATCTATCTATCTATCTATCTATCTATCTATCTATCTATCTATCTATCTATCTATCTATCTATCTATCTATCTATCTATCTATCTATCTATGCGCCTACGTTCGGGAGCTTCGTGATCACCCCCTTGACTTGGGGTAAACCAAAATGAGCACGGGAGGGTAAGAGTGTTTCACGAATACGACTCACTGGTCATGAATAATGTCCCAATTCTGTTTTGTACGTCGTCAAACCTTTCCACCAAACGTTTGGCACATACCGGCGGGCATGTATCTGCCACGGATATGTGGGTATGTGCCACAGGTGTTTACAGTTCCTATCTACCCAGGAACGGTGAGGACAGACATGGGTATGTAGTTTAACGCGTGAGTGTTAAGAAAAAATCTGGCATCGGCAGCGTTGACCCAACCAATGCAACGAATAAATATCAGGCCCCCAGCAGTAATCAAACCCCAGTATATACTGGTGGAATCAAGTATTCTACCCAGAGCTGCGGCAGGTCTAGGAACTACTTTTCAAATATATCCTGATGTTCGTGAAACGTAAATTGTGTTTCCTGTGCTGCCTATTCAATTTTATAAACATTACATATGTACTGCTATGATATGACACGGCCATCACGTCAGAATAACGTCGGTTGTAGTTAAGCGCCATCCTCTAAAGTTCATCTATGTAGCAGTGTCCAGGTCTCCCATCCTCGCGAGCACCAGCGTTTAATATTGGCTTACTGCTTCTGGTGTTGCTATTATCCACGTTGCTGCTGACATAATTACGCTACTCTAAAAACTAGTAATATAAAACAAATCCGGCTATTTAACGTGTGTCTGCCCCTGTATTTAAACACATCTTTAGCGCTATATCATAACACTTCGCACAATAAAAGAAAACTGACACAGTCACCTTCCATGTGCATGCTTCGTATAATATTGATTCCTAAAATACGTGGGATCTGCCAAGTTTTTTCTATGTTAATGCTAAATGCTTCTTGTTACGGTTGTAATCTATATATCTTCATGTAACATCAAGGCATAAAAGCAAAAACAGCAAACGTATAATAGTTTGGGTGGACATAAACGATAAATGGCGCCTCACACTATAGAAAGAATGGATCTGTACAATAGAGGAGCCTTGGAGGATACAAAGTATAGTATTGGTAGCGCCATAAGACGTTTCTTGTCACAATAAAATACCGGGAGGACAATAGTGGCGATCTTTCGAACCACTTATACGTAAATGAGGCTGAATGGGACGTGAATTTCGCTATCTTTGTCGCGAGCTCACATCACGAGGCTTTTCAATATAAGCGACACAAAGGCGTTCGTCTTTTGAATGAGAACGACGGTGGTCATTAGGCGAAGAAACCCAATAGTCTGGCAACATGGTGACAGCTCATGGAAACTTTTGCTCAGCGCAAAGGAAGTTCGCAATAATCGTGTGCACCGACACAAAGAACGCGCACGTAGAAAGACTTTTCTTTCTCGAAATGAAAACAATATTTTTGTCTCTGAGTGTGCCTCTGAATTCACTGTACTCGCTGCGCTCGGCCTCCCTCTTACCTATACTTTGATTCCCCCAGTGACACAATCATTCTTTCCTGGCTGGACCATGCTGCGGACACCACTGTGTCCAGCCCGGAGGTGAGTTGTGAAGCTTGCTCAATTTCCGCGATACGTACCTGCCAGGCACATATACATTTATACTTTCTAAATATAGGTTCTTTCTAAATGTTTGGACAAGAAGTGAGATGTGGAGCTTGGCCGCTTTTTTTGTGTGTGTGTGGCACAGAAATGCGAACATCTGTGTGCCCTGACTGTATCTGCTTTAGGGGCTTCCCAATGAAAATACAAGGCTGCTTCACTGAAGTTTCAGCTGCGGTTGCTGTTGATAACCAAATAATCAGAAGATCAAACCAGAAACTTTCAGCACAGACTGCTGCAGTTTCAGCCCTACTAAGTTCCTGGTGTCAATGCGTTGTTTGGTAAAATGTTCCTTCACCACGAAACCATGTAAATTTTTGTGAATTTGTATGCGTTATTCAGTCTCTGAGAGGGTTGGCGGATTCAGTCTCTGAGAGGGTTGGCGTGTTTCGAATTCTACTGAAACCGTGTGAGCTGTAGTGGTCAGAGCCAGATATATTTCTGAATTGATAATGCTTCTGCTTGTTTCTAATGTTTTTGATGAAATAATGCTTTCAACTTCAGAGGTGACAAATGGTTTGAATGCAAAGAATTTTCGATGGTTCTCAGTGTCCCACATCAAAAAGGGCTCGGGTATTGCGAGAATAAAAGATCCTTCCAAAGCCTGCAATCAGCATTACGGCGCTATGAACACTAACCATTGGAGAACTAAACTGGAGAAGCTTTTGAACAATCTATGTCAGAGAGGCACGACGCTGTCTTCGAATGGCTGCCAGAACATTGTGGAATTGTGGGCAATGCCCTCGCTCATGATGCCAACCGGTCCACACACGAGGGCATCCAAGCAGCCAATAGTCTTTTAAGAACAGACACTGCAAGAGGCCTTCACTCGTTCGGTGGCACAATGTCGCAAGCTTGGTAAAGGGACTTTAGCGTCTCGAACTGTCACCTGCACAAACTCAACCCTTCGAGAAAGCTAAACACTTCATCTTACATCTACTGCATTGACACAGCTTTACTGTGCCGCCTGTGGTTATTAGTGTATTTCACGAAGGCTTACTATTTTCGTACAGGAACTTCAGAGACCTTCAGATGTGACTTGTGCAACAGTTACTGAAGATGTACGTGACTTGTGCAACAGTATATAAAGATATACGATGTTTTTAGGGATGAAAAACCTTAGGGTCTAGGCTTGTCCGTTGTTCGGTGAGGACGATTATGCTGATAGCGATGAAGAATAGTTGCGTTCCAGACCACACATTTTCTTTTCGCTATGAACAAAATTGATCATGCAAGCGCTCTCGCCCGTGAAAGACAAAACGACAACGCCGAAAACAAGTCGCTAGTCCGGAGGTGAGAGCCCGGCATGTGGCGGCTCAACATACAGCAAGCTACCTTGGAGGCGAGAGCTCGGGAAGCAGCAGCGAAATGACCTCGCTGACAAGCAGCTGCTACTAGGGGGTTAAGGGCGTGGAAAGCGGCGGCTGAACGGCAAAATCACATTGTATGCGCTCTGCAGACATTTACATGTGAGAGTGGGCATTATCACGGGGTTTTACGGTAAGAACGATCACCGGTGCCTCGCCCACTCCTCATAATTTACATCGCGAAGAGGCGTGAATTTTTTATCGCTTTGTGACCAAACGCAACGTATTCAACAGTGCATTGAAAAAGCTATGTGACTAACCGTTTTTGGTCAGTAATTTTCAGTCTTCAGATCAGGACCTTACGTGTCGCAGGCTGGGAAAGCGACGTGACATTCGTACTTGTTTAAGGGCTACCGGGGCTGAGTGATCATTTGTTGGCGTGTAATTGACAGGTGCGCATGCACCATTTACTACCTTCTTTCTTTCCTTTGATTCCTACATCCCTTCCCCCAAACGTAGGGTGGCACACCAAACGCGCGGGTGGTCGGACTCTCCGCTTTTCATCCCTTCTGCTCTTCCTCTTCCTCCGCCACGATGAAACACCTGTCATGGGTGTCTTCATATATATAAAAAAACAGCTAGTGATGCCTTACATGTCCTCTGAGCATTTCTTTCACAAGCATTTTTTCCACTAACTACGCGAACTTGCGGTTCACGACTATTTAGACAGGCCCGATAATTTGTCAAGGCGAGTCTCATTTTTCAACAATATCACGAAAAAACGTTCCTCGGAGCCGAGAGTCCTGGTAGTCGTTGCGAGCCTCCAGCACAGGTCTTCTTCGCTGTCACGCACTGTCGCGTGAGATTGGGCGATTCACTACGCACGCACTTTTATCAGCGGGGCTCGTTTCTTAGACTACGCGGTTAGCTACAGTGTTTCTTTGGTTAGAACTCTTGGTGTTGCGGCTGTAACAAGGAAGGCCGAAGCTGTTTCTGTGATGCGAAGCTCGTGGTGATTGCCTTGACCTGTATTCTTCCGGGTGGTGCCGCGCCCTTCCAGCTTTCTTTCCTGTCTTCTTCTTTTCTTTTTTGTCTATAATCGGATACCTACGGTCATATATCAACCTACTTTACGACAACAGCACGAGTCTTTCGAGTTTGTGCATTTTTAGTTGACTCTGTAATAAGTCATTCCGGAAATCCAAGACGCAAAGTGAAGTAATCAGCGCAAGAATTGCAGTGTTCCTGCTTAAAAATTGCTCTTTTCGAGTGGAGATTTGAGTTCATTTCACTTTTTTGAACGCATTGTCTTCCTTCTTGTTATATGGGACACACCCATGATGAGAGCTCCAATGACCAGTCAGCTGTATTATCTTTCTTTTTGTGCTCTTATGCTGTCTACTTCACGTTGACCTTCGGCGACCTTAAAAAAGGACACACTTTGTACACAGTGCTTGCCTTACAATGTTAGAAAGCTCACTCGCTTCTCTTGAAGTCCAAATGTTTGCTTCACTGGAGCTAACAAGAGGTTGCGTCAGTCATTACATTTTCATTTAGAAGTAATCTTTCATTTGTATTTTGTCCTCGTGTCATATATTACTTTTACGTCTGCTATGATAATTTTGTGAATAATTTATCAATCATTCCCCAATGAACTCTCTATGTATTGGCATGCGTCCTTAGCTCCTTCAATGCCCAGGTGTAGGAGAGTGGAACAAGCAAAGGCGTGTACAGAAGTGTGAATGGGCACGAAAATTATGTGAAACCACATTCTACAGAACGTGCAGCCACAGGACCTGGCCTTGCTGGCTTCCATGTTCCCAGGTTTTCTTCTCCAATAAGCCGGAAATTTCGCTCAATTGGCTAATTAATAACCTCAAAGAGGAGTACGCAGACAACACGTACATTTAAAGCGCCTGGTCACTCACCTGAAACCACTTTTTTCATGCACCTGTTTCAAGGAAAGTTCAAGGAGTAGTTTATAGATGCAGCTACGTCGTTCAGCGTGTCACCGTTCTGAAGCGCAGTGCGAAGCGCATGAAAAAGTCTCACCACACCAACTCGGGTGAGCTAGATTCTTCTCATGATTTGCAAGTGTGGTTTTCTGTTTTGCATGTTCGCCTAATTGTAAGTACATTCTTCTCATGATTTGCAAGTGTGGTTTTCTGTTTTGCATGCTTGCCTATTTGTAACGGCGTCATGTTTCATTCAAACAAAGGTCAAATGCCTCATTGAAGTGCTTTATCAGGAGAAGCACTTTTACATTTTCAATTTACCTCAAGCCATACGTGCTCGTACAAGCTGTTTCTAGAAACGAGCACGCAAGTACTTCTTGGGTAAACCACCCTGCAGAATACTGAACTCTTTAAACGTAGAAAGGAAACTTCAACTTTAAAGTACCCGAATGCGCTTTGTCATGCCAGCTCACCAAAGCCTTTCGACAGCATCCTGAAATGATTCTGGCAAACACTGCCAATAGTTGACTTTATCTATGCCACATGAAAATTTTAAAAGGAGTGTGAATATCTGCCGCTAGGACATCTAGCATAGCCATGGAAACGTGACTCACGATGTTTTACTAACGCTGCTTTCTTGTTTTGGCTGAATAGTTACGGAACTTTTCGGCAAATATTGCTGATCAAAACAGAATCAAAACACCATCTGAAGGGGTTATTCAGCAGCAAGAATCCTTTTTCCATTTTACTCTCTTTCTCCCTAGACGCAGCTCTTTTTATTCACTAAGGATACAATACATGTACGTGTTTCAAAGAAGGCTGCTGAACCGCAGGTCATGGGATTAAATCCCGGCTGTGGCGGCTGCATATTCGATGAAGGCGAAAATGCTGTAGGCCCGTGTGTTCAGATTCGAGACACGCCCTTTTAAGCAGCCTCTCTTATTGCGGGCACAATTTTTAACGAGACCAAGGGCCACATGTATTTGATGCTCTTTGCTTGCAGACCAGGCGCAGTGTTCTTTATCTCTCTCTCTCTCTCTCTCTTTCTCTCTCTCTGAATGTTGCCAATGCTTCAGGCATCCAGCATTACGCCTCGTTAGCCGATTCTTTTGCAATTTTTCACTTAGTTCCAGCTTGTATTATTCACGAGCACATGCACATTTACATAATGTGGCGAGCTGTCTGATAACATTAGGTCTCTTTTTTTAAAAGAGACGATTCCCGCTTTACCACTGACTTCTTGAATAATGCTGCTATCCGTCGAGAACCCTCTATCCGTGGACTCACATCGAGACACGCTCTTTTGCAGTGTGCGCGGCACTGTAGGTGCGAAGTCAGGGTCACAGCACCCATACCACCGAAAGTGGCGAAACATAGTCAGAAACTTTGCCATTGCATTCGTGACGGGTGAGAAGGCCGTAAGAAGCGCACGCAGGTGCAGTCTATCCCGGCCGTGGCACTTAACACCAAATTTGTTTTACTTCATTGTCGGTGCAAATTTTCGGCAGTGGCGTTATTCCCAATGAGTTGACTTCAAAACTCTTTACCGCCAAGTGCACCCGGTAAAAAATATTATTGCGAGATCGCCGAATACCAATTTCAATCTTTCGAATTTGGATTGGCCGCTATCATCGTCATCATCTTACTTTACGCAACAAGCACCTGCATATAGAAGGACATTAGGACAGTGGGACGCAAACTTCGAACGCTAATATGTAATGCAAGTACGGAAAGGAACCATACCGCCTTATTGTAGTTTGCTCAAACCTACCGTCAGTGACAATCTGGTGTTTATCACAGCTTAGAAGGTACAGCGAAACGTGAGCAATGAAGGAAGGCTTTGCCTTAAAATTGTACTTCGTATTTTTATACGTTTACGTGCCATGTTTTGAAGTACTCAGGAGGTCGTATCCGTAAGGATTATTTCATCGTAAAGTAGAAACATTCAGTTTTGCCCTAGGGATGACACAGAGAGTAAAAGTGAAAAAGCGTGACTTGAAGCTACTGATGAATCACAGCTATGTCTACTTTAAAGATAAATAGATCACGAAGGCGTCAGTGAAAAAAAGACAAGAATACCGTAGTGGGGTGGTGACAAGCTTGGGATTGTAGGTAAGCGCAAATACAGCAGAAGTACGACGCAGAAAACCCTGACACCATTGAAATACTCCCTTACTAGTAACTACTACAGGACGGCTCTTTAAGGAATCCTGTAGTAGATAGCTTTTCAGGGCATCTTTAGTGTGTGAAGCGTGTACAACGTCAAATCCCCTGCAGCCTAAAAACCTTGTCGCATCGGCTTTGGAGTTCGAAAGGTGCGGAAGTAATTGCCCCATGTCGTAATCCTAGGGCGGCACACATCCTGCAGTAGCTTTGCTGCTTTTATTGCAGTTATTTACCCTCGTCTTTCTTTTGCACTTAGTGTGGATGAGCCGAGAATAACAACATCAAGGGATAGGACGAAGTATAACTATTAACTAGATAGATATTTTGACGCTGTACTTGTTTCGTAAGTGCACTACCCGTCACGGGATGTAATAAATTCAGCTGAGGCTTAATATCACGAACACTGACATTGCGAACTACAGTATATAACAAACTGAATACCTATTTTGTCTGGTTATGCTTCGTTCAAGTGACATTTATTTTTATTATAGCGAAACCGAAATTGCGATCCGCTGCTATATTGTTGTCCTTTGAGAGGCGAAATAAACGTAACACAGAATAGAAGTGCGAGCATCGTGCAAATCACACGTTTTAGACGTGAAGCATCTGAAGTGCTCGGCATGCCAACCTCTAGAACAGTCGTGGTGTGTCACGTGCAGTCACAGTTGATCGTAAGAATGAATGGGTGTGCCTCGAAAATCGAATTAATACCACTGCTCGCCAGCGGTCCACTAAAGATGACGAAGGCGACAGCTTTCCCAACAAAACAGCTTTCGCTACACTCTTCGCTGCTCCCCACTTTTCCTTCTTTAAAACGATGATCACGGCTCAGCACACTAAAAAGATTAGCGAGTTGATTTTGATTAACGATTTCAAAAAAAGCTCTTTAAAACAACACACAGAATAAGAAGGATCGGGCATCGACCGGTGTCCTATTCGTTGTGTCTTTCTCACATCACGAATCAAAACTACCCACTCCAACTTTTTTATTACGCTAAGCCGTGGTGTTGACTACAATAAAAAAAAAATATTTCGTTCGCATGAAAGGGGGTATAACCCGAAATATAGAAACAGAAAGTTAGCATAAAAAGTAGAATAAATGAAAACGATTCACAGCCCTTTTTAAATGTGGTAATGAATAGCTTTGCAAAGCCACCAGACAAAGATACTATCTTTCTTTAAATAAATGTGAATGTTTCTGGCAGCGTCTGTGGCAATTTGTAGAACTAGTTACATTGCTACAGCTGTAGATAGCCAAAGATTCAAGCACAGTGGGCGTTGCCCAAAACTCGAAGTTGCGCCTAGAATTCGCATCGGGGCATCCTAATAACCAGTAACATTTTATTGCTACTGTTACAACGAATAATGGATATGACGAACTAATTTATGGCTCCAAATATGCTTCTTTGTAATCTGATTTCTATGTAAAACACTATGTAGTATTTGTAAGATCTAATGACAAGTACGTATTTGAAATTTAAACTTAATCTTGTTCTGGTATCAAGCACAGGACCAGGACAACAATAGTTGATGTGTACAAATACCACGCGCTAAACTCCCCTGATCTTTAATGTTCCTACACTTCCTCACAACGGCTGTATGCATGGTTAGTGTTTGCCTAAGCGTGTAACGAAAATATGCACTGCAGGATACAAGTGCCACAAGTCACCCTTTCACAGCTATGGCACATTCGCGTGATCTTCGAGGTTTCAAATATTGTAATCAAGCTTGCATTTTCAAAAATTATTGTTACAAGATTGAACATAGGTGTCATTGAGGGTGTCACCTTCATCATCATCATCATAATCATCATCGTCGTCGTCGTCGTCGTCGTCGTTGTCGTCGGCCATGTTACGGTCACTGCCCGACAAAGGCATCTTCCATGTTTTGCTAATGACCCTACCATGCCCTTGCTGGTATGTGAGGTGTATCTTTATTGGGACAGTGTAATTAGGACATCCGAGTAGCATTAACGTACAACGATCATCAGCATTCTACTCAGTAGCAGCAAGCTGTAAAAGACATCTTCAAAAGAGTATTGCTAGGCAAGTAGGTACATACTCAGTTAACTACAAAGGAAGCCACAAAACATCGAAATCGTAAAAAAGCAGAGTGATATAAATTCTGCCCTATGTTTCTTTTTCAGCCGCTATGCTTTTTGGGGGGATTTTGACGTTTTGTAGCTTCATAGGTAGTGAACTAAGAATAAATACAATCGATACCCTGTGCAACGATACCGGTAAAGCAAAACATTGGTTATCACCATAATGACCGCTCCATCGTTAACTTTTGTACGTCTTATATGGAGAAATAAACCTCTTTAAACAATGACCCGATGTAGTATTATCAGCTATAGAAGGGGCGAACTGCTCAAAACACGAGCGCTGAAAAGAACAGTGCTGCAACCATCGGTAGCGCTGACTGTCAAATGAATTTCACTTCAGCTGAGAACGTACAGAAATACACGAGTATTAGCACTTTGTCAATAACATTAAAAGCAAGAAAAATTATAAATTCTACATCACTACACCACTTTCTTGGTGTGCTGCTCACTTGATATGGTTACAATAAACGGATATCACGCGCTCATACAATATTACCTGTTTTATTGCCTTCTCCGCATTCGTAACCGCTAATGCCCCTTCAAACTCAAGTTCTTCTTCACCGCACAGTGCAGTGGTGCTGCGACAAAGCTGACTTTTGAAACCCTAGGTGGCTGAAAACACGTCGACTCGGCAGTGGTATGGGTTTTTATTTATTTATTTATTTATTTATTTATTTATTTATTTATTTATTTATTTATTTATTTATTAGTTCATTCATTTATTTATTGAAATGTTCATTCCACACCTGGAGGCATTGAATAAAGGGGCTGTGAATGAAATGACATGTTAATATTGACGACCAGGTTTACAATGTAAGTGACTAACAGAAACCAAGAAAATGCAGCACAACAAAAATAACAGTGCAGTACCCTACCCAGGTGTCGCAATGCCTTTGGTTAGAGACAATCGGCAACACATTCACAATGATATCGCGTTAACGAAAAGAAGCCGCGCGCTGTCAAAATAAACACAGCATGAATGTTAAACGACAAAACACGCTTACAATACTTTTCAAAGAAAATGCATCTGAAGTTGGTGTCGAAACCTCTTAACATCACTATAAGAGGTGATGTCATAGAAAAGATCGTTTGCCTTGCGGATAGCTCTCGAATGCCTTTGGAACACTCATTCGGTTTCGAACATGAAATTTGAAAGAAGAAATCGCAGCATATTCACGGAGGGAATGATGAAAACGGGGGTGAAGTGTGCATCCATCCATCCATCCATCCATCCATCCATCCATCCATCCATCCATCCATCCATCCATCCATCCATCCATCCATCCATCCATCCATCCATCCATCCATTCATCCATCCATCTATCCATCCATCCATCCATCCATCCATCCATCCATCCATCCATCCATCCATCCATCCATCCATCCATCCATCCATCCATCCATCCATCCATCAGTCCGTCTGTCCATCCATCCATCCATCAGTCCGTCCGTCCGTCCATCCATCCATCCATCCATCCATCCATACATCCATCCGTCCGTTCATCCATCCATCCATCCATCCGTCCGTCCACTCATCCGTCCGCCCGTCTGTCTGTCTGTCTGTCTGTCTGTCTGTCTGTCTGTCTGTCTGTCTGTCTGTCTGTCTGTCTGTCTGTCTGTCTGTCTGTCTGTCTGTCTGTCTGTCTGTCTGTCTGTGAGTATGCTGTGCTGGCTTCCCCTGAGGAATGGACTGCCCTAGACCATAAGGAGCTCCACCCCTACGTATGAGAATGAGACATTCACGAAATACAGTGACTTTAACTTAGGTTCTTATACATTGACTCAATCCTCCAGGCGATCCTGTGAAAAGCGTTCAAAATTTCAAGCGTGTCCTAAAAATCAACAGCTGTGTCACCTTTATTATATGTCGGCACATACCGTTCAATATCGATTTATCACCACACCATCCAGTTTCCCCATTATGCTATCTTTTTCAGGCTAACCTCTTGTACGAATAATCGGTTATAACAGTAGAATTTTAACACGTGATCATTGCTGTACGTGGATTCGCCTTTTAATCCTTCGAAACCTCCTTTTGTGGCAACTATACGCCGCCTATCAGGCCAGTTCCTCCATATGAGTGACTAAGAAATCAGATAACAGAACAGAACAGAAGGTTTTATTGTGCTAAATGAAGAAGAATACATGTGCATGATATACAGAAAGAGGTCCCATAGTCAGAGACTACAAGGGGACCTCTTCTACAATGTAGATTTGAGAAGAGAGAGAGAGAGATAAAGATGCAAGGAAAGGCAGGGAGGTTAACCAGACGCACATCCGGTTTGCTACCCTGCACTGGGGAAGGAATAAAGGGGAGAAAAGAGGTTGCAGAGAGATGAGAAGGTACACACAATCACGAGCACACTCGGGGAGCACACACAGGCTACAGGCGGTCGGTCAGGTTTGTTGACTTGAGGTAAATTAGCAGTGCTTTAGTTGCTTTCTGCGCAACTGAGGCAGATGCCCAAGGTCCTAGTATCTTCTGCACACAAAATGGTCCGGGGTCAAGTTGATTCAAAATCATTCGGAGCTGGCATCGCTGTGTGTCGTAGCAAGCGCCGCTGCACAGGACGTGTTCGATGGTCTCTTCAGCTCCGCAGTAGTCGCATGTAGGAGTGTCTGCCATACCAATGCGGAAGGAGTACACCTTTGTAAATGCAACACCCAACCAAAGGCGGCGTAACAGTGTCGCATCGGAGCGGGAAAGTTGTGATGGTAGTTTTAGCTTTAGCGAAGGATCCAGTTCATAAAATTGACACCTTTGGAAGCTGGTAGACGACCAGGACGTGCGTGTGACATCTCGAGCCAGCAGGTAAAGTTGTCTTGCTGCATCATTCTTTGATAGAGGAATCGGGACTACACGGGATCTTTCATGGGCTGAGCGGGCTGCATCATCGGCTAATTGATTTCCGGTAATACCGATATGTCCAGGCTGCCATTGATATATAATATCATGCCCTCGTGCTAGAGCTTCATGATGGCAATGTCTTATTTCTTGTACCAATTGGTCATGACTCCTCCTACGTATGGCAGACTGCAAACTCTGAAGCGCTGCCTTTGAATCACAGAATATGACCCATTTTCCTGGACGTTCTTGAACGAGATATTGTAAAACAGCCCTTATAGCAGCAAGCTCTGATCCCGTAGATGTAGTCATATGCGACAACTTAAACTTGATTGTCATTGCTGCAGCCGGAATTACAGCGGCACCTGATGAGCTGCTGGACGAGACGGACCCATCAGTGTATATCTGCGTTCGGTCTAAGTACAACTCATGTATTAATAGCAGTGTTGCTTGCTTCAATGCTACTCTGGAGTGATTGCTTTTCTGGCAGGTGTTTCTTTGTGCAAACATATGAGGGTACAACTGCTGAACATGACACCTACTGCGGAATACCTCAGGAAGGTGGATTTGAGAATGATTGTGATGTACATAGCAGGGAAACAGAGCTACAGTAAAATGCAATTGAAACAAATAAAGTAGGAATATAACCTTGTAATCTCACAGAAACAATTTAAAAGCAAGGATAACGTGCTAACTTCAATGACAAGTGATTACAGAACGCAACTCACATTGAACAGGAATCAATTAAGAAACAGCAAAACAGGCTAGTTAGTTGACATGACATGATTTCTATCTTCTATTTAATTACCTTCAGGGAACGGCATACGTTAATGTCGGAAGGTAAAGTATTCCAGGAAGAAATTCCGGAAAAATGAATGGTTTGTTTGCCATAATTGGTGTGAACGTTTGGCAGTAGAAAGTTATTGTTAAGGGCAAACCTTGTGACATTGTTATTTGAGAGAATGGTAGTAAAGTTTGGAAGTTGGTTATTTATAGTTCTATACATTTGAATACCAAGGTTATATTTAACTAGCTCAGATACAGTTTATATATTGATTTCGTGAAGTAGTGACTTGGCGTTAGTGAGATATGGGCTTGACGTGAGAATTCTTATCGCTTGGTTTTGAATTGTCTGAACTGAAGTAAGATGAATGGTGTATGTGTTACCCTATCAAGTAATACAGTAAGAAATGTGCGAATGAACAAAAAAAATACAGTGACATAAGTATTGATGGATTGAAATAAAGACGAGATTTAATCAGTAGTCGAACGCCATACGTCATTTTTTTCCTATTATATGCAACATGTCGGTGGTATTTTAAGTTACTGTCGAGTTCAACACCTAGAAATCTACAGCAGTCGCTCACAGGGATGTCATTACGCGCAATTATAACAAGAGGGATAGAAGGTAAGGATTTTTGTGGTGAAGAGAACACAAAAAATTTTGTCTTAGACGTGTTAATTTCAAACATGTTATTACTCATTCATTCATTCATTTTATTACCTCAAAGGTCCCTGTTGGGATATTACATGAGGGAGTGGGTATTACAAAGGCTAACAATATAATGGTAGTTATGATGGGATAGTTTCGATGAGCCGTTTAAATGCTTGGGTGTCGATGATGGTGGTGACTCGGTGGGCAGGTCATTCCAGTCTTGGTCTGTGCGCAGGAAAAACGATTGCTGAAAGGTCACAGTATGGGCTTGTGGTGGATATACTGCGTTACAGTGACTGATGCGGGAAATGCAGTGGGCTCTTCTGATGTATGGGTTATCTAAAGGCAAAGAATGGAATAATTTATGATAAAGGTTAAGACGTGCGATTTTGCGGCGCTTAGCCAGATCGGAAAAGTTAATCTCTGCTTTTAGTGCCGAGATGCTTGATGTGTATGAATAGTTAGACAGTATAAACCGTGCCGCACGGTTCTGGACAGATTAGAGGGCGTAAGGAAGGTTATTGTGGTGAGGGTCAAAAATCGCGTTAGCATATTCTAGCTTTGGCCGGACAAAGGTTTCGAAAACATCTTTATTAATAGAAGGAGGAGCGAGCGAAAGGTTACGGCGTATATACCCTAGAGTACGACTAGCAGAATTGATTATGTGGTTAATATGACAGGTCCAAGTTAGGTCACGCGAGATGTACACACCAAGATATTTAAATGAATCGGCTGTAGTAATCTGGTTGTTATTGATGCTGTAGTTATAAACAACGGGATGTTTGCGACGGTGAATAGGCATTAACACAGTTCAGTTTTAGTTACATTCAAGGACATGAGCCAAGTGTTACACCAGTTTTGTATGCGGGTGAGTTCACATTGTAGTATGAAATGATCAGAGGGGTTATTAATTGCGCGGTAAACAACACAATCATCTGCGAATAGACGGATGTGAGAAGAAATATTACAGGGGAGGTCATTAATGTATATCAAGAAGAGGAAGGGACCAAGTACGGTACCTTGCGGTACGGATGAAAGAACGGGTGTTAGAGATGAAGAGCGTGAGTTAGCATAAACAAATTGCTGACGGTTGGTTAAAAATCCTCGTATCCAGTTTTAAACACAGGGGTGGATGTTAAGACGGGATAATTTTAATAAAAGACGACCATGGGGGACCTTGTCAAATGCCTTTTCGAAGTCTAAGAATATTGTGTCAGTCGGAATGTTACGGTCTAGGTTTACGTGTAGATCATGCAGAAAAAGAGCAAGTTGAGTGTCACAGGAGTAATGTTTGCGAAAACCATGCTGACTTGGGTGAAAGAAATTTACAGATGTTAAGAAGTCAGCAGCATGCGAGTATATGATATGCTCCATTACTTTACAAGAGACGCTTGTTATAGAAATCGGATGGTAGTTACTCGGCGATGCTCGGCTTCCTTTCTTGAAGACTGGGATGACCTTGCCCACCTGCCAGTCATGTGGTACTGAACCGCTGTCGAGTGATTCCCGAAATATGAGCGACAAAAACGGGCTACACACATGTTTAGTATTTTTTAGCACTTTCGCATAGACGCCGTCTACTGCCGTGGATGATGAGTTATTCAATGATTCAATGACTTTGACTATGCCGCATGAATCAAATGTGATGTTTTGCATCAGCGGATATGCGGAAAATGGAAGATCGGGTAAACTGTCGGGTGGCTTATTAGTAAAAACAGAACTAAATACTGTGTTAAGAGAATCAGCAATTTCATTCTCAGGAATAGGAAGGCAAAAGCTATTATTAGGTGAAATCTCACTACATTGAGAGGGATTAATTATTTTCCAGAATCGCTTCGAGTTACTTTGCAGCATAGCTGGTAGGGTGTTAGAATAGAACTTGTGCTTAGTTTCGATGGTTAGTTTATAATATTCTTTCTCCACTGCGTAATAATTCTGCCATGTGGAAGCACAGTTAGCTCGTTTGGCAGCTCGAAATAGGCGTTTTTTCTTATTATTTAGTCGTTTGAGGGATACATTGAACCATGGGGAATTCATTTTCTCTGTTATTGTGATGGTAGGAATATAAATACGTATAAGACGATGCATCTCTACTTTGAAAAGCAACCAATTCGACTCGAGAAAATTTAGCGGAAATTTAGCGGAATTAGTGTCAAAGTATTCTGTTATTTCTCGGTTTATGCTAACGTAGTCTCCTTTATCGTAGAGGATAAGTGTTTCTCGATTTTTTTTGTTTCTTTAGTACGTTGCAATAAAACAAGGCATGCACTGTTAGATGATCACTCAAGCCGCGCAAAAGGGTGATAGGCGTGAAGTTATCAGGATGCGTTGTTAATACAAGGTCCAAAACGTTGGACGAGTGATCAGTGATGCGCGTGGGATCGGTGACGAGCTGCGTTAAGCCGAATGTTATGTATGTGTTTAGGAAATCGCTTGCTGAGCTGCTGTTAGATAGTGAAGAAGCGGGATCAGACCAGTCAATGGAGGGAAAATTAAAATCGCCGAACAAAAGGGCAGGGCTATTAGGGTACTTGTTTAATATTGTGTTCAGACCTTCATGAAATAAAGCCTTGAATGAACTGTCGGAATTAGGGGGCCGATAGCAGACACCAATGAGGATGTGCGGGTGTGTGGCTGTGCATCGAAGCCAAACCATTTCCAATGGTGAAGGAAGGTTTATAAGTGAACAATGCAGATTCCGGTTAGTGGCGATTAATACACCGCCACCGCGCGAGTAATCGGCACATCTTTCTGGAATATGTCAAAGTGTGAAAGAAAGGGGAGAATCTCGGAATTATCGACGAATCTGTTAAGCCACGTTTCTGTTAATAGTAAGACATCGCATGAAGATGAGCCTATTAAGCTGCACAGTGCATCGCGTTTGGGGATTACACTACGAATGTTAGCCAGTAAAAATGAGAGGGGCTGATTCCGTGAAGAAGGTTTATTTCGAGATCTCAATAATGGCTATTGGCGTTCTTCAACTACCCTATTAGTAATGTGGTCGTAATAGTAGGTTTTATCATTCGTGATAAGCTTTTCATGATGTAACCTGTATCGCATGTTCTGGGCCCTTCCAAACTCGGAGAGGCGCTTACGGGCAAGGCGCGTGTTGGGGGAAAGGTCTTGCGCGATGGCATAGCCTGTATCTTTGAATTTGCGCCCCGAAGACAAGATGCGCTCCTTAACTTTAAAGTGAGCGAATTTCACGATTATAGGCCTGCGTTTCCCAGTTTGGTAAGACCCGATGCGGTGTGCACGCTCGATATCGCGCGGTTCTACCTGTATGTCTAGGATTTGTTTACAATGCTCGATGACAATTTTTTCGGCACTCAGAATGGAACAAAAACGCCGTGGGCCCGGCAGCACCAGGAGTGCTCGGGGACTAGTTGGTTTCGCGTAAAGGCAATAAGAGTTCATTACCTGCACCAGGAAGAAGCGAGGAACGTTAGCACTGGCCATCGTTAGCGTGCTGCCGGACCCACTGAAAGGAGTGTTGCTCTGAGCTTGCTTTTTAACCAAATCCCACGCATGCGTGGAATGTGCAGGGGAGGTTCCGGTGTTCAAATGGCCGACTGAAAGCCACGATGCTTGTTGATACGGTCGACGGCCGGGCACGGAGTGCGCAGACCGAGATGCTCCGAAGACAGGTTGATTTAAGGACCAGAACAGTCCCACCGCATGATCCTCGGGCAACAGAGGCGTCGCGTCCGGCCATGGCCCAACAGCAGATGGTGGGAACGGGGTACGGGGGCCGGAAGGCTCCAGTAGCTGCAAACTCCAGAGTCCGAGAAACTGCACCAGGAAGAAGCGAGGAACGTTAGCACGGGCCATCGTTAGCGTGCTGCCGGACCCACTCACTGCACCACCGAACGAGTTGTGCCAGATCAAAGTTTAGTTTTCCAGTTAAGGATGTAGTGCTGCTATAGAAGTTAAAAATGTGGTGTCGTCGGCGTATAATATACAACTGGATGAAGAAAGGCATTTCGGCAAATCGTTAATATAGAGTAAAAAGAAAAGGGGCCCCAGAATGAACCCCTGGGGTACACCAATATTAGTTAATTTGGTTGACGAATATGCATTAGAAATTACCACCTTCTGTGTCCTGTTGCAGAGATAGCTAGGCAATAATAGTAATGTTGTGCCAGTTAAACCAAATGCTTCAAGTTTATTGAAAAGAATTTGATGATTGATCGAATCAAAAGCTTTAGTTAGGTCTATGAAAACGCTGCCCGCATAGTAACCGTTGTCAATAGCCTTCTTTATTGGTCAGTAAGTGAGAGTAGCGCAAGATCACTGGAGTAGCCGGAACGAAAGCCAAATTGACAAGGCGATAGTATATTGAACGAAGTGCAATAAAAGTTACTTGATAAATACGCCACTTCGAACATTGCAATGGCTGATAAAGACAATAAAGACTACATAATCAATAAAGTTGTGTTAAAAAAAATGTTCAATGATTTTGAGTACTTGTAAATAAAAAAAATTCTTCAATCTCATCTTACAACTTGTTGCTTCTAGCTGGGGCAACCGCTATGTTCAGGCTGGCTTCCACTATTGCATGAACGGTGTCTTGTATCAAACCTATAGACGTTCTTTACTGTAAATCTTTGGAAAACAACACACATTGAAGAGAAACGCAGAATGCTTGCAGGGTGGAACTTTTCTTTATTCAAACTAGGTACGAAAGACGATAAAGGAAATAAGTGACGTTATTTATGACGCCATGATGGGCCAATGATGATGTTTGCGTGCATTAAAAAACGAAAACATTGAACGACGAAGAGAAGAGGAAAGAGAAAGGGGGAGTCCCCAATGCCAGTTTTACGTGAATTCACACATTCCTGCATGTCTTTCACCCTAAACGATCTTGAGTCTAAACGCGATAAGAAGGTGCCGATGAAGTCCTTCGAAAACTCCATGTAGGGCGCCGGTACTTGTGCCAAAAGAAATATTGCGCTTCTGGCACAATTCCTTGGCAGGAAGGTCAAATTCCTGAAGACCACACGAGCTCTCGAGGAAAAAATAAACAAAGAGAAATTTCAAAAGTATCGAATGAGAGAGGAAAGGTTGTGATGGAAGCTTTCAACTGAAAGTGCTCGCTCTGCTGCAAAATGGCGCTGAAGACATTTCGTGGTTTGGCTTTTATGACCATGTTTAATTTTCTTCTATGTCCTGTTCACGTCACGTATTTTAAACGTACAAATCTATCATCAGCGTGGTCAACCGACCACTCTGATTGGGCACAGCGATTGCATTATTTGACACATACACAAAAAAAATGCCAGGCCTGCGGGGAAAGCGCAGCACAGTTACAGCGAGGGCTGCAAGATTGGCATTTCTGGAAGCAGTTGTAAAATCTCTCATGGCTACTAATACAAGTATGCCTGCACGGTACCCACGACGCACCATAAACCACAATTTCTCTGCGAAACACGCTCAGCGCCATTATTCGTCATTCTTCGGAGAATCGAGGTACAAGCTGCGAAGCTGAATGACAATGTGTGTGCATAGTTGATGCAGTGGCTGATGACGATGAAGAATTCATCCTGAGTCCTGGTAATGATTTGTAAGCAATTAATGATCCACTCTTAACGCAACTCGCATTGCTTGAGGCCTGGTTACAGAATGTGAATTAGTGTGACACCTGGTTGTTATTTTACTCTTCTACCGCACTATTTTACACATGTTAACGTGGCTCCCACTCAACAATACGCCTGTATAGGTTCTTGTTGCAACAGAGTTTCGAGCACAGGTTTGACTATGTGGTAGAACACTAGGTTGCAACAGAGAGGACCGACGTTCAAAGACTAGTTCGTCATAGATGTTTTCTTGTTTGTTCATGTCCATTTATAGCGCTTACGGGCACCGGTGGCGGACAATACGACGCCAAAAGCGGCCCTTGTGATATCATGAACAGCTATCGTAGTAAAGCTCGCCTAAGGGTTACATCAGCCACTCAGTTGCAACAGGCTTGCGCAACACGTAGCCAACAGCAGTTGCTTGGTCATAGTTTAGCAGCATATTTAATTGAACATTGCAAGGTAACTAATAATTGGGTGGTCAAACACAACATGCAAACACGATGTGTAAAAAATAACTCTTGTGTTATTTCATGCATTTATGCCTAAGATCTTCATTATCTCGCATTTTATTCGAAGAGCAAACAATGGTCATGTAAGCGAGTTTAAAGTGCGAAACACAATGTAAAACAAAAAAAACCTTGCCTTGACCGTGTGGGATAGTTACGCGTTATAACTTATATGACGTATTAGAACGAACAGCGCATTTTAAGCGGGGGTTATTGTGAGTGTCAGTTCTTTTGTGCATATTACGATAGCTTGAATTGATTGGTCATGCAGACAGAGTGAAACAGGCTTCTCTACCGGACTGCAGCTGCACTACGTTTTGTTCGTCCAAATCTGCGAACTTACATCACTGAAGGTCAGATAGAAGATTAATATGATAAAAAAGTAATAAACAGTGAAAATAGTTACCAGAAAAACAGAAAAAAAATTATTCAAAATAATACAAAGCAATATGAATAATATGAATTATTCATACAAAACATCCTCACTTGTACTCTACGAATAATAAACACGTATCATGTATTTAAACTAAGTTTGAAATTAACGCCGACAACATCATAACATTTTACTGAATCAGTCCAGGAAAACGTTTTCTTCAAAATTCAATTATCGAGTTGGCCGGTTTCTCACAAACGTGTCTGTAATATGGCTTAGGTTTAATCTTCTTCGAAACAAGCTCTGTTGTCACTGGGGAGTGCTGAACAAGCAAAAACGTCATGTCACCTTTTCTATTGAATCCACATTACGCGTTTTTCTTCAATACGTTTTATCGGTTTAAATTAATTTCAGTTCGGTAACTTTAATGGTATGCATATTTTAGGCCCTGAACAAAATGCATCGTGGCCTAAAATGCTAACAAATTAGAACTTCTGTTAAAAAGGGCGGAATTTTAAGTTCCGGGCTGTTCACGTTTTCATCGGGACAACTGAGCACGAATTCAGCGTGTTTGCCTAGCCTACGTTCAAAACGCAACGTACGCACGTGCCGTTTCATGTATTTCTCATACCACTGTTGCTTGCAGAGTTCTTTCTTTCTTTTCATTTTGTTTTTCAGTGTGCTAAAAAACTACACGCTCCGGTTTATATGAAATCAACCTATTACAAAAAACTTCACAGGCCTCTGGAAAGAGTCTTCTTTTCAAAAGTTGTGCATTGAAGAACAGTACGTGTGTTTCGCATGCAAGGAGAGCTTAGTACAATGCACCGAAGCACTATCGGGAGCCCGTCAATAACGGCAGCAAGACGAAGGCAAGTTGCGTACTTAAGCCGGAAATTCCTTTTCATGTAGATTCACTATGGTTCGGAACATAAAAAAGGCCGTTTCACTTTTCAAGAGCCTGCTATTTTGATATTGTAGACATAAATATAGGTATAAAATAAGGGAAGATGCGGATGAACAAAGCATGAAACATTTTTTACTCACTAGAATAGAGATACAGAGATATAAGGAACAGAGTTGAATTGAAGAACTTTGAGATTCCGTCTGTTCTGATCCAACTGCGATTGTAGAACTTTCCGACTGTGATTACTATTATCTTACATTAGCTTGTCTGCTCATTTTTGTTTTGTTTTTTTTTGCTTTCCTAAAATACCAGTATTGACCGACTCTCGATAATCTGTGATAATCTAGAACTTATGGCCGGATTTGTACAAGTCATGGCAGCGACGCCTTACAAAAATGAATTTCCAGCTTGGAACTTGAGAAGTAATTACGTTCTATTATGTGAACTGTATTTATGATGTTGAGGTGGCCCAGTGAACACAAGAAATACAAACATAGTATCAATCGTCAAAATGGATGATTTACCGGACTTTTAGCAAATGTGGGTCTATATGCTTATTTTGTGTACCATAATGTAAAATATCTATAAATGTATTTTAAAGCAGCTTGAGAAAAGTGCTTTAGAGACTTCAACTGACCTAGAGAACAACCTGACTACAATAAAGGGTTCTCTACTATGGAAGGCATTCATGTGAATAATGAAGTTATTGAGAATTATGTTCAGCAAAACAAAGGCTTTATATGACTTCCATGGAGTGCGACTCGGTAGAGACAGAGAGAAAGAGAAAGCTCTATTTGCGCATAAGGCGGAGCATTCCAAATGGTCGGGCCCCAATTCAAGGGTTCCGCTGGCCCTAGCCATCATCTCTACCCGTTGGACCAACCAACCAGCGCTGGTAAGCAATGGCCGAGATGAGCAGCAGTGCCTTCTATTGTTCCTCTGTGTTGTTCATGTTGTGGTGTTCTCGATTGTGATATGTACACTCCCGCGTGATGTGAAACAGAGTTGGTGTGGCCCCCACCACGGACCTATATCTCTGTATGCCGTGGGGTAGAATACGTGTAGCCTGTGTAAGTTCGTGTATGTGTTTGTTTGGATTCTGCGTAATGCCACCAATTTCATTGCTGTGAGGTTTTTATGCGGTGCTGTATACATTTTTATATTGTTTTTGTAATGCTGACAAATCATACCAAAGTGAGAGTCTAGGGGCATTGGATCCTATATCGCAGTGTGCAAGAAAGCTCGGTGATTTGTGAAGCCTCTACCCGCCTCATCCGCAAACTGATTCCTGGTGACGCCTTTGTGCCTTGGCGTCCAGATGATGGTTTGGGTGTATTCAACTGGAAAGTCTTTATGAGCTTTGGTTAGAATTTGGAAGGCCTTCATACATACTCTACCTTTATCGTAATTTCTATGTGCAGCCTTCGAATCCATGATTACTGTTATTAGGGCTTTTCGCTTTCTGCCCTCCTTGATCGCCAGCGCGATCGCCATCTCCTCCGCTTCTGTGATATAGGCTTGGGCTATGGAGGCACAACTTGTGACGTTTCCTTTTCGGTCTGCGACCACGGCCACCATGCTCTTTGCATTTGTTTGATACGGTGGAGCGTCTGTAAATCTCGCCGTATTCAAATATTTTGTCTTTCTATCTATGTGAGCTAGCGGCTCTTGCTTTACGCCTTCCAGCATGTAGAACTGGGCCCATGTTCTACGGTAGGGGACATACCTTGTACCAGGCTCTGACTGAGCACGACAATTCCTCAGCTCTTCCATGTGTCTGTACTTGTTCACCGAAGCCGATCCTCTGAAGAAGTTTTCTGCTGCTTGGCATCTGTAGCAGGTGGTTAACCCAGAGATACCAGCATTTTCGGAGACAAGTGTTGCGAAGCGGTGTTTCAGACATAGTCTATCAATGCTATAGCCAACATCTACGAAGACTCCATAGATAGCCTGCTTGTTCATCAGGGATGAAGAATAAATTGACATCAAGAAAACAGTTAGGCAAAAAACTATCTCTTCATTGTTGTTCACTGCATGCTTACAAGGAGTGCCAAGTCGATTCGATTAAAATGCAACAGAAACAAAAATTGAGAAAGATATCTCCACAACCCTAACATTCCCAGATGTCATGGAGCCCTGGAGTATGATACAAAATATTTGCAAGCAAACAAAAGTTCGGCAGATCCCACGTACCAGGGAATCAACGTTAGGCGAAGCAGGCGCAGAGAAGGTGACCATTTCGCAATTTTTTTATTTAGTGACACATCACGAAATGACGCTAAATATATGAAAATATGTTGCACGCACAGATATATGTTGATAAGTTGCAGATGTTTGTATAACTAGTTGTGTGCACTTGCGCAACGATGTCAACTGTAACATGCGTATTAGCAACACCAGAAGCTGGTATGAAGCGCTGATGCTCGCGAGGATGCTGACCCTGGACACTGCTAAATAAAACAACTTCATCGCTTGTCAAGTTACCAAAATTAACAATAACCTGACATGTCGGCTGTATCAAAGGAGGACATGTGTTATGTTTATAAAATTGGATAGGCACCAGTGCAACCACTATTGACGTTTCACGAATATTAGCGTCTATTTAAAAAGTAATTTCGGGACCTGGCGTAGCTCTGTGGTAAAATGCATCATTGCCATGCAGAATCTTTTGGTTCGATTCCAGCTGGAAACCTTACATTTATTCGGTGTTTTATTAGAGTAGACGCTACCGATGTCGGGTATTGCCTAACGCCCACGCATTAAAATTACCTGTGTGTTCTCGTTGTTCCTGGGTAGATACCAAGTGTTAATTGCTTGTGGCACATACCAGCATATCAGCGGGACATACCCGCCCGTGGGTATGTGCCACTGGCTGGCGGCAAGCGTTTGACGCTACGCGACGGGATTGTGACATTATTGATGTCTTGACCATTGCGTCATGTTCGTCAAACCATGTTACTCTCCCATGCTACTTTTGGTTGACTCCAAGTTAAGGAAGTGACCACGAGAGCACCCAAGCGTAAGCGGTTAGATAGATAGATAGATAGATAGATAGATAGATAGATAGATAGATAGATAGATAGATAGATAGATAGATAGATAGATAGATAGATAGATAGATAGATAGATAGATAGATAGATAGATAGATAGATAGATAGATAGATAGATAGATAGATAGATAGATAGATAGATAGATAGATAGATAGATAGATAGATAGTGCTGAACAGTCCAACGAAAACCCGTCCGTTCAGGAGAATTACTGAAAGATAGAAGGCACCCCGATAGGTTGTGAGGAGGGCACCCATATCAAATCTGACACATCTTCTCATATGAAAACTGGTAGCATTGACTGCGCACTTTGTTCGAAAGGCCACCATGCGTTCAACTATCTGAAAGAGCCACCATTGCTCGAGCTGTTAACTAGTTCACGGGGTAATTTTTGTCGACGGGACGGCTTTTTGCTCTCCCACAGTCGTGTACAAAGTACACTGAACCATTAACTACCTTTTCTAAACACATGAGCATTGCTTCAGCAGTTGCTGTTGTGCTCAACTCCGTTGACAGTCCTTCGGCAGTGGACAGCTCGCTTATGGCGTAATTTTTGTCAACAGGGCCTCATCAAGTGTGACGTCCACAGGACGGCTTTGTGCTCTGCCATAGTAGAGTACCTAATACTCTAAATTATAACTAACTTTTTCTAACCATTCCCGCTCCCCCAGAACATTTGCGACGTCGTTGCGACGCCGGCGCTCCATAATGTCGTGTGGCTTGTATTTTTGTATTTTAGTTGGGGCGTCGTCAGCTGGGTTCGCTAGTTCACGAGCTAGTTCGTGCGCCTGTTCATTTCCTACGACCCCCGAGTGTCTCGGACAACATGGGACGCTGTGGGAATCATGAAGTACTTCGCCTAGTAGCCAAAGGGTCAAGTGGGGTAGACGTCTGTTTAAGAACATTCGGCAAGACGCTTGAAGTCTTTCATGACTGCCATTAGTGCCTGCTTGCATCTGCTTGTTCAATTGCCAATGCTAGGCAAGTTGCTTCAGCTGTGCTCGTACAAGGGGCTCGCACTGAGTTCGAGGAGGTTATATTGGAACATTGAGAGTAATTTACTGCAATTAGAACGTGACCATCATCGTACTTTGCCTCGTCCGTGTAATTAAATCACGGTACCCAGTTGGAAGTTAGCGCTCGTGTCCTTCGTGTCCTTCTTGTCTCTGAGTCGTCGTTTGGTTCTCGCGTTATAACTATCGTCATGCCATACCAACTAGCCCAACCTGCCGCACTTCTAAGCCCGCCAAAAATTTTAATGTGTTATTGTCTCGCTCTAGCCGCAAACCTTGTACCATATGGTACAGTGGAGTCATGTTCTTCGGAATGGGAAAAACTATCACTTCTTCCCGCAATGTCTCGGGGTCAGAAACGAGATCTTCTTCTCAATAATGTGGTCAAATAGGAAAGTTTGAATCCACGAAGAACCATCTACTGGCCTTGGAGCGGTCGAGCTGCTCCTTTTGGCCTAGTGTAGTCACTACCCTCAGCTTCTCGAAAGTCCAAGAGCTTGTAGCCTTTCAGTGAATGTGCCGGTTGGGAGTATTAGGGCCGCTTTATACGCCGTCCGTATGATCGCGTCTCCTTCTTTGGTTTCACTAGGGCTGAGCTCTTGATTCGGAAAGCTATATTTGACCCCACTGAGAACAAACGCGTGTACTAGTCGATTGGTCTCTGTTTATCTGGACTCTATCATGTGAGCTATCTTGCTCGAGCCCATGTCTAGTTGCGTCGGCGCCGTCCGCATTCACACTGCACTTTTAAAAAAATGGGTGTAGTAGTACTTGCTGACTTTGGGGTAGTAAAGGTTTGTCACATATGTTAAAACCCTGGTTGTGTTTGCAGTTAGTAATGGTGAGGGTGGTAACAGTTACTACGTTTGCTGTTACTTAGAGCTTTAGTCACTGCTACTACCTTAGCAGTTACTACCTATATGTAGTAGCTGTAGAGTTTTGTAAAAAAAAAGAAAAGTTTCAAGTGGTACTTCCTTATTTTGCCACATTATTTCCCCATTGTTAATATTGGCTAATTAATGTCTCATTTCTACACAACTTCGGGAAACTTGCGTGGAATGTCGTTAAAGACCACGTAGCTGTAACAAGTACACTAAACTTTTGTGCTATGGTAACGACGGCAGCAGTATATATAGCCCCTACTTTAAGATGCATATCTGGCACAGGTGAGCACTTGTGGTTCAAGAAGAATAATAAAAGAAATGCGATCCTAGAGCGCTGTACCATAGTTCTGATAACGCTTGTTTGGGGACGCGGCACATGAACTTCAACCTACCATACTTGCAAAAAATGATATCTCATATCCATTTTTTTATAAACGAGCCCCAAGAAAACATTATCTATGGTGGTCGAAACAAGACACCGAACTCATGAACATAGCCTCAGTGTATTTGTATATTTCGCCACGCTAATATATCGGCGTGTGGATGGTAATAATAGTTTCTGTGGTTTCTATGCGCCAAAACCACAATAATATATGAGACACAAGGTAATGAGGAACTCGGAATTAATTGTGACCATCTTGTTAAATTTAATCCACCTGTCATGTCAGTTTGCTCTAATTTACCAAGTTTGTTGTAATTGCCTATTACAATGCGTGCAGCCCTTGCTTTTGGTCCGTTAGCTTGTACTTTTCTGTTTTGATAATAGGAGAGTGACGCTTGCATACCTATACCCGGCGACAACTTTCTGTGGCAGCACGGCCAAGGCTACGTGGGCGGAGCCTATGCACATGTGCTACTGCGCCAAGTAGTCCGACCGCTTCGACGGGTGTTTCGGTTTCGATTTCACCAGCGCATACTTTATCCTTTGTGTGTCCGGCGTTGACCCAGGTTTCGTCAAGGTAGTATATGGGTCTGCAAGAATAAACAACAAAAATGAAGCATGTCATCTGCCGCGAAGCGCGGCGAATGCAGCGAAACTCGGCTCGTGTCACAATTATTAAAAATTGCTCGCGTTTCGGCTCGCGTTTGCTCGCGTTTCGCTGCGTTTGCTCGCGTTTCGCTGCTTTTCCTTACTTGCGCGTAAACGTTTTACGCCACCTTCTTGGCCTGTACGGACAGCTTTTGATTTGACAACGCCTGGTACGGCTGCGCAGCTGGTGGACTCGTGGCACGCGGCGGTGTTTCCTCCGTAAGCGACGTTGACGAGCTGTAACCGGCGGACGCCATCTTTGACAGTGAGGAATGCGGTGAGGTAAAAAGGCGACGGAAGCCAAAAAACCCCCAAAAATCCTGAGAGAGCGTGAAACAAAATTTTTTCTACTGCGCAACGTTTTTATTCACTAATTAAAAAATAAATCCGCGAAAAATGTAAGTGACGAATGGTAAAATCTTAGTTACCCAGAACAGTATACAAACGTTTTCGTTGAGGGACTACATGCTGTGGCGCAGTAAGACAAGCGTGCTTCGGCTCCGTAGCCTTGGCTGTGCTGCCACAGAAAGTTGTCGCGGGGTATATGTTGCATAACTTAAAATAAATGTTGTTTTATCTGTAGCTAAGTGATGCGTCATTTTTGTGCCTAAGTATGAGACTTCGAGATGACTTGTCTGAAAAATATTAGAATATGTATTACTAATTGTTTTAGATAAGATGGTTCATGACAGGGTTGCGAAACGGTTGTAACGGTGGAAGAAAGTAATGGCTGCAGTTACTACCTGTTCCATTTCAGATACTGTTTACTGACGTAGGTTGTACACAGGTGTAAAAAGGTTAGTAACGGTCCAAGAAAGGTAGTAAGTGTTGCAGTTACTACCTTTTTACCAGCTTTTTTTTAAAGAGCGTACGCATGCGCAAATCTCCTCCTTCACTCTCTCCAACAGCTGCGCGTTACTGTCCTCACTTCTTTTCTACCACCTGCAAGCGCTCGGTCCTCCCTCTCTCTCTTCTCGGCATCTCTCGCAGTGGCGTTAACATCCCTATTGGTCATGTGCATCCCACCCCCCTTACCTCTCCAACGCTCTCTCTCTCTCTCTCGCCTCGCAACGCCGACGCAGGCACAGTGATGTTCCGTGCTGGGATTTTCCCCTTTCTGAGGAATTTTGGCCTATCATTTTAAGCCAAAGGGAAAATGTAATCTTCGTGATATTGCAGGGAATTTCAAGAATGGTTAAATTCTCTTATGACAGCCGATAGTTAGCAGTCACAGTACGCATTCATCTGATGTAATCGGTTCTCGGGCATGCACCGCGCAAGCAGAGCCCTTAAGATTTGTTTCTGATATTTACACGTAAAAATTTCTAATTCATTATTGGTGTTAGACTTGAAGCCCAGGATGTGCAGTGTATTACCAGTATATGAATAATTCAAGTCATGGTTTTGTTGTGCGGCAGTGGAGGGGCTAATCATGATAGAAAACGTCGCCAGTACATCCGACACTAATTGTAGTATTTGTGTGCGTAGATGGGGGTGGAAATTAGTACTGTTGTGCAGAGAAATATCTTAAGAATTTCTTCAATATTTGCAGGGAAACATTCTCAAAATAGGGAATTTTCATGACACTGGATGGGAATTCTTCGGCGTAGTACGAAACATCACTGCGGAGGCAGCGTCTGCTAATGAGCTGTGTTTAGAAAAAATTGGCACATCCCACGTACAGTAGGAATCGATAACATGTGAAGAATGAATAAAAAATGTTGATATGTCACTTTAAAATCAACACAACGTTACGAGGTGGAGGTAAATGATACCGTACTTGGCTTCCGTGTCATCATTATCATGTTTGGGTGTGTCGTTTACCTTCGTCATCTATTCACGTCACGTCATACCAAATTTAGTATAAGTGGAGGTAGCGTAATGGCCGCGAGAACGCAATGAGCATGGTATGTTGCCATGTTCTTACATGACACGCATGTTATTATGTTTGCACCATTCATAAATTTCGTCATTCATTGACGTCACGTAACACGTAATTTGGTATATGTGGAGCTAGCAAAACAGAAGCGAGGGCGTCATGGAAGGCCCAATATACTCCAATGTAGCGTTGACGAGCACGCACACAGGGCGCAGCGACGCTACGTTAGCAAAACGAGAGCACTCTATAGTCTGACGCCAGGCGCGAACAGTGTCCGTCGGCGCGGCCCGACGGCAACCGGCGCGAAATGCGACATGCTGCATTTCACGCCGACGCGTTACCCAGACAACGCTGCGTCTCCCTCTTTTCGTGACGGGGGGTGGCTGGACGCGCTGAAACGCACATGCGTCAAAGCAACGCAGTGCGGCGCGCGCCTGCCAGTATATGGCAGGACCGGCGCGTGGCCTACCAACGCCGGCGTGACGCGACGAAATGAACGCCGGCGAGAACGCACACCGCGTCACGTCTAAATGTATTGGCGCCCTGACTGTGGCATGTAGTCATGTTCTCACATGACACGCATCTCATGATTATCATGTTTGCACCAGTCACATACCTTCGTCATCCATTGGCGTCACGTAATAACAAATTTGGCATATGTGAAACGGCCATGAGCGTGTCATCAGTGTGGCATGTAGTCATGTTGTTACATGACACGCATGTCGTGATTATCATGTTTGGATGTGTCATTTACCTATGTCGTCCGTTCGCGTCACGTAATGCCGAGTTTAGTACATGCGAAGTTAGCCAAATGGCCGCGTGCGCATCATGGGCGTGGCATGTAGTCATGTTGTTACATGACACGCATGTAATGATTTTCATGTTAGGGTCTGTCATTTGTGTTCGCCGTGCAATTAAGCCATACGGTACCAGTTTTGCAACACGCCATGTAAACGAAACCACCGCAAGAGCTGCTGGACCATGAAATGTAAATCATGACATTCATGACATACATGCTATGATTTTCAAGTTATGACTAGTAAAATATGTTCTTCATACAGCCATATTATGCCATACTAAGTTTGGTATTGATACCAATATCGAAACGGCCACGAGAGCTAAAAGTCGTAGGTGATAGATAGATAGATAGATAGATAGATAGATAGATAGATAGATAGATAGATAGATAGATAGATAGATAGATAGATAGATAGATAGATAGATAGATAGATAGATAGGGACGCTCAAAGTCGCTGAAGCTCGCTAAGAAATGCTTCGCATTCAAAAGTAATTGACAATTTAGAGTACTTCGTACTCTACTATGGGAGAGCTGAAAGCCATCGCGTAGACCTCCTGAACCAGTAGAACCGGCAGCCATGGATTGAATGAAAAAAAAAATGGCAGCATATCCACGCAGTGAATGATGGAGAGTGGGGCTTGCTTCTGTCCTTGTTCTTGCTTCCATCCGTCCATGCGTCCGTCTGTGTGACCATGCATGCGTCCATCCCCCCGTTCGTGCGTGCGTCTGTTCGTGCGTCCGTCCCTGCGTCCGTCCTTGCATCCGCCCCTGCGTCCGTTCATGTGTCCATCCATGCATCTGTCTGTGTGTTCGTTCGTCCATCTATTCAACACTCCAAGTACAACCATCTCGCATCTTTTCATCATATATTCCTCATATAGAAGCACCGCAATCCAGCGGACATTCCAAGGACTGAACGAAAGGAGGCACACGCACAATTTCTTACGGCTTGCGCTTTGGGTCTACTTCCCACCTTTAACCACCTCGAGTTCATGGTATATACTAGTTCACTGTATTTATGTCACTGCGGCCCAACGCTCTCTAAACCTTTTTAAGACCAAGGAGGTCACGCCCAGCGAGTATAGCACAGCAACTTTTTCCTGTCAGATAGTGCTCAATGTACATGCCAATGGCTGCTAATGGGGATCGCAGCATGCGCGTTAACTAAAAACCGAATGCTCCTGTCTCTCATTCCCAATTGACATGCACATTGAGCATTGTTTTTTATTGTTCAACAACGCACAGAAGAAATCTCTCACCGGCACCACCTTGGAGGTCAAAATGTTATACTTGTTACATACTACAACCATAGAGTTTCTTAATATACACTAGAGGGAACCATGGCACTAGTGTCTATGGGAGCTGCAACACACGGTGCTTCAGCGAGTATGGGAACGATGGGTAGTACACACATTTGTCCAATTTTCGAACTTCTGGCGTGCTGCTGGCTCCGTGTGTGTTCGTGTGGCTTGGAGCTGTTTTTTCACAAAAACATAAATTAGCAAATGTTCATCGTTTGCGCTTCACAACCTTATTATTTTAGGCTTACCATTTCGAATCTAGTCACTAAGTTCAGAAGGGTTCGTTCTTTCTTTCAAAAGGAAACCGTAACCAGCAATAAACGAAGCCGCAAGTACGATTCGCCACCCGCAAATACGAAGACTAGGCAAATGTGTGTGCTACCCATCATTCCCATGGTCGCTGAACGATCCCAGCGCCAAAGTGCCCTCTAGTTAATTTTGGGAAATTCTATGACTACAACGGCTACGAGGGACGAACGGGTGCCGCTATAAGGAGCTTCGCCCCTAAAACAGACTGTTGTTATTTGTGTCCAAGCGGAGTCTTCTGTCTCTCACTGTCCATTAGAAGCGATTGACATGCTCCAGTAGAAAACTCTGGTCTATCACTGCGTGCTTTGCGCCTCCCCAGCTTTCTCTCCTGCGCAACGCCGCGATGAGCGCCAGCGTCAACGTTGCCACCAGTGTCAGCGTTAGCGCCCGCTGTTTCCCATCTACACATTATTCCTTTTAGCATGGAGATGGTGATATATTTTATCCCGTTGCTGAAGACGATGAAGAATTATGCCTGAAACTCCTCCCTGGAGGGGGAATAGGAGAGTTCGATGGCCCACAGCTTATGCAATTCACATTGTCTGACGCCTGGTTGTTCATTTGCTGTTCTAAAGCCCTTTATTACTCATATCCACGCGATTCCTTTCCCTACTTGAAGCCTGGCTAAAGCAGCGACATGGTTCAGTGGTAGAATACTTGGCACAGGTGACGCTGGTAAGACTCCCAATGTGCCCTTGGTGTGTTTTATTTACCCAGTTTTTCTAATTCTGTGCGATGCCAGACACGAACACCGGCGATGGGAGTTGTGGCGGTAGACACCTATGTTGCAGTTGACAGTTGTTGTTATCTCATGAAATCTTTCACTGCAAAAACTAGTTACCAAAACTTCGGATTTAATCAGAGAGTCCGTATAGCTTGGTTAAATTTAGCTCTGTGAGGTCTACATTCCCTCAGTCATTTACTGATATTCAGTACCACGCTAACAAACCTGAATCACTCAAAATTATTTCGCTGTACTGTGCCCCATAAACAGTTTCTTTTATTGGAAACTGAAATACCCCATGTTTCAATATAGATACATCTTCTTTTTGTGAAAGATCGCCGAGAAGGAGAAAAGCATCCTGCGCCGGCTATAGAAAGCATCGGTGGTATTATAGCGCAACTCAATCGGAGAAAAAAGAAAGTAAGGTTAGAAAATGTCTCGCAATGTCCAAGTAGCCAGAAAGAACGTTTGCGTGAGCTCTGCACTCAAGTGCTTAGTCGTGACATTTACCCACGTGTTCACGTCCTTTTATTCCGTATCCTTCAATAGATGATGATGATTAGGGAAACCTACGCACGTTCCCATACCAGCACTCACACGCAGATGATCCTGGCGCCATGGATTGTTTTGCCCGACAGCCAGGCGCCACCGGCCAGCGCCGGGAAGACGAAAAGTCACATCAACTCCACTCTCTGCCCTCTGCTTTGTTCATTGCTCAATCAACGCGTTTATTTTCTTGATTCAGAGGCTTAAGGCCACGCAATATACGTAGTGCGCATTTTTTTTTCACACACTCTCGTAATTTCAGCCGGAAGGATGTTTCTCTAAAGCTTTCCTTTATTCTCTGTTTTTGAAAGTTTTTATTTGCCAGATCGTATAGCGGAAGCGTGGTCTACTGCTTGTGCCAAAAGAACGTGACCGGTGCCCGGCCCTCTGCTGCGTCGTCAGCAGCGACGGTCTTCTGACGCGCAACTCACCCTCATTGGGATCGCGTGTCAACCCTCTACGAAGCTTCGTGGTTCGGCATAGCTTGATCGGGCGTCACGATAACACCTTCGAAGGTGAAGACGCGTCTCGGCCTGCCAGGTGCCAGAGGAATGTCGTATTATCACAGAGGCACGCGTCGGAGCTTGAAAGGATGCGTCGGCTTTCTGGAACCATGTAATCGGAGACGAGGGTAAAAGAAGCTTGCCCCGCCGCGGTGGTCTAGTGGCTAAGGTACTCGGCTGCTGACCCGCAGGGCGCGGGTTCGAATCCCGGCTGCGGCGGCTGCATTTCCAATGGAGGCGGAAATGTTGTAGGCCCGTGTGCTCAGATTTGGGTGCACGTTAAAGAACCCCAGGTGGTCTAAATTTCCGGAGCCCTCCACTACGGCGTCTCTCATAATCATATAGTGGTTTTGGGACGTTAAACCCCACATATCAATCAATCAATCAAAAGAAGCGACGTTCAAAGTAACAGCAGGAGTGCGGCTTACACGGCTAGAGGACAATAATGGGGCGTCACCTTGCGACCATGCGTGCAAAATAGTGACTTCCGTGCTATATTACAGTGATCATTCAGTTTTCATAATGTAAGTTAGCCGATGCTACTATGACTTAGCATTTGGTTTCGTAAGGGTGCCTCTGACTCAGTAATAAAAGCAGGTTGAAAGAATGTAAACTTGGGCAAGTTGGCAAAGATGCAGTAAATAGCTATCATAGTGCATAAAATACTAAGAACGGGACAGAGCGAACAGATAGGAGTGTAAAAGAACAGTAAACCACCTCTAATTGTGTTTGCTGTGTTGATACTTTCAAATATACTGACATCCTTGCTCCAAGCTTTCTTGCAAAACTGGCACATGCGTGGGTCATTGCGTTTACATAGGTGCGGTCCAAAAAAGGTTCGACCGGCGCAACCAGCTGCAATTTTCCCTTATATCTCTTTCAGGCTGGGAGATCTCGTTTCTGAACGGCACATCATATTGGTCGACCCTTCCCTTTTGTATTTACAATAGCCGCATGTTTTTTTGCTGGTATATATATATTTTGTGAATATATTCACGTTTCAGATTACCTTTCTTTGCATCCCGCTCTTTTTGTGTACGGTTAGTTCGTGGTGCGAAATTTTCGATTTCGGTCCACCACTTCGAATAGGAACGCTTTTACGTTTCATATTTCTACTGACTGGTTGGCTGGTATGTTTCAGTAATACACTGCCTCTGGCAGTTATCTTATCTATTCCACGCAGACTATGTCACGGTTTCTCGAAGTTGGTTCCATGAAACCTGGCCCCGCGAGCCACTGATAAGTTTTAAAGGCGATAGTCTTTCTTGGAAACCTTCGACAGAAACACTTTGGTCTGTCTGTCTGTCTGTCTGTCTGTCTGCCTGTCTGTCTGTCTGTCTGTCTGTCTGTGTCTGTCTGTCTGTCTGTCTATCTGTCTGTCTGTCTGTCTGTCTGTCTGTCTGTCTTTCTGTACAATTGTCTGTATGTCCGTCCTTAACAATACCTCAAACGGCCAACCCCATTCGCAGCGCCCACCAATATTTCTCAAGATTCAGGGCTCATACTTGTGCGATTGTCAAATAAAAAGGAATTATTGCGCACATCTGAAGATGGATATCAACACGTCGATGTTTTGTATGTGTGCCTTTATAGTAGAGAAGACACATACAAGTAATTCTAAGGACCGTAGCTTTTATCACGCTGCGCTGACAGTGTAACGTGATGCTCAAAAAGGCAAGTAATACCAACGCTTTGCTAAGACGACGCGGTGGTGGCACCTGTCCGTCGCTTTGCGCTCTACACCTTATCGCCTCCGAGAATGGCATGCATCTTTCTCCATGTGCGCGCAGGCTTTCCTTGGTTTTCGAACATGACTGCCAGATGGCGCCCGTGTCTAACTTTCCTCAATGCGCACGCTCAACTCCGCTGCACGCTCGAGACACTCTAACGCAGCGCCTCCAGAATACCATTCACTATTTTTTTGCGCAGAACTTCAGATAAACGTTTTTCACTCTCTTCAGACGCTAGACTATCGCCTTTAGGTGACATTTGCAGTGTAACATGTAGATCTGGGGCCAATTTTTTTTGTTCCACACTCGCAAAGTCACTCGCTAAGAGCGCCAGATTCGCGATAAATCGCAGCAGCAGCTTGAATACCCAGTCCCACTACAAAAGCGGGCAGCGTGATAAACCTATTTCACTTGAACATCAGACACCTTTTTATTATCCCCATGTGCGTTTCTCCGCTGATATATAAAGCAGTGAACATGCTACTGAACTTTTCAACCACATATACATATGAGCAGGCATTCTCGACACTATAGCCTATCTGTAAAATAAACAGCAGCCGACATGTGGCTCACCCTCGCTGTTACTGAGCGTAACATTGATTTCGGGCGATTCTTACAGTCCGGAAAGGTTTAAAATATATGCTTCAGTATAAATGAAATCTTCGTTCAGCCTGACAATTACAAAAAAAAACGGTAAGACAGCTCTTTGGAATTGCCAAGCCTAATAGAAGAGATCAATGGGGCAGCATTTTTTGTTTCTCCTCGGTTTTATTTTTCTTTCCTTCCATCTCTTTCTGTTTTTGTTTTGCTTTTTCTGCTTTTTCTCTCTGAATTTCTGTTCATTATTTCTTTTCTCTACTTATTCCTTTCTCTTTCTTGTTGTTCTATTTTTTATTTACTGCTTCGTCTCTCTATTTCTCGCTTGCTTTGTGGTTCTTCCTACGTTGCGCCAAACGACGACCGCATAGGACACCCCGTGCAACCGAAAGTGTTCGCACTGAATGTCAACATAAAGGCGCTCGAAGAACAAAAAGAAGAAAACACTTCCTTGACGCGAAAGCTTGCTCGGCAAGCTAAAGATGGCTCTTCTATCTGCTGTTTTCTCTGCATTACACCAAGCTATACCACAGCATACGAGGACAGCATACGACTGCGTATGAAGGCCCCAGTCCCCCAAATACTCCGCACCTACATTAAATTGCCTTTGATGCTTTTGGAGTGAACTCCTTAAATGTCTTTTTTCACTAGAACGAACTCAAACCTTGTATTCATTACCACCTCCAATATTATGCGTCCAAAAAGCTCATGAAAACTAACTAAAAATGGTCCTTAGTTGAATGAACATACCACCGATGTCTGTGCGGTGTGTTAGTTTAAGGTACTCCTCATAATTTATACATCTGAAAAAAAAAAGTAGTCGTCTGTGCATTGAGAAAGTCACGTTTATTAGCCACAGTTAGTGAAATGAAAGTACTTTCGTACATTTATTCGTGGATTTCTGAGAAGGATTGGTAGTGTTCAATCCTTGGAAGTCTTGGTGTGCGTAAAAGAGAGAGAAAAAAGTGAAAAGAGGAAAGACGGGGAAGTTAACCAGATGAGCATCCGGCTTGCTATACCCTGCTCTGGGGATAAGGAACTGGGGGCTATGGAGTGAAAGAAGGAAGGAAAAGACTTCATGTACGGATGAATATAGTGAGTCTCTGAGGCAGGATTGACTGACCAATACCATATAAGCGCTCTGACAATCAATTGAGGAATCGGGGCCTTAGAGGGGACTGTGTGTTAGCTATGCTGGCCATACTCAAACGCGAAAAGCACTGTATTAAAGACCTCCAGCAGTTACAGCGTACTTTGGGCTGTCGACATGCTAAGTTATCAAAAAACATTAGCATGTTCTTCAGAAGAGATCGAAGCATCACTGCAATGTCCAGGTCTTTCTAAGGCAAGTCATTAGGAACCAGCGCTGCCTTTGGTTCAGTCAATGTATGTTTGTATAATTAGAGTCATTGTTGATTATGCTGGTGCTGTGGCTGTGGTTCTGGCTGGGGTCCTGACTTTGACTCGGGTTGCAGCTTTGATAGCGCCGGCTATGATCCAGTGTTCATGTGCTCTGGTGGGGCCATGTCGTCAGATATCGACTAGGACGTGTCTGGTCTAAGAAGCAGTAGTGGATATGCAACATGTTAGCTTCCCTTCGGAGATTTCATTGAGCCGATACGCCGTTAGGAGCGTCGCTTTCGAAAGATAGCGAAGGCTTCCCGACGAGATGAGCGGTCCCGCGCCATCTGCGTTAGACTTTCATTTTTTTTCTTCTGTACATAGAAACAGTCGTTCAATGAAGCGTCATGGGCCCCGAGGGAATTCCAAAAACGTACCGTGGTAGCGCTGGAGTCTGCAGGGCGTGGTTTAACGCAGAGCGCAAATTATCGTGCTCTGACACACGGTGCTTCCACTTCATCTACAAACATGCTGAGGTGGACCTGAATACAGGAGTTCAGTAACTTACTGCGTTGCGCGAGTTCTGCAAATATGTTCATTATTAAAATGCCATCACAAATAAAATTTCTGTACAAGGAACTAAATGAAAGCAAATGCCGCTTTCATGCTCCTGATCTTCTCACATAATATGAACGATACTGGCCGCTGATCGAAATGAAGCGACAGCTTGACTCCAGAACTGCTTCACCTTCCTGCAGTTCATTGATATAGATGCGGGGTTTAACGTCCCAAAACCACAATACGATTATGAGAGACGGCGTAGTGGAAGGCTCGGGAAATTTCCCTTCCTGCAGTTGTAAAGCTTTTGTGTTGGACACGGTTTTGGTTGTCTGTACCACTTGCAAAAGGAAGTGTTACGTTTTATAGATGGTTCTTCAATTATTTCAATATGTATTAACTTAAGCTCACTTGTTCATTAACTAACTTACTGATCAATTTACTGATTGATTGATTGATTGATTGATTGATTGTTGGCCAATATTACCACCTAGGCTTTACTTCTCACAACTGCACATGCATGCGCATTCAGAACCGTCAGAAAACGCACACGTGCGCCTCTCAGCTAGAGTACTTCCGTAATTGCGAACCACCGCACGTGGCACCCTCATGACGCGTGCTCGCAGGAATGTGGAAGCGAGAAAGCCCCTTACCCGCGCGTGCATTACGTGCCCGGAGAACGAACGATGTGTCCCAACGACGAACTGTTTCTGTTTCTTACAGACGGGGAGACGAACGTGCTTCGTAGTCCTGGTCGTTTGCTGCTTTCGACGCAGATCGTCTCTCGATATAAAATAATGATCATTATCAGCTTACGAGGCGTGCATTGCGCATTGACTTGCTTGTTTGTAATGGAGCGCGGGGTTTATACATACGTCGCATGCATTCGACATGCTGGGGCCATACAGAGGCCAGCGCCTTTTGTTTCTTGCCTTTCTTTTTGTCTCTTTCTCGGTCGACTAAAAAGAACACCACGGGCGATTGGTACGCTGGTCTATTCGTAGGCCATGCGAGGCAAACTTTCATTTCTTTTGTTTCGAAAGCGATTGAATGCCACGATAAGGTGTCCGTTCGCACTCGATGCCAGACTCCGCATTATACGAGCCATCGGTGGACCTCGGGCGAGACATATATTGAAGACATGGCGCCAAACAAACCTGCGTTTAGCAACAACAAAAAAACTATACCGAACATTTTTTCATGCCTCGCTTTGTTTGCACCAATAGTTAACTAAGCTGGACTTAGCGTTGTTAACCTCCCTACCTTTCCACATTTTTGTCTCTCTGTGATATAGATGCGAAACTACGGAAAGAAAGGTAGATGGTGTCAAAATAGATTCTCTACGTTCGGCGCTGTGACTCTTATTCCACGCACGCACAATAGTACAGTCTTGTCGAGACATGTCAAGCCTAGCTTGACTTTGTCTCTAAAGAAGAAACATGATGGCAGCCTTGCAGTGATAGCGTGCGTAACTTTCCGAAAGCTGTCGTCTCGGTGGATCAATGGTTACCGGTTCGGCTGCCGACCACAAGGTCGTAAGTTCAATCCCGGCCGCGGCAGTCGCATTTCAGTGGAGGCCCAATGGCAGGGGCCAGTGTAATCGGTGATATTCGGGCACGTTAAGAGTACCATATGGTGAAAATTGCCGGGATACTGAGAGCCCGTCACTATGGCGTCCCTCATATTCACGCCTTGGTTGTTGAACATGTGACTTCAGATACTATACAACTCTCCGAAAGGGTAAATAGTTCGGACAATTTTTTTTTCCCTCTGAGGTGTTCTTTACCAATAATAAGTATTCGCTGAGCATATTCTTTTGCTTTCCTCTGGCTAGATTGACGCATTCTATTGCAATAATACGAATTCACCGAGCATATTCTTTAGCTTTTCTTCTGACTAGAAGGATGCCTTCTAGTATTGGTTGTTCAAGTTGGGTGATAACTTGAGTTTATCTATACCTCTCAGAGTGTTGTTAGACTAGGTGCGCACCGATATCGGATGAACTGCTGGGGCCTACAGTTGTATGCGGTGGTCTGGCTAACACGCTCAAAACAGTGGTTTATCTATGAGCAACTAATATACGTAAGGCGAATGCTAGAAATTTCAATAAACCACTCTACCACTTGGCCATCGATTTTGTTAGGTTGCCTAAGTGTCGCCTCCCTTCTCTCTCGCTTTGTTCTCGCATCTACACTGCAAGGGATGTCTTTTGAGTGAGAGGAGCCTCATATCAGCGGCCCGAACACAGCGCAAAGCGTGGATGAACGCACCAGCAGCGTTACGGCGATGACAAACCCGATCGCGCATTCACCTGCAGCCGCCAGAGGGCGCAGCTTTCCCGCTACGCTTCACTCCACCGAGAGTATAACTTGGCAGTGTCACAATCACCACCGGCGTTACTAGAATAAACTTATTAAACGTAAATAAAAGTTTATTTTAGTAACGTTGGTCCCCACGATGTCTGTCTGAAATAACAATGACGTCGTGATGTTTATTTAGTTTACCATGAAAATAATGATTTGCTCGTGTGTTCATCATGTTTGTCACGTAAAAGCACTGCACTGATACTATTGCGACGTAATTTATCGCTTTCTACAATTCTGTATCTACACGACCTTTCTGTTTCCTTGCCGCAACCAGGAAATATTACTCGGCGAGAAATGGCCGTGGTTACTGAGAAATTGTTTGAACGACATGTGTGTGCAGATATGAGATGTGATGTGATAACAACGAATCTGTTTCGAAGCTTGAAAGTCGAGCTTTAGACAAACGTATATGCTCACTTCTATGATATCTGTATGACCCCACTCTCTATCAGCGCATTAATACAAATTTTAGTGGTGACAAACTGTGGAAACAGTGGTATGATTATGAAGCGCACAGGGGAGGGGGGTCAGACATAATTCCGGCAACATGAAGTCAATTACCGTGCGCCTAACTATAAGTACTGCGGCTTACGTGTCTGCGATTCACCATCATTGAAATGCGGCATACGTGACTGGGAGTCAAACCCGCACCCTCGAGCCAGCAGCGCTACACTCTATTTGTCATGTATGAGGCCACAGCGGGAAATTTCACGTACTGTTGATATTACCGAACACAAAGTTCGCGAATAATTTTCTGGCAGAAGAGAAACTCGATACGGGAATGAGTCTTTTTTTTTCAATCAGGTGATATTGTACATCTCGCACTGCAAATTGCATCGTATCTGTTCTCAGCGTGATTACTCTTTGAGCTAGTTATACAGTGTAAATGTTTATGAAAGAAAACAGGCAAGCGCGCTGCCTGCGCAGCATCATCAACCGACAGATTACGAAAGTGCGCCCGCTTTTTGCGTCACCTGTTAGCAAACGAAACAACAATTCATGACCCTTGTGTTGGACAAGCGCTGCTAAATTGTGCTCCCGTTCTGATCTCGCAACACGCTATACCGCCAAAAACGGACGCGCTTTCTTTATTTTTCGGCTGATGGTATTGTAGGCAGCCGCAGCAGAGCGCAGGACAGGTGCTCACGCATTACCTTTCATAAAAGTTGATACTGTACATATTTTCATTGTGCATAGCACTTTCTGATAAGAAAGATTTTCTTTAAGAAGTCTAAGAGCTCCGGATCGAAGAGCGACCTCCCTTTAATTTTACCTGCCCCCCTCAGCCTTCAAAAATTACGCTTTGCTAACTTGCGCAGCATTCAGCGTTTGGTCCGCCGCATCAGTTTATTAGTGGTTGTTGTTCTCGGCTGCTAACTCGAAGGTCTTGATTCGTGGCCAGCAGTGGTCACCTGTCGATGGAGGCAGAATGGTAGAGGTCCGTGTACTGTGCGACAGCCAGTGCACGTTAACGATATGAGATGGTCGTACTTTCTGAAGCCCTCCACGACAGCGTCTCTCATAAGCATAGTGGTTTGCGTACGTGAAACTCCGGATATTATCACTAATTTTCAGCGTTTGTTTCGAGTCACTTAAAACACTGTCGTCGCCCCGCCGCGTTGGTCTAGTGGCTAAGGCACTCGGCTGCTGACACGTAGGTTGCAGGATCGAATCTCGGCTGCGGTGGCTGCATTTCCGACGGAAGTGGAAATGTTGTAGGCACATGTGCTCACATTTGGGTGCACGTTAAAGAACCCCAGGTGTCGAAATATTCCGGAGCCCTCCACTACGGCGTCTCTCAAATTCATATGGTGGTTTTGGGACATTAAACCCCACATATCAATCAATCAATCAATCAATCAATAAAACAACGTCGTGGATAACGGGAAATTGTACGCCTTACCATCGTCAGCGCGAATGATATAGCAGTTACGTAAAATAAAGCTCAGTCTTCGTTCGCTGATTTAGTCATGACCGCATGATACGTTGTTGACAAAAGTAGCCCAAGCGACACGCCCTAGTGCAAACGAGAGAAGGTGCCTTTACACTTACGCTCGCAGTGCGCTTGATTAGATGTTTTCCTTTATACGTTTGTGCTTCGAGGTCTGAACCGAGGCAATGCAAGCGAATAATCTTGATTTGTCCCTGCCCTAGCCTATGAAAAGCCGCCCACATGAAAGTGCAGCTCCTTCCTTTACTTCATTTTAAGAATAGTCATATCCCATAATATTTATTTTTAATCGCTAAGATAGGGCCTCGATCTCAAGCTCAGTAGTGGCGAAGGCTTATCTAAAGTACACCTCAGAGGTGAATAAAATCGTATGATTACGTTTTATCTTTGAAATAGTTAAAGGACACCTCAAAGGCAGTGTATCCAATTATGTGCATTTTTAACAGGTTATGATACTAGAAGGTGACAGTTGTTTTTCGATCGCTCCATATCAGAGAGCTAATAACGTTTTTACGTATTCCTTCTTTCCGTGAATAATCATTTAGTGGAATGCCCTAGTTGCACTCACCGTTGAAACCAACAGCATAAAATTGTTTGGCTCACTGCTCGCCAGATGATTATATGAATTTTCTTTCTTCGCATTACGTGCCTTCTTCCTTATATTTCAACTTGAGCAGGTTGTCTTTGTTTTTTGCTTCAGCTTGTCATTACACTTTGTGTGTCTATTTTGCCTTGCGAGTTGTGTTGGTTATTCTGTTTACATTGTCCTCATTTTACACTGCTGTTTTCCCTGAAACGTTCTATGCGTCATTCTTGATTGTGACCCCACTCTGCAGCGATTCTACCAGGAGTAAGCACTGTCGCCAAATAAATAAATAAATATTATTTAAAATAAATCATCTATAATACGACTTAAGAGGTGAAATTAAAATTTACTAAGCTAGGGATTCCATATGGGTGACGGTATACGTACTTGCGGAACACACCCGCGATTTGGTCTTCTAAGTGTATAGGCAAACTACAGAAGGCCAAATAGGACAGTGTTACAGTCATGGCGCTTGACAGCTATCCAGTGACGTTGAGAATAGATACAGCAGTCCTTTTTGCTCATTATTGCAAAGGGTGCATGTACTCCCGTGCTTCATAAAATGAATTTTACACTGCAGGAAGAGGCAGAATCTACAAAGGCCCTGATTGAAACAGGTCTGCATTCTGAAAGAAGAAAAAAAAGTGTCACTACTTCTTTCTTGCCTAATGTGAAGGTATATTCATAAGGAATAGATTGAAAGTTCTATTCAATAGTTTTAGTGGTGCACGTGTGTCCATACTAAGATTGTGTGAAACGCTGGGATGGTAGACAGCGCGTATCGTATACTTCTCTCTTTGTTATGGCAGCGTCTACTATATATATTAGCAAAGTAGTTCTCGTTAATGTAATATGAATACAATTGTGCCAATTTTGTTTCATTATTACCCTCACAGTTTCCAGCACGAGCCTTTACTTTCACCGTTTCTATGCCTTGTCGTAGCGCACCATGCGGGGTGATTCGGCAGTTGCCCGACATTAGAATCACGACCTAAGTGGCTACGTAATTTGACGGACCTACCCCGTATTCCGAAGCGGACGGACACATTCGAAGTACTGGTGTCGAGGGGTGAAGCATAAACTAACGTTACCGGAAAAGGCAGCGGAGAATTCTAAGAACGAGAGATTATCAGATTTCGGCCACGTCGAAAACAAGTCGAAGAGGCGATTAAAACCAGGACAATTCCTCATAGGCTTTCAAGTAGCTTTAATACATTCATCTAGACTGTAGTGGTGCACAAATAGTGAACTTTTTCTTAACGAAGTACGCCTATAAACAAGCGCAAGCTTCAAGTCCGCATAGTTAATACTGATAAGACTATAGGTTCTTGACAAGTGTTTTTCTTTTGTTAACTTTTACAGAGTCCGACCGACTAAGAACCGGTAAGCGTGTGTCCCTCGACAAAGGTTAGCAATCAATGCACATCAGTTAACGAATGATACAGTCACGAATTTTCCTCGAGGTAACAGACATTCGAGCCAGCACTAAATGGCACATCTATCTTCGCAAACGTATCAAAGATGGTGCTCAGATTCTGTTGCTTTCATGTGAAGCAAGTGATCAGACACTTGTACAGAGGCAAGCGATGAGTAATAAGTGTGCCGGTCTAGCTGTTGAAGTACCAGTTATCATTTATTCATCGGAGGTATTGTGGTACAACGCTCCCCAAATATATGTGTTTCGCGTTTTCTAATCGTCTCAATCTTTGACGACTTACGGGGCATGGTCCCCATCTAACGCGGCCTTTGTATATAAATGTACTTCTTTACCAAGAAACTTGAGGTGAAGATGTGTCTTACTGGTGTTGACAGCACTCGGTAAATAAAAAAAAGTAAGAACGACAAAATAAGGAGTGCATCCCTGATGGAACGCGATTATGTCTGAGTTGAAAAGTGAGAAATTAAAGTTACTGTCTTTTTGCTTCTTAAAGGTTCATTTTAGAGGCTGAATACTGAAGGCCTGTCAGATGCCCCAACTAGCAATATATTATTCCGAAGAACTTGCCAGATGTTTCAACAATAAAAAAAATGAGTGGATAAAGATCTCGCACACCATTTTTTTTTTAATTCTTCTCCAGAATGACGACGCAGGAGTCGTGACGGAAGCGCTCTTTCATGTTTCTAGTGTGTGTCGTGCCGCGTTTTTTGGTTCGACCTATTGTGTGCGGCTGAATGATGACGCAGGTTTCTTAAATAAAAAGTGAGCTGTTGCGATGGTATCAAGATGTGCGAACTGTCAATGCAAAAGAAAATTCCCCATGGGTAAGAATCACCCTTGGTTTACCATGGTAGCACTTTCGCAACAGCTGAGCAATCCTAAATGCGCCTGATGATAACCGGCAGTCTGTGTAGTTATTAAAATCACTAGAGAATTAAATAGGCAAAATGCGGAAAAACAATGGTTACCAGCTAGCCTTGTTCTGCACCGTTTAAGTACAATCAAATCCTTGCCTCAGCACTTGCATCGTACTCTTATCAAAGACGTCTGTGTGCATTCGAAGACAAATCGCGAGATACTTTTTACGGCTACTCGTTCACTGGCATCAAACGCGTCTAACAGTTTTGTTTGCTTGCGCTGCAGCCAATGATTTCATCGACGCCACCAAATGAGGTAACTGCAGGCTAGCCACGAAGGTGATATGCACGGGTAATACACCTCAGGGAATATATATTATTGCAATTTTATGTGCGCAGTGTGTACTATTTTTCAACGTTCCATAACGATGCAGCCATTAGCTACAACTATCGGAAGGGGCCAGCCCTCCAGACAGTGTCGTCAATAGGCCTTTTTATCGCATGGTAAACAGTTGAAGCCTAACCGTTTTAATCCGCCGTGCTTTCTCAGCTAAGTGTCTTACATCTTTGACAAGAACATCATCGATTAGTTTTCGTGGACTGCTCATGCACACTCACGCGCTAAGTTAACCCGTTAACAGTGTTGCACATGCAACCGTCATTTCGTTCTAAATAAATTGCGCATAAGCAAATGCACCAGCAAACAGAGTACCTCCTAACACCTTTAGGGAAATCACACAATATTATGAACCCTGCCTTCACATCTGTGTGAAACCATGTAAAAGGTTCACAAAAGTGGAGGAGTGAGTCCTTATTCGCATTTACATAAAAACTTTATTGTGCTCGCAATACTAAAACACTTCAACCCCGCCTACTAGGGAAAGTGCCCACAGTGTGAGAAAATGTTTTGTGACATTTTCCACATGACATGGACATGGCGAAAGACCCCAAACCGCACCCCTCTACCCATCTCTTCCCTGGAGGACTGGGAGGCAGCCCTTCTCGGCTGCTCTGACTTGACGGCCAACGGGCCTATGGTTGAGAGTGCCCCGGCTGACACGAATGCTCTCCCCTAAAAGGGAGTCAATACGGGGTGGCCCTTAAAAGCCGGTTCCGCCCCCCTTCCTGCCTGTACATAGATTCCATTACTAAGGGCTTTTTATAATCATCACCATCATCATCATCATCATCAGCAGCAGCAGCAGCAGCAGCAGCATTAAAATCCTCGCTTCCTATTGTAGGCAACCGCTGCACTCCGCCACTCTGTTTGCTGCACGTTCACAAAAAACTGCAGAACGATTCACAAGAGCATTCACAAAAAGCTGCAGAACGATTTTATTGTCGTCGTTGACGCACCTCTCATTCTTACTTCTTGATATTGCATTTCCCCGCAATCGATTCTGTTTAACACTGTAGTTCTCTGCTAAAACGCGAGCACCCTTTGGAAACCATTAATTTCATCCTCTTTGTGTCTTCTTTTCTCTGAGCTTTCTACAAAAAGCCCACATGCACCGCTGAAGCAAAACGTCCACAAGGTCGTTGTGATGACATGATCACCCTATTACGTTTCCCTAATACATATATCACCTCATCGCAACATGCCCGCAGTAGCATTCGTTTACGTAATATTTTGAATTCGCTGCCGTGCAGCGGCCATAATTTATTGCTTGTTGCGGTCTCGCTGAATCGCGGCCTCTTGCCAAGCTTGCGAAGGCCTCTCGCATCTGACGGAAAAAAAATGTGAGTAGGCATTTTAGCGTCGGTACTCTTTTAAAATGGTACACGCGATTAGTCCTCGTCACGGGGCCCAATATAAAGTGTTCGCACGTTTCATGAGCAGGCAAATTATTGGGTGAAGCAGTCGATCCTAGAAGGCTGCGACTGAATAGTTGCGTAAGACGGAATGAATGGCAGGTGCATATGCCACAGCAACGAGAAAGCACACTGACCCTGACTACGCAATACATGAACACTTTTTCACATCGGTGCTCATAAACGCTTTTCATCTCAAGGTCGGTCAAGGCACCTGAATGTGAATAACACGCCAGCAAGCTGCTGATTCTCTACACGTGTCCACAGCTTATATTTCTGGCAGTTATCCTAGCTGTTTTAAGAAACTTTGAATGAAGTATTGCAATATGAATAAAAACGAGTATTAGTTCACACCAATAAGTGGTTAAAATTTACGGGCATTTCAATCTGTCAATATATATATATATATATATATATATATATATATATATATATATATATATATATATATATATATATATATATATATATATATATACACGGAACATTAAGAACAAATAGAGAGAAAAGAAGCACTGTATTCTGCGCTCGTGTTCTCTCTATTTGTTCTGCTCGTTACGCGCGTGTTCTTGAAATGTTTGTATTTAGATCATGTAACAACTTAGATACCTTTTAGCGTGAAAGTGTTGTATATTCCAGGTTTCACCAAAGTTTTATTGACTTATTTACATCACGGATATCACGTTGATAAAGGGGATGCCACGAAATGAGAACGAAAAATGACTTTCAGAATAGTGTTCCGCCATCCAGAATCGAACTTGCGACGCCTAGGCCCGCGACGACATGCGCCCGACACTCCAACGACCAAGTTAACGGAAAGAGAGAGAGATTGTGGTTATAAGAGGAAAAAGAAGAGAAAATTGAGCCCCGTAACTGTCTGCATCAGCATGCGACACCTCAACAGTTGCTCATAAGAGATGGGGGTTAGGAGGGATTAAAATGATAGGATGAAAGGTATAGTCAGAGAGAGAGATGCGCTAGGACAGCGAGCGATGACATTAGAGAGATAGGAGAGATTGGAAAGATGGAAACACGGTCACGGGAGTCCGAGGACGGGGCACCACTTGCGAGAGCTCTTGTCGGCGACAGGAGATGGCGTATGGGCTAATCCAGTCGGCCAGAGCTGCGCTGACGTCGTCGTAGGGGACCGCCGGCAGGAGGTGCCGTAGGACCAACCCAGTTGGCCAGAGCTGCGCTGTCGTCGGAGATCGCGAGGGCACAACCAGTCGGCACGGAATCCAGCGAGCGAAAGTAACGGAAAGAAGAAAGACAAGCGCGCTCTACATTTCTCATACATTATCTCTCGCTCGCTGCTCTCTGGTGGCGGGGAGGGGTGGTACTGTCGTCGGTTGACGATAAGAAGAAATAGAGCTGCAGAACACCTACAAGTACCAAAAAAGAACGATTCATTGACGACGCAGATAAAGCATTGCGTCAGAGATTGTGCACCGGTGCGCCATCTTGGAGGTCATGATTAAAGTGTCTCGATGACAGCAACAAACCATAGCTGGCTCTAAACAGGGAGTTACTCTAGACGCATTTATGTGTTACTCAAGTGATGTTCTTTGCCTTTCACTTCAAGTTAGCGTGTGACGGCTCGTTATAGGAGCAGTGAAGCTTCCACGTTCACCAATGGCGTTCCGATTCTAAAACTGATGCAATAGGCGGTGCAGAGAGGTAGCAATATCGGCCGGCGATGGTGGTGCCTTGGGGGAGAGGGGTTGAAGCCAGCGGGGCGTGGAACACCTGCACGCGTTTGGGGCCCAAGTGGTGAACCTCTGCCTCGCACGTATCTTAAAGGCAGTGTTTTAGTGTATATGCATCAGCACAGGCATAAGTTAACACATCTCTCGTGAGCGCATGCCATGACGTTTCTCTCATTAAATGACGACGCTTTAAAGAGCGCGCAGTACACGTGCTTATTACATGCTGGTTGTTGTCCCCTTAGCGCGCGATTTATGATATGCTTTGTCCAGGTGTACGTTAAAATGTTTAACTACCACAACAATTAAATCATGATCTTGGGCGTTATTCGTCGCGATGTGGATGAGACACTAGGCTTCAACGTAGCTGCATCCATATCAAGCAATAATACACATTCCATTAACAAACTCTTATAATCACGAAACAGTAAGCACTAATTTTGTGAAGACTTTTTTTTCACTTTTGTGGTATACCGACTCTTACGATGGAGAAATTGGCGATGTATTTTGAGTATGTGTTGGCCTATCTATCTATCTATCTATCTATCTATCTATCTATCTATCTATCTATCTATCTATCTATCTATCTATCTATCTATCTATCTATCTATCTATCTATCTATCTATCTATCTATCTGTCTGTCTGTCTGTCTGTCTGTCTGTCTGTCTGTCTGTCTGTCTGTCTGTCTGTCTGTCTGTCTGTCTATCTATCTATCTATCTATCTATCTATCTATCTATCTATCTATCTATCTATCTATCTATCTATCTATCTATCTATCTATCTATCTATCTATCTATCTATCTATCTATCTATCTATCTATCTGTCTGTCTGTCTGTCTGTCTGTCTGTCTGTCTGTCTGTCTAAATAATTGTACTTGTAATATGACTAGCATCACATGACGTGCCTAATGATACAGCTGTACAATATTCAAGGTCATGAATGTAGAGGCTTGTATGGTTTCCACATGAAGATTAGGAATGAAATTATACGTACGTCGGGAAGCTAGGAAACTTGAACATATCATAAACGTTGTTGCATCTCATGCACCTTTCCCAAGTGCGAATGAGCTTTTATGAGAGACAGACAAGAAAACTACTACACAAGAAAGAAAATTAAACCTTTTGTAATAAAGGCTACATACAAGAAAAGCTACTTATGGCACCGAGTATAACACTCTCAGGTTTAGATGCAGATATATACCCTATAATTTAAACAGGTGGATGACCGCCGCTGTATTTCAGTTCTCCAAATTTGGTCAGTTATTTTTGTCCAAACGTGAAAATCTCAGATTTTGTTTTACACCTTTATATTGTGGGGCAAAGGCTCTTGTGAGGAATATGAGTTCCACGCAGAGTGCAATAGACCGAAAAGAACGAATAGCCGTAAAGGTAGGAGTAACTGTAAGAATATGAAAAACAGTTGTCTAACTCAGATCAAACAAAGGTAACCGATATCCTAGCAAATGCTTCTAATAGAAAGTATACAATGCATCTGGGCAGCTCATGCCTTGGAATGGGCACCAAGATTTGGGAAGCGCGACCACGGACGGCTGAAGAGGGAGCGAAAAATTGAAGATCTGCCTCTTTCTTTTTTCTTTTTGCTGTGCTATCGTACTAAAGTAATGGATTCTCAGTACACCAAAAAATGATTCTATCATTAGGAAATCAATTTGTGTTGAACAGGAATAATTGCAGATCATTGAGAGACGTTTTTGATGTGCGATAAACATCAAATATGCCGGCGATAATATATTGTTTCGTAGATTAAGGCAAATAATGAGGCACATTGCCGCATTCCTGCATAATTTTGCGTAATCAGAGCCTGAACCACGCTTTATGTTTATTCCACAAGGGAAAAAGGCCGCCACTTCACCTACACTGCAGCTATCTCTCAGCGATTTTTTTGCCGCAGGTGCCGCTAGGCGGTGATACATACGAATACGTGTTAACCGGTGTGTTTGGGCGCTGGTCTACGTGAAGCCTTCGGCTTAAGGAACACGTCTTTAACGGTAAAAGTTCCGCGACAGAAATAAGTGAAACACATCTGGACGACTGGCAGCGGAGTCAATGGCTAAAACGTTCGAGGTGCGCGTACTAAGATTTAGGCACGCTTTAAAGCGCACCAGGTGGACGAAATTCTCCGAGCCTTCCACTACAGCGACTTTCATTATTGTGTCGTTGTTCTGGGACGTTGAACAACAACGACATTATTAATATCGAATGAGAGACTACAGTAAGCACAGCGATAGCTTATAAAGCCGAACGATACAAGACGTAATATCAGAAATTTGGAGGCTGGTTAAGATAATGACGCAGATGATGCAGGTTTGTTGCTATTTGGGAACGACATTGCTTTACCACATGTCGTCGTGGCTATTCATGGGACATATTCACGCATACTGCAGATCTCAGTTAATCAGCGGATAACAGATGACGTAGTTTAGATTGCGCCAAGTGGAGACCATAAGAGCACTGGTATCAAGGTGGGGAAGTTAAAATAAAAGTGCCGCGTGAAATGGCATTGCGGCTGGTTTTGAATGAGGAAGCCACTGCTCATCTATATTACCCAGGTTGGTGGTCACCCTGAAACTTTCCCTCTCTAACAAAGACAAAGTACTCCCTGGATTCCACAAGCTTTGTCTGCTCGGCTTCGTACTGTACAGCCTGTTGCCAGGCCAGGTCATTTTCTTTATTCGATTTCTCGGTTCCATTGCTTACCACGGTCGCGTCACCATGCAGAGGTGCGTTATCGCTGGTGTTATTTCAACTCTGCTTATATATTAGTCCTCTAAATAATTGGGCTGCAGCTTGGAAAAGGGCTGAGGTTTCACTGCAGCTGAGATGAATAACAGCCATAAAGGCGACATTAAATGGCTTTCTTAACATAAAACTACTGTGTGTTTACAACAATTACCTTAGCAGAAATAGCTTCAAACTTCTATCAGCGTCTCGCATGGCCAGGTGAAAAAACTGACTTAAAACAGCTTTGGCCTAGTGGGGCTGAGCCTGAAAGAGGTGCGGAGCTGGGCAGCCTTGGTTGTTTCTCTTCAGTTTTTCTTCTCTCTTTTCTCCTTTCTTTCCATCTTGTTCTTTGTTTTTTTATTTTCTATTCATTTCAATTTTTATTGCTTTTTTTCGCTCCAGCGCTTGTTCTCCATTGTGTCAGCAGAGGGAACTGCCCATCCGTCACCAACAAGTTCACTTTCGTCATGAAAGATCCAGAGTTCCGGCCTAGCCCACCCCGCCGCGGTGGTCTAGTGGCGAAGGTACTCGGCTGCTGACCCGCAGGTCGCGGGTTCAAATCCCGGCTGCGGCGGCTGCATTTCCGATGGAGGCGGAAATGTCGAGGGCCCGTGTGCTCAGATTTGGGTGCACGTTAAACAAGCCCAGGTGGTCAAAATTTCCGGAGGCCTCCACTACGGCGTCTCTCATAATCATAGCGTGGTTTTGGGACGTTAAACCTTACATATCAATCATAGCAATCAATCCGGCCTAGCAGGAGAGTTACCGGGTACCCAGTTGAAATCATCCCAAGTCAATACAGCTATTCCACCATTTTTATTTTCAACATGTACAGAAGCCCGAGTGTTCACAGATAGTGTTTGAAAACCATCACCACCAGGGCAACTAATCTCGCCAGGAACTCTACACTGGCCGGGGATTTTAGCGCTCCTTTTGACGCGTTAAACTACCTGCATGACACGACATGGTCAAGGGCAGAAGCTTGTGGCTGGAGGCTGCCGGAGCAGGTATTTTTCCCACGAGACGTGGCACGGCATCGACTGGGGACTCTGTACCGGGTCTTGTGTTGCATAAAAGTTGTGTGGTCGAATCTGCTGGTAGACTTAGGTTGCGATCAGTTAATATTATAATCAAGGCGCTCGAGGAACAAGAAAAAGAAGACATTGCTTTGGCGCGAGTGCGCGCTAACAAATGCTTCAGGCCGCCTGCGTCACGTCAAGCGACGATGACCGATTACAAGCGAGATTACACAACAGCATGCGACAGCATGGACTCGTAACCTCCTGCTGCTCTTTTAGCAGAATAAAAAAATATATTATTTCCAGCGAGGGATTTCAAACCATTCTTTTATGAAACAACCAGATTGATGCTCAATGTATTATATCGTCTAAATGCACGAGGCAACGCTACATGCTAATCCTACATATATATATATCGGTTTTTAATATGAACATAATAAAGTTTCGGGTGATTTTGACTTATGTGGATGAATGTTTTTCAATTAGGCATATAATTTAAATTAAGCATGATAATGCAAATTGGCATGTTGAGCCTGTTGCTTCAATTTCAGCTTGAACAAACGCTGAAGAGCATTGAAGACCGACACTATGTTGAAAAAAAAAAAAGACGATGTTCTGTATGCTTTTGTGCAACGTTTCTTCTCTTTCTTTATTTCTCTCACTTTTTTGTCTCTTTTTCTTGCACCTGCTGTTTTTTTTAAATCTCTTTCTCTCTGTATATCTGCCTTTTTCTCGCTCTTCCTATGTTTATTTCTCCTTTTTCCTTTCTTTCTATGGTCCTCTCTTCTGTTCATTCTTTATTTTTTTTGTCTATCTTTGTTTTTGTTAGCTTTTTGTTTCTTTTTGTTTCGCTCTTTCTTTTTATTTCTCTCACTCTACGTTTTTTCCGTGTCTGTTTCTTTCTATCTTTTTCTCTACCTTTGTATGTCTGGCTACCTTTATTCGTATCTGCTTTCGCTGCTGCAATTTTCCTCTTTGGTTTGTGTTTCTTTTTATTTCTCTCTATAGATATGCATTTCTATGTTTCCATATTTGCATATCATTATCCCCTCTGTATCCATTTTCTTTTTCCCTTTCTTTCTATCGCTTTCTCTCTCTCGTGGTCCCCCTAATTTTTTTCTCTTATTTTTCTACCTCTTTCTCTCTCTGTCTTATCAAGGAGCTTTGTGTACTTCACTTTGCCGAGAAGAGTTTTCTGTTCAATGCTGGCACCTGCTCTTCTTTGTGAGGTTCATCTTGAGAGCGAACAAGCAAGACCGACCTTTTCAGACGGATTCGCTCTGGTGGGTTTGGTCCGCGTCATTTGCCCCTCCGCGGTGGTCTAGTGGCTGAGGTACTTGGCTGCTGACCCGCAGGTCACGGAATTGAATCTCAGCTTCCCCAATTTCTGTGGCCCATACCTAAATGCGGTTTTCTTGCCCACACCAAAAATTTTAATGCAAAGCATTTCTTAGCGAACTTCGGTGACTTTGAGCGTATCTATATATCTAGCTACCTACGGCTTGGAGCTCTCCTGGCCATTTAGATAATGGGATATATACCGAAATTGGTATGGCAAAACATGACTGTATGACGAGCATAAGTGACTAATCATAACATAAAAATAATGACATGTATCTCGTGAGCGTCATAATATACATGCCATGGTCTTGCTGCTCTTACGGTAATTTCGTTCACATGACATACGGCAAAATTGGTATAATATGACATGACTACATAGCGAACATAAGCGACATGCCCTAACGCGGAAGTCATGATATGCAGGTCATGTAAGTCATCACAACACGCCACGCTTATGGTGCATTCGTGTTAATTAGCGAGCTTCACATATACCAAACTTGGTATTACGGGACGTGAATGAATGACGAAGGTATATGACTGGTGCAAACAGGATAATTATGAGATGCGTGTCATGTAAGAACATGACTAGATGCCACGCTCATGGTGCACTCGCGGTTGTTTTGCTAGCTTCACATATACGATGTTCGGTATCACTTCACGTGAATAGACGATGATGGCGAATGACACGTTCAAGCATAGCAATTATGACGTGGAAGTCGTGTATGGCATAATTTACCTCCACTTAGTAACTTTTCGCAGATTTTAAAGAAAAATATCAAATCAAGCTTTCTCATTCCTGCTTCGCTTATCATCGATTCCCACTGTATACATGAGATCAGATAATGTTTTTTTACAGTCGCCTCGAACAACCCCAGTGTTAAAAGCTTCTTCAATAACTAACCCAGTATAAAAATTACCGGAGAGTCATTATCTTAACAGTTAGACCATCATCTATTGACTTACTGCCCACGTACAAAAACTAATTAAGGAACTACATTTGAACTGCTCGCCGTCATTTTTACGCACCCATGTCCACCTCATTTTCGTAAAACTACAGCCATTCTCTGGCAATAATTAAGAGCAGGCACACAACGGCACAACCATACCTTCACCTTATTAGTAGTTTCTTGAAATTTTTCTTCTTTTTACGGTTATGTCAAAATAAGTGAATAAGATAAAGACAAAGTAAAGCAAAAAAAAAATCCCAGCTTCTGTATGTAACTTTCGCGCACTCTTCCAGGATGTTAATTCGAAGCTACGGAGAGCCCGAACACGTCAGAATCGTTTCTACGGGAATTCAATACCGGTCACGTACGCCCAGTATACAGGGAACGCCATTTCAAAGCCAGGAGCTGAAGAGGTGAGCTTTCGAACCTTCACTGTATACGTTGCCGAGCAAAACAACATTTCACGCGACGAGTATTGCGAAACGATCCGGTCATCTTCTCTCAATTCCTGTCTCATTTTTGAGCGCAGGTGGACGTGCCATTTCACAGCCACGTATAACGTACTCCTTTCAGAACAGCAACTATCTCGCCTCAAGCAGGGAAGATTCGGTTCCAAGACAACATTTTCGCGACCTTGCTCGCTTGACCTCGCGTGCCGGAATGCGATGGTTCGTGTGTAGTTTTTGAGCTTTCGAGAGCGTTAAACGGCCATGGGGCCGCCGTATCTCGTTTTCGTTTCACGGTCACTAAACCCGGCTTTTACACCCTCGAGGCTTCTATGAAGACACGTCCTTAAAGCATGCAGAGTTTTTTTTTGTTGTTTCTCAGGACAAATGGCACATAGCTAGTATATAGATATACACATGCTCCGCAGATGACGAAATCGTGTTACCTTGCATGTGTCTTTTTGAACACTTTGCATTTTTTCCCCTCACCCACCTGCTTACAGAGTCCCGAGTATTGCTCCTAACATTGTCTATAACCACGAAGAGGTGCAAACTAAATATGACATACATATGCTTCTCTCGTGTGGGTCTGCTCACAAGTGCAGTTCCGTATGTCAGTGTTTCATCAGGGTTGTTCACCTTCGATTTGTCTTCACTCGAAGATACAGACAGACAGGTGTTCTCTTCGATCTGATCTTAATATTCAGGGGCACGAGTGTGAGATACCGTATTTTGAAAATTGTGAGAGTGCACCATTCTTTCTTTCCTTAGCCCAACAACAGCCTAATATTTTAGTGTCAGTGGAACTGGCCGGACGTTCTTTGCCTGTAGTGTAGAACGTGTTCATTTTATATTGTGCCCTCCATTATCTTTTTGCGGTCAAGTGCGACATTGGGAAATAATAAAAAATATTCACTAGGTAATGCAAGCTTGATTTCTTATAACGGTAGCTGAGACTGTTAATGGTGTTTACATACACAGTGCACGAAAACCCTGTCTCAGTACACGGGGTCCTGCAAAAAAAATATGATTGACGTAAATAGTGTATTACATCACTCCACTCGGTTCAAGTAGACCCCTAGCGGAGCTGGTGAACGCTAAATTTCTTCGGAAGATGTCTGAAGAAAGCTTGAACGTGATTTTAGGGTAAACTGTAAAAAAAACTGTAGAAACGTAGAAATAAATTGCGGATATTCGAAGAAAGTAAACTGGAGTACCCTTAAGCTTAACATTTAAGAGTTCAATGCCGTAGCAATATCCTGTCCTAGTGCGTACTTCAAACACTTAGTTCATACTCTCTCGCGTTTACTCCCTTATTTCCCTCTCCCCACGTGTAGGGCAGCAAACTGGACATAGTCTAGTTAACATCCTTATTTTTTCAATATTTCTTCTCGCTCGCTTTCACAACCTCTCTCTATAGTGCATACCTTTTAGGGGCGAAGCTTCTCAAGGCGTGGGTGTCGCATATCTGTACACGCGCGCTTGTGCGATACACTGTCACGCGGCCCATATCGCAACACCCTCGCCCACGGTGTGAATAAAAGCGCCGGCGCGCGGTGGGCCGGGGGCACTTTCCTTCGGCACTCTTCATCATCATCATCAGCCTGATCATACGTCCACTGCAGGACAAAGGCCTCTCCCATGTTCCGCCAGTTAACCCGGTCCTGTGCTTGCTGCTGCCAATTTATACCCGCAAACTTCTTAATCTCATCTGCCCACCTAATCTTCTGTCTCCCCCTAACCCGCTTCCCTTCTCTGGGAATCCAGTCAGTTACCCTTAATGACCAGCGGTTATCCTGTCTACGCGCTACATGCCCTGCCCATGTCCATTTCTTCTTCTTGATTTCAGCTATGATATTCTTAACCCCCGTTTGTTCCCTAATCCACTCTGCCCTCTTCTTGTCTCTTAAGGTTACACCTACCATTTTTCTTTCCATTGCTCGCTGCGTCGTCCTCAATTTAAGCTGAACCCTCTTTGTAAGTCTCCAGGTTTCTGCTCCGTAGCTAAGTACCGGCAAGATACAGCTATTATATACCTTCCTCTTGAGGGATAGTGGCAATCTACCTGTCATAATTTGAGAGTGCTTGCCGAATGTGCTCCACCCCATTCTTATTCTTCTAGTTACTTCAATCTCGTGGTTCGGCTCTGCGGTTATTACCTGCCCTAAGTAGACATAGTATTTTACAACTTCAAGTGCACTATTACCTATCTCGAAGCGCTGCTCCTTGCCGAGGTTGTTGTACATTACTTTCGTTTTCTGCAGATTAATTTTAAGACCCACCTTTTTGCTCTCCTTGTCTAACTCCGTAATCATGAGTTACAATTCGTCCCCTGAGTTACTCAGCAATGCATTGTCATCGGCGAAGCGCAGGTTACTAAGGTATTCTCCATTGACTCTTATCCCTAACTGTTCCCATTCTAGGCTTCTGAAAACCTCCTGTAAGCACGCGGTAAATAGCATTGGGGAAATTGTGTTCCCTGCCTTACACCCTTCTTGATTGGTATTCTGTTGCTTTCTTTATGAAGCACTATGGTAGCAGTTGATCCCCTGTAGATTTCTTCCAGAATGTTTATATATACTTCATCTACGCCCTGATTCCACAGTGTTTGCATGACGGCTGATATTTCTATTGAATCAAACGCCTTCTCGTAATCTATGAAGGCTATGTATAGTGGTTGGTTATACTCTGAGCATTTCTCTATTACCTGATTGATAGTATGAATGTGGTCAATTGTTGAGTAGCCTGTTCGAAATCCTGCTTGTTCTTTTGGTTGATTGAATTCTAATGTTTTCTTTACTCTGTTAGCAATCACCTTTGTAAATAGCTTGTATACTACAGAGAGCAAGCTGATCGGCCTATAATTCTTCAAGTCCTTGTCATCTCCTTTCTTATGTATTAAGATGATGTTAGCGTTCTTCCAAGACTCTGGTACTCTTCCCGTCAGAAGACACCTCGTAAACAGGGTGGCTAGTTTTTCTAACACAATCTGTCCTCCATCTTTCAGCAGATCTGATGTTACCTGATCCTCACCAGCAGCTTTGCCTCTTTGCATGCTCTCCAATGCTTTTCTGAGTTCTTCTATCATTAGTGGTGGGGTGTAATTTGGGTTACTGCTAGTTCTTATAGTATTAAGGTCGTGGTTGCCTCGGCTACTGTACCTATCTCTGTAAAACTCCTCCGCTATTTTAACTATCCTATCCATATTGGTAGTTATTTTGCCTTCTTTGTCCCTTAGTGCATACATCCGACTTTTGCCTATCCCAAGTTTCCTCTTCAATGCTTCGACACTTCCTCCGTTTTTCAGAGCGTGTTCAATTCTCTCCATGTTATACCTTCTTACATCGCATACCTTACGTCTATTAATCAACCTCGAAAGCTCTGCCAGATCTATTTTGTCTGTTGTACTTGACACTTTCATGATTTGACGCTTCTTAATTAGGTTCTTCGTTTCCTGGGAAAGCTTGCCAGTGTCCTGTCTTACTACCCTGCCTCCAACTTCCACTGCACACTCCGTAATGATACTCGCCAGTCTATCATTCATTGTATCTACGCTAAGGTTGGTTTCCTCACTAAGAGCCGAGTACCTGTTCTGCAGCGACACTCTGAATTCCTGTACTTTCCCTCTCAGTGCTAGCTGATTGATTGGCTTCTTGCGTATCAGTTTCTGTTCCCTCTCAGTGCTAGCTGATTGATTGGCTTCTTGCGTATCAGTTTCTGTCGTTCCTTCTTCAAGTCTAGGCGAATTCGAGACCGTACCATTCTATGGTCACTGCATCGTACCTTGCTAATCACTTCCACATCCTGCACGATTCCAGGGTGTGCACTCATTATAAAGTCTATTTCGTTCTTATTTTCGCCATTAGGGCTCCTCCATGTCCACTTGCGGTTTTCTCGTTTTCGGTAGAAGGTATTCAAAATCCGTAAATTATTGCGTTCTGCGAATTCTACTAGTAGCTCTCCTCTGGCGTTTCTAGTACCGATGCCATAATCTCCTACTGCCTGGTCTCCAGCCTGCTTCTTCCCTACCTTTGCATTAAAGTCGCCCATCACTATAGTATACTGTGTTTTTAACTTACTCATTGCTGATTCCACGTCTTCATAGAAGCTTTCAACTGAAGCGTCATCATGGCTGGATGTAGGCGCGTAAGCCTGTACTACCTTCATCTTGTATCTTTCATTCAGCTTAATTACGATACCTACCACCCTTTCATTAATGCTATAGTATTCGTCTATGTTGCCAGCTATGTTTCTGTGAATTAGGAACCCCACTCCCAGTTCTCTTCTGTCTGCCAAGCCCCGATAGCAAAGGACGTGCCCATTCTGTAGCACCGTATAGGCCTCATCTGTCCTCCTAACCTCACTGAGCCCTATTATATCCCATTTAACACTCTCTAGCTCCTCGAATAGTACAGCTAGACTTCCCTCACTAGATAAGGTTCTAGCGTTAAACGTTGCCAAGTTCAGGTTCCAATGGCGGCCTGTCCGGATCCAGAGATTCTTAGCACCCTCTGCTGCGTTGCAGATCTGACCGCCGCCGTGGTCAGTTGCTTCGCAGCTGCTGGGGACTGAGGGCCGTGAGTTATTTGACGTAAGCATGTGGGAGGTAGTGGCCAGATACTGCACCAGGGTGGCTAATCCTTCTCTGGTGAGGGAGTGCGTTCTTGGCGATGTTTGCCGGTGAGGCCGCACCCCAGGCCTCTTAATGCAGTTCCATCAGCACGCGGATTTTTTTTATCCGGTTGGAAACTGCGCGGTACCGGGATTTGAACCACGGACCTCTTGCATGTGAGGCGGATGCTCTAACCACTACGCCATCGCCGCAACTCTTGGTTATCGCTATGTTGCTGGCATGCGAATAAAGCATGTTTGAGTACTGGCGGCGTCTTTATACCCGGAAGCCCTGGAACACGTACTTCTGTCCATCCCTTGTATGTATGTATGTATGTATGTATGTATGTATGTATGTATGTATGTATGTATGTATGTATGTATGTATGTATGTATGTGTGTATGTATGTATGTATGTATGTATGTATGTATGTATGTAGTACGTGGCCACCGGTGGCACATACCCTTCCTAAAGCGGATATGTGCCACAGGGGATGCGAGATGGGAGATGGCGGTACTTAGAGTGTTCACTAGATAGACGCACGTACGGACGAACAGACAGACTAGCAGACAGACGGACGGATGAATACACGCGCGGACGTACGGACAGATAGACGCGTGGACGTATGGATGGATGGACGCACGAATAGACAGACGGACCAATGGATGGACGGACTCACGGATGGATGCATGGACAGACGGACGGAACAGATATGGACGCACAGATGGTCACGTGGACAAACGGAAGCATGGACGGGCTGATGGGCACTTCGCCCCTCTCATCACCACTCACTCTGTGGATATGCTGTGTTGTTGTATGACGTTACTCGAGAAGTTTAAATTGTGGATTACTACAATGTAATCTACGAAAGTGAGAGTAGCTTGTGTCGTAGCTTTCGCATATGGCTGCATTTTGGGTAGCATGCTTCAAACTACAGGCAATTATGCACGTGAAATCTTTGCTAACTCCCAATGTACCCACTAAGTGACTTTTAGCGAGTAGACGCAGTAACGCGTGGGCCTTTTGTAGTCGGAGGCTCACTTTAAACCATAAAGTCATTATGATAATCACAAATTCTGACGCCCTATGGCAATGTACGCTCGTACCAAGCCTTATTACTGCGATATTACGTGTTGTATTGTGAAGCATGTATTTTGCTTTCGCTGCGTTTCCAAGCAGAGGAAGTTATTTTTAACAAAATCTTCATTGAGTATTGGCTGCTTTCTTGTAGGGTTCATCTTGGGAGCGAACAAGCAAGACTAACTTTTTCAGACGGGTTTGCTCTGGTGGGTTTCGTTTGCTTCATTTGCCCCGCCATGGTGGTCTAGTGGCTAAGGTACTCAGCTGCTGACCCGCAGGTCGGGGGATCGAGTTCCGGCTGCGGCTGCTGCATTTTCGAATCAGGCGACTCTGCTGTAGGCCCGTGTGCTCAGATTTGGGTGCACGTTAAAAAACTCCAGGTGGTCGAAATTTCCGGAGCTCTCCACTACGGCGTCTCTGATAAACATATGGTGGTTTTGGGACGTTAAATCACACATATCAACCAATTAGTCTGTGTCATTTGTATCTTCGTCAATAACTAAATCGAATCATATTTTTCCGAAATAATCAATACCCATTTGTACGTACTGGTATACAGCTTAAGCTTGAAAAAAATGTTGCCGGAATTTGTGGTTGTATCTGGTCACATAAAAGCAAGTATTAGAGGCTACCTGAAAGAAGGGGTTAGTTCATGTTTCTTTTTAAAAACGCGTTTGTTGTTGCCATATCTCAGTACAGTTACACGTAAGAAGTTATACAAAGATCTAGTTGAAACAGTTCTTCCTGTTCCGCTTATTGAACATTATACCGTGTAGCCCGGGCCAGAATATATTAACTCGTGTAAAAAAAAAAAAGGAGGTAACGCCTGTAGTGAAATACTTTTTTTCTTCAAATTGCCCACTGGAACCTTGTCTCTGAAAACATGGATGCAAGGAAAAAGCTTGTTCGTTGCTTGGGGTGACCATTGTTTCCTCTGAATAAGGCGAAGACAATCGAAGATGTTTTTTTTTTTTTTTTACTGCTGGGATGCGGGTTTTCTTTTGGGACACCACCTTTAAAAATAAAGATTAGCCCCTTGATGCCTACGGTATCAGCATTGTCCCAGTTACCAATGAATAAAAACTACCATTCGACGTAGTTATGCTACTGGGCCTGCACAGTATATAGAAATCTGGGTACGCCGTGCTGATGCTATTGCACGTCCGATTAGAATATTCCGAAATCACAATTAAATCACCAAAGGTTCAACAAGATGTGCCTGAATGGCTTAATCAAGTAGAAAGCCTTCTACAGATTAATGAAGGAAAGAACTGTACATTTAAAATTAATAATATCTAACAGACAATCGTGCCAAGGAAAGTATAGGGAATCCTATTTGAAGTTTTAGTATTGTAAATTTGAAGAAAAGTGGACGGAAAGATAACTTGCCATGGGCAGGAACTGAACCTGTGACCTTGGAATAATGCGTCTAATGCTCTACAAACTAAGCATCATGGCTACTATCTGCCCGTCCACGTTTCATCTAGGGCTATATAATTATATAATATAATAATAATAATAATAATAAGAATAATAATAATAATAATAATAATAATAATAATAATATAATATAATAATAATAATAATAATAATAGAGACGCCGTAGTAGATGGCTCCAAAAATTTAGACCAGCTAGGTACACCCCAATTTGAGCACGTTGGCCTACAGAATTTTTGCCTCCATCGAAAATGCAGCCACTGATGCCGGGATTCGATGCCGGGAGTCAGCAGCCGGGTACCTTAGCCACCAGACCACCATGGTGGGGCGTTGCTTTTTTAAACGATTGTACGGGAAAGAATACCTTCTGTGGCCCCATTTTCAGAGTTAGAGAGCATCACAGCTCACTTGAAGGAACAGTCGATTCGCACCTTGCGATGCATTGCCATGACTGCGAATGCGAACTTGGTTTCTGCGACACTTTTGTCATTTTCACACATCAGAACAAATTAAAAAAAAATTATCGAAGCCTTTTTGACAAAAAAGAAAGGCGACGCGTGTATAAAACATCCTTCAATGAGCTTGCTGACATGTACTCCATAAGTGTGGTATCTTATCTAACTGATTTTGTGTGTGGGAGGGAGGGAGGGAGGAAAGAGGGAGGGAGGAAGGGAGGGAGGAAGGGAGGGGACTGGTTTTTTTTTACGAGCAGTCTGCGCAAGCGGGTACGCATGTGCACCATCTAATGGAGTGTACCTGTTTCCTTTCTTGTAAAAACGAAATGTAGAAAATTAGTTCTCGTTCTGTGCATTCTTTCTTTTCAGTCTTTAATTTTTGGTGCTTCGAAAGTGTTCTGTAATGTATGGCAGTGCTCAATAAAGGGCGATTTGTTTAGATAAACCATATCAACGCTTATTGAACAAGGGCTTACATCAAGAATGTAGCCCAATGCAACAAAATTGAGCCCTTGCAGGGATACCCGTTGTTCAAAAAAGAACAAGTTAAAAAAAGTAAACGGCAAGGGGAGGGGGGGGGGGGCGGTTGCTTCAGTAAACAAATAAATACCCTCTGTGCCACTCTAGAACGTCCCTAAATGCTCGGACGACCACCATTAATACAAATACAAATAATAATAATAATAATAATAATAATAATATTAAAAATAATAATACTATTAATAATAATAATAATAATAATACCTAAGTAAGCCGCCATTCCCCAGGGTGGTTCTGAAAATGACATATTGTTTCCAAAGTGTAGAATATTGATTGATTGATCAATTCTACTTGCTATAAACGCGTATTTTCTTTTCTCCTTTCTATTTTCTATATTTTCCTCCTAATCTCTTCATATAATAGTTTAATACCCAGCGCTGAATGTTTAACTTGATAGTTAACGTGGTTAATACCTAAGAGATTTATTTTTCTACGATATATATATATATATATCCTGGTCGCCCAATTGTTTCCGGCATAGGTACCGTGACAGAAAACTTGTCGCGTTACGTAGATAGCCTGATAAACTAGATACCCCCTACGTTCCAGTCATTTCTGCGAGATACTAACGACTTCCTTTCTGATATTGCCAACCTTATTATACCTAACAACGCTCTCCTTGTAACTCTCGATGTTGCGTCTCTCTACACAAGCATACCGCACTTGGATGGTATAAGGTCCGTGGTTGAGGCTTACGATCACTCCGCTCTCGGCAAGTTCATTGATAGCTCGACTATAGCTATACTGCTTGAAATGATTCTTCAGTACAACAACTTTGAATTCAATGGAGTGCATTATGTTCAAGTAAGTTGTACGTCTATGGGTACTAAGATCGGGCCAAGCTATGCAAATATATTTATGGGATCCCTTGAGAACAAATTCTTGTCGGCTCGTTCACTAAAACCTTTTTATTATAAAAGATTTATTGACATTTTCATGATTTGGCCACATGGAAAGGAGGAACTTTTGTCTTTTATTTTGGACTTTAATAATTCTCACCCTTTCATATCATTTCGCACACATATTCACCAGAGACCGTTAACTTTCTCGATGTCACAGTATGTCTCGATAATGCAAAATAGAGCACTAAACTGTACCGCAAGCCGACTGACAGACAGAGGTATTTACCCTTTCAAAGCAGCCACAAAAGGCACTGCAAATCCAGCATATCTTACAGCCAGGCCTTACGCTTTAAGCGAATTTGCTCTGAGCAATCTGACTTTGATAATAACTGTAACCAGCTACGCACTGCACTTCTTAAACAGAAATATCCGCCCAAGTTAGTCGATGACGCAGTAAGGCGTGCCGACGCACAAGACCATACAGCACTCTGCTTCCCCAAGAAAAATCCTAAAATTCGTTCACAGGTTAACCTGGTTTTCACCCATAACGCATCGGCACCTAACGTCGCATCAATTTTCCGTAAACACCACAACATACTTATGCAGAGCGAACGCCTTGCAAAAGCGTTTCCAGAACCACTACGTGTTGTGTACAGACGAGGCAAAAATTTGCGAGATTTATTAACTTCCTCTAAAACCAGACAGAGCAATAACGACCAGACGCTTGGTTGCCGTCCTTGTAAAAAGTCCCGCTGTAAAGTGTGCGCACACATGACGACAACAACACTGGCAGCCAGCACTGCGACGAACTTCAAGTTCAAAATTAAGGGCAGTTTTACTTGTGATACTGCAAATGTCGTATATTTGCTAGAATTCTCAATCTGTCATGTACAATACATAGGTCATACTGAAACTGCTTTTCAATACCGTTTCAATAATCATAAAGCTCATGTGCATGCCCTTCCTAACTTACCGATTTCAAGGCATGTCACCGAGGCAGGTCATTCATTCAGTAACATGATAGCTACAATACTGGAATCGGGTTTTATATCACACCATGAACGCGAAGTAAAAGAGTCATTTTTAATTCATAAATTCAAAACACTATCTGCCGGCATGAACGAGAGCCCGGGTACACTTACTTGCATATTGCCTTAGTAAGTCGCTTTTTTGTTTTACTGACAAGTGTATATTCTTCGCACGATGTTGGCCTATTGTCAAATATTACCTACATAATGTAGGTGGCCTTTGTCGCTTCACCATTTACTCGCATTCATTTTGCTCTGCCTGCTTTGTGATTTTGTTTATCTCTCTAAACTTCTTTTTCTTTTTTAAAGGCTTACTGAATGTTTTTAGGCTGTGATTATCCCGCAGAACGTATGACCAAGTCAGCTAATGCGTGCGAAGTCTGTTATTTTTTTGACCTGTTTCATTCCACACAAGTTGTAGGGTATCTAATACGCGCCAATTCACTATTGTATAATGATACGCGTTTTCAGCTGTATATGCACTATAGCCACGTAACTTTGGTGATATATAATCTTGTTTCCTAAACTACTGATAATGACTTAGCCGTGTGATACGCAAAGAAGCGGCTTATATATGTGCCCTGTGTGCCATGTGTAACCATTCAGTCCGACGAAGGCAGGCCCACCTGCCGAAACGTTAGTAAAACTAGTGTTTTTTTCGCACGTTTGTCGACCTCTTTTTCTACCGTATATATATATATATATATATATATATATATATATATATATATATATATATATATATATATGTGTGTGTGTGTGTGTGTGTGTGTGTGTGTGTGTGTGTGTCTTCATAATCAGAGAGACGGCAATACCTCATCAAAAGTGCAGGAAAAAAGTTACGAAACGGTTTGAGTGAAAATCAGCGCAACGCATAGCGACCCTTTATACCAGTGGCATAATACCAAAACGATTTCTTTGTAGAACACCTCCCAAAAATGTAGGCGAGAGTGAAACATTTCCCCCCCTACGCCAATGTTGGAGTGTCCTTAAAAGAGGCCTGTACCTGTTATAATAAATAATTATACTAAACTACTACTTTGAAGAGGCCGATCATATCACTACGCAAATGTTAATACGGACGAATAAAGCAATGGTATATTCCAAAACGCTACAGTCGCTGCTTAAGCTTAGTTCACGTGGAGTACAGCCGCACACGAAAATTGCCCACCCTCAAATATAAAGATAAGATCATAGAGAGTGGCGTGCCTATAGCCATCCTTATAAACTTCCAAGCTCCCTTCAAAGCTTAAGCGCACGTCCTGTCTGGATTTTTCAAACACAGGAAGCAACCGACAACCTGAATATTGTTTATGCGCACGGAGCTCGTTGGAAACTACAGCTTGACCGGTATCGTAGATTGGCGATGCGTCATGCTCGTGCCCCCTTGGGGCTTACAACGTCGAGAAGCCACGCGTGCCAGAGTTACCGAAAGTAGAAACCACCTGCGCGTCTTATTGTTCCCTTGTATCAATTAACTTATTAGTGTTCTTAATTCTATAACACCGCTGGCGCGAATATAGGATAGAATTGGCAAAGTGTCTTTCTTTCGAGACATTGCTGGGCGTTGAGAGATCGAGTCCTTGCACATTCACTTTGCTTTACTTTCTTTCTATCGCGGTTCAGTCATGCCTGCTACTGCCTCTCTCTTCTAATTCTTGTTTTTCTTCCGTGCCTAACGTAAGCGATGTCTGTTAAAAGCGCCAAATTCGTTTGAGTGCCCCAGACATGCTTAACTATCCTCAAACATTGTGCCATACCACACAAAGGCCTCGCACTGATTCTCTCGTTTTAGCTAAAAAGAAAATCGATATTGGGATGATATTCGTTGCATACAGCAAACCTAGCTGTTCACGACGATTAAAATGCAGAGGATAAGGTACTACTTCGACTTTCGAGGTAAAGTGATAAATATTATGGCTACGTTTGCTTTGGCAATGCTTGTAAAGCTATGCATCTTTTTCACAACTTTAAACCATAACGTTAGGTGCCATATACTTCGATTCAAGCATGCATTAACAGACAAACTTGCTGCGTTACGTTCATATTTAGCCACATTTTATGTTTGGCTAATATCATCTAATTAGGAACGAATAAACCTGCCACTACGACGTTTTTTTTTCTAAAATTATTTCGCTGATGTCTTCCACATGTCTTCGCATTATAACACGATGCCAACAACAACAGCGTCTTGAACATCTAATCAGCTGGTGAAAAACTAACAATAACTTGTCGCTGTCCTCCGAAGCGCCGCGAGTTCATTATCTCGACCTTCACTCTCTTACCGCCTTTGCAGTAAGAACAGGTGAAAAACATCAAGCAAAGGTACAGTGTCAATTTTAATGAAAAGGAACACGGAACGCGTGGCCTGCTCGCTCCGGCAGCTGCTGGTAGCGCGTACAAGCGGGAGCGAGAGCAACCACAGTTTCTTTTTGCGTCATCTTGCGCTGAGCGAAAGAACCATTCATTGTTGATAAAGAACGGCAACATTGCATCCCCTCCACCTTAAAGCCGATTACCGCCTCTCACGTAATCGACTTGAAGGGGGAGGGGATCGCAATCTTGCCCCCTGGTTCCATGTCAGCAACTAATGGTTGTTTTCATCACCGCGAGATGACGCGATAAGATACTGTGGTTGCTCTCGCTCCCACTTGAACGCGCTGCCAGCAGCAACCGAAGCGCGCAGGCTGCGCGTTCCCGCGGTCCCTTTATTTAAAATTGACATTGTACATTAGTCTGCTCAATTAGCCACGTTTCTCCCAGTGTAGCGCCAAAATAACACGTTTCACAATACTACGGTAGCCAATGCAGAAGCGCTGAAGTTTCGCCTTGCGCATGAAAGGGAAGCAAAACGCAGGGATGTTAACGTGGTAGTAGTAACTGATTCTCTCCAATGTGCGGGGTCAGATAGCATTGAGGTTATAAAGCGGACAGAGAGATATATAGATGAAAACCACAAAAAAACACAAACAGACGCGCACGTGCATGCACACCCATGCCAGACTTTCAAGGCAAAGTCGTTCTGACCTGCCACTTGAACACAGGACGCGCAGTAGCTTTTGCACAGCCTTCTTTAGAGACGTCAGGTCTGGTCAATGGCGCAGGTTTTAGTCTTTCGAAAGAGCTCGCTCGGTCGTTCAGTTTAGCAAGCGCGTTGCAAACCGCCTGTCTCTGCGAACAATGCTGTAGGCACTCATTCAGACAGAAGATTGCCCCATTCCTTCCTCAAGTTTCCTTATGGGCCCGCTACACTATGTTCAGCGCAAACCGTGCCCCTGTCTCCAGTGTTCGAGAAGCCTCGAAACTATGGTAGATAGTTTTATTTTGATAAGATTAAGCCCACCTTGTGAACGTTACTGATTATTTTCAAAACTACGTGGCTACTAGCAATAACTCCAGAATATTGATTGATTGATTGATTGAATGATTGATTGATCGATGAATATGCGGGGTTTAACGTCCCAAAACCACCATATGATTATGAGAGACGCCGTGTTGAAGGGCTCCGGAAATTTCGACCACCTGGGGTTCTCAAGTGCCCAAATCTGAGCACATGGGTGTACAGCATTTTCGCCTCCATCGAAAATGCAGCAGCCGCAGCCGAGATTCTATACCGCGACCTGCGGGCAGCAGCCGAGTACCTTAGTCAATGTACCACCGTGGCGGGGCACTCTAGAATAATGGACGACACGTGTATAAACGCTGACGTGCTTCACCGCTTGTCTGTAGAATGACGGCCGATGCTCTGTTCGCCGCTGGCAGTGTCAGTGTGTATCAATGTATTCTGGCCTTTTGTTTACCAGCCACAACTTTTGCCTAATAAACAGTTTCATTTTTAACATGTCTGTGCATTCGTCAGCGTCATGACCCAGTGATAATATTGCTACGTAGCTATCGCATGACGGGTGAACCATTCTGTGGGCAGAAGACGACAAAGAGGACTGGCTTGTCCACTGTGTGTACTGCGCTCCGTGTTGATCGGTGTCAAGACACTGGCCAATAGTCACGTCTCGTCTCATTTTACGTAACATATTTGTGGTGGAGGTGCTGGGTAGCGTCAGTAGAGGATTTCCGGGCGTCGTTGGTATTTCAGCTTCACCTTCATAAGCTTCACCTTCAGGTTTAGACGATGTTTTAAAGATGATAGTCTTTCTTGTGGATCTTTGATGCAAAAATTTTGGTTTGTCTGTCTGTCCGTCTTTAACGATACACCAAACGGCACCAAGCGATACCCCAAATGGCCGACCCCATCCACAGCGCCCACCAATATTGCTCAAGCTCAAACGTTCACACTTGTGTGGTTGTCAATTCAAAAGCAAATATTGCGCATATCTGAGGCACCATATCAACATGACAATTTTCTGTATGTGTGTCTTCTTACTGGAAAAGTCATGCATAAGTAATTTAAGGACGGTAGCACTTATCTTCCTGCGCTGACGATGCAACGCTTGCACGAAAAGGAGTTTCCAACGCTTTCGCTACGACGACACGGTAGTGGCACCTACCCGTCGCTTTGTGTTTTACACCTTATCGCCTTCGAGATAGGCGCGCACGCCACGCGCTTCGTTTTCAAGGTAACTGCCAGATGGCGCTCATGTCTCACGTGTGACGTGACTTGATGCGCTCGTTCACCTCCGCTGCACGCTCGAGGCACTCTTACGCAGCGCCTCCCGAATACCATTCACCGATTTTCTTGCGCAGAACATGAAAGAAACGTTTCGTTCACTGTCTCCTGACGCAAGACTATCGTCTTTCGACGACATTTGCAGTGTTACACGCAGATACGGGGCCAATGTTTTTATATATATATATACTTAGATGCAGATGCGTGCTTTGTTGTTCGTTACATTGGTTCGCAACATTTCTGAATAGCAAGTGTTTTGCAATGAACATACCTTTTTTTAGACTTAGCCAGACGCTATGCCTTCACACAAATGGGCTTCAGGCATGCTTTTTCGCATACAATGACACATATTTGGAGACAATTCACTTTGTCTCAACGAGGAACTCCTGTCGAAAAATTCGCGATTAGCGAGCTTTTTTCGTCGGTGTCCCGACACATAGAAGTACAGGTAAAATGAATATAGAGCAATGTAAATGCCAGCCGTCGTGTAGTGACACTCAGTAGAATCTTCAGAGTGGGCGCAGCAACAACCGTTCAATTAGTGGGGAACACATACGTTGTCCACTTTGATCAATTGTATTTTCACCGCTCGCCCCCGAGAACCACTGTGCGCTGTTGAGATGCAACGAACGATTCTTTCTTTGTTTTATTTGTTTGGCATGTGAACAATGGGGAAAGTTATCACTGACGTAGCTTACCAGAACTGACGGGCAGAAAACTAGGCGAGGAAAGGCAAGCCACACATTACACGTTGCTCTTGGCCGAAGGTAGTGTGTTTCATTATTTTTTTTCTACTTATTCTTGTTGGTTCATTTCCTTCTGACGGTGCTGAACTAACATACAGTATGGATGAAAACCATTACTCTCGTTTCGGCTAACGAATATATATATATATATATATATATATATATATATATATATATATATATACTGAAAAAAGAAAGATAATTGAAAAACATTCAGTGTCTGATTATTTGGTTAAAGCATTTCATCTGTTCATCGTCGCTCAGTTGGAAATTGTGGTCATGGTAGAAAAAAAGATAGTTCGAAAACAAGATCTGTGTAACTGGGCGACCCATTGGCCATCACAAATAAGCCGTTCATAACAGTACCCGATCACTTTTCTGCTACGGAAGCTAGACAGGCGCTCATTGCGGGAAAAAGCACGATTAACATGTAAAGACAGTAGTGATCTGGTATTGCTGAAAGGCTGTTTCACGTAGAAAGCGTCGCTCGTAGGCCTGATGGATGTTGCATTCAGTTCCCCAGCCTTCAGCTTTTGAGCATGCATTTTATAAAACCTGATCAGACGACACAGACATACAAGGCGTACATTCGTATGTGTCTCTAATTCTCCTAAAGCTGGTTTTCGGCAGCATCAAATTCTATCAGCCTTGTGCTATTGAGTTGAACTAAATATTAAACACGAAGCCTAGATAGTGGAGTGCATATAAACTGCACTGCCAAACGAACGTTGCTTATGGCGTGCGTGTGAGCTACCTGAAGATACTTGGTAAGCGAAAGAGCTCTCAACCGAACCTATTAGAAATCAATTGCTTTAGTGTGCCTGAAACTTTTTGCTAGCAGCTCATTTCGAACGTGCTTACGTTGTCACGTTCGTAATGACATGGCCAAGTGATGGAGCTCATTCGTTTTTTTTTTTAGTTCAGGTATACTTGCCATGAGAGTGTTTGCCTAAACTCACAGTGCATCTACGGCCTTCTTTTATAGCAAGACATTTTGTTTTTTTGTTTTTGTTTTTTTAGCAACGGAGTATTCTGAGGAAGGACGGACTGTTGATAGGAGACGATATGTCTAGTGTGAACCACCCATACTTGTGTTGCAGATACCTATCTCTAAAAACAGGCGTTACTAAACAAAAAATGTAGCACACTTTGCAAAGTCACGCAAGGCTCGAGGACCAAGCTTGCCCTGACTTGTCTTCTATTACTCTCTCACCTATCTCTTTCCTACCCCTGCTATGATACGCTATACCTGGCTATGCTTGCATGCCTTCGGGATCCTTGCGAACACGGGTTCGAGTTTATCCGGGTCAAGAAAATTTTTCTCCTAAGATTTCTCTCGTTTGCTATCTTTCTCTATTCTTCTTTCTATCTCTAGGCACTCGTTCTATCGCTCATTAGAGTCATAGCATTCCACGCCACCGGAGAAATTGGCGCTCGTGTTTTGCTAGGCAAATAGAAGAGGAAGAAGAGAGAGAAGATGAAAAGAGTGCGTGCCAATTCATGGTGAAAATATTCCTTTGAAGACGCACGCCAAACCTCGACCGTAACAGCTCTGCTGTGAAATGAAAAAGTATCACAAAAAAGAAGAAACCTTACCATTGCGGAGTGCTCTTGCGCAGACTCTTCCCAAAGCTAAACGAATATCTCCGCCCGAAGTGCATTTCACGGGACAGCTTGGCACGTCTGATTTTCAAATGGCCATGCAATCTAAACACAGACGCATCAACCTCATTGAAAGAGTGTAACTCAAAACGAGAAAGTGTGTGATAGCCTTGTAGAAACTTGGGAGGCCAGGCTCCTCTCTGAGGGCCTGCCATTGAACAACAGCGACAACTCGTCACCAGGTCCAAGAATGCAGTTGGGGCAAGCGAGTTCCCGGAATCAGGGGACCTCCCACATAGAGTAAATGGGGGCTGGCACCTGTGAACTGCTTCAAAAGAAGAAACGTTTATTCACCATCATCAGCACTCACTCCCTATGCCCACGCGAGTTTAAAAGTTTCATGTAGACGAGAATGTCATGACTTCAAATGTAATGAAAATGGTACGACGGCACGGGAAGGACGATGAGACGAAGACTACGCTGAGATGATGACGATTGTTTAATAATTACTTAATGATAAAGCTGGGATTGATAAAATAAATGAAGTTTAATAACAGTGGCATTGCGAAAACAGTCTAGTTTGGAAGGAATGACGATGGCTGTGTTCCCACGGATTACTAGATATGGTGTGGCAACAATGCATGTAGCTCATAGCAGGTAAAGCATGTCACGCCGTTAAGCTCGATTCACGGCAACCGCCCTTCAGTAGGCGCGAAGTACACGAATCGTGTACTTCGACAATGGTGCACGGTAAGTAAACCCCAGGTGATCTAACTCGATCTCGGAATCCCATATGGCGTGTCCCATAATTGTAATATAGTTCTGGTACATAACCTGTCCAATTATTATTTTCCTTCACACTGCCTTAAGGTCGTGTTACTCTATTGTGAAACCGCTACGAATGCATCACAGAAGAATGATGTGAAGTCGCAAAAGTCATACTTGTTTTAATACGGTAGTGTTGTCAGATACATTTCACGAAGCTAGTATACGGAACAGCGGTTTGAGTGTAATGTATAATTACGACTACATTAACATGGTGGCGTGCAGGGGTGCGGAATGTATGATGGTGACGATAGATCGACGAGGACGTGGCGAGAAGCGACAACGTATGGCGGCCACTACTTAAAGAATGTTGGGAAGAAGACCTTACAATGGAAGAATGCTCCTGGTAAATTAACGGTGACACCATGAGAAATATTTAACGATGACGGTGCTGGTATTGCGCTGGAGCTCGATTCGGCATTTTTGTGCCCCACATACCACCACACGCTGCCTTCATTCTCACTATGTCAGTTGCCGACTTTCGCCTGTCGTGCATTATTGTAAGCGGCTAGAAAAATATGGTAGGAGGGAACCAAAGATAGCCCTTGAAAAATCAAATAGGAGCGCGTCTCCCCAGTGAGGTCTTTTTCTGGAAACTAAAAAAAAGTAGACACACCCGGATAAATAACAGGCGATCGTCGCTACGGAAATCGAATCCCTCTAGCTTCGTTCTTTTTCTCAAAATTTTAGCAATGTGGCTTAAAATCTCCGAAATCGTGCACAGTATATAGATGCATACCTGTATAGATATCCGGTGAATCAATGGAATGGGACTCTACAAAGTGATACATGATCCCACACATAGTAGCCCACTAGGTGGCTTGGGCATAGCAGCAAAAAAGCGGCGCACTATTTTTTTCTGTGAGAACGCACTCACCTTGAGTCATGGCAACAATCCAGGTTGAAAGAACTTATTCTTTCTGTGGACGGTCGTTGAGTGCATAAAAACATACGATACACAAAACTGTCTTGACCTTTATTTTATATTCTTTGCGTTTTATTATTTTATATTCTAGCCTGGTCGTTCATGCGTCATTTCTCAACCGAAACAAGGATCATGTACGCGTAGTGAGGCGTCTTTCTTGAAGTAAGCAGCAGTGTGGACAGCCGATACGTCTTCGGGGCGTAGGTGGCTACAAGAGACAGTGAGAACCGGTGAGATTGTTAGACCACGTGCGCCGTTTGTTTACCTCATCGCCGTTGCGTACGGAACGCTGTCTTCGACAATGCGTATACGATACCGCAGCGGCCTACGTAGTACGTGCTTTAGATTGCGAGGTACAGATAACGCCCTAATGTCCTACTCAAAAGAGAGTGCACAAAAAAGTCGCAGCTTTGCCGCGAAGGCGAAGTAATGAACACGATAGCAACAAATTGGAAGGCAACGCGCAGAATGCAAGCAGATTGAAACACGCCCGGCGTTTCAAGCCCACAAATGACGCACGAAATGTACTCACAGGTACAGATGTATGCGAATAAGCGTCTCGCTTGTTTCTTCGCTGTGCCTGAAAACTACGCCCTTTTTGCTAACGGAGACAGTGCAACGATTGCAGGGACCTTTGTGCGCCCAGTAACCACAATAGAATCATTCCGGTAAAAGCCCAAGGCCAGCGATGACGTACGATTGTCTCCACCGCTATAGATAAGCAAGCGCACGCGTGAGCGTTCACCCTGACCCCTCTCCGCGAGGCAAAGTACGCGTGGGAGATCAAAGCGCGCGCCACCGCGTCGTGACGATGTGGCGACGCGCGCTAATTGCACCATCTTACTGGTAATGCTGAAAACACGATAGTTCTCCCTGAGATGCCCATCATAAGTGGTAAATGGTAGATATAAATAGCTTTCCGTTTGACCATAGAAGGAAATATTCTTTCGTGGCTTAGTGGCTAACACCTCGCACTCACTATTGAGAGGTGTGACGTTCGGTTACGTGTGGCGGAGTGTTTTTCTGGGTTATTTTCTTTCTTTCCTTTGCATATATCTAGATAGCTATACATCTTTGGTGAAAATCAGAAAGTGCCCATATAATATCTTAATGTAAAAGGTGACGAAGGACAAATACACGCGTGCCCCACCGCGGTGGTCTAGTGGCTAAGGTACTCGGCTGTGGACTCGCAGGTCGCGGGATCAAATCCCGGCTGCGGCGGCTGCATTTCCAATGGAGGTGAAAATGTTGTAGGCCCGTGTGCCCAGATTTGGGTGCACGTTAAAGAACCCCAGGTGGTCGAAATTTCTGGAGCCTTCCACTATGGCGTCTCTCATAATCATATGGTGGTTTTGGGACCTTAAACCTCACATCAATCAACAAATAAACGCGTGCGTCGGCACTGCACCTAACTTGTATAGCTTGGTGGGGCTTGACGCTATTATTCAATGTGCATGGTGCAGAATTTCGTACATCGATGTATAGTACAAATTTTAGCTTATAAGTTCAGCGTAATAAACTCACCACCATTAGGAAAGAAATGTTCACACGCCATAAAAATTTCTGTTATAGGTGATGCAGACCTTTAATATAAGTTCTACAATCAGGCACGTAGCCAGAAATTTTTGCAGAGGGAGGGGGGAGGCAAGGCCTAATTTATCGAAAGGAAGCCATTTTCTGGCAAACAGAAAGAAAATGACCCTGGAATATAGAAGGTGCCTAATTAATAAAAGGAAATGAGAACTATGTGGAAAGCAGCACAAGAGGCAAGTTAATAAGAAATGAAGAGCAAATTCAGACACTGCAGTAAAGCTAGTGTGCGTGCACCAGGAAAAATGCTTTTCTACTAAAAAAAAATCTCAACCAAAATGTCTTATACAGAGCCAGTAACGAAAAAAACGAGTGACATGAATAAAGAGAGGCGGTTGAGGGAATTTAAGAAAACTGGTCGTCCAGTTACGCCTGTGCGGAAAAAAATTATGTTGGACGCGTTCTCTTCCCAAATTTCTCACATTCTGTCTTGACAACACACCTGCGAGAAGAACGGGGGCCCTTTTATGGCAGGAACACACATTCAGGAAAACAATTTCATTGCACAACAAAGAACTAAAACACCAATGCTTCCTTGATACGAAAAAAAGCAGAATGTTAATATTCATTTCAGAGAAAATTGGTAAAGAATGACATTGCAATTTCTATCTTATAGTAAGGTTCAATGCAATAGAAAAAAAGAACATGTATTCTCCCCGAAAAGAGTGGTTCACGTCGCAATTTTCAAGCCTCGTGGTTTCTCCATAAACACAGCGATATCTTAGTCGACATTGACTTGTATACGGTAAATGGACATTAGGGTCAGACCATCAATCTGCTCCTCAGCGGTCCGATTCCTCAAATACTTTTTCACTAATTTCAGTGTCGGGAAGCTGCGTTCTACAGCAGCTGTACTGACTGGGACCGTCGCCAACATCTAGAGGAGGGTGTGATTGTTCGGGAAGAAGGCTTTGTCGCATTCGGCTAAAGTATCCGACACGAAGCGGGGAAATTTGGCCTTTTGCGTGGCCTTCTGGTTTTCCAGACTTTTTATTCATCTTTTAGTTTAAGGATATGAGCTGTTGTCATATCGCTTAGGTAAAAATCGAAGGCCAGCTGCGCAGATTCAAGTTTTTCTTTGAAGGCGTGCTTTGGAAACACAAATTGCGAACTTTTCATTGTTTTGCGGTGGTTTGCAAATCGCCTTTTGAGGAAGGCTTTCAGTTCATCTATGTACGGAATGAAGAGGCTGTTGAATAGTACTTTTCCGCAGAACTACAATTGTAATTGGTACTGTATCTCTGTGTTTTTACCACCTGTTGAATCTTGCACTTCACTTCCAAACTCCGCCGCTGTGTCTTGGCATAGAGAAAATATTTTGTGAAATTCTGCCTCCGCGTCAGCTCCCATCTTTTTCAGCTTAGTCATCACCAAGACAACCTCCTCCAAGGCAACGCTCATGTGATTTATATGGGCTCTGCAGATACGCAGACAATTGGTGTGTGAGGCCTAGCAATGTCTTACTAGTAGCGAGGCATATAAGAAAGTTGGGCGGGCAAATTCACCGATGAAGGCAATGAGTGGTGGACGCTGTTGTTTGTCACAGAAGGTGTCCATGAACTCTTCCAGTAAGCGAACTATATCTCGCAAAACGCTTCTGCAAACAATGCAACTGAATCGTGACTTCCCACCCCATTTCCGTCACAATATCGGCGCAGCCGGCCGAATCACACTGTAGAAGCTTCTATATTTTTGTCAAGACGGCTGTCTTTTTGAATGACGCCCAATACACTCTTAACTAATTGCTCCGAAGACCCGTGGAATGTCTTGCACAGCTGAGGCGCCACTCAAACAAAGTTTATGGGAGTGCGACGAGCAATGCGTGTACAAAGCCATTGGGAAGTCATTCCGAATGAGCGCTTGCACCCCTGGAGGTCAACGACACTCTTCCCCTTTCTTTAACACTGCCGGACTCTCATCCTCCCCGCACGGTCTTCGAGCCATCCGATTGGCGGGAGGTGCGAACACCGGGTGCCTCAGGGTTGTCCGACGGCTGCCTATATAAGCCGAAGACCGTTGCCTTTTTTCTCTTCTTCTTCCTGTTATTCTCTTTCCCCATTATGTGTAAATTAACCTCCGTCTGTCCCACAAGGGCCCATTTCCTGACTACAAAGGATGAATACAGTGACGAAGGCCGGCTACCAGAGGAGACCGGCTGGACCCCGTCCCAACAAACTGGAGGCCGTGGTGGGATCCTCGTAACCCCTGAGCCTCAACAACACGCAACATCTGGAGAACTGGAGAAATCGAAGTGGCAGCGTCTGATTCCACAGACAAATCTGTGAGAAGGAAGTGGCCCGTTCCCCACAGCTTTCGCCATGCTACGCATGCCTTCAAGTCCCAGGCCCAGGCGCGCGGCGACGGTGGCACCGAGAGTCAGTCAGTGAGGCGTCAGTTAGTGAAGTCTGTTGCTCAAGGGATAGCGTGGTTCGCTCTACCAGAGGAGACGTGTTTGGTGATTTAGTGTGGTCACTCGGAGTGTTGAAAATTATCAATAGATGACGCTGTAAAAACAGTGACAAGCTTTGAAAAGGATCGCTGAGAAGACATATGATCACCTCCAACTGCGAAGGAGAACGAACCGTGAGCGCTGCTTTCTAGGTGGAGTGAATCGTCAAGCCGGTAAATACGATAGGAGCTTCGCGCAGATCAGCGTGAAAAGGCCCAGATACGAGGTGGAGTTCGTGGTGAAGATAAGATTTGTTTTGATTACAAATGCGACGTCTAAATCACTGCTCGTTCTTCCTGAAGCATAACAATTGCCGCATAGCTGCTTCTGTAAATAGTATATGCAGAATGTTTGGGCGAAGTGCTCTTCCACAGCGGTCGAACCGAGCCTCCACATGCTTAGGCTACGATAGTTTTCATTGTTTACCAGTGTTAAAGAGATAGGGTGCATCCAACGATCGGGTGCATCCAACGATCGGGCGCATCCAACGGCAGAACGAAAGCTTGAGAGCAAGAAGCGACGCATTGACTCGCACAATGTCGGAGCGGCTCATCTGTACCAACGCACGGTGGCGACCCATTGCATCTGTCGCTCTTTCTAATAAGGCCTTTCAATAAATGAATAAAACCATGTTGCGGGCGAAGGTTTGTGGGTGTTTAGCATTCAACCCCTGAGCAATTGTTATACCATCCTTGAAGTTTCAGCCAACACATACGAGAAACTTCGCTATTTTCTAACGAAAACAGAAACATGAGCAACGTGGTACCACGTGTATAACGACGTCAATAACAACGGTGGTCGTCTGCTTACTTTCACGAGAGTGATGCCGAAGTTCGGCAACTATGGCGCTTCCGTGAGCATGCAATAGACGAATAACTGGCGAGCCGCATGAACACTCATTCAACAGATGGGTGTCTCAACCGTACAAATTGTTTACACTGTGTACTCTTTACGCCACGCGGGCGCCTGTCCGAAGACAGAGGCAGAGGACAAGGGTCGAGGGGTTCGCACAGGGCATGATTGAGGACGGACGGGGTAATAGATCGTCGAATCCGTTGCATTCCGTACTAAAAATCTTTTTTTCAAGCTCTCTGTTTATAAAGTGCCTTTGGCTGTCTCCCTTGGTGGACGGCCTTTGGCAATATGTAGAAAGCATGCGGTCGTAGGATTGTAAGTCACTCAAATGTCTTCTTCCCTGTACTGGCAATGGTTTCGCTGACGTCTCAGACATATGGGTGAGTAGTGTTACTGTTGTGGTGTTGATTCTCGTGCCGAACGCTGAAATTCTCGGCGAGCATTCACGTCCTTTCAAAATAAAGCTCTTTGGTAGCTGTTCTCCGTTAGTTCCAATAGCGTTTGCGTTGCACTTGTTTAAATGCGCGTCAGCTGCTTGTACTTGTGCATCTTCACTCGGGCGTTATTGGCCTGCTGCACGAATTTCGGGGGAGGGAGGTCCGGGCTACCCTGGGCTACCCCCTTGCTTACGTGCCTGCCTTTGATATTCCCGCCCGTGTCGTCTGTTCTCGCGAACTTCACGTCAATGCGGAATTTTTTTATCAGAGATGAAACTACAATAAAATAAATAATTAACAACAACTTTGTTTATTAGGTTTTTATGTAAGTATCTACTTGATGACACTCGTTTGGATGGGAGAGTCGTAGGACGTTCTAATATACCACATTTCTTTTTAATGCTGAAAGTTCAACGTAATTACAGATATTTATCACCGTATTTAAATGGTGCTACAGGGAATGCGACTTCTCTGTTACGTCAGAGCAGAACTGTTTTTGACAAGGAATTGAAGAACGGCAAAAGCACGTGTGACAGCCTGAGGCTTGTCATGAGAGAGTGTGAAACATCATCATAATCATAGCAATAGCATTGGAAGCGCATGCAGGAGCTAGCCATCAATTAAGTTGCACAGAGAAGACCTGACATGTTTGAGCATTTATCCCTCGCCTAATACCACACATGGGGCACAGGGGGCGCTCCATAAAAGAGCATGCGCGCCCATGAGTATTGTGTCTACCTTCCTTTTCGGCACAGTGCCACCTTTCGGTTGATAGTAAACGGTCGTGTTGAATCAACCTATGCCCGTGCTTACAAGTCCACTCTCTTTCATGATTTTCAAAAGAATGAAAAAAAAACTTGTTTAATGTGTAGCTTTGTCTCAGCGAACCCATGCGTTATTAGCAAAAAGCTAAATGAACCTCTTGCTGGCTGTAAACTAATGCACCTTTTATGAAGATTTCTATACGTTTTTCATTCTTTTTCTCGAAATAAGTATACAAATGGGGGAGAGGTCACCACATATTAGCGACGGCTGCCTTTTGCTTCAGGCAAGAATCTACCCGAGCCCTCCGGCACTGCGCACAATATGCGCCGAACGCATCCCAAGCCCGGATGGCACCCTGTGTGGTGGTTGTATAGACTTCGAGCATGTACGGTGGGGCTGTGCCTTGGCCGGTCCCCATGTCCACCAAGAAGAAATTAACAAGCTAATTAGGACCCAGGACCTGACCTTTCAAATCCTGGACGTTCAGAGGGCCCGCGTGAGGGCGATCAAGTTTAATCTGACCGTCCCATAGTGGGGCTAGCCAGGTGACGTCGAGTTGACTGGCGGCTATTGCGGTCCTAATAAAGTTGGTTCACTCACTCACTCTTATGGCTTGAGTGGTTCGCACGTGCCGCGGTTGACGAAGACCATTCCAGCTGGCCTCACTGGCGCTTTTACAAGGGAACTTGCTTGAGTAAAGACCAAGTCAACAGTTGTTAATGCCAGTTGTACACTCCCAGAGTGACAAAGACTTGATTTCGTGCGCAAGACATTTATACATTCCATCGCACGAAGAAAGAAGCCATGTTTAAATCATTCGGTGCTGGCGTTGACAGAAAGAGAAGTGAAAGGGTTAGTCAGGAGGGTTTGTCAGTAGCTAGTGAGTGGTGTAATACCCGGCGTGTGAGGGTCGGGAAATAGCGGTGATGACAAAGGCAGGCAGGCGTTAAAGGAAAATAAAAAAATTGGCAGATCTCACGTATATTGAGAATCAATGATATGCGAAGCACAAATAAGAAAGGTTGATATGTCACTTTAAAATCAGCACAACGTTACAAGGTTGAGGTAAATGATGACGTACATGACTTCCGTGTCATCATCGTTATGTTTGGATATGTCGTCTGCCTTCGTCATCTATTAACGTCACCTGAAACCATATTTAGTATATGTGGAGCTAGCGAAACGGCCGCGAGCACACTATGAGCGTGGTACGTTGTCATGTTCTTACATTACACGCGTGTCAGGGTTATCATGTTTGCACCTGTCATATATTTTTTCATCCATTGACGTCACGTACTGCCAATTTTGGTAAATGTGGAGCTAGCCAAACGGCCGCGAGCGCATCATGAAGGGCCCAATATACTCCAAAGTAGCGTTGACGCGCGCACACGCTGGGCACAACGGCGCTACGTTAGCAAAACGCGAGCACTTTATAGTCTGACGCGAGGCGCGACCGGCGCGACCAGCGTTGGTCGGCGCGGCCCGACGGCAACCGGTGCGAAATCCGTGCCAAAGCGTTACCCAGACAACACTGCGTCTCCCTCTTTTCGTGACGGAGAGATGTCGGAAGTGCTGAAATGCGCATGCGTCAAAGCAACCCAGCGCGCCGCACGTCTGCGAGTCTATGGCAAAACTGGCGCCTGGCATTGCAATGCTCGCGTGACGCGACGAAATGAACGCCAGCGAGCACGCGCACCACGTCACGTCTAAATGTATTGGCGCCTTGATTATGGCATGTAGTCATGTTCTCACATAACACGCTTCTCATGATTTTCATGTTTGCACCAGTCACATACCTTCGTGATTCATTGACGTCACGTAATACCAAATTTGGCATATGCGAAGCTAGCGAGACGGCCGCGAGCGCATCATGAGTGTGGCATGTAGTCATGTTGTTACATGACACGCATGTCTTGATTATGTTTGGATGAGTCATTTACCTATCGTCCATTGGCGTCGCGTAATACCGAGTTTGTACATGTGAAGCTAGCGAAACGGCCACGAGCGTATCATGAGCGTAGCATGTCGTCATGTTGTTACATGACACGCATCTCGTGTTTATCATGTTTGCACTAGTATCATACCTTCGTCACCTATTCACGTCCCGTAATACCAAGTTTGGTATAAGTGAATTTAGCGAAACGGCCACCAGGGCATCATAAGCGAGGCATGTAGTCAAGTTGTTACATGACGCGCATCGAATGATTATCGAGTTTGCACCAGTCACATACGCTTCCTCAGTATTCCACAGTAGCGCTTCCACGGATCTCTTGGACGGCGATGGCACAGGAATCTTTTTGATCCGACTCAGGCACTGTCTTTTCAGTGCGTTGGGAAAACAATTGTCTCTGTGCACTGTAATCTGGGGCATTCGAGAAATATGTGCAATGGTTTCTTCGTTACCGCAGTGGTCATAGGCCGCCGTGTCGGCCGTTTTGTGTGCGGAATGCGTTTGCATTGGCACATTTAAGAGGGTGAAATTAAACTACATCAAGGATTTGAAATGCGATGTGTTGCGTTAGGATGCTAAGAGAAAATGCGAGTTGTTGTGTTGAGTTGGTGGCACAACTGCAATATTTTGTACCGAGTGCGACAAAGAACACTTGTGCCTACAGGTTTCGAATCTATACATTTTATGCAGTCCATAGCTTCTGCAAAAAAGTAAAGGAGGTAAGGCAAGTGCAAACGCTCTTGCTATACCTCAGTGTGTCTCGCACACACGCACCTATATTCGATAAGCCGAGGGACGCAATGCATTTGGGCCAACGCGTAATACTGTGCAGTGCAGCGAGTCCCCTGTGCTACAGCATTGCGTAATCTTTCTTCTTTTTCACGGTGTACCCTGGGAATAACCGGTCCACTTGCGCTTATCGCAATACATGTCGCGCTTCATTTGTTGTGTCTTATTTGCAGGCAGCGCTCTTGCTTTCGGGCACTCCTTAGAGTATATAACATCGTGTCAACACGTCCCAATGATGCCATACGTATACTGCTGTAAGATGACAGCCGTTTTTCTCCCCTTTTGATTGCGCCTGGTTTGGTACTCCGTATTGTTCTTTTTTTTCTCTTTCTTACTGTGTGTGTTTGTGTGTGTTCGGTAAGAGTAGATAAGACCTGTCGTGTAGGTCACGCAGTTGCAGTGCTGCTTTGGTGCAGCCTTTGCGCCTTGGGCGGCTCTTGAGCGCGTGGTGATGACGTGCAGTCTCGACGTGCAGGGACGAAGTGCCAATGGGAGCCACAAAATCATGTGTTGTTGCTGCCGCGCACTGTGGTTATACTCGTGAAGCAAGGTTCGATGTCAATAACCTTGTATTTCTTTGGGCGCGCTGTTGTTTATTATATTTAATATTATTTTCCTTGCAATGTACTTTTCTAACGTCGCAGTCCCAATGCTTTTTCTTTAGCCTTATCTTAGTATTTACGACGAGACCTTGCCAAGTGATTTCTTTCTCGCCGTTCAGTGTTCTTTCTTTCTTGCGGTAATACAGTTTCGGCAATCACATTGTTATTTTACCACAAGACATGCCTATGCAAAAATCAATCAAAAGAGCACCGTAGGCGCTTGAAAAAAAAAACAAATACTTGATGTTGCAAGGCAGGGATGAACAATTCGATTGCTCCACTTCTTGAGGAAAACTAAGTTGCGCAACGTAGGTTACTGCGGTCTATTCTTAATTATTATCCCTAGCTTTGAACTAGAGTGATTGTGTGTACATTAGCGGTGCTCCTTTCAATTTAATACGTTTATATTTTACTTCTATGTCTTGCTCCATATCTTTCCCTCCATTACTTTTCGCTGTAGGGTAAGAACCGTTCATTTTAAATTTCCCTTCATCCGATTAACCTGTCTCCTCCCTTCAATCTACATTTCCGGCATCCTGTATAGGACCATCCTTGCTCTCCAGCTTATCTAGGTTCCTCTCTCTGCTTGTCCTCGGTGGCCTTGTGTACATGTGTATGAAAACAAAATAATAAGCATAAATAATGCCTAATTTGGGGCTTTGCTTCCATAATTATGAACTAGGTTCATGAACATCGGCTCAATATTTGCACAAACGACTACTCAGTATTCAGAAACTGCTCTTAGGGTCTTTAATAGTGGATTATATTCTGGCATGATTCTGTTCCGTCTTAATGTCCAATATTCGTGCGTCCATAATGTTAAACGTCAGCTAAGTTCAATCCGTTGCAATCCTACTTTTCGTGCACGCCATTTGAAGAAATGCCTATTAACTTAACACGAGACGCAGCTTTATTCCGGTGTGCATGTCCGGCGTGTTTATTTTGTATTGTTTACAACTAACGAAAATGACATGTATAATCTCAAGAGACGAGAAAAGACCAGAGTGGGTCAGGGAACAAACGGGGGTTAAGAATATCATAGTTGAAAGCAAAAAGAAATAGACATTGACCGGGCACGTAACACGTGCGCTAAATAACCACTGTTCGTTAAGGGTTACTGACTGGATTCCGAGTGAAGGCAAACGCATGGAGGGGAGACAGGTAGTTAGGTGGCAAGATGTCATTAAGACGTTTGTGGATATAACATGGCGGCAGAAAGCATGGGACCGCGTTCATTGGCGAAACATGGGCGCACTGCAGTGCGTGTTTGTGATGCTGCGGCTGCTGCTGATGACGACGACGGTGACGACGGCTATGTACATCAGACCGATTGCCCTCTAACGTAGCATCACAAAGACGTCTGCATTACGGCGTCATTCACCTAGTGTAAACACGCTGAATGTGTGGTCTGTAAGATTATTCGCATTTATCTTTACCCTTAGAGTACAGTTCTAACGTTAAATGTTAGTCTTGACAGTGCATTAGACGTGCCTTCTTAATATAAAAAAGGCACACCTCTTATAATAAATGTCGAAAAAAACTTATGAAAGTGTTTAGAATATAGTAGAAGCAAAAATTTTTTCCTATGAAGACTAGTGCTAAGAGTAATTTATCCTGACACTTACTGTACAGTTCTAATGGTAAATGTTAGACTTGTCACTGCATTAGACGTACCTTGCCTGCATGACAGAAGGCACACCTCTTACTAAAAAAACGGTGTAAAATTTTGTGAAAATCTATAGAATATAAAAGATAAATGTTTTTTCCTATGGAGACTACTGTAAAGAGTAAATTTTTTTTCAGGCTACGAAATTATTACCCATCAACCTGCATGTCATAGCAAATTAAGAACGAAAAGAAGTCATGTGAATTCCTCTTTGACACAGCAGCATGTTCCGTATGAAGTATACATGCTCTGAGTTTATAAACATGTAGGAACTTCGCCACGCAGACAGACTTTTCAACAATTTTTTTTGTTTTTAGTCACGTACAGTGTCCGTGCACGCAGAATGAGTTCCGTAACAGCAGTAAGTGGCTTTTTCTTCCACGCATGCCCTTGTCTTCGCATCGCTAATTCGAAAAACGCATACCTTTTGACTTATGTGTATATAAAAAATGACACCACTTCTTTTAACAAATGCCTTCACTCAAAAGAAAACGAAACTTGACGAGGCCGAATTTCCAACAGCGATCACTTAAGTCGCCTCTCGTTTCTGTTGCGGTGATATTTTTTTTCTTTTTCTCTGTGTTTAAGGACAGCTCACTGTCATCTAGTCCGATGCCACTGCGTTTACATAAATCAGGTGGCCATATTTAAACGATTGTAAGTCTTATTTCAATCGCTACTTTTTCTCTTCATTTCCTTTGACTATCAATGCGTCGTTTCTGGTGTGAAGGCAGTATATAGAGTATATACCTTTTTGTTCGCTCAACAGAAACACTTGTGTGCTGCCACACCAGATCGGCTCACCAATACAACCAGCTATAAAGCTCTCTAGTAATGCTAACGTTCTTTATTCTTTACTGAATATGTTTCTTTTTTTTCGTTTTCGCGAACATTAAGTGATCACAACACTACGCATTAAATGTTTTGATAATGCAGCCCTCAAGTGCGCGTTCGTTGTTTACAGATTGCTTGCAGGAACCGAGCAAACAAATGGCACGTTAGAGGGAAAAAAATGGCAGCATATCCACGGAGTGAATGATGGAGAGTGGGGCGAAGAATTTGTCCGTCCATTCGTTCTTGCTTCCGTCCGTTCATGCGTCCGTCAGTGTGACCGTCCATGCGTCCATCCATGCATCTGTCTATGTGTCCGTTCGTCCATCTATTCAACATTCCAAGTACCACCATCTCGCATCTTTTCATCATATATTCCCCATATAGAAGCACCGCCATCTAGCTGACATTCCAAGGACTAAACGAGAGGTGGCACACGCACACTTTCTTACGGCTTGCGCTTCGGGTCCACTTCCCAACTTTAACCACCTCGAGTTCATGGTATATACTAGTTCACTGTATTCATGGCACTGCGGCCGAACGCTCGCTAAACCTTCAGAAAACCAAGGAGGTTACGCCCAGCGAATATGACGTAGCAAACTTTTTCAGTCAGATAGTGCTCAATGTACATGCCAATGGCTGCTAATGGGAAATGAGAGGCGGAGAATTCGGCTTTTACTTTCTTACGGATTGCGCTTCGTATCTACTTCCCATTTTTAACCACCTCGAGTTCATTCATGGTATATACAAGTTCATTGTATTCATGGCACTGCGGCTCAACGCTCGCTAAACCTTTCTAAAGCTAAGGAGGTTACACCCAGCGAGTATAACGTAGCAACCCTTTCTTGTCAAATAGTGCTCAATGTACATGCCAATGGCTGCTAATGGTGATCGCAGCCTGCGCGTTAACTGAAAGCCGAATGCTCCTGTCTCTCATTCCCCATTAGCAGCCATTGACGTGTACATTGAGCACTATTTTTTATTGTTCAACAACGCACAGAAGAAGTCTCTCACCGCCACCACCTTGGAGATCAAAATGTTATACTTGTTACATACTACGGGGGACGAACGGGTGCCGCTATAAGGAGCTTCGCCCCTAAAACACCAGGCCTGCGCGGAACGTGTAGGACAGTCACGGCGAAAGCTAAAATAGCGGCCTTTCAGAGCAGTGTTTGAACACATCTTGTGTAACTGTGTCACAAACCAAGCGCTCAGAAAAGGGCGCACCGCCAAATTCTCGCGACGAAGCGCCGAGAGGTCAACGATAAAAAAAAAAGCATCCAAAGACGCCCCGGGCGCGCGTCCTTCTTCCCTCGGAAGCGTGGGTTCGCCGACGAACCTCCTCTCATCGGCGCCCGAGCAAGCCCTGGAACATTCTAGATGGAAAGGGGAGGGGTGATGCCGGGTTGAGTCATCCGTCACGGACGGCCCCCGTATCGTATCGCCCTTTCCCCCAGCCTTCACTGCGTATCGCGCCGACAAAATGATGAGAACTTTCTGGAATCTCGCGCGGAATGTGTTTAATCGAGCAGCCGAGATCAGAGATCAGGAGAAGAAGGAAGATAACGCCAGAGTGCGTAGGGTATCCCGCCGCATCTGTCGGTGAAGGTTTTGTCCTTAGTGACAAAGCAGGAAAAGAAGAAAGTATGCGCCAGAGTGCGTAGGGTGTACCGCCTTGTGGGCGAAGCCTTTTGTCCTCCGTGACAAAGGAGGAGAAGAAGGAAGTGGAGAAGAAGGAAGTGGAGAAGAAGAGGATTTCCACCTGAGGGGTGACGACTCTAGCTACAGGCAAGAGTGTGTGTCTACCGCTATCGAGCGAAGACGCGTGGCAACAGCTGCGAGTGTGAAGCCGACGTGTTTCCGGCGAAGAAGTTTGAAGCTTGGAGAGCGGCCAAGTGAAGACGCGAGGTTTCCTGGAAGAGAAACTTCGGGGGCAGCGGAACGCCAACAACGCTTTGAGTGAGTGATTTTCGGAAGAGTATCATCCAGACTTTTGTTCCAATAACTTTGGACTGAATAGGTTTTCTATCTCTTTAGTCTTTAAGTGTCTTGGTTGTTAAATGCATGCGACTGCATTGTAGTGCGTATTGTTGTCTGTGTCCGTTGTTTCGAGTGTGGCTGATTGTACTGTGAAGTACGTTGTTTGATTGGTGACATATTGTATTCAACTATTGTAGAATGTGCATACCTGTGTATTGTTTTTGATCTGCCTTTATTGAGAATATAATTTTGTTTTGTTTATCAACTCTCGGCTCTGACTTATTCTTTGGGCCACAGCCGGCGTCCGCTGGCGCGCCAAAAAGGACCACTTCTAAATTGTCCACGCTTTCGTGGTGTGGTTCGGGGGGCCGATACTTCGGCCCTTGGAATTAGCCCGGCGATCGCCTCCCTAATTAACGGGACCTGTGACAAACTGCTACTAGCAAACTTCCAGGGTACCCAATTAATACACCACATATCATCATAACTTTTTTGTAGAGGCATTCACTTATATGTCATTCTTTGCCATTTTTCGGAGAAGCACTATACACGCTATACACTTGCAATGAATTTCGCGCTTTTTTATATGCTTTGGCGGACGGTGGTGAAGGATTATGCGTGAAGCTTTTTATTTTTGTAAAGGGGGAGAGAGGAAGTTGGGAAAAGAATGGCAAAGAAGACAGAGGGGTGGTAGCGTTCAACGACCCCCTCATTAAGCATTACGCATTGAGTGACGCTTTATTGTTCTGTTGCTGTTTGTTTCAAAACGCTTTAATATACTTTGATCAACGTGATTCCTTTTCCGACATCACGTCTGCCTAAGATCAGTTTGCAGCGGAGTTCCAAGAACCGGCGTGGCTCTGTGGCTTGCACGCAGGGGACCTGGGTTTGAATTCCATTGAGTACTTGGTGTTTTTAAAGCTGCAGTTGTTGTGCAATCACAACTCGGGTCTCGCGCAGCACCGTAGTTGTCCGCCACCGCCGCCGCCGTCGCCGCAGCCGCAGCCGCCGGTGTCCATAACCACATCGCGCGAAATTACAAAAAAAAAAAACTAACACCAATCACACAGTGGCGCTTGAACCCGAGCCCACTGGTTGACAAGCCAAATTCTGCCACTTAGCCCCGCCATATCTTGGGGCTTGTTCTCCAACTTGCTTTAGGCAGGCTTGATTTCCGGGAATAAATCGCGTTATTATGAGTAATAAAGCGCTTTAGAACAGAAAAAGAACAATCAGTCGTCGCACAACGCCAATAGTGTAACGAGTGGGTATTCCAATGCTCCAACCCATTACAAAAGCTTGTTCCTGTTCACCTATTAACTTTGGCGCACACCCAATACAGGCATAATTGTTCATCGTCGTCAGCCACTGCACGAACAATTGGCCCAAACTTTTTCGCAATAGTTTAGCGGATACCACGCTTCTCAGAAAAATGACGAAAAATAGCATAGGGAATGACAGCCTAGTACACTAAAACTTTTATTATTCATTCTGTAGGGGGCATCAAACACGTGTGCTTGCAGCAGTTACCTAATAAATGTTTAGAAAAAGCTCTGAAAGGCCGTTCTTCTAGCTGTCGTTGTGACTGTGCTGCTCTTTCCGCGCAGGCCTGCCTTTTTACTTACTCAGTTTTTTCCCCTTATTTGGGCGATGGTGGTTGCGGACTACGGTGGTGGCAGTTGGTGACAACTAGGACGCACGCGACTCTTGTGATCTCATAACAGCTTTCACTGTAAAACAGCGCGCGCAGCCCGCATCTCCCGGAATGCGGAACGTGAGAGCTCATGGCAAACGAAGTAACTGCTCATGGGTAAAACCAACGCAACCTCCCGAACGCAGAGTGTGCTTACACTCTGAGCAGATGAATCACGCTTTGCCGATAAAATTCTTCGAAGCTTCGCCTCAATCATCAGCGTTCACTCCGTGGGTATGCTTTGATTTTTTTCTGCTTCTTCCAGCAATTTACAGTTTCTGCCCTCAAAAACTAAAGGATGGTTAATCAGGCCATATGGTATAGCTAATTGGGTAGTTTGCGCGTAAAAAGAGGAACAACGGAGCAACAGACAGCAATGCGGAAAACGTCTAACGGTTACTTATGTGTTGCCCTTTGACAACTCAAAAACTAAATAAATACATTTTGTTCAATTTTTTTTCTTTATTCTTCTCACTCGATTCACTTGTGCTGAACCCGGAAGACATTCTGTACGTAGGGTCGTTTTTGTATGGCCTCCGTGGTCCCATTCCACTTCTGATCCAGCGAAAATGTCGCTTGATGAAGTAATCATGCGACATAATGTCACAATGTCAGGATGGCTTCCCAAAAGTTGGCGATATGTAAGGTCATGATGAAGTCACAGCGTGACGTCATCTTATAAAAAGGTCATGTGACTGTACGTCAATGGCAACTACGCATTCATTTTATCAGGCCAGTTTGTATACTGATTTTTATTACCTATAGGTCTTTTTGCATTTGTTGTGTTGATGCCAAGGCCACCGACAAGGTATCGAGTCGTGTCGCCAGATCTTTCGAAGTCACAGAAAATCTCGTGAAGTATTGTCAGGTCTCGCGATACTTTGATAATTTCTTGACTCGTGAGGTATACGAGGTTATCGCTTCATAAGGAATGAATGTAGACGATCCACAAACTTGATGTGGTGTAACTATCGAAGACTTTTCAATAATAGTGGCAATACCGTAATTTACAGCGAATGACGCTGGTTTTTACGAAATTCAATGTTGTAGTTTTCACGCTTCTCCTTTAAATCGCACTGAATCAAAGAGTGTAAGATAAAGCATGCAGGGTCAAAATAGAAAAAAGAAAGCTACAGAAGAACAAGGTGAGCTTTATTCACCCCGTGCCTGTGTTTTCTGTCACGTTTCAGCATTGTCTATTTGTACAAGTTCGGCATTCATTTTCCACTGGTTGTGTCCTAAGCAAACGTGTTTTTTTCCTCAACAGTAAGGTCGCCAGACAAGTTAATGTTCGTGTCTGTGAGTTTTGCCGATGGTAGCTTGTGTTAAATAAATCTGACAATTGCAAATTAACGTGCAACGTGAGGTACGAACATGAATTACAAACATGAAGACACTCGTCTACATTTCGACGTTCTTGCCTAATGGTCACCTCACATACTCGAGGCTTTTTTTTTTCTCCTCGTTTCCATGTGTTCTGGGAAACTCGTCTCAAGGAAATGACGAAGAAAAAATACCTTCTTGTTATCCCACGGCAATTCATGAAGAGAGGGCTTTCCAATAAACGTACATTTATCGTTCTCGTACACCAGAGCTAGAAGTGCCAGCCGACAAAACTTTCCAGGCCGCTTTGTTTATGGGCAGTTGGTCTCCGTAATGCAACTGAACTGACCTCATTTTTCAAGCTCGCACGCACGGAACTAGAGACCGAATGCAAATGTAGCCCATACAAAATGTGCTGCGAATTCACGGCGCACCGTCACCGGGAAAATATTGAGCACTTTTGCAACGCATTACCTTCAAATACTGAACGAAAAAGCTCCACTCTGAATGAATCGTTGTCACTAACTGAATCAACAGCTTCTTCTTTTTTGAGACACAATTGTGGCTCCAGCAAAGCTTATGGCGCATTATATGGCTTCAATCGCATAGTAAAAAGTGACCGTGACCTAGAACAGTTTAGGGAAAGTTTCGATACACTTCTGCTATAGAGAAAGCGGGCACCTCGCACCTTGGGTTTCACCAAGATCCTATTTGTGGTTCGTATCTGTCTTTTTTACATAGCCGCAAATAAATATTTTTGACACAAATGTACAACGCTTCCTGTTTTCTGTCTCAGAACTAGCGCAACGAATGTCCGTGTAATATAAATCGTGTTTTTCGCATTGCGCAATTTTCAAAACGTTAAGCCGCGAGGCCTCGCTCTGTATAAATAAACCAGGGCACACAGCAATGCAAGTTGATACGGTTCTGTTTACCTTGAACGTATATTTGAACATTCTTCACGCCTGTTTTTTGCAGAAATTGCAACTCTTTTTTTATCAGCCGTAGTGCAGTCGATGATCATCTCGGCCACCGTAATTACATGACTGGTCTCCGCATTTTCTGCAACTTGAAACCGATTGTATTTCTACGTATTTCTCGCACTTCACTACGTGCTTTAGTGCGTGCGCAGATTGGTAATCGCTATAAGATAGTTTTTGGTATAGACTGTAAAGTGCTGCAGTAATGTGCAAAACTCAAGTAAGGGACAGCAGTCTAGGCAGAGAACAACGTTTGGCGACATATGATGATATTGGAAGTTGTGAACATATACTTAGGACAGGTAGTAACCATGCAGCTGAGCCATGAGAGTGAAATAACTAAAAGAATAAGGATGGGGTATAGTTCATAAAGCAAGCATTCTCAAATCATGAATGGCAGTCACCACTAACCTTCAACCAGAAAGTATTTAACAGCTGAATTTTACCGGTAGTTACCTACGCAGGTGAGCCTGGAAGCTTACAAGGAGGGTTCAACCTCAATTAAGGAGCGATCGGAAAGAGAATGACACGTGTAATCTTAAGAGGCGGGAAGAGAGCAGAATGCGTTTGTGAACAAATGGGGGCGAAGGATATTATAGTTAAAATTAATAACAGCTAGGATAACCGTAGGATAGCCAGCGTAGACAGGATAACCAGTGGCCGTTAATGATAACTTACTGCATTCCAAGAGAAGGCGAACGCGTTAGAGGGAGGCATACAATTGACTGGGCTGTTTGAAATTAATTAGTTGGCCGGTACAACGTAGCAGTAGGATCGTGTTGATTGGCGGAACATGGGGAGAACGTTGTCCTGCAGTAGGCGTTGTCGAGCTGATGATGATGACCTGTATGTCTACACCCAGCCTCGTCGTTGGTGATTACGTGCGGATTAATGTATGTGTGGTCCATTGCCAGGTGCCTCCACGAGTCTGCGCGCCCAAGAAAATATACGTGTACATGCGTCGTACCTGTTGGAAGATAGGCGACTGTGAAACGCATCCAAATTAGCCACTGCTCACCATGGAGCCGTTCATATACTCAAGTGAGGTATCTCTGCAGTCATAAACACGTCATCGGCCCCTAATCAGTTACTGAGTGATTCAAAACCTAACATATCAGGAGTGGACAGACAGGAAAATGCACACATTGGAGCATCAGCTGCAAAGAGCCTGCAAGTTTCAGCCCTATACTCTCAGGATACGATGCGCTCATAAGAAGACTCCGAAGAAGTAGCAGGACTACGTTACACAGTACTGAATAACTGTGCGTTTTTTAGGGGCGAACTTTCTTATAGCGGCACCCGTTAGTCTCCCGTAGTATGTAACAAGTATAACATTTTGACCTCCAAGGTGGTGCCGGTGAGAGACTTCTTCTGTGCGTTGTTGAACAAGAAAAAATAGTGCTCAATGTACATGAATGGCTGCTAATGGGGAATGAGAGACAGGAGCATTCGGCTTTTAGTTAACGCGCATGCTGCGATTACCATTAGCAGCCATTCGCATGTACATTGAGCACTATCTGACAAGAAAGGGTTGCTACGTTATACTCGCCGGGTGTAACCTCCTTAGCTTTAGAAAGGTTTAGCGAGCGTTGAGCCGCAGTGCCATGAATACAATGAACTTGTATATACCATGAATGAACTCGAGGTGGTTAAAAATGGGAAGTAGATACGACGCGCAAGCCGTAAGAAAGTAAAAGCCGAATTCTCCGCCTCTCATTTCCCATTAGCAGCCATTGGCATGTACATTGAGCACTATCTGACTGAGAAAGTTTGCTACGTCATACTCGCTGGGCGTAACCTCCTTGGTTTTCGAAAGGTTTAGCGAGCGTTCGGCCGCAGTGCCATGAATACAGTGAACTAGTATATACCATGAACTCGAGGTGGTTAAAGGTGGGAAGTGGATCCGAAGCGCAAGCCGTATGAAAGTGTGCGTGTGCCACCTCTCGTTTAGTCCTTGGAATGTCCGCTGAATGGCGGTGCTTCTATATGGGGAATATATGATGAAAAGATGCAAGATGGTGGTACTTGGAGTGTTGAATAGATGGACGAACGGACACATAGACAGATGCATGGATGGACGCATGAACGGACGCATGGACGGACGGAAGCAAGAACGAATCGACGGACGAATTCTTCGCCCCACTCTCCATCATTCACTCCGTGGATATGCTGCCATTTTTTTGTTGTTGTTCTTTTCGCGAAAAAGGCTATGGTATTGAAACGTCGCTACCAACTACGGCGCTACTAGATGAGATCTGCTGTCTTCGCTAACGCTCTCTTAATTATTGTGTATGATGTCAAATATAGTAGGCAAGAAGAGGGGAATACACGCAATTGAAAAATATCACAAAATAACTAGGGAAAGGTGTGGATGAGTCCACACCGTAAACAGCCGAGTGAGAATAAGAAAAAGATCTGTAGTTGCGAACAATGCGGGGCGTACCGTCAAGCGAACATCGTCAGTGCAATTTAAAGAAACTCTCCTTCTCTCTCTAAAATTCGGGGTATGAATGGGAAATGAAAAAAAAAAGACGCATGAGTATACGTATGGTACTGCGTTGTTCGCGTCAAGTTTGCGTGAAGGTGCATTTTCTTGGCGTCATTTCCAACGCACACTTGCCCTTGTTGAGTTGCTTCTGTGCAAGCGTTCGCGCAAATACTTGCGAAAAAAAAAAACACAGCATGGTGTGACTTCACTCCAATTGCCTCGCGAGCGTGGGATGAGGTGGTCTTTTTATGTAAAATGACAGACCAGCTGGTATTTTCATCTTGATCTCGTCAGCAAAGAGGTTTCTGCACATGCATAGACAAATACGTAGGCAGTGAAAAGAAATTTTTTTCAGTGCTCTTACTCTTGAAAAAGCCTCATATTCAGCAGAGCAATGTACTCGCTCCCTTACCATGCCATCAATAGAGAGGAAAAAGACAATGCTGATCAATTTATTAGAATGGCTTAAAAGACAACATTTAGGTTGCCGTGCAACACTTCAAATGAGAAGCTTCCATCCCTCGGCGTCCGTAACACATTTGATGAGCTAGCTGAGGCCCAACTCTTAGCGCGGAGCAGTTAGTTGGCGCAAATTCCAGCTGACAGAGCTCGTCTTCACAGAGTCAGCCATGAAGAGTGGGCACGCACACATCAGAAGACCAAGGAGCTACCCTGCCAGATCAGAGATTTGTATGGGTATCATCAATACCACAAAACGTCGATCCGTCATTACACGCATGGCGGAGAGAAGCTCGAGAGGCATTCATGGACAAAGTTTTTGAATGATGTAAGATTCACGGATGCTTTTCCATACTGGGCCAACGCCAAAGATATGGTAAGTTGTCGTAAACAGAAGAGGTAAAGTCACAGCCTCTGCTTCAACCTCTCACGCAATCACCCAAGAAACTTGGAATTGCCTGTGTCTTAGCTATAATGGAAGTCATTGAGCGCAATGCTCAGCTAACTGTTATCATTGACTCTCAGGCCTCATGTAAAAATTATTAGAAAAAAAATCAGTGCCAAGGTGCACCGGATACTTTCTCAAAGTAACAGAGAGCCAGACATAAGCTATACCCATACCATAACTTGGGCCCCGGCACACGAGGATGCTATTCAGAATCTCTATTCAGATGAAGCGGCTGGAGGTTTTACTAATTACCGAGCTGCCGAAGGCCCCACTGTGGAGGAGCGGACACCCCTCGATCTAAGTTACAAAACGATCCTGCAATATTACCGAGATTTGCGCAGAACCCAGCACGACACAAAAACATTTCGGTTGGGGACTCTGCGGCGTTACGCCGACTCCAAATGAACACATAAACATCCACAGATTGCATACGTACAAGGAGGATTAAAAAAAATTGCTGGAGTGGAAGCTCCAGCAATGCCTTCCCAGCAGAAGTGAAGCCATCTTTTGCCACTGCCAGGATGGCGGAAACATGCTCTTTTCTGATGGTGCCCACTTAAAGATCAACTGGCTTTGATATGTTATGTAAATGCAACGTTAGTTCTATGTTAAAGGATAGATGTTCCCGACGAAATAACACACAGAAAGGAGTGTAAATGACTGAATATTCAAAGAACTTTGCCTCCAGTTAGAGGCTCACTAAGGAAAACTAGTAACTGTAACACGCACTTGGAGCACTATGTGACCAGAAATAGTTCCCACAATAAACTTGTTGGGCGTGCGAGGGAAACGCTTCGTTTTTATTCGCTGATAATTTATCATGCCCCTAGTAAGATGGCCACCACAGCCGCCATCTTGCCAGTGGAACGGCTTCACTTTTGAGCAGTCATTTCCACTCCAGCATTTTTTTTATTCCTCCTCGCATACGTACTACCCCACAGCATACAAAGCCCAAAGTGTGGGAGCACATCGACGCTCTATTACATCGCGTGGGAATGCGTGGCACACACTAAGTAGCGGGAACGGGATAGCAGCATACCGAGGCAATGCTGTCCAGCCAGGCCCTTGATAATCAGCTGAGGTTAGTCAGGAGGGCTGAAAGAATGGCCAGAACCAAGCAGTGCCTCGGAATAGGGGCCCTACCGCGCGGCGTTGCCCTGTTTTTAGCGACAACGCAGTCTTTCGCACAAATGAAATTTTCTTGTTCTCCAGTGCACTTCTCATATATGAGCCGGTACCTGTCGCGGCATCTGCCGAACAAAATGCGTTAAGGAGACTCCTTACACCTCATGTCATTTATGTGGTGTTTTTTTTTTCGAAGCAGCTGCAAATAACCTCGTGGCTTTGTGGTAGGACACTTGCTTGCCACGCTAGCAGGCCAAGCTCGATCCTCACTGGTACCAAATTGTATTCTTTATTTTATTGGCTTCCCTTTCTATTTTAGGGGCGAAGCTCCTTAGGGCGTGGGCTGTGCGTCCCCTGTAGCCGGTATGTAGCCACCTCTAGTTTAGTTCTTGCAGTGTTCACTAGATGGCGGTACCGTCCCCTGTATGTAGCCACCTCTCATTTAGTTCTTGCAGTGTTCACTAGATGGCGGTTCTTGTAGCTGATGATGAAAAGATGCAAGATGTTATAAAATAGGAATGATGTCGCATATGGCGCGTGTCATTGGTGGAAGGCAATCGTTCAATTTAGTGTGGCGACGTCCGCTAGGGAGAGCGTTCTAATAAAATCGAGTGGGCAAAATGTACGGAGGATTCATGGTTTATCAGGTTTACCTCCGGAGCTTCGCCCACTCATCATCATTCACTTCGTGGATATGGCGGCATTTTTTTCGCTCATGGACCATTTTTCGCTCTCAACCAACGGTGCCGACGCCGAAACGGAATTTCTGTGACACGAGCTCTCTAACGCTATCACATTAAAAAGTGTGCGTGCGTGCGCATGTGTATTCACTCACTCAGCGAGCTAGTGGCACTGTTTCTTGAACACCACTAGAGTCAACCCCATGCGTACAAAACATGTTTTAAGTGATTTTAATAAGTTGTTATGACTACTTCTTCGTTATTTGTGTTAATTATATTACTCCAGACCTTGTATTTACACTTCAACTCAAATTTGAGCATTTTTAGGCCAATAGTACTTCAGGCGAATCCTGGCGAATGTTCGGCTCACACCCATGTGTCCTGATGTTGGCTCGTCGTGGCATGCATGCAGAATTTCCTGCCACATGGCTGTGGGAACGACTAATAAAAACGTTTCGCCATTAGGTTCGAAGTTCTTCCTCTAAAGGACACTTCCTAGAAGGCAGAACGTGGAGAGCCCTCTGGAGAATATGCGAGGGACTTGAACGTCGAGACCCTGCAGGTGTTGTATAAGCGCCAGCAAATCCGGGTCATCTCGTTGTTGTTGAGCGATTTCGGATGCGTCGACAACGACAAGAAACGGAAAGTCTTCCTCTTCAGGTACACTTGGATCGACGGGAGAGCGTGACAGGCAGTCGGCATCACTGTGTTTCCTTCCAGATTTGTATACGACAGTAATGTCATACTCCTGCAGTCTAAGGCTCCATCTGGCTAGTCGACCTGACGGATCCTTGAGATTTGCCAGCCAGCATAGTGCATGGGGGTCACTGACAGCTCTGAGCGGTCTACCATAAAGGTAGGGTCAAAACCTATTTATTGCCCAGATGACTGCGAGGCACTCTTTTTCAGTTGCAGAGTAGTTTGCCTCAGCTTTTGAGAGTTTGCGGCTGGCATAGGCTAACACTTTCTCTTGACCATTTTGCCACTGGACCAGGATGGCGCCGAGGCTGACATTGCTGGCATCTGTATGGACTTCAGTGTCGGCTGTCTCATCAAAATGGGCAAGTATTGGTGAAACCTGTAGCCGTTTTTTAATTCATCAAAAGCTTTCTGTTGTTCGCTTTCCCATGTGAAGGGCACGTCGTCTTTCGTTAGTTTTGTAAGAGGTTCCGCAATAGTTGAGAAGTTTTCCACAAATCGCCTATAGTAGGCACATAAACCAAAAAATCGAGGCACTGACTTTCTGTCTTTGGGTGTAGGGAACCTCTGAACAGCGGCTGTCTTTTCGGGATCAGGACGAACACCGTCAGAACTAATGACATGTCCAAGGAATCGCAGCTCTTCGAAGCAGAAGTGGCATTTTTCGGGTTTGATTGTCAAGTGTGCTGACCGGATGACTTGTAATACTGTGCGCAGTCGCTCTAGATGTTTGTCGAACGTTGCAGAGAATACCACCACGTCATCCAAATACACTAGGCATGACTGCCATTTCAATCCCGCGAGGACAGTGTGCATCATTCGCTGGAACGTTGCTGGCGCAGAACAGAGGCCGAATGGAAGCGCTTTGAATTCGTAGAGGCCATCTGGTGTCACGAATGCCGTTTTTTCACGGTCCCGCTTGTCGACCTCTATTTGCCAATATCCGCTTTTCAGATCCAAGGAGGAGAAAAACTTTGCGGATCGCAGCCGATCTAGTGTATCGTCAATACGTGGCAAGGGGTAGACATTTCGTTTAGTTACACTGTTGAGTTTTCGGTAGTCGACACAGAATATAAGCGTGTTGTCTTTCTTCTTAACGAGCACTACGGGGGACGCCCATGGACTATTCGAAGGCTGGATGACATCATCCGAAAGCATTTCCTCCACTTGCTTCTGGATAATTTCCCGTTCTTTCTGTGACACTCGATATGGATGCTGGCATATAGGCCTCGTGTCGTCTTGCGTTATAATTCTGTGTTTCGTAATTGACGTGCGCTGGACCTTCGAGGCAATTGAAAAGCATTCAGAGAATTCCTTTACCAAGGCGTAAATCTGTTTCTTTTGACTGTCCGGAAGGCTCTGGTTGACGGTCACGGATGTGTCGATGTTGTAGGCCACTGATCGAGTGGTTGACGTCGTTAAGCTGCCTAGTTCGGTCGCCATACAGAATATCGTGTAAATAGGCAATAGCCGTGCCTTGAGCGACGTGTTGAAGTTCATTGGAGAAATTCGTAAGTAGGACATCAGCACGGACATTCGTCAAGTGAACAAGACCCCGAGCTACGCAGACACTTTTTTTCAAAAACAGCCCTACATTTGTATCTGCTATGCCTTCGCGGTTGTAAAATGCGTCATTCTCTACAAGCACCATTAAACTGCATCGTGGCGGCACAGTTACGTCATCATGAACAACGCGTAAAGCAGTTAGGCGTCGTTCCTCAGATTCCTCTACAGGTATAGCTCGTTCAGTCGAAAACGACACGCTGGACCTACGCAGGTTAATTACGGCGCCATTAGCTCGCGAAAAATTCATTCCTATAATGAGGTCCCTTGAACATTCTGCTAGCACAATGAAATCGGCAACGTAAATAAAGCCCCGTATTTCAAGTCTTGCAGTACATCTGCCAAGGGGCGTAATAATGTTACCACCTGCCGTGCGTATCTGCGATCCACTCCACTGTGTCACAACTTTGTTTAGCTTCTTCACCATCTTGTGACTTGGGGGTGGTGGTGCTGCAGCAGGCGGGGTTAGCCTGGCCTGCATGGCCAGCAATGGTTCCGCCTGAGCATCTCCTGAATTTAGAAAATGTCATCTCTTGTGACTTATCACTGAATAATCAGCACCAGTGTCGACTAAGGCATTCAGCTCCCACCCTATCATTCTCAACCGCAAATCTGACGTAACGCTTTCGTTGCTGCGCCCATTCACCGGAAATACACCGTCGTCGCCCTCAAGCCATATTGGAGGATCTTCGTAACTGATGTTATCAGCGGCCTCACCTCCACAGGTCGCTTGCTTCAGTTTTCCGGGAGTGGACTTGGAGAGCGATGACCAGGCTGCCTTGAAGGTGCACGTAGGCTGGATGACCGGTAGCGCATAGGCGATGGTGACCGTGACCGATGTTGGCGTAGAGGTGGCGAGTTCTGCCGCGTGGACAAGTACTCCTCAATCTCCGCTGGTCGTTCGCCGTTTCGGGGGCACGGTGCATGCGACGGGAAGCCTCTTAATCCATCCGGTCGGTAAGGGCAGAATCTGTACAAATGACCCGCTTCGCCACAATGGAAACACAGAGGCTTGCGCTCGTGATCACGCCAGACGTCACTTTTCCTGGGCCTAGGCTCCACATAGCGATGCGTGCTACGTGCTCCTGGGGGCAGATAGGTAGCCGTTGATTCCCGTGGACGAGGTGCGCTGCGTGCTGCAGGTGGGAGAGGAGTCGCCGCCATCGCAACTGCTGCATTGCTGTGTACTGTGGGTCGTTTGAGAACTTCAGAGTACGTTCGGATAAGTTGAACCGGCTGCAGCGCACGCTCTGGTTCTCGTATGACCTGCCTCAGTTAGTCAAGAACAACGTCTGTAACAGATAGTGCAGTTGGAGTCTGGGGCAATTGCAGTCTGCTCAGTTCTTCCCTAATAACTGATCTAATGAGCTCTCGCAGGGATTCAACGTCATTTCGCACGCCTCCAGAGAATACCTGTGCAGATGCGCAGTCAAGATTTCGGTTGTACTGCCGAGCCCGCTGTTCCAGTGTTTTTTCGATGGCCGTCGCTTCCGAATAAAACTCAGCAACTGTGCTTGGAGGGTTGCGGACGAGAACGGCGAACAGCTCTTGCTTCACTCCGTGCATTAGATGGCGCACCTTCTCATCCTCAGCCATGTTGTAATCCGCACGCTTGAACAAACGGACCATGTCCTCAATGTACATGTCAGCACTCTCGTTTGTGAGCTGGTTCCTGGATTGAAGAGCGGCTTCTGCTTTTTCTTTTCGGTCTATGTTCACGAGTGTAGCCACCGCTTGTCGTCGAAATACCTCCCAGGTAGACAACGAGGTTTCATGGTTCTCAAACCTTGTCTTTGCGAAGTCTTCCAGGGCGAAGTATACGCGACGGAGCTTCTCTCTTTCGTCCCACCCATTCAAGCTCGCCACTCTTTCGAACAGGTCCAACCAATCTTCCACGTCCTCGTATGAGTCGCCGTGGAATACTGGCGGCTGGTGCGGTTGGCTGATGAACACTTGCGCCGGTGTTACCTGGCTAGCATAGTGGCGGCGTCCATCGTTTGACTTCCCCTTGGTGTGAAGCGGAGAGGACTAAACTCAGGTGAGTCACCTCGAAGACGGCGACTTGCCCTCTGGTGTACAGGAGTCACGTCCACGGGGTTGACAGGCTGGTCGTCGGGGCTACGCTGTCTTGAGCTCGCGGGGCTTCGATTCATTACCCAGCACCTCCACCAGAAATGTAGCGATGCTGAGGCAGACAGGCTAAAAAAACAAACGTCTTTATTAGGGCGAACTTGTGCCCACGAGTCTATTGACTATGGTCGTCGAGTCCGAGTAGACGAGAGGCACAGATTCAACTATCTTCCTCTTCCTCGTAGGCCAAGCGCACGAACGCGTGGCGCATGCCAGCCGGGTCTTGCTGGTGCTCTTGCCATGATGATTGCGGCGGGCTACTTGAACGGGGCCAACCTGTCGCGGCAATATTGTGCCCATCATGATGCGCTAGCAGCCATTTTGCAAGCTCTACATTTACCAAATTTGGTGTTACATGACGTCAATGGATGACGAAATATACGACTGGTGCAAACATGATAATTCTGACACGCATGTCATGTAAGAACATGACAACATACCACGCTCATGGCGTGCTCACGGCCGTTTCGCTACCTCCACATATACTAAATTTGGTATCACGTGACGTGAATAGTTGACAAAGGTAAATGACACACCCAAACATGATAATCATGACACGGAAGTCATTTACGGCATCGCTTACCTCCACATCGTAACGTTGTGCTTATCTTAAAGTCACATATGAAAACTTCTCATCTGTGCTTCACATATTGTCGATTCCCACTGTACGTGATATCTGCCCATTTTTTCGCATATAAAACATGCGACGCGCTTTTTATCCCCCTCTGTCCGTGTACGGTGGTGGTGGTAGAAACATTTTATTACAGAAAATGTACCAGAGAGTTGCGGCATATTACTTGATTGAATGGCAAGACCCTACTTCGGGATGCCGATGGAGTTGGCCACTGCTCGAGCACACCTCATCAAGGAGCGTTGAGCATCCTAGGTCGAGCAGCCGAGCAGGTACTGCTCCAAGCCTCTGTAGTCGGGATGAGGAAGAAGGGTGAGAAAGGAAGTGTGTTAGTAGGGCACGAAGCCACGACGTGGTAGGTGTCGGCCAGGACCTGGCAGGTCGAGCACGTGCCACTGATTTCCGGCAAAAAATACCTGGCGACCGCCGGACTGAGATAGGTGTTCGTCAGGAGGCGGCGTAGTATTCGCTCGTCCGTTTTCTCCGGACCACTTGCGGGGTCCGGGTACAGGCGGTGCGAAGCCCGGTAATAGGCAAGAATTTCGCGAAAGCGCGTCAGATTCGTATTGTCAGATTCCTACTCGGGACATGAATGGGCAACGGTCCGAATGAGAGAAGCGTGGGCAGCGGCGTTTGCCGCCTCGTTGCCGGGCAGGCCCGAGTGGCCTGGGGTCCATACTATACAAATGGGGCGAGAGTTAAAGCGCCAAGAGGCTGCCCGAAGGAGGTGAGCTGCGAGAGGGGCGATGGAACCCTGTAGGTATTGGGAAGAGGCTGAGCGCCAGTCCGTCAGGATGATGCGTGAGGTGGGATCCGAGGCGGCCAAAGCAATGGCAACCTCCTCAGCTTGCGTCAGAGTGTTGGTTCTAAAAGAGAGGTAATCAACGTGTTTTCCCTCTGTGATCACGGTGGCCGTAAAGTGACCTGAGGGGGAAGGGCCCGAGACGTCTACGAAGAAAACGCCAGAGCAGTCGGAGTGTCGCGCCTGAAGGGCCGCGGAACATGCTAGTCTGCGGCCGTGATGTACCTCAGGGTTCATGTTGCGGGGTAGTGGTTCTACCCATAGTTTTTGCTGCCAAAGGTCCGGTATGGGCATTGGAGTGTCTTGATCGCTGATCGCATTGAGGCCAAGCCTGTGTAATAGACGTCGCCCTCAGGACGTCAGCGACAGACGAATAATTTGGCTAACACGATGAGCTTCCCGCAGCTCTGCAAAGGAGTTATGTTCCCCCAGTGCCGCAAACTGACGTGGAATGCGTGTAAGTGGCACGCCGGTGCGCTTTCCTTGCAGTGCACTTCGGAGTGTTCCCGCGCTCTTGTAGAATGCAGACAGCGTTCTCGTGGACGAGGACCACTAGAGAGAGCTCAGCTGAAGGGCGTCTCTTTAACTGCCAGTCCCCAGTCATCTCAGGGTGCACTTTTACACTCATTGCAACGACAAACAAATGAAAGAACATGCCTCTGGCTTAAAAACACCGCCTAACGTAGTAGACGTTTTTAACGCAATGACTGGTTCCATCGTAACCAATGAAACGCAGCGCGCTGAGGGTTCGATTTGACGTTTTTGTACTGTTGGCTTGTTAATATCGCCAGAGCTCGGAAAGATCCCGAGTTTTACAAATTCGGTTGAAACTCGGCACATCCTGCATAGCGCCTTTGACGTCTGTTATTCGTGGACAGTTCTACAACATGGCTCACAAATATCTCACGCTGGATGAGGAGAAAGTTGAATAAACGACTCTTGCAAGAAACATCGAGAAAGTACTCTCTTTTCTTATTTCAAGGGTTTTACCAGGTTGACGGCATTCTTAGTCTCTAAAGCCGATGGTTAAAGCAATGACCCATGTCTGATCTACCAGATCTTGCTGGCCTGTCAAGCTTTCCGCCCTCAACTTGGCTTCCTACGCTTTTAAATGCGAAGCATTTCTTAGCGAACTGCGGCGACTTTGAGAGTATCTATCTATCTATCTATCTATCTATCTATCTATCTATCTATCTATCTATCTATCTATCTATCTATCTATCTATCTATCTATCTATCTATCTATCTATCTATCTATCTATCTATCTATCTATCTATCTATCTATCAAGCTGCTTACGTTTCGTTTGTGTGCTCTCGTGATCACCCCCTTAACGTGGCGTGAAGCAAAATTAGCATGGAAGGGTAAGATGGTTTGACGAATATGACGCGCTGATAAAGACATGAATAATGTTTTAATCCTGTCGCGTACGTCGTCCAACACTTCCCGCCAGACAATGGCACATACTCACAGGCGGGTATGTGCCGCTTGTAAGCGGGTATGTGCCACAGGTGATTGACACTTAGTATCTACCCGGGAATGACCAGAACACAGACGGGCAATTTTACCGCGTGAGCGTTAAGCAAAACCATACACTCGGTAGCATCGAACCAACGAACCCATAGATTAAATGTCAGTGTTAAGAAAAACCTTACATAGTCAGCGTTGGTCACCCGACAAATGCAAATATTAAATTACAGGGTCCCAGCAGGAATCGAACCCAAGCATTCTGTGTGGCAGTCAAGCATTCTACGACAAAGCGACGCCTGGTCTCGGCACTGCTATTCAAATAGACGCTAATCATCGTGGAAAGTAAATAGTGGTTGCAGTGCTGCCTAACCAATTTTATAAACATTACCAATGTACTCCTTTCATGCAGCTGTCAAATCGGTTTAACGTCAATTGTGGCGAGGTGCCATGCGCGTAAACCGATTTATGTAGCAGTGTCAAGGGCCGGCATCTTCGCGAGCATTAGCGCTTCATATCAGCTTTAGGTGTTGCTAAAACTCATTTCCAGCTGAAATCGTTGTGCAAGTGGAAAGCTGGTTATATAAACATCTCAAACTCTTCAACATACATGTTTTCTTCAACATATACCTGCGCGTGCAAGATTTGTACATATATTTAGCATCATTGCATGACGTGTCGCTCAAAAAAAAAATTGACACGGTCCCCTTCCCTACACGTGTTTCTCATAAAGTCAATTCCCAGGTACGTGGGATCTGCCGAATTTTTTTGTCGGTGCCTTTTAAGAAGGCCGAGGCATCGTCCTTGCGGTTATTTTTTAGCGTAGCAGTTGTGCCAGTAGCATGCGTTGGGGAGTGTCCGGTACATTACAAGTCACTGGAAAAGTTGGACCATCTACCGGAGCTGCAGAGGCCTCATAAACCACTAGAAACCCAGTCGGGGTACCTCTATACTTATTGGAAAGTCCAGCTTGTGCTCAGCGACACTGGGATTCCAACTTCGTACCTTCAACATCGAAGACGCACTATACATCGCCTCGGTATACCCCTGAAGTTGTGTTGTTTCTTTGTATTCTCTGGTTCAGCTGATGCCACCCAATACAAAAAAACCTCGCGGGGACACTAGCGCCAATTACGTCTGTATCACATGCCTAGCTCCATCGTCAATCTCCAAAAGAGTCTCTCTGTCTCTCGTTGTTTTATTGCCGTGAATACAAGCGGGCAGTGCTATATACTCAATCGTAAGTGCTCAGGATTACGCACGTGTATCTTCGTGCCGCGAAGGCTCGTTCCATCGCAGTAGGGGCTTCAATCGACCGTGTACAGTGAGCATAATAGCCACTACGTTAGTCCTAGCTGGATTTTTATTGTTTTTAAGTGCCGCACTTTGAGTAGAACGCTTCGCCTAACACTCGGCGACGATTCTCTGATTGCTTCGAAGGCGTAGCGCCTCGCGTAATTAAGTTACGTGTAACTAATTGGAGTCAGAAATTGTCCTGGTCGTCTTGCATCAGTGGCGGTCATAAAGCAACCTATACCCGAGAATTAAAAGCACAAATAAAGCCACGAAAGGAGTCCTATTAGCGAAGATGTGGCTTTTTTATTGCCAGCCACAATGAGCCCTTTTTCCAGAGGCTCTCCGAGTATGTGCTGGCTGTGTGCGCTCTGTTTTTTGCGTCGACGCCGAATGCATGATACCTCGGTAGCAATAACGTCGTAGGACAAAAAAAAAGAAGTGTCTTTATTAGGGCGAACTTGTGCCCACGAGTCTAATGGCTATGGTCGTCGAAATCCGAGTAGTCGAGTTACACAGATCCAACTCTCTTCCTCTTCCTCGTAGCCCGATCACAAGAGCACGTGGCGCATGCCAGCCCGGTCTTGCCTGGTGCTCGTGCCACGACGATTGCGGCGGGCTACTTGAAAGTGGCCAACCTGCCGCGGCAATATATACTGAGTATTGTGCGTCCATTGGCGCCTACACGTGTCTATTGATGAAGTTTACAGACAATGTCGGCATATGTATAGCGCTTGAACGGTGCGATAGTCATGACTGTGTCCTTTGTTTCGTGGCATCAAAAATAGCACCGTCCACATCCCTCGACAGCCCACAAGGCAGTGAAAGCCCTCTTGTGTGTGTGTGTGTTTTTTTTTTAGGACGACGGGTTTGTGTGAATGCCTCTGACCTGCGGTGGAGTTCTACAGTCTGCAGGAAATTTTCTGTGTGTCTCCCCCTTTTTCTTTTCTTTCTCTTCCCTCTTTCTCATCTTTCTTGTCCCCTTCCCTAATCTTCCAGTGTATACTAACTCGATGTCTTTCTGGATAACATTCCTACCTTCTTCCTTTGTCTGCTTCCTTACTTTGTAGTTTATCCACTAGACTGTGCGTTCTGTGGCTGCACCTGTACGTGCGTGCATGCATGCTGTGTGTGTGGGGGGGGGAGGGGGGGCAAGTGAATAGCGATGTGTTTCAGGCATTCAACATTAAAATGTGTCTTCTAATCTCACTTTGGAGTCTACTCACGCACACGCACACGTCATTCATAATCACATTTATACGGACAAACTGGCACAGCTGTTACTACTACGCAAAACAACGTTAACGGCCACGAACAAGCAATCACAGAGAAGAAAGTTCAGCGTATTGATAGACTGATATGTAGGGTTTAACGTCCCAAAACCACCATATGATTATGAGAGACGCCGTAGTGGAGGGCTCCCGAAATTTAGACCACCTGGGGTTCTTTACCGTGCACCCAAATCTGAGCACACGGGCCCCTACAGCGATTCGCCTCCATCAAAAATGCAGCCGCCGCAGCCGGGATTTGATCCAGCGACCTGCGAGTCAGCATCCGAGTATCTTAGCCAGTAGACCACCGCGGTGGGGCAAAGTACAGCGTATGTTATTTGTTGTAATGTTGTACCGCAGCGTGCGTCGATATGTCACCACTTGCGACCTCTGCCAGTGCCGGAAAAGACCGTCTTTTGTGCCAGCTGGATATCTTCACCCAATTGATGTCCCCTTTGAACCATTTCATCGCGTGGGACTCGATCTTCTTGGCCCTTTTCCCTTGACAACAATTTCATCCCGTCGGGCTCGATCTTCTTGGCCCTTTTCCCTTGACAACGCTGGAAAATAAATGGATCGCCGTTGCCACAAATTGTGCGACTTGTTACGCGATAATAACACCGACCATGCCAAACAGTTGCGCCACTGACGTCGCGAATTTTCTTCATGACGTCATCTTACACCACGGTGCACCCCAATAGCTGCTTACGGACCGTGGCCGCTCTTTCTTGTCTAAAGCTGTCGATGACCTCCTTCGATCGTGTGCTATAGCGCATAAGCTATCTACCGCCTACCACCCAGAAACTAATGGCCTAACTGAACTTTTCAGCAGCACGCTCACAGAGATGCTTTCGATGTACGTCTCCGAAGATCATCGTGACTGGGACACCTCGTTGGTCTATGTGACTGTCGCATATAATTCCTCTCGACATGACACCATGGGATTCTCACCTTTTTATCTTTTGTATGGTTGTGACCCAATATTACCATTTCAAACCACCTTACCTCTCAAGCCATCTGCTTCCGAGTACGCTCGCGAAGCCATTGATCGGGCTCACATGGGTGGTCAAGTTGGCCAGTCTCATCTCACCAGGTCACAGCATATGCAAAAACACGCTACGACCACCGGCATCGTAACATAACGTTTGCCCCAGGTGGCCGCGTGCTCTTCTGGTCACCGTGTCGCCGTGTAAGTCTCTCCGAAAAAAACTTTTGTCCCGATACGCAGGACCCTATTTAGTCTTACGTCAAGTTAGCGTCGTCAACTACGAGATAGCGCCATTGCACTTCCAGGACGTGATAACCATGTGTCAGCGACTTGACGAGCTTCAGTCTCTTCGCCTTTGCTACGATGCCACCGACGTTCCTTTGCCTGCACCCCTCGACTTGCGTGCGCTTATTCGCGACATCGTTCGTGAAGAGCTGCACGGGCGCTGCTCTTCCTGTGCTGCGGAAGTTACTTCACCTCCTGAAAAAGATAGCTTGCGAGACCTGATTAAACAAGAGATCGCCTCCGCATCGCGTGCGACGTGTTCCAACAGTCCCTGCGTGCGCCAGACGCGCACGTACGCCGAAGTTGCCGCGCTCTCTGCCGCACCCATCGTTTCTGTGCCTACAACAGCAGACCATACGCCTGTGGCTTCGTTATCACCGCCAGTGCGTGCACCACCTTACTACGCACCTCAGCGCCCACCTCGACCAATCTGTTACTACTGCGGCTATCGAGGACATATCGCTCGGTTTTGTCGAATGCGCCAACAAGACGAGCAACGCGGCTACGCTCCCGAAGAACATCGAAGCTTCCGTCCGACCATGAACTACTTACGGCCACCCTCCCGATCGTCCTATTACCGTTCACCGTCACCTAATTACCATACGGACATGGACCAAGTCCATGTCCGTATGGACCAAGTCCATCTGTTGTTGACATTGTCCATGTTTCGCGCATGAAACCCTACTTCCGTCGCACTTCTCAGGACTCGTGCCGAGACGGCGCTCCAGCGCCCGGGGGTCCTGTTATGGAAATGAAGTAAAGGAAGAGGAAAGACACAATAAGCTGAGAGGCGCACGAGTGTGCCACTCAGCCATTGTGACTCTTGCCTGTGGCTTTTCCTCTGTAAAAGCATTTTGTACAGAAGTCACTGACCCCGTAACAATATAAATACCAAGAAAGACAACGTGCCGCCAGCAGAGACCGAGGCTACAACCTACAAAACAGTCGCTTCATCACCCATCCAACGTCCTGCTTTCCGACAGGCGGAGTTGATCAATATAGCAAATTGTATTCTGGACTATGGTGCTATTCAAATGAATCCACAATTACGTGGCTGAGCGCATCGAGTATTCTCCAGCTATTTTTGTTGTTGTTGTTTTTGTTGATGTTGTTGTTTTTGTTTTTGTTGTTGTTGTTGTTTTGTTGTTTTTGTGTAGCAACGCATTTACGGCTTTATCGAAATTCAAGACATACCATGGTAAACATTTTTTGTTTACACCAGCGAGCATAGACATCATTGAAAAGTGAATGTACACCAAAGAAGGCTTAAAAACTGCGAAACAAGCAATAATTTTGTCTACGTGGTATTCCTTTTCCATGCTCAAAGATAATTGCGCCCACTGTCGTTCGGCTTCTGTTGGAGCTTCTTTTCTTTGAACTATGCAGCCCGAGCAACAAGCTATCGCTCACTGTTATTGCTGTGAGAAATGTTACGCACGCTACTGACCCCGTGACATTGAGAGCCTAGAATGCTGCAATGCCATTCAGATAAGAGTCTAATTTATGGCTTTTTTGCCGTTTTGTTTTTCTAAAGAACAACAAAAAGCTGCTTTATTTTGCATAGATAGTCATAGTAACAAGGTAAAGTGACGCCACTTTGGAGGAAAATAAGAAAAGAAAGAAAAATATAATAGTTTCCCAAGGACGATATCTGTTTCACAAGTTTATAGCGGATGTGTGGGCAGCATTTGCTTCTGCTGCAAATATCTGCGCGTTTGTCTGAAAGAAAACGTTGTTTCCAACTAAGAAGTCGCAATGCCGACACTATTTTTTTTATTTAAAGTGAAATACGAGTATGTCTGCGTAGTTTTTGTCTGCGCATCGCAATCGCGTGGATAATGGATGTTTGTGGACCCTTGAAAGATGCTTCGCCATGCGCGTACTATTTGCTGTCTGTCTGCTTTTATTTTTCCCTATGGTAATGTGTAAAGTTCGGGATTACAATTCTACGACTCCCTATAACATTTACTTTGCTTTGTCAAGGACGAATAGCCTGCTAGTTGTTCGCTCTGTAGGAAAGAAAAAAAAAGCGAAAACGTTGATGGCTAACGTATCGGCTACACCACACACTCATTATCAGAGTTAACTTCAATTACTAAGTGTGTGCGAGACAAGAAGGACATTACAAAAGGAGATGAAAATAGAGGTGCAAACTTTAGGTAGCGGAAGAAGGAAGTTCTCCGCCATAGCTTGTGTACAATGCAAAGCGATCTGGTATTTGCAGCATGTGAGTGAGATGTTCCAGCAAGTGCCACAAAAACAGTCATTATCGCTCCATCACAGAACTGAAAGCAGAGCACGGTGAAAAAAAAACACAAATAAAAATATGGGTTAGCAATAAAGCGTACTTTTCTGTAGTGATTGCGTTCGAAATGGAAGATATTGCATAATATGACTATGTGTCACAATGCCGAAAAAAACCGTGACATCTCTATACAGTGCTTTCACGGAGAGGAGGAGCGTAGACGCCAACAGGTGCATTTTTGTCACTCTCCCTACCGGCCGTTTGCTGCGCCGTGCTCCCTACCTGTTTGCAGAAATTAGGCCCCTTCTTCTTCTAACCGCCACCATCACCGGCCGTTCGGTCACTGCTGGCGTCTGGGAATTGCCGCGTTTTGTATGCGCGTAGCTTGAGAATGCAGCGTGTTTCCTTTAGGGGCGAAGCTCCTTAAGCCATGGGTCTGTACATGCATGTCTCTCTTGGCACGTGACCGCTTAGTTCTATGACTCACTCAGCAGGTGCGGATGGACGGATGGACAGGCAAACAAACAGACAGACCGATGGACGGACGGACGGTTGGACGAATGGAGAGTTTACGGTGTACCGATAAAAGCCTTTGAAGCTTCGCCTTACACATCATTCACCTTGTGAATTGTTTTCTTCTTTGTCTTGCGCTAAAGCAGTTGTGCTGCCAAAAATTGAAATATCAGATAACAGGTCGATAGGCTACCGCGGCGCTGTGTTTGCGTGATACAACAGCCATGAAAATTACAAAAGGCTGGTAGCCGAGACATGCGAGTTGCACCTTACGTCTAAAAGACTTTATTTCGGTCACATGTCACTTTCTCCGACGAATGCTTGATTATGTGTGGTGTGTGTGCTTGTGGCCGTTTCTTCATTGCACCAGGTTGTGATATTGGTGGAGTGCTGGTGCACTTCATCATTTGGCAGCAAGAAGCAATATCAAAGCTGATAATTAATGCAGAGAATGCTTTGCCTTTTATTTTTCCTTTGTAACAGGCACTTCACATATTTATGCAACCACACTTGAGTTAAAATGTCTGCGGCTACCGAAATTGAAACCTGTCCAATGCCAGGATTATCTAATGACCACATTGAAAACTGCGCGGCAGAATTGCCTGCATGAGATAAGTGTTCTTTCCCCCGTATTCACAAGCACTCCTCGGCTCGACCTTCACCCTTCACTTCAGAGAGTCGAGTACTGCGTCACCACTCAGCTGAAAATGACGTTGTGCTACTCAAGAATCACAGCAGATTATCACTGATATGCAGTGACTTACCGTGCCTAGAGACGGCGCTTCCATCGGTTTTCACAAGTGAACGTGAGGCTTGAGTGAAGGGACGTTCTATAATACGGGGGTTTGGCTCAGGAAGGTGTCTTTAGCGTGTTATCGATGGCGCGTCATTTCTTCACTTGTCAATTTTGCGACGATAATGGGGGCAATTTTGTGACAATCACGTTTTTTTCTTTTTTTGCGGCAGCTCGAGTGTCGTAAATAATCAACCCACAATCGTTAAAGCCTAGTCGTCGCCTGAACACGCGCGCAGGTGGTGATGCTTCTTAAAGAAAAGTAAGAAAACGAGCAACAGTGTTATGGAAAACGGGCGCATTTTCGGCGTATCGCCAGTGGCGGCTGCTCACGCCGAAGTGAACTACGCCATGCCATGCTTACAGATGTGCAAGACGTTTATTTTCATTTTCTCTTTGTGTTGTTTCTACGCGGAAGTTCAAGCTCATCCGTCGTACATTCGTTTGTTATTTGCGCAACTATCAGACACAAGATTTGACTACGACGATGACACGAATCAACACAGGCATCGGTGTTTGTGCTTCCTTAGTACAATAAATTTTCTATTGCACTGTTCTGAGTCGAACCAGATGAAGTGCTAGAAAATGTGTAGTTGCTATAATTGTATAGCGGCCATTGATGAGCCTGTCCCTATACGAGCTCAAAGTGGACGAGTCTCTGCTAGGTAAATAACCATCGAGTTTAGAACAGTGTGTTGAGGTTCCTAAAATATTTAGACCAGACGGACTTCGTTGCTTTAGTGACAACAATGTCCGCAAGAAAATGGCAAGGCTCTTTAGAAATTCCGAAGGACAGTTTATAAAAATATGAGACACAAACTAGCACACATACGTACACAGAAATCTAAGCAAACACAAACAAATCAGCTAAGAAGAGTCTCTCACGAACGTAGCGTCTTAACAGAGAGTGCCTCTAGGCCGACAATGACTCACCCGTCGGGAACTCAAACTCGCAGAGCGAAGAGCGGTGACATGGCGCTGACACGAGAGCTGCAGGCTGCCTCGAAGTGGCCACTGGCGCCTTGCGAAGGTTACCAAAGCAACATGAAGCCTTGGTGAATAGGGGTGTGGCTGACAGAGGATGTCAGCGGCCACGTCGAGCCCATCGCAAGAACGAGTGGATCACGTCACAGGCGTCGACTATCGGGCCGGGTAACCCGACACCACACAACACCCAGCACCATCTGTACTCTTCTTTTAGGGGCGAAGCTCCTTATAGCGGCATCCGTTCGTCCCTCGTAGTCGTTGTAGTAGTGTGTAACAAGTATAACATTTTGACCTCCAAGGTGGTGTCGGTGAGAGATTTCTTCTGTGCGTTGTTGAACAATAAAAACTTCGCAGCGTGCGTGTTAACTAAAAGTGGAATTCTCCTGATTCTCATTCCCCCTTAGCAGCCAATGGCATGTACATTGAGCACTATCTGACAAGAAAGAGTTGCTACGTTATACTCGCTGGCCATAGCCTCCTTGGTTTTAGAAAGGTTTAGCGAGCGTTCGGCCGCAGTGCCATGAATACAGTGAGCTAGTATATACCATGAACTCGAGTTGGTTAAAGGTGGGAAGCAGACACGAAGCGCAAGCCGTAAGAAAGTGTGCGTGTGCCTTTTCTCGTTCAGTCCTTGGAATGTCCGCTGGATGGCGGTGCTTCTATATGAGGAATATATGATGAAAAGATGCGAGATGGTGGTACTTGGAGTGTTGGATAGGTGGACGAACGGACACACAGACAGATGCATGTACGGACGCACGAATGGCTGAACAGACGGATGGACGCATGGACGGACGCAGGAGCGGATGCATGGATGAATGCAGGGACGGGCGCACAGATGAACGTGCGGACGCACGAACAGACGCACGCACTGACGGGCAGATGGACGCACGGGCGGCCACACAGACGCACGCATGGATGGACGGAAGCAAGACCAAATGGACGGACGGATGCCTCGCCCCACTATCCATCATTCACTCCGTAGATATGCTGCCATTTTTTTCTTCTTCACCTCCGGAACTCACCACGGCGGCGTATGTGGATTTACATCCTGAACTTGTGGCTCACAGCCACTCTGGTTGATCGGTCAAGAATCGGGTAGCTTAACAACAACAAAAAAGGGAATGTATGTATTTAAATACTGGCAAAAAATAACAGAATTATGAAGTTTTTGCAAATTATTCTTAAGAAAAAATTTTGATTATTAATTCATACTGAATGAGCAATAAATATTGATATCAAAGAAAATTTTTCTATAGCCAACATTGGTTAACTGAGAACCTTTTGGTATTGAGGTTGTCAAGTAAATCTCTTAGATTGTACAATAAAATCTTGCACAGCCCCGCACACTTTCCCGCTGCTGTGCACCAGGTTATGTGCACCTATGGATAGTAAATTTGACGTTGTCAAAGCTAAGCCAAGAATTTGTAAAGGTATTTTAAGTGATACCTCTCTTAACGTTGAAAACATTCTACAAGAGATCAAAAAGTGCTCTACAGTTTTCTCTTCTCCACAAAAAGAACAAAGTGTGGAGAGAGTCATGACTTTTCTAAACAAATAAAAGTTTATTAGAGGAATCCGACAGCATAATCGATCGATTAAAGCTTCCGGACATCGGTTATGACATCAGGAAGTTTTCCAGGGTGTCATTAGATGGTTGAAGTCCAGATATTTTTTAAGATGGTGTAGAGAATTCTCGCATCATAATTTGGCTCAGAAATCTAGAAGCTACTGTAAAGTCTGTTGTAGGGGTAACATTGATAGTTGGTCTGTCGAACGCCACTTTCACTAGTGCATCAGCTGTTTCATTAGAGTTATGATTGTATGCCTCGGCACTAATACTGATTGCACCTGGGTTAAGTGGTTCGGTTGCAGGGAGTTTAATTCGCCTTATACTTTCGAATCACCGGATTCCGTGAGCGCACTGCAGACAGACAAGGAGTCTGTTATTATTATAGCCTATGCGTCAGCGTTCTCTTCACTGTGTTTCATCACTGCACACAGTTGAGCACTACATATTTTTTCGCGTGCCTCTACACATAACAAACGGCTTGCTTTATTTTTAGTGCGCTTCTTATGCACCTAGCAGACGAGAAAGGTAAGCCTAATCTGTACCAGCCGTTACTAGCTGTCTGTCAGGCTTTTAAGCAAAGCTTCCAATTTCTATGACAACAACGGCGACATGATTAGCAAAAAAAAAAGAAAAACGTAGCTGTTCCTCTTAGCTAGGAATAGGTATGTCACAGAACGAGCGCTCAAAAAAGAGCGCGCCGCCAACTCCTCGCGACGAAACGCCGGAGTGACGCCACGAAATCAACGATAAAAGAAAAAGAAAAAAGAAAACAAGCTCCCCGGGCACGCTCCCTCTCCCCGCGGAAGCGTGGCTGAGCCGACGAACCTCCTCACTCCACAACGGCGGCCGAGCAAGCACTCGATTTTTTTAGATGGAAAGGGGCGTGGTGATACCGAGTTGAGTCATCCGCCGTGGAGGGCAATCCAACCGTCTTGCCCTCTCCCCAGCCTTCGCTGCGTATCGCGCCGACGAAATGACGAGAACTTTCTGGAATCTCGCGCGGAGGGTATTTAATCGAGCGGCCGAGACGAGAGAGCAGGAGAAGACGGAAGTTAGCGCCAGAGCGCGTAGGGTATTCCGCCGTGTAGTCGGCGAAGGTTTTGTCCGTAGGAACAAAGCAGGAGAAGACGTGAGGTTTCCTGAAAGAGAAACTTCAGAGGAGAATACGGAAGTTAGCGCCAGAGCGCGTAGGGATTCCGCCGTGTAGTCGGCGAAGGTTTTGTCCGTAGAGACAAAGCGGGAGAAGAAGATTTCCACCTGAGGGGTGACGACTCGAGCTACAGGCAAGAGTGTGTGTTTACCGCTATCGAGCGAAGACGCGTGGCAACAGCTGCGTGTGTGAAGCCGACGTGTTTCCGGCGAAGAAGTTTGAAGCTTGGAGAGTGGCCAATTGAAGAGGCGAGGTTTCCTGGAAGAGAAACTTCGGCGAGGTTTCCTGGAAGAGAAACTTCGAGGGCAGCGGAACAGCAACAACGCTGGACTTTGAGTGAGTGATTATCGGAAGAGTATCATCCAGACTTTTGTTCCAAGAACTTTGGACTGAATAGATTTCCTATCTCTTTAGTCTTTAAGTGTCTTGGTTGTTAAATGCATGCGACTGCATTGTAGTGCGTATTGTTGTCTGTGTCCGTTGTTTCGAGTGTGGCTGATTGTACTGTGTTATACGTTGTTTGTTTGGTGACATATTGTACTCAACTATTGTGGAGTGTGCATTCTTGTGTATTGTTTTCGATCTGCCATTATTGAGAATATAATTTTGTTTTGGTTATCAACTGTCGGCTCTGACTTGTTGTTTGGGCCACAGCCGGCGTCCGCTGGCGCGCCAAAAAGGACCACTTCTAAATTGTCCACGCTTTCGTGGTGCGGTTCGGGGGGCCGATACTTCGGCCCTTGGAATTAGCCCGGCGATCGCCTCCCTAATTAACGGGACCTGTGTGAAAATTAATCTGGCGTCCGCGACACAGGACCTTTTGGTGAACAGTGTGTCCAAAGTAGTAAGAAAGAGCCTCGAGTTGTTGATAGTGCTATCGGAACGATTTTGTGTGTTGTTTAGTGTTCTCGTTAACGAGTGCAGGGGAGTGTTCCGATAGACTGATTTAGGCAGATACTTTTTGCAAGCGGCAAGGTTTTATCTGCGAGACACAATGGATCTCGAAAAGTTAGTCACTCTTGGTGAGAAGATGGGTCTTTCTGGCGCCGAACTACGGAAGTGGGTAAGCCAGAAGGAGAAAGAGGCGGTTGAGAGAGAGAGGTTGGCAGCTGAGAGAGCCAAGGAAGAGAAAGCAGCTGAGTTAGAACGAGAGAGGTTGGCAGCTGAAAGGGCCAGGGAAGAAAAAGCAGCTGAGTTGGAACGAGAGAGGTTGGCAGCTGAGAGGGCCAAGGAAGAAAAAGCAGCTGAGTCGGAGAGAGAAAAGTTGGCAGCTGAAAGGGCGAGAGAAGAAAGAGAGGCAAAGGAGCGACAGCTGAAAGAAGAAAAAGAGCTGCAATTGAAGTTGGAGCTGGAGAAAGAAAGACTGGCAGCTGAGAGGGCGAAAGAAGAAAGAGAGGAAAGGGAACGGCAGCGACAGCACGAGATGGAACTCGAGCGGCTCCGTTTGCAACAGCGAAGTGAAACTCCCGTCCAAGCTAGAGTTGAAAGCAGCGAACGGGAGGACCACGGCTTCCGCTTGAACCCAAGCAAGCTGCTCGTAGCATTCGATGAGAGGAAGGACGACCTTGACGCGTACCTTCACCGATTTGAGACGATTGCAAGGAGCCAGAATTGGCCGGAACATCAATGGGCAACTGCTTTGAGTACTTGCTTGAGTGGTGAAGCGCTCAGTGTGTACGGTAGGCTGACGCCGACCGATACAGCCAACTATTCAAAGGTGGAAGCTGCTTTGCTGAAGCGATTTAGGTTTACTGTAGAAAGATTCTGGGACAGATTTCGGACAGGAAAGCCAGGTGATGGTGAGACGGCTACGCAGTATGCCGCCCGACTTTTCCATTATTTCGACAGATGGATTGAACTTTCAGGGACAGCGCAGGAGTACGATGAGCTTAGAGAGCTCCTAATTAGAGAACAATGTCTTACTAGTTGCTATCCGAGCCTGTCGCTGTACTTGAAAGAGAGGAAGGCTGACTCACTTGAAGACATGCTTGAAATGGCTGATCAATTCTTGGAAGCGCAAGGTGGCACTAATTTGGCCAACGTCAAGAAGGATTGTCCCGAGAAGTCGAAGAAATTGGCTCCCGATGAAAAGAAGCGTGCACCAGAGAGCATTCCGCGATGTTTTCTGTGTAACCGACTGGGTCATCGCGCGAAAAACTGTCGAACGATCTTTACGAGCCCTACGGTTGTAAAATGTTTTAAGTGTGGTCAGACTGGGCACAAAGCAGACGCATGTCGAAACGGAACGAGTCAAACTCACCAGGTGTCCTGTGTGCTAGCAGCACCGAAATCCGATGATAAGGCTGTCACAGATGGATTCGTAGAGTTGAAAAGTGGGGAGAAAATTCCTATTGTGGGTGCGGTAATGGCAAAACAGCCAATCGGTGTTTCGAAGGGAATGCCAACGCTGCCTGGAAAAGTTGCAGACAAAAAGATTACGGTGTTAAGAGATACCGGCAGCTCCACTGTTATCGTGCGGAGAAATCTGGTACGGGAAAGTGAGTTAACAGGCAAAATGAAACCGGTTTGCCTAATTGACCGTACGGTTCGGATGCTTCCCGAAGCAGAAATCGAGGTTAAAACCCCGTACTTCAGCGGGAAGGTTACTGATTTATGCATGACGACCCCCCTGTACGACCTTGTCATCGGAAACATCGACGGGGCGCGAGGACCGAATGATCCGGAATGCTTGAGAGAAGACCCTAAGATAGAGCCCTCGCCCACCCAGCGACCGCGAGATACAGTGGAGGAGCATTCCGTGACGGATCTCACTAGAGCCCAAGGTGAAGCCGCGGCGCAAGAGACAGTGAATGAGATGATGATCGTGTTGAATGAGTCCACGGGCAGAACAGCTGGACGTACGTCGGCACGACCTCAACCGACAGACAGTGTAAAGGTGACGGAGTCGGCCAGCCAGGCCCAATGCCGTGACATGAACAAGCTGGTAAATTAACCGACAGGACCCGTTGAACGTTATGACCCGTTAACGGTGTCGGAAGTGACAACGATGGCTGAGACGCCGCCTCAGATATCGTCGTTGGAAAGGGATCCCCGAAAAAGAACGTGGAAACACAAGAAGAGATCGAGCGAGCACCGCAAGAAAGGGCGCAAACGCCGCTCGAAGTATACAGGATAAGTGCTGAGGTCGAATCAGAATGTGTTTGGCAGTGCTGCGTGCCATATGTTGTGTTAATGTTGTGTTATCCTGTGTCACAAGTGTCGAAGTGTCTGTGCTGTGATGTGATGTATAGTGTTGTATAATTGTTGTAAAGACTGAACTTTGTACGTTTGTATTGTTTGGAATGTGTGATGAAGCGTTGTACTCATGTACCTGCGGTTATATTTCATGTGTGTGGGATTGAATTGTAATGTCCAATTGTATTGAGTGATCTATTGTGAATGCGAAGTGCCATGAGCGACGGATTGTGTTACAGTCTGTGAGAGTGTGTGGTGACGGTTCGCGCTCGTTTGTGTGGTTTTGAATATTATGAGATAATATTCTTAAAGTGGGGGGCAGTGTCACAGAATGAGCGCTCAAAAAAGAGCGCGCCGCCAACTCCTCGTGACGAAACGCCGGAGTGACGCCGCGAGGTCAACGATAAAAGAAAAAGAAAAAAGAAAACAAGCTCCCCGAACACGCTCCCTCTCCCCACGGAAGCGTGGCTTCGCCGACGAACCTCCTCACCCCACAACGGCGGCCGAGCAAGCACTCGATTTTTCTAGATGGAAAGGGGCGTGGTGATACCGAGTTGAGTCATCCGCCGCGGAGGGCAATCCAACCGTCTCGCCCTCTCCCCAGCCTTCGCTGCGTATCGCGCCGACGAAATGACGAGAACTTTCTGGAATCTCGCGCGGAGGGTATTTAATCGAGCGGCCGAGACGAGAGAGCAGGAGAAGACGGAAGTTAGCGCCAGAGCGCGTAGGGTATCCCGCCGTGTAGTCGGCGAAGGTTTTGTGCGTAGAGACAAAGCGGGAGAAGAAGATGATTTCCACCTGAGGGGTGACGACTCGAGCTACAGGCAAGAGTGTGTGTTTACCGCTATCGAGCGAAGACGCGTGGCAACAGCTGCGTGTGTGAAGCCGACGTGTTTCCGGCGAAGAAGTTTAAAGCTTGGAGAGTGGCCAATTGAAGAGGCGAGGTTTCCTGGAAGAGAAACTTCGAGGGCAGCGGAATGGCAAGAACGCTGGACTTTGAGTGATTCTCGGAAGAGTATCATCCAGACTTTTGTTCCAAGAACTTTGGACTGAATAGATTTCCTATCTCTTTAGTCTTTAAGTGTCTTGGTTGTTAAATGCACGCGACTGCATTGTAGTGCGTATTGTTGTCTGTGTCCGTTGTTTCGAGTGTGGCTGATTGTACTGTGTAGTACGTTGTTTGTTCGGTGACATATTGTACTCAACTATTGTGGAGTGTGCATTCTTGTGTATTGTTTTCGATCTGCCATTATCGAGAATATAATTTTGTTTTGGTTATCAACTCTCGACTCTGACTTGTTCTTTGGGCCACAGCCAGCGTCCGCTGGCGCGCCAAAAAGGACCACTTCTAAATTGTCCACGCTTTCGTGGTGCGGTTCGGGGGGCCGATACTTCGGCCTTTGGAATTAGCCCGGCGATTGCCTCCCTAATTAACGGGACCTGTGTGACAAGGTATAACATGAAAATGAAACTTGTCATCGCAGGGTTAGATGAGCGTTTATTGTACATTGTTTCGACTACAGCAACAAATTGCAAAATCATGTCAACAACAGCAAGCCGCTCGAAACTTGCAGAGCATAATTCAAGCAACAAGCACGTACAAAATTAGCATACACCCGATAGCACGCACTAACAACTGCCACAGCTCGACACCTAAAGCACGTAGTTCAAACAAACAAAAAGACGCACTAAACGAGTGCCCAAGTATACGCAGGACAAGCGTGAACAACCTTCACAATTCTTACTTCGTCGTGTGTCACCAGCGCGCTTCTTTCGTAAGCGCGGCCGCGGCAGCGGTCGGCGACTTTCGTTCTCGCCAGAAATACGAGTCTAACGAGGGTGCGCAGGAGAGACCACGCTCCGTGGAGGCGACGATCTTTAGAGCGCACCCAACGGACCCAAAGCGAGCCCGTCGTGCCAGCTCGCTACTGATAACGAAAACATACTCAAGTTTCGGAGCTCCGAGGGCCACCAATTGGTGTATGATGTATATAATAGGCTTGTCGCTAGCATCCGTGGTATAATGGTTAGCGCCGCACACTGGGTATTGAGCGGCTTCTGGTTCGACGCCATGCGACAGAATCTTTCCTCATAGTCTTTTTTAAAGATGATAGTCTTTCTTGGGAACCTTCGACGCAGAAATTTTGGTCTGTCTGTCTGTCTGTCTGTCTGTACATTTGTATGTTTGTCCACTCCTAATGGCATCGGGTACTTGAAAGAGCAGACCCCATCCGCAGCGCCCACCTATATAGCTCCAGGTTGAGCGTTCATGCTTGTGCAAGTCAATTAAAAATCAATTATTGCGCATGTCCGGTGCACCATAACAACACGCATATATTCTGCATGTGCGCCTCTTACTAGCAAAGGCATACATAAGTAATTTTAAGGACCATAGCGCTTATCACGCTGCGCTAACCATGCAACGCTTGCACGGAAAGGCGAGTGTTTCCAACGCTTTGCTAAGACGAGATTGTGGTGGCACCTACCCGTCGCCTTGCGTTCTACACCTTATCACCTCTGAGACGGGCGCGCACAACCGTCTCAGAGCCACGCGCTTCGGTTTCCAAGAAAACTGCCAGATGGCGCTCATGTCTCGCGCAAAACGTGACTTGATGCGCTCGTTCGCCTCCACTGCACTCTCCAGACACTCTAACGCAGCATCTCCAGAATACCATTCACTGATTTTCTCGCGCAGGACATCAAATAAATGTTTTGTTCACTCTTTCCACACGCAAGACTATCGTCTTTCGACAAAATTTGCAAATTAACATGCAGATACGGGGCCTTTTTTGTGCTTTGCAATTTGTTAGTATATATGTTACAACGTCATATTCGTGATGGAAATACGTAAGCGGAGCCGTAGCGGACCCCAGCATAAAACACTTTCGTGTTCGAAAAACGCCGCTATGGTATATGAAGAAATGCGGGTATGCATGAATGAACACTGCGACAGTGCGCCTACAACGTGCGTATTTGTAAGTGCCGTTTTCCAATAATCAATGTGCTCTCGATCGTGACCTCGTCGGAAATCAGCCATTTCTGATATGACGAAGTGGTCTTTTGTGGAGGTCACTTTTCATCTCCTGTTGCCAAATTTCTTTGTAGCATTTTTTTTAAATTTCATTGTTTTATACATGACCATCATTGTGTCTTGTAGCAACAGATGCCAAGCACACGGGTGCTGGTTCAGTTACCGTTATGGTGGAAGCAAACAAAGTTCCGAGGGAGTATTTCGCTTCGCGATAGAAGGAAAGAAAGAAGTAAAAAAGAAAGTAACGTAACGTAAAGTAAGCAAACCGATGTAATTAAGTAAGAAAGTTTGTAAGTGTAAAGCTAATAAGTAAGTAAAGAAAAAATAAATAAGTAAATAACTGAATAAAGAAGTAAAAAGTAAGTAAGTAAAGTAAGTGTACGTAACGTAAAGTTAGTAAACTGAATCAACTCAGAAAGTATGTAATTGGAAAGTTAAGTAAGTAGAGAAAGAAAGAAAGAAGTATGCCAGGCACACCCATGCAAATCTTCGATAGCCTCTATTTTCCCGATTGATCAATGGCTTCAATTTTTTTTGTCAGTATATTGTCATCTTTCTAATTAGCCTCCAACAGTTCGAAATATCGGATCTGTGTGTTCCTGTACACAGACTTAGGCACTTCGGTTGTCTTTTGTGAGCCATCCCCGGGAAACATCTTGAGAATCACCGGTTGCTGGCCAGAGCAGCGAATGTCCTCTTCTGAGACAAAAAAAAAACACGACGAAAATGTTCCGGTGTATGTGAATCGCACCGACATGATTTTGGTGCCTTTGTTTTTGCTAAGTCTTTGTTTGGAACTACAGCACAAAGGCTGAGTTGAAATCGCCCGCGTGACACAGATTTCTCACTCGCTAAGCGCTCTGTTGGATCATACATATTGTGACAGGAGGCTTGGGTTGTATTCTCTAAATTAATGCGTCATGCCAAGGAACAAGTTATTGTATTTGTGTATTTTTTTAGCCGCGTAGCAAACGCTTGATGACACTGGGCTGAATACTGTGCCTGCGCTATCAAGTTTCTGTCGCTTCGTAGTGTTGCAGTTTATTGGCTGGTCATCACCTGAAGCCGTGCAGCACACGTGTATGAAAATGATTTCTTTCAGCACATTGTTTGTACTATATTCGCTTTTTACTAACGGACATGTATACTTCTTTAAATTACAGCTGTCCGAAAAAGTGCAGCCTTTTAATGTTCTGACCTCCGTACTGTGTTCGTAGTAGTTCGAGATAGCGATTGCTGGTGGTGATCTTCAATAATATACGGCAGTGAGGCGCTGGCGCTCACTTAGTGCTGACATCTGCGTTTGAGATGCGGTCGTAAAAAAACTGATCAGTTGTAAAATAGCAGCCGCTATTGTAAATACTTCTTTTCGTTTCCTTTTGCACCTAAAGTACGAGGTCGTAAAATAGGCTTTTGTGACCTGAGGCGAATGAGCTGTTTACTCTTGGCAGAATAACATTTGGTCTTTCCCGGCTTCTCGGCGTTTGTGCAAACAAATTGGGCAACTGAAAAGAAATATTTTGTTTGTTCACGTCAGAAAGTAGGGTTTTTGCAAGTATAAGTGCGCAAAGTGCAGCATTTTGTGCAGACGGCGAGGACCTTTGTTTACTTAAGAGTTTTCTTATAAACAGTCGAGGAAGTCGATTAGCTGAACACACAAGGAGGTGTGCAGAAGTGCTAGCATCACTCCAAGAGGCTACCAAAAGAGACACGACGATAAGATTTTAGTGGATACATTCACATATTACTGTCAACGATAACAAAACAGCAGATACCCAAGCCAATGAACCACTTTTAAGACAACCGAACGACAAGCAACTGTCAAAAGAGACAGTTCGGTGCCATTTTCGCTCTTTGTGTAGTTCGCTTCAACAGCTCTGCATCACAAAAGGGGTTAGTAACGCCGAGTCAACCCTGCTGAATTGATTTTAGAACATGATTAGCCTACACTGTAGTGCATGGCTATTTGGAGCAAGGGGTTCGCCTTTCCCGCTGTGCACTGAGTGCAATGAAGTTCGCGATATACATCGCTACCCCTGGTCCTGTAGGCGCCTTTCGAAAGCTGAGAAAACAATGAAAAAAAGAGGGTTTCCCCACGGATGCTGTAAAGGCATTGTGTTTCTGGCAGGTGTGCTGTTCATGGGAAATGAGGCGGTTAATACACTTTCACGTTTCTTACGATAGACAAGATTGAGGGATGCATGGTGGGATATACTACTCGGAATGAGTCACTCAGAAGAAGCGATTGACGGTCATGAGTGCAGGATCAACGCCACCTGAGAGAACATCATCGCACCCGTCACCACTCAGGACATCTTACGTTTCACATGTGAAACTCCGCGGCTTCTTTTAAAGACCGATTACGGAGTCCAGATATAGGGTGCCTAAAAATATTGTCATTGGAAGCATTGTTGAGGCAATGACATTAGTAAATTCTTCGAACAACTATCCGCGTTCGTGGATTCGTAGTTGGTAAATCTTAGCATCATGTTCTGGAGCTTTGATATTCGACTGCATGCTGATATTGTCATGGTTCACTCATAACAGAGTGTCATTGCCACAAGTGCAAGATGTACTCCGTCGCAATCGACATGCAGACCCAGAAGGTAAGCTCGCATGAACGTCTTTTCGTAAGCGCTCACATGCTCCAGCAGGTTGATCGTTGTTTTCACTGCTGCCAGGACAAGCGTTTGAAGTTATGCTCGTTTTAGAGAGGGCATCATGACAATTTTTTACTTATGGTCGTTGATTTACAGTCAGCGAGAAATTGAGCGCATCACTCTGATACGGTAGTTTCACGCCCACCACGTGTGCTGTCTCAGCCAGACATTGATGGCATTTCGAACAAGATAGGCTATCAGGAATAACATCATTACTAACGTCCCGAAGACGGTGCAGCAACTTGTGGGAACCGTCTTAATTATAGGCGTAAATGTTCTTCTCCGTAGCACTGACATCGTACAAGGAGACCAAATCCAAACTACAACGCCGTGCTCAGAAACGACGAATCGATTGTGAAGATTGTATCGTTGGAAGTAACGTTCTTGCAGGTTGGTTGTACTGACACCGGCATACTGCCCGGCTTCTTCGGCACGCCAGGTGAAGTCTGCGGTATTAGTTTCGGAATCACTTAATCATCAGCCAGCATAGCTTCCAGCAGAGTCGTAACTTCGCAACCACGAAGTAGTGCAAACGGTGTTGTTCTTTCTTGCAGTATCGCAACATATGTCGACAGCTGTTTGTACCGACGTTACTGGGTTTTTCCCATTTTTTTTGTTCTACCTTGTCACATATGCTAAGCATGTCGCCTATGGTCTTGTTAAAGCGTTCTGTTAGTCCAATAGTTTGTGGGTGGTAGGCTGTTGTCTTCCTCTGCGCCGCACCACGGAGCACGAACGCCATACGGAGAAGCTTAACTGCGAACACTGTTCCTTAAAGGGGAACTCCGGCGAATTTTCATCCATACTGAGATAATGCTGTTTTCTAATAGTATTCACAGTCCTGAAAAAAACTAGGGTGGTTCATTTCGCCCAGGCACTCGTAAAAAGTTTTAATTAAGCAAAAAATTACGAGTCAAAACAGAAACCGAAACAGGGAGCGGCTCTGTTGTCCATAGTGGGTATCCAATGACGTCACAAGATACCGTCGCCGGTGACGTCACCAGATCCGATACAACTCGCCAAGGCTGGCCAGGGCATAAACATTGCTCAAGTGCCTAGATCTTCCGATGCGCGAGAAGCAAGTTGGTAATGGAGCTGACAAAATTCAACTGTGCTCGCGTTGTCATCGCCTCGTAGAAGAAAGTGTGCGCTGCATCCGTCTGCTGAAAAAGGCGGGGTTTTCGAAAAAAAAATCGTAGGCCCTGACGTCATATACACAGGGTGGCCCGTGTTTACAAGTGTGATTCAAAATCAGCTACAAATTTTAAAATTTGTTTTCTAAAATAATTAAACGACTTATGGTTGTATAATTTCGCACATTCCACCACGGTACTAACGCGAACACATGTTCAAAGTTTTTTTTTCGAAATCAGTGAATATCAAAAAAAAAAACAGCGGAGTTCCCCTTTAATCATTTACGACAACTGCTGGCGCACGTGGCTCAGTAAAATGGTTTCAACAAAGACTCATGATTGCGCCATTTGAGCTTCAATTGTTGACATTGCTCGGAGTGATGTCGTTCAGTCTTGATAAGAACAACGTTTTAAGTCATTTCGTGTCACAACCGTGCACATGCAACACGCGTGCAGCTTGTTTCGCTTAGCCAGCCGAGTTCGGAGAGAACAGGTAATGAGACTTGGGCGAAACAATGAGGGGCGCACGAATTGGCTCACGTTCACCTATGTGCCGCCTGACATCTACATGTGCGGGACAATTTTTTTTGTCGCACATCTTGTAGCGCAACCATGACGGCTTCTATTATTTCGTTAGCATTAATAGCGTCTAAATTTTTGCGCGCAAAAACCACGAAATGATTACTGGGTACACCGTATTTGAGGGTTCTGTGAATTTCAACTATCTAGTGTTCTTTATCGCGTGCTCACATCACAGAGCACACAGGCCTCTGGCACTTCACTTCAAGTTGAATGCAACAGCCGCTGCCACGATTGAACACCCTACTTTCGAGTCATTGGACAAGAACCATAACAGCTGGGCGCAGCGGTCCTGTTAGTGTCGTGTTGCTTGACCGCCAAGCAGCCTGAAGCAAGACTCTAGGTTCAAATGCAAATCACTTAATCGAAGAATGTCCACACATTAATCACACGTACCGTGGTCTGAGAACTTGGTAAACGCTAGCATCAGCCCCACTGTTACGCGCCGACTTCATGTTCTCAGCTCATTGCTGTAACTACTGGGATACAGCGCATCAAGCCACTTTCTTTTTTACCAAATGAGTTCATTGCCTGCAGCAAAAACAAGAATTGTTTTGCTACACCCGTTCCTAGTTCCGGACAACGTTTACGTTATTTGTTTTGTTGTAACCTAGACGCAATCCTGTTTTATAACAAAACTCCGACTGATAACTACTGCCGCTGGCTTGAAAAGACGCAGTGACGCGGTCAGCCGTTGCGTATGGGCAAAGCTTCGAGAACATAACAAAATATAGCTCTGAAATACAAACTATTTGTTGAAACGCGCTAACGCATATCCCATATAACGTGCACTCAATCCTGGCTTTCATATACGACCACGGAAAACAATTTTCAATGGCTCCTTTACGTGCACTCCAAGTTGTACGCCTTGCAATGGTTAAACACAATGTTAGAACGTTAAATGAAACCACGTAAATGGAACGCTGTGATGGTACCATTGCAATAGTTATGTAATAGAGTCATATTGCTGTAACAGTGCTTCAGTCCGCAACAAAGTTCAGTATATAAAGGCATTTTTAAGAAGTATCGAATGGTTTAACTTTTGGATATGTAGGGTGAAGGTATTTGGCCACAGAGAAAAAAAGAAAGGTGTTGGGGCTATTCACGCGTAAACGAATGATAACTATTGCCAACTGTTACTAATCAGCCTATTATCGAATTTTAAATCTAAACAAAGTGTTATTACTCATTTCAAGTTTATGTAGGGTGTTGTTTCTGGTCGGTAAATTCCCGATATAGTTTTAGTATTGATCGCTATTACACAGCACGGGCCTTTCAGGCAGCCTTAGGCATTAATTAAAAAGTACTTTCACATAGAAATGTTGGATAGCTCCCGATGTGAATCGTGTGACACTGACGAGACAATAGAACATCTACTGTGTTCATGTGAACGTTTTTCGAGCGAACGCAACTTGCTACGCGAAACGTTAGAGACACTAGACAGTAGACCTTTCTCCGAAGAGAAGATTCTTGGTTCATGGCTGTACGCGTCGCAGGCCAGCGAAGCGATGCGAGCACTGCTAAGTTTTCTAAAGACGACCGGACTATGCGACCGCTTATAAGCGTGCAATGGAGAAAGTCACATCTACACACACGTTCCCCTTCACTTCTCTCTCTCTCTTCTCCTTTAATCCCCTCACTCCTTCCCCCAGTGCAGGGTAGCAAATCGGACGTGCGTCTGGTTGACTTCCCTGCCTTTCATTTCTCCTCCTCCTCCTCCTCCTCCTCCTCCTCCTCCTCCTCCTTCTTCTTCTTCTAAAGAAGGCAACTTTCAAGACAACGATTAAAAGGGCTCGATTTCAACAATCACTAAGTCAATATACGTGTAAAAAAGCTGGACTAAATGAGATGAAAAGGTAAATTTGGCTTATTAAAAGACAGGCCCGAAACTGTGGTCTTGTGTCTAAGGCACTCGGCTGCTGACCTGCAGATGGAATGGAATGAAAAAAAAAACTTTATTTGCTGACCTGCAGATCGCGGGATCAAATCCCGGCCGAGGCGACCGCATTTTCAATGGCGGCGAAAATTCTTGAGGCCCATGTTGTTAGATTTAAGTGCACGCTAAAGAACTTCCGATGGTCAAAATTTATGAAGCCCATCACAAGGCTGGGACGTAAACCTCAGCAGTTCTTGTATTGCTAAAATAATAGAGACACTATATACGTTTATAATGACATAGCGTGTACCTAAGTGCGCCTGAAAGCGCCAGTAACTTGTTTAGGTTGCCAATGTCAGCACGGACAAAGTTTTTCAAGTATTTATTTTATAGATTGCTGATTACAATGTATGTTCTAACTCATTTTTCTACCCGCGCACGTATTTGCGATGGCACAGCTCTTTTTTCGTACCTTACAGCATTTTCAATTCCTGGAAAGGGAACAGCCCTCGGGGTGTTTACTGTTGCCGACTCACAGAACTCGGTAAGATCGATTTTATCGCATCAGCGTTTTTCAAACGTGCGTTTCGCTTTAATTCACGCTCTGAATCTTAAACTTTAAATAAGCCCAGCATATAGCATGTAACTCTATTCGAACGTTTCCCACGTGTATTTTCGGCTCTGTTTGAACTTTTTTTTTTTTTTACCGAAAGTTTCCCTGTGCATTCGTCTTCGTCTTTGTCGCCTAACTAAAAACAAGGCCTGAGGAAGGAAAATGGAAGGAAAAAAAACGATAGACAGCCGTTTTGCTACCCTGCGCATGAAAGGGGGATGGGGGAGATGAGAGATAGAGAGGAGAGAGGGAAGAGAGATAAACACAGCACATTAAGCAGCACACGGGCAAAAGACCTGAGCCTTGCTGCGAAGCTGACCGGGCTGTTTGTGAAGTAAATTCCATGACCTGTACTTGTCTGTGTATAAGTTAGGTTTTAAAACAATGCATAAAATGTTTTTGGTGGGTGGAAAATTTGAATTGCTGAATTTTGCACGGCTGGTGGCTCACAGCGATAAAGCAGCAGAATAAATATGATGTTGTGTTGACTTTTAAAGAAACGTGTCGTAATTTATCTTGTGATGTATTAGGTGTTACTTTGTCATTGGGATATTGATAGCTATAATAATAATAATAATAATAATAATAATAAAGAATGTTGCAAACCATTACATTTGCAATTAATATGTGATCACCTCTATCTACTTCTATATTTCTTGGCCGACCCCCCCAGTGTACGTGTGAGCCGCGCATTTAGGCAATCATCATCATCATCATAAAGTCTGGGGTTTACGCCCAAAACCTCAATACAAGAGGTTACGCCCTAAACCAACAATTAACAGGTTGACAACTAACCTGGCCCCGCGAGGGCAGAGTCAACGCGATGCGGCCACACATCACCTCTGCGCGACGTCCTTCACTCCCGTCGCTACTCCCGCCTACTTCTTGCACCCGTCGCCTACTCCTGTGCCGGGGTGGGAGCGAACACCTGACGCTTTTGCTCGGGGGCTGTTTTTGGTGGCAGCCGAGGTGTATTGGACTGCCCGAAACCACGATATGATTAAGAGAGACGCCGTAGTGGAGGGCTGCTGAATATTTTGACCATCTGATGTTCTTTGGCGCGTACTTACGTCCCACAGTAAAGAGACCTCTACCCTTTCGTCTTCATCGAAATTCGACCACCACGGCTGGAATCGAACCCGTGACCTTCGGGTCAGCAGCCGAGCATCGTGACCTCTGATCGACCTTGACGGGCAGTAAAATCTCTTAAGAGTAAACTAATTTATGGCGTCGAGTTTGGAAAGCGCTTTATGTAGATGGTCGTGGTGATAAAGCAGACGAGATTAGCCGGGCATTTATACACAGCCCGCAACAGTTCCTTCTCTGTGCGACTTGATTTGCAGTGGTGTGTCACTACGTGTTACCCAGCACCGTGTCTCGTAGTTAAATAATCAAAAGTCGTTGAAAGACCTTCATCGATACCGCGAGCCTTTCGGAAATAAAACGACATCTTCGTACGTTCGGGGTCTATAATCACCCCTTCAGAGGTTGTCATGTTTCTTTTATTTTTTTGCGGAACTGCGGTATAACGCTGCATCAAATGCTCAATGTTGTTGATGTCCGCAGAGAAATTGAAACGTGGGAAAGCCAGTTAGCCTGAAGTAATTGCAGATTACAATTTTTGTCATTCAGATAAATTTTGGAAGATGTCCACGAGCAAACACTTTGAGGTAAAAATAAGTAGCATTGAGTAATCAAGAAGATGCACACAATAAAGCAAAACAAAATACAGCCATCTCCGCTTGTCGGACACTGATCAAACAGCAAACTTGTGTCGTGAAGTGGGGCTGAATGAAATGAATCGAAGCGGTATAAAGTGTAAATAAAGTCGGAGTAAAGAGGTATGAAGTGGGTAAGTGAAGTGAGGGGAGTGGGGGAGCACTAACGGACGTAGTGGTGAGTTGTGGGAGTGGATGCAGGAGTGCGACAAATCCGTAGTGGGATTTACCCTTTTTCTGTGAATAAATCTCACTATGATCTACGATCTCCCACCGTCCCCTTTTTTTTCTTTATTGCCTTCTTGACAACAGGTCAAGCTAATATGACAATCACTATCACACGTGTTTCATGCGTGATAACGCGTCAAATAAAGATATTACATCTTCAACACAGTCGGTAGTCGTATACACATTTCGCACTTTTACAACAGCTTCCACGAAACACTGATTAACGGATAGAACTCTCACATCACAGTGTCTGTACGAAAGCATACTACGCCAAACCGAATGAAGACCAAGTAAAAATATAACATCCAAATTTTTCACAGAACTGTCACAAGGCAAAAAACGAATTACATATGAAGTAAGAGGTAAATCTTTTTTTAAAGTCCTCTGTAAAATGTCCCAAAAGAAAATAGCGTTCTTACAATAAATAAAAACGTGTTCAATGGTCTCAGGTTTGTTACACAGGAGACAGCTGCTTCCCCATGGTACATACATCCCTCTCTCTTCAAACCACGTTTTTACTGGCAAGGTTCCCGTATGAAGTTAAAAAAAAAGGTTTTCACATTTGGTGGTATGCACATGTTTTTCACTCACTTTAGTACGTCATGACCATATGATTTTTCATACCTTGAACGGTACAGGAGCACAGGAAAAACATTCTGTATTGGGTCTTTCATAAGGCGCTTTCTTTTCACATTAGTTAGGTAATCTATCGAAAACCTCGCCTTCAAGAAACGATATGAGAACACAACTTCGCGCAAGAACGGTGACAAGGTGTGTCGTTCTCGCCTGTCTGAAGATACAAAGAAGTGAGGCATGTGGTGTAACAGCGTTGTTTGAAATAAAGAACGTAAAAAAGAGTCTCTCTGGTCTCTAATGAGCATGAAACGTGATATTACTTGGTTAAGAAACAGATGGCACAGAGACAGCCCTCCTTGCTTAACTCGCCGAAACAAGTTCGTTCTAGATGTTCTCTCCCACGTAGAGCTCCAGATGAACGTGGCGAATATCCTGTGGACTTTGTGAATGCTTTTACGCTTACAACTAAGCACTTGCAAAAGGTACATAATTTTAGCAGCCAGAAGCACTTTGCATACAGCTGACCGAGAGAAAATTGATAAGCCACGACCGCCCCATCCTTCGGCGGTCGCGCGCAGTTCTTCAGCCTTTCCAAGCCAAAATGCTTCACTGTCTTGATACCTGTCCAATGGTACCCCTAGGTAACGACTAGGCGTCATGAGCCACTGAATATTTCGAAAGGAACTGGGCGTAAGGTCCCAATTACCATGCCATAAACCAATGCTTTTCTCTTTGTCCATTAAACTTCCACTCGTGTCACAAAACCTTTGAGTGATTTTTAATAACGAAGTGACACTCTCTCTAACAACTGCAAAAAAGGCAATATCGTCGGCGTATGCCAAAACACGCACTTCACATGACTGCAACCTGAAACCATTATTCCCTGCATGGTGAATCACTTTCTGACACAATGGTTCCAAAAATAGAGCGAAGAGCAAAGGACTTAAAGGACACCCCTGGCGCACGGAGGAAAGTACTTGTATGCGCTGTGAGAGTTCTTCATTTACAATTAAATTTGTGGTTGAACTTTTGTATGCCAATCTAATACATTTACATATGATCGCACCAAGGCCAACGTACTCAGCTAGCATGAAGAGTATATTGTGTGGAACCATGTCGAAAGCCTTGGCTAGATCAATTTGCAACATAGCTATTTTTAGAAGCGCAGCGTCACAATACTCCAAAAAGCTCCTGGCAACATGAATTTATTTATTTATTTATTTATTCATAATACCCCTAAAGGCCCTCGTGAGAGGGTATTACATAGGGGGGGGGGGGTTACATGAGCAAAATTACAAACAATAAACATCAAAAACAAAAAAAAGGTAAAAAAATTCAAATTAAATACAGACTAAGGTTGAGATATATGTTATAACAAGTAATTGGTAAAGACAGCAAAAATAGAGAAAAGAATAGGCAACAAATCATTGGAATACAGATAAATACACAGTGAACAACCTATGAAAATGCAAGAAAAAATAATCAATACACTTGATAAAAAACAAAAACGAATAAAAAATATACACTCACTCATCACACCTCAAATAAGCTGAATCAAGGTAAAAATACTACACGTGTGCTCTGCACGTTATAGAAAAGAGGAAAAAACAAGTAAAAGAGCAAAAGTTAGATGATGTCAGAATTTTAAATTAGTTCTTGAAATTTCATGGCGTTTTTTTCTAAGGCAATGTGTGATGGTAGATTATTCCAATCGATTGTGGTACGCGGAATGAATGACTTGGAAAAAGCAGATTACTTACAGTTTAAGCGTTTAACTTTGTAGGGGTGAGCGCGGCGAGGAAAAATAACGGCAGGTGGCTCGAAGAAATCGCTGTGAAGTGACACGTGGTGATAAAGTTTATGGAAAAGTGATAGGCGTGCAAGTTTGCGACGATGGAATAGTTCGGGTAGCTCTGCTCGGCGTTTTAGTGCTGCGACGCTGGAATGACGTAAATAATCTGAAAATATGAAGCGAGCGGCATGATTTTGCAGTGATTCAATGTCGTTTATGATGTAAGCATGTTCGGGATCCCAAATGGCTGATGCATATTCTAATTTTGGACATATTAGTGTAGTAAATGCAAGTTTGCGTATGTTAGGAGGAGCCTGTTTAAGGTTACGCTTGAGAAATCCGAAAGACCGGTTAGCAGCCGCCAGGGTGAGTTTTATATGGTATTCGTGAATATGCTCCTACGCTTGATGCCGCAAGTCTGATGTGACCCGACCAACTTGTATATAACTCCTTGAAACCTCCTAGCCAGAACTTTCATAAACACCTTATAATCTACGTTTGTTAGCGTGATTGGCCTGTATCCTGTCACTTTGCGTAAAACATGTTGCTCTTTCCCTTTAGGAATGAGCACGGTGTGTGCCCGATTAAACGATGGAGGCAGAGTTCTGCGATCTAAAGACTCTGAAAAAACCTCATGCAATGCGGCGGCCATATCCTCCTTGAACGCCTTGTAAAAGGCGGCATTAATGCCATCTGGACCAGGTGATTTGCCCATACCAAGATCATCGATAGCCTTCTCAATTTCCCCTATACTAATAGACATTTCCAATAAATTTTTGTCCTCAGCATTAAGTGTCGGCATTTCTATCAAGAACTCATCTACAAAGCCCAGCTCCTTTGGTTGGCGATAAGCAAACAAGTCCTGATAATAGTTTTCAAAATCTTTCATAATATCTTCATGTTCTGATTGATTTGTGGGGTTTAACGTCCCAAAACCACCATTTGATTATGAGAGACGCCGTAGTGGAGGGCTCCGGAAATTTTGACCACCTGGGGTTCTTTAACGTGCACCCAAATTTGAGTACACGGGCCTACAACATTTCCGCCTCCATCGGAAATGCAGCCGCCGCAGCCGGGAATCGAACCCACGACCTGCGGGTCAGCAGCCGAGTACCTTGGCCACTAGACCACCGCGGCGGGGCGTATATCTTTATGTTATTTCAATAATTTACCATTCCATTCTATCTCCAGTATGTCGTGAGCTCGTGCATATGCCTTTTCATCTCACAAGGCTCGCTTTGTCGGGGCTTCACCCACGAGGTATCTCTCAGCTCTTGCTCGTATAATTGCGCCTTTATATTTATCTTCTTCAAGACATTCAATTTTGGTTTTGACAACCTGCAGTTGATGTGTGAATAAGCCCGGGTTTTCTGCTTCAATACTCATCAAATCATTTAGCTCTGCCCGTAGCTCACGTTCCTCTTTTCGAGCTTGATACTGCGTGTAGCAACCACACTCTATTGCGTTCATTTTTATCTTTTGCTTAAATAATTTCCCGCATATAAAAGCCTCGACCTTCACTGTTAAAACAAATGAAACTATGTTCATTTCACCTTTATTGTTTTCTGAGTATCAAATCATAAATTCGCTGCTTTAGGATAACCCGAGCAGCATCATCTACGAACGCTCAGAAAACAGCGCTGACATCGATGGCACCCAAACCCAATCATTTCACAGAGTGCTCCTTCTGACGACTGCTTCTACATAAGGCTAAGCCGCATGGCGAAGAGGAGAAGCTCCAGCTACTTATCATGCCCAATTTATTTCACTGTAAAGGATATTCGACCCTCTTTGTCATTCGTCACCCTGTTAGTGTCTGTGCTCGGTACCAGCAACGTCATATATACACTACAAAGAGCGAAGTGATTCTTTACCTTACAATGCCTGCTGGCGGGCTTGCTGTTTGCTGTTATGCCAGCGAGTCCTCGTCAAACGTCCGCGCCTCTGAAAAAGGCAGTCTGGGTCAAGGCCAGCCCGCAGTCCGCCTGGCGCGAACAACTCGACAGCGTGAACACGCGCGGCGCATCTCTGGCCCACGTGCATTGAGTCAGCTGCGCACGTGACAGCGAGCCGGCGTCCTCGTGTCTGGTGGTCTGACGCATGGCGCGGCGACCCCCATTAGAGGAATCTGCCCTGACGACCAGCGGCGCTTCTAATTGGACATTTTTGGTTGGACCCGGTGCCTATAAAAGAAGCCCTGCGGCGCGTCGCGATCGGCGGTCCTACGAGAGAGGAGTCCCCATGTCGGAGAGCCGACATGTGTGTGAGTCAGCGGTCTTAGGCGAAAAGTTGACCTATGTAATAGAGAGGAGAGCTCGGCTCTTCGAGTCTCTGTCGGCCCCAGTGCCGAAATTGTAACGCCTCTGTATATATGCTGTACATAAACCTTGTTTAACTCACCGTCGTCTCGTCCGCTCGTCTTATCAGCTCTGCGCAGAAGCAGTCGCGAGCTGATAAACATACGCTACCAAACGGCTGGTGACCTTCCCGGCGGAGTTGGAAGCAGTGGCGCCTCCGGGACCGTGTTGGCGTCGCCGTCTTTCGCAACAGTGGTGGCTTCGGCGGGATCGGTCCGTCGTTCGCAACAGTGGAGGTCAGCGGTGGGATTCGGAGGTGGCTGCGCAACAGTGGTTGGCAGCTGCGGGATCGGCCGGCGTCAGCGACATCGATGCGGTGAGTGCATGATGTTTTCCCCTCAGTTCACCCGACTACTCTAGCTCAGGTTGTGGTAGTTTAGAGAAGGGCTGTGTGAAGCATTGAAGGGAGCTTTGATCGTTTCAAGCCAAGTCGAAGCGCTTTGAAACCAAAGTTAATGCAGAGGGGGTAGACACGGGAGTGTGAAAAAAATTGCTTGCGCGTCTTGCTAGTAGGCTTATAGTCAGTACGGCAAGTAGATTCTTAACAGGGGCAAACAGCAAGAGGCTAGTGTGAACGATGGAGAACCTTAAAGTGAAGGAACTCATCGAAATTTGTGAGGAACACGGCATTACTTTGGGCCGTGCGAAACGAAAGCAAGCGATCCTTGAGATCATGAAGGATGAGGGAGTGTCGGCTGAGGAAGTCGATGAGGCCTGGGCGGATATCAAAGCACGCCGCGAGGAGGCCGAAATGCGAGAAGTTCGTGAACGTGAGGTAGCCGAGAGACAGGAGCGCCTCGAGTTGAAACGAATAGAATTGGCAATTCTACAGTGTTCGCAGGCGCCTAGCGTAGCTTCTCCAACAGTTCAGGTCAGCGGTTTTAGAATTCGGGACCAACTGCCACCGTTCGTAGTAGGCGAGGACATGGCGAAGTATCTCGTCAAGTTTGAACACGTCTGTGAGCGAAACGCTTTGGAGCGGTCTCTTTGGGCGCGGAACCTGCTAGCTCTTCTTCCCGGCGAAGTGTCCGACGCGATAACTTGCTTGTCGAGGGAAGCGTTTGAGAGCTATGACGAGGTTAAGGAAGTGCTCTTAAGACGTTATAAATTGTCACCCGAGGCTTTCAGGCAAAGGTTCCGGTATGCTAAAAAGGGGAATGAGTCACACGTTGACTTCGCGTTTCGTCTTAAAGCCGATTTGATTGAATGGCTCAAGGGCGAAGGTGTGTATGACGACCGCGATAAAGTGGTGGAATGCGTTGCATTGGAGCAATTCTACCGCTGCATCGAGGAGGATGTCAAACTTTGGCTGCAGGACAGACTTGGGGAAGTACGGTTAAACAAGGCAGCTGAGTTAGCTGAGGAGTATTATACTCGCCGAAAGTTGCATAGCAGGGCAGTGCACGTTGAAAAGGATGAAAGAAAAGAGGGCTTTTCAAGGAAACCTGATCAACGGAAACCCGTTCCGCACCGTAATTTCAAAAAGGACCCGTCTCTTACGAAGGACAGTGTAGGGGAAGGGCAAACAGAAGCGGAGAAATCGAGTGAGGTTTCCACCACACAGGCATTAGAACCGGAAAACAAACGGAAGCCGCTAATCTGCTACAACTGCAAAAAGGAAGGGCACATCGCGAGAAACTGTCAGGAAAAGTTTGCTTTCGCAACGATCCGAGAATCAGAAAAAAACATTCGGTTGTTGGAGCCGTATCTCCAAGAAATTAGGGTGAATGAGAAAACGTGCCGAGCACTTAGAGACTCAGCGGCAACCATGGACGTTGTCCATCCTTCATTGGTGTCTCCGGATGACTTCACAGGAGAATGCGCGTGGATCAGGCAGGTCGCCGAGGAGCAGAGTGTTCGCTTACCAATCGCCAAGGTTGTCATTAAAGGCCCGTTCGGTGAGCTTCGCACCGAAGCGGCTGTGTCTGCCGCGCTAAATGATCGTTTTTCTTATTTTTTCTCCAACAACTCGGAGCAGCTTCTCAAAGAGCAGGGCAAATCGTTCTTCCCCAACTTAGCGTGCATGGCTCTCACGCGATCGCAAGCGCGGAAGCTATCGCGGCAGCTTGATCTGGTTCCATGTGGTGAACTCTCAATTGACCTTGTCGGCGGGTCGACGGAACCCCAGAAAGGAAAGTTTCCGCATGAGTCATGTGAGCAGTCACGCGAGCGGCCCGTCGCCGAACCAGCCGGCGCGGTTTCCGTAGAAAGGGGAGACGACATGGCGCCATTGAGTCAGAGCGAGGGGGTTGCAACGCTCTCGCCTGTAGCGGAAAGTTTGAGCGAGCTGCCGAGAGTTGATCGAGAGACGCTCATTCGAGAGCAACGTGAGGATCTCTCGATTGAAGCGCTAGTGGAAAGCCAAATTGAAGCGCTAGTGGAAAGCCAGAAAAACGCGGCACAAGTGCTGTCGAAGGAGCACTACGAGGAATCGGTGAAGAAGCGTGCTTTTGAAGTAGGGAGTCAGGTAATGCTGCTGCAGCCGTTCAAAAAGAACAAGCTTGAGGTTGATTGGGAAGGGCCCGCCACAGTATTATCGAAGCCTTGCGATTCAAATTATGAAGTGAAATTAGGAAGGCGGCCGGACAAAATTTACAACTTGATGAAACCATACGTTCAACATCAAGCGGTCGTAAATCTGTTGTTGAATGCTTCAAAGGAAGAGGAAGCAGAAATTTTGAGTTCTAGTGAGGTAATTGAAGGGGGATCGAAAGTAATCTGGGAACAGTTGAACCTAGAGCCTAGCTTAAGTGAAGGAGGACCTGAGAAAGAGGACCTGAGAAAGATTGGTTCCGAGTTTGGAGACGTGTTTTCGGACCGCCCCGGAAACACGAGGGTGATCGAACACGATATCGAGCTAAGCGGTGAGGAGTCAATCCGTAGCAAGCCGTATCGTTGTTTCCCTGTGCAACGTCGCAAGTGTGAGCCGCTCTTGGTGCCGCATAGGTATCGTCGCCTAAAAGTGGCCGGTTACTGAGGTGGAGCATGTTGCTCCACAGCGCAACTTTGACGTTCGCTAAAAAAAAAGGGGGGGAAAGCTAAACGCTAATGGAGGTGCATTGAGCAGTGCGTTCTAGCTAGTACCTTCTCAACCTTTCGGTTTCTGGCTGGCGATTCGGGGCAAAATTTTGACCTCATCACGACCTGGGCTGAGCGCTCTCGTTCAGAGTGATCTCAAGGGGCCAACTTTGTGGTATTCTAATTCGTTACGTTGTTGTACGTGGGAAGAAAAATTGAGTTGTCATTTTAAGAGTCTTGTGTCCCACATGTGCCTCTTGATGTAGAGGGAACAAAATTCCGATAAACACGTAGATAGGTATATGTTGTATTATACTTTGTCTGGTGTTCTGTCGGGTGACCGAAGGCACTTGCGTGTGTCGTGTGTTGTCTGTTGTCGATCCGTTCTTGGCAAGTTGCAGAACCTTCGACAAGTGCTGAAACCGAAGATGGTCAGAAGAGACGAGTGAAGCTGGTCGACAAGTTGTGGCGACAAGCCAGTGGAGCTAGGATCCGTCGTCAAAAATGGGACGTGTTCCCGAAACAGTCTGGAGCTGTATTCTCCCCATGGGCCTGGAGGCGAACCTGGAGGGACCTGGCGAACGAGCGCACCTGATATCCGAGCCCCATGGAAGCAGCTCGTCTTTCCGGTGCATTATCTGGCGGCGGGGGTGCTGTTATGCCAGCGAGTCCTCGTCAAACGTCCGCGCCTCTGAAAAAGGCAATCTGGGTCAAGGCCAGCCCGCAGTCCGCCTGGCGCGAACAACTCGACGGCGTGAACACGCGCGGCGCATCTCTGGCCCACGTGCATTGAGTCAGCTGCGCACGTGACAGCGAGCCGGCGTCCTCGTGTCTGGTGGTCTGACGCATGGCGCGGCGACCCCCATTGGAGGAATCTGCCCTGACGACCAGCGGCGCTTCTAATTGGACATTTTTGGTTGGACCCGGTGCCTATAAAAGAAGCCCTGCGGCGCGTCGCGATCGGCGGTCCTACGAGAGAGGAGTCCCCATGTCGGAGAGCCGACATGTGTGTGAGTCAGCGGTCTTAGGCGAAAAGTTGACCTATGTATTAGAGAGGAGAGATCGGCTCTTCGAGTCTCTGTCGACCCCAGTGCCGAAATTGTAACGCCTCTGTATATATGCTGTACATAAACCTTGTTTAACTCACCGTCGTCTCGTCCGCTCGTCTTATCAGCTCTGCGCAGAAGCAGTCGCGAGCTGATAAACATACGCTACCAAACGGCTGGTGACCTTCCCGGCGGAGTTGGAAGCAGTGGCGCCTCCGGGACCGTGTTGGCGTCGCCGTCTTTCGCAACAGTGGTGGCTTCGGCGGGATCGGTCCGTCGTTCGCAACAGTGGAGGTCAGCGGTGGGATTCGGAGGTGGCTTCGCAACATTGCCCAGGAGAGCTTTTAGACAATAAGCAATAACAATTTGTGTTTTTTTTACGGGTCAAAACAAGTCACGGGAGCTGGAGTTGTATGAAGGTACTATTCCAGGGCGAATGACCATTGTTACGTACCAAAATGGATCTATTTCTTGCTTCCGATAAAAAAACTGCTGCAATGCAGAAGCTGCGTGACGCTTAAATATGTGAAGAGTGTACCTGCCCGCATGGTGGTAGAATCCCATTTTTCCAGCCCTAGCAGCAACTGACGGCTGCCACGCCAGCAGCCTTAAGTGCCCTAACAATTTTATGCCATGTGGTGTCTTTTCTGACAAATATGCCAATATCGTGAAAGAAATTTTCATCTCAAAGCGAAATATGAGAGACTACTCGTCGCCGCAGCGTTTTACATAAATAGTCAAGGAATAGCGGCGGTAATCTAAGCCGCTTTCCAAGGCCCAAGGCACAATTTGCACACGCACAGTGATATTGTTCCCCTTACTATGACAGCCTCGACACACTTATATCTTCCCGAAAAGCGATACCGCAAGGATTACCAAGTCTCTGTCATATAATAAAACTACCAGTTAAAGCACTGTGCCGCTTCAAATTCTTTTACCGGGTCCCGCGCAAAGTGTTGGGAGTCCTCCAGGCAGAGTAAGCTTCACCACTGGGGCGACGCCTCACAGCCCCTCGAAGCCAGCTTGTGCCCGGTTTAGAAACCGGTGGGTGGCCGGCTGGCACTGGGGATCGAACCCCGCACCTACCGTAGATGAAGCGAACGTGTACGTGCGATGCCATAGCTACACTACTTCACATTCTTTCGAACAATACTTCGCACAACATCTGACCATGCTTCTGGGTGCTGCTTATGCTGAATAGAATCGATTACACGCGTCCTATGTCGTAGCCGAACGTTTCTCATGCATCTTACGTGCTTGATCCTGCAACCATTCTGACCTCAACCGCAGGAGTACTTCCATCCCAACGTCAGCTGTAACTCTGGGAGATAGTCACTGCACGTCACATGAATTTGCAAGGGTGCGCTACCTTACAAGTGCATGTTTACCTAAGATGCACAGGAATGGACTGGAATAAATGTGAACGGCGCAGGAATGACTTGGCATTACATCGATTTCTAGCATTACTGCTGCCAATGCCATCCCATTTGTGACATCGAGCAGAAAACGCCAGCTCGTGTTTATGAACGTGCGGTGTAATGAAAAACTCAGGTTTTATCTCATGTTTAAAAGAACTTGCTTTGTTAATGCCAGAGAGGGCCACGACGAAAGCGAATGTTACAACGTGCGTTCGTTGCTGTCGTTAGCCGAGTTTCTCATTGTACCTTGTCGCTGTGGCACGTTTTTGCAAGATATTACCCGTTGTTTCTTCTTGTGCGACACGCCGTATTGTCGATTAAAAGTTCCACTTGCTCTTTAAACTTCAAAGTGGTGGCCAAAAGACTTGTTTATCACTGGAATCTTCAGCGCCTTTTTTGCCGCAGTGCTGTTTTGCCTCTCGAGCTCGTGAGAGCTTCACCTATAAAGTGGTTCCCACAGTGCGTGGGATCTGTATAATTTTAGCTAAGCTGGCGACACTATCTGCAGTTGCCTCACTGTTTAGCGTGCCTTCTAAAAATATTGTAGATCGCGCATTGACGTCATTTGGGACATAGATAAAGAGTTTATTGGTCAGCCAGTGGAACCTAAGTGGCTTACTTACTCTGTTGCCGACGAGTTCATCGTACTAATCACTCTTATGTTCCGCCTGTTTTGTTCCAGACGATGTACAACATGTGGCAACACTAGTATTCCTATATACATACACGGACGGCAGCTTCATTGCTTAGTAACCAAAATGAAGCGTTCGTGGCTGTATGCACTAACCTCTTATATATCTTCGCATACAATTGACTCAGAAGGAAAGGAAGACTTTTACCTCTGAATTGTTTTGGGCAAATGCACAAGGAACTGTATATATTTTTAACAGAGGGGCTGTTTAAGTCTGCCTTAATCTGTTCAGTTCCCTAGCAACCAGATGTACAGCTGCGCGCCTGCTTCACCAGCTCATACACTGCTCCGCCAAAAGGCGGCCTGCCTAAGCAGTGGACACTGCGCGCAACCACTATAGGTCACTCTAGACGCGACGTGAGGTGCGTTCCTTCATTTTCTATAAACCGGGCGCGCCGAGGCGGTGCACCCCACGCAGAGATAGAGAGAGCAAATAAAGGTTGCACTGTCGATCGATGAGCCATTAACCGGGAATAGCAACCGAGACTGCTACACTCGACTGGTTTCAAGTATAGTCCTTGACGTGTCTACCGTCTAGGTACGTCGTACGCTATAAGCGGTGAGGTGTGACTGCTGGACTCGACTGGAACCTAACATCACTTGGAATGACTTTGTGTAACATGGTAAAACTTCGAATGGTCAGGACTCGTTAGGGACCGATCAGCTCTTCTGTGTCTACAGTCTTTCACCTCCTGTGGTTCTTTGTTGCGCCACAACTTTTCACATGTGTAGGAAAGCAGTGGAAGATAATGATTGCACCACCAGCATTCATAAAGCTCATTAGGGAAATACTTCCTTGCTATGTTTCCGGTAAAACGTGATGATATCTAGCACTGTACATGACTAAGCGTCACCTCTTCGTTTTAAAAGAGGATGCCTTTATACACACTCATCATTTTCGGGCTTCCTCATGCTCAGAATTATCCACCTGTCTCAGCAGTTCGAGCAAGAATATTCACGGAAAAACTTGGCCGAGTTTGGCACGTTTATATAGGCTTTGCTCAAGGACGTTGATAAGTTGACGAGAGTATCGGGAGTTATCACATACAATACTAAAAGCATCCTCCTTTTTACGACAACTTTGTGTACTGCAGAGATCAGGCAGTATACGTCTGGACAGTAATTAGGGGGCCAACACGTCCAACAGAACCACCATGTTGTACTGGAGCCGGCGGACGCTTTCCATGACAGACGCCCCAAATAAGATGTCTGTGTTCACTGTTCCTGTAGGGTTTTTTTTTTTATTTCGCTGCACCTCCTTGAATAGTTCACAAAAGTGTCGTGCCAGTGCTGCGGCAGTTTCTCTCGCATCAGTGTAGCGTGAGACTAGCGGTTTCGGTGAAGTGGCTACGTCGGGGGCAAACGTGCAACCATGCCGTATACCCTGTGCTGCTTGCGAGAGATGAGAACACGAGAGATTTGATTGATATGTAGGGTTTAACGTCCCAAAACCACCCTATTATTATGAGAGACGGACGCCGTAGTGGAGGGCTCCGGAAATTTCAACCACCTGGGGTTCTTTAACGTGGACCCAAATCTGAGCACACGCGCCTACAACATTTCTGCCTCCATCGAAAATGCAGCCGCCGCAGCAGGAATTCGATCCCGCAACCTGCGGGTCAGCAGCCGAGTACCTTAGCCATTACACCACCATGCCGGGGCGAGACCTCGAGAGAAAGCTTGTGCTTAAGGGCCGATGAACTCGTGCAGCATGAAGCCAAATCGAATGCAGAAGCCCAGGTGGCGTGAGCTGCACTCGCTAAATAGAGAGCCAAAATGCAGCGCTCTTTGAACTATAGTATAGTGTAAAAATTGCAGCCAAGTCGAGGAGACCATACGAAAGCTTCTAATTTCTGAAGTTTCATGAGTGTGTTTGTGATCGTTCTCGCATGTCACCTTAAGAAGAGGTGGCGTCTACGTGAACTACCTCGGCCCAACCTAGCGCTCACGAGGACAAACGATGTCATCACCTTGCTCTGGGCGGAGGCAGCACTCACTTCCAGACACCTTAATTTACAAAGCCACGTTGTTCCATCTCATGGCGTCGTACAGAACGCTGTGTTTCAAACTTGGAATCATGAACAGCGTGCATGTGACCGTGCTTTTAGTTAGCACTTTAGGAATTGCTTCATAATTACATGGCCCACACTGGCAGCCACGTGATCGTGTCCTGGCTAGTACGCGCTGTGATTGGTGCAACTGTCTTTTAATAAGAAGTCGCAGTTTTTCTGCGAGGCTTCATGTCAACCAGTCTCGTTTGCCCGTTGTATCGACACGTAAGAGATACCGCTAGCGGTGTTTAAGTTGCCATTAAGGCTCGCCACGGCTCGAGCGCCTGTCGTACGTTGCGAAGAGAAGCAGTGGCAGTACAAGGAACTTCGGCCCGTCGGTAAGCGCGAGGTCGCGTGCCGCCGTCGATCCAATAGCACCGACAACGATCAGACAAGAGAAGCCAAACGCACGCGGAAGTTTCCACCGTCGGAACGCTTTCCATGTGATACCTCGAGATTCTGACGAGAACGTTTCGAGGACCCCTTCGAGGCCACGAGTACAGTTCTCTCCAACGTGTTCGAAAGTAACGCTGAACTTTCATTCTATGTCTCTTGAATTTCAACTGCAGGTAAACATAGTGCCATTCAAGATCCTAAAAGTATACACGCAACAGCTTCGCTGGCACTTCGTCTTCATAAAAAGTTGCAAAGGATTTAAGCTTGTTTGTATATGCAGCCTCATGAGCTGAGAGATTCCCAGAATTACGGTGCCCGTGCTGATACTTTTTAGTATGACATGCTGACATGCTTGAATTTTTGTTTCAAAACTCGAGCTAATATTATGCTCCAGAACCAAGTTATCATCATTGTCTTTGGCGTGATAATATTATAATAACTAACAATTCAAAGGTAAAAGATCAAGAAGAAAAAAATGCTTGATCTCTTTTCGTAGTGAGTTTCAGCTAGTAACTTCAATTGAACGGCGTCGAATGCTAGCTTGAAAGCTGGTTCTCTCCGATGACAATAAACTGCCTCCGGTTATGATAAAATACACAAAGCGATTTCAATCCAGCTAGATTCACTCTTCTTATGTGTGCGTGCTCACTTTACAAAGAAATGCTTTGAATGAGAACACTCCGCCCTTACCATCCAAATGGTTTTGTGGCAGTATGTAGTGAGAGAAGTCAAAAGTGGCAGAAGCAGACCATTTTGCCCCGATGCACAAGTTATGCTTCATGAAACGTCATTGGTAAGTGTGGGTCATCAAATATCTCATGCAAAGAAATAGCGCTTCGCTTGATGTCGAAATGCGAGGCATTGGCCAACTAGATGCATTGCAATAAAGGCAAGTACGAGAAGCGTTCGATTTCAATCTTTGAAATGTAAGATATCTGGAAGTGCTCTGCGCAAAAAGGAAGTTGAGAAGCGTCATGTTTATAACGAACCTTTTACCCCACCTAATTTTCTTCTTTTTCTTGAAACTTGATAAGGTCAGGTATCTTGGTTATTTCTTTGTGCCGCGTGCTTCCGTTTTTAACATAGTTGATTGAGTCGTCCTTTTGAACGTGTTTGACATTTCCGTCAAATGTCCGGACCAAGTTGAAATATTCATATTAAAAAGCTTACGTAACCATGCTGTCTTGAACAAGGCTTCAGTTTTTTTTTTTAGGTTGAAACACAACTTCTTTTCTTCTAGTTTTGCATAATTGATGCTAGCACAGTTTAGTGCGAACATGAAACGTTGTGCAATGCGTGTTTTGTTTCGATATCTCCCAGTATTCCACGAATATCACTGATTTGTTCGGTCAACCATATGTGTACAACTTTCCATTAACTTCATTCGCTGTCTTCGCATTTTTAAAAACTACGACGAAGCCTATATTTACGGCAAATGTGTGCATTGTGGTGGATCTGTTATTTTTTTTTCTGCTCTTGGCAAACTTGTGTTCAACATTCTTGTAGCATAACGACTGCAGTAGATTCATAAACGAGTGACCTTGAGAGTACTTTTTTTTTGGGATAGTTGGTAAAAATTAGGCACAAAATGAAGCATCCTCGTCCTGTCATTTGCATTTTCTTTTGGTCAACATGCATACGTGACTGCCTTCGCCACGTAATGTTCAACGAACATCATTCGTAATTGAACAATCTCGCTTTCATTGTTTAACAGAGGAATCGGTCTTAAAATGCTGACTCTATAAGTAGTCGCCGCTGAACTCAACAAAGGAATTTTCGTAAGTACAATAGAGAGAGAAAAGCAAAGAAAAGGCAGGGAGGTTAACCGTGTGAAACCCGGTTTGATGCACGTAGAAGCGGTAAATGGAAAGAAAAGAATAAGGAAGGAAAGTAAAGTGAAGTATTGCACCATCGACATCACAGACCTGTATACTGCAGTCCTGCCTACCAGGTCATAGCCTCCACTGGTGTTGCTTCCTGTTAAACACAATTGTGGACGCATTGTATCAGTCAGCTGAAATAGTGACCAATTTGTGTGCGCGTACCTTCGCTCTCCTTTCGTTCTTATATTTTCTTTTTTTTCTATCTCTGAAACACACCCATCTATTGCTGCCTTCCCACCAGCCCCATTAGGTGGTACCATGCTAGATTTTCCTAAACGGTTATCCTTCCAGACCCTTAAAAAAGGCGTCATTTTACATTATGTAAGTTCTGACTTTTCACTTTCACAAAACTCTTTAAAGAGACACGTGCACTCTTTTTTTTTGGAGATTTTATACTCTCAGAAAAGTCCGGTGCGGCAGCCTGTTGTTACATAGCAAGTAATTGAGACGATGCTGCCTATTATACCCTCGTCTGAAAATCGTTCGACCGAAAAGAGATTCAACTAGTTTCTTCGTGGAAAGGGGAGCACGTGGAATACGAGGACTCACATAAAAGTGTAACACGTACTCGTTTTTCCTTAAGAGGTTTAGCTTTCGCCTCTTTTTTGTTTCTTTTCCCCTCTTTTTGCACCTCTTTCCTAGTCTCGCTCTTTCCCTCTTTCTAATATCGAAACTTTCACCTTCTTGAGCACAGGCTGTTTCAGCTAAGGGCCTTGTGAAATTGAACTGTAATAGTAGAATGCGAAATCGCAAGTCCAAATAGTACTATTCACATGAATGGCTAAAGCTGGCCATAAATATCGTGGCTCTTGTTTGTCTTCGACTAGATTTAGGCTACAGTTTCTCGATCTTTTGACTGCATTGCCTCGTCCGGCCTGACAACACTGCCCGGAGGACGCACTTTTCGAAGTCCCTCAGAAGGGAATGGCGTTTATCGGTGAGGCTCTCCTGGAGAATTGCAGCTGTCAGTGTCTACTCCGAACGCTCCACTGTGCGCACTTTCCTGCACAATGCCCGTGGAGGGTGGGCGAGGAGTCATATCTGCTTCCGTCCTGCCGGGATGTCAAATAGATGCTGACAATGAAGAAGAAAGCTCACTCCTCGGGGACATCTACGCCAAGAAAATGTATATTAGGTATGATGCTCGCTATGGCACCAGGCTTCTTCTCGTGTTCGGAAAGTTCCTAGTATATTTTGTTGGCTGCGTCCATGACCTACGTATACGTTGGGTGATGTAGTTGTATTATTATTATGACATCAATTATAAGGGCAGTTTTGCTGATTTTTACTGTCATCATCACCTTCATGGCCCGTGCCTCAATGTGCTCCTAAGGAAGAGGATGGATACACTGTTTTTGTGGACGCCGTATTGGTTCGAACGTTCGCTGGCATTGCTTGACATGCAGAGAGGGATCGCTTTCAGTGAAATGCGGGGTAACGTGGCTCAGTACATCCTTTCTTGCGGTAGAGCTTTTACACAAAGTTTTGGTAACAAATTATTTATACGCTTTTTATTACGCACAAAGCATTTGATAGGGAAATAAAGGCATATATAGCCTATCTATTTGTGTGCCCACTTCACTGGCTGCGTAGATCCTCGTGTTTTTGGGGCCGATTGATTATGTTGACGAGCACCAAAATAAACATGGCTTGAAAAGAGCATGTTGAAAACGTAAATGACTACTCATTACTTGAAAATCGTGACTTGTCTTAATTATACGCCAAGCACATATGTGGCATGGTCAAGGAGCTGCAATGGCTGTTTGGGGAACTTCATTTGTACGAACCCTGACATGGTATGATAAAAGCATGAGTCAAACACGCATGACTGGTCTTAACACGAACACGTTGACATGCATGTCATATACGCTATGAGATACATGACCCAGTCATTGAGCCGAGTCCTTACGGCCACTTAGCTTGATGTGTACCAAAACTGACTTGATATATCATGAGCATATGGTTAACATGAATGACTGGTCATAACACGAAAATCATGTTATGCATGTTATGTGTGCCATGAAACACACGACAAAGTCACAATTTTCTAACGACGGCCGTTTTATTAATTTTATGTATATCAAACTTGACAGGGCATGATAACCGCGTAAGATGACACAAAAGATATGTCTGCTGTGGGCCAGCCCATCATCGTTATCTTTCTGCGTTGAGTTCAAGTGTATATATTGACGTACATGAGATGTCAGAACACCCTCTTTTGTCGTAAGTATGATGATGATATTTTTGAGCATGGCAACTGGGCACAATAGGTGCCACGTTGCCTGTCAACAAGATCAATGAATATAGATAAGCTACTTGATTCATATTTTGTTAATTTATTTATTCAATGAATTGGTTTCTGTGAATTTACAAAAAGGGGCACTCTCTTCTGAACCCTTACTAGTTGGCCCAAAAATCAGTTCCACTAAACTTCATTGCAATACTTTGTTGCAGAGCTTGGATAACCTCCCTGCCTTTCTTCTCTATTTGTCTCTGTCTCTCTCTCTTTGTTGCATAGCCAATCAGTTTTTGTATACTTTTCAAGCCTTTCACTAGCATTGAGATATATGTAATGCTAGGCACCATAGCATATTTCTTTGTCTCGTCTACGCTTTTTGTCACTGGTAAGCTGGTTTCGCCAATTATGCGCCTAATCTCTGCTCGGCTACTCCCATGACCATTTACAGCTACAGAATATTCTTGTAGATTCACGTCCAGCGCACAACCGTCGTGGTGGTCCAGAGGGGTGCTCGACTGCTGAACCAATGGTGGCGGGATCGAATCCCGGACGTGGCGGTCACGTTTTTGATGGAGGCGATAATCCTTGAGTCCAAGGCACTTATATTCAGGTCCACGTTATAAAACACCGGCTGGTGAAACTTTACCCAGTCATTTTCTATACGGCGTCCCTCATAACTTGTCGTCGTTTTGTGACGTCAAACGCCAACAATCATTCCCCGAACACGGTTGGACCGAGAACCAAAGTCTCAAAGTTATACCATATTTTTCCCAGCTTTTCTGAACTAAAAATGCGGAATAACTTGATACAAGAACTTCGGGGTGTAGCAGCGGGACTCTTTCGGCACGTCGCTACAAGTTCGCGCCGATAGTGTGACGGCAACGCGTCAAGATACGAAACGTCGCAAACATCGCTCATCTTCCAGGAACCCGGCTTGGCGCATGGAAGAAGTTGTTTCATATCGTGCGTGAGCCTTTTGTAACGATTTACTTTCTGGGTGTGATGGAAGAGCGTGATTAAGCCATTGCTGCCAGCGCCAGCCCACGGGCAAGGGTACAGCTAAGGCCAAGGATGTTGTTTACCAAAAACAATGAGACGAAGTGGATCGTGTGCTGCTGCTAGGCAGATATCTCATTGGCCTCGGCACGATAACGACCCCCGGGACATGCTTGCAAGCTTCCGGAGATCGTCTTGAATCTCGTCACCGAGTCCTGCTGCTCCAGCAGTTGCGCTGAAGGGGTCGACTGAACAACATGTTTCTAGGGAAATCTCTATGACTGCATTTTTTTCCCGCATATGTTGTTCTCAGTGGAAGACCGCGCAAGGGGCGCGCAAGGCGACACTCAGTGGGACGCCGCTTTTTTACAAGTTGTAATAACCTATCCACACTGTTGGTTAGAATATATGCGTCACGTTTTAAAGTCAAGAAACCACAGCACATGTCTGCTAGCATGCGTGAGCTCTTACATTCGCCTTGTCTTCAAAAGAAGAGGAAGTCAATTTGCATCCACTTCCACTTGGTACACATGTGGTGCCCAAACCTCTTTAACAGTTGTGCTGTGAGACGAATACAGCCCAAGCCTTTTCGGAACCTTCTATGAGAAGGTTCGGCTTTTCTGGCACCTCGAGATACGTGTGAGTTAGAGAGGGGGACGGATGAATGACGTTTTTCATTGTTATTTTCTTGTGCTGAGATTCATACGTAAAGAAAGGCGTAGGTGATGAAGGACCCAGAATTAACTTTGACACCACTGAGTTCCTTAATAAGCAGCTGTATATATCTAAATATGGTGGCACTTTCTCATTTGATACCGTCTAATTTTGGTCACTGTGCGCCGGAATCGGACTTGCACCTTCGCATTCATAGGTGTCACGTCATGGCTTCTATGTCACTGTGATGAGTTCTGTCGTGATGATGGCGCCTATCTCTGCTAAAGTATAGCAAACATTCGAGTCAAGTGTATGAATGTTAGTTCGGTGGCTGAATCTCATATTTTGGGACCTATTTTAGTTGGGAGCCTGTGCTCTTGTTTGAGGCTCTGTTACTAAAATTCAAATATAAGGGGATATACGCGCCAAAAAAAAAGAAGGATATTGTCATGAGGCACCCAATGATGTGCGTCTGCGGTACAATTCGAGGCACATCGCAAGGGGCATCTGCGGATGAAATTTCAGCGGCTGGGGTTATTTACCTACTATTCAAATCAAAGTACACGAACCCTTGGAATGCAAATGTGGTCACCATGACCTGAATTAAACACGCGACTCCGAGATCACCAACTCAATGCCATATCCGTGACTGGTTATCAGGGTTGGTGTGTTTCTATACAGCAGTAAAGCTTCAAAAGCAAACGAAGTACAATCACTCTCTATTTTCTTCCGTGCACTTATTGAAGCAGCTCTTGTGACCGCACGTGTAACTACTTCTTGCTTACTCTTCTGTATAGCATCTGTTGCAATGATGGTGATTGCCACTGCTATGGTGGTATTTGGCGGCACTGTTTTCGCTATATGAGGACAATAGAATGACGCAAATGCATTCGATGCATGGTAACGTTGCCGGAAACACGAATGTCTGAGATGCGGCGCGTTGCTGCGAGAAGTAGACAAGAAAAAGGCTCGATAGAGATGAGGCACTGTTCGCAAGTCGTGCCAGAGCTGAAAGCATAGCAGTCCCTATCTTTCGCCGGTGTAGTGTTACGGAGGTCTTGCTATCCCGCGAATGTTTACATTCTTTTCCAAATACGAGGTCACGCGTGAGTTGGCAGGCTGAAGTCACTCTTGCTGACAAGTTCAGAGCAATCCTTTGCTATAGTGTAGCAAGTGTGTCATACTATCGCAATCTACAGCGTAGCTGTAGCCGAAAGCTGCTACTTAGAGCTTCAAGTAACGTTACCGCTTGTTGTTTGAACTCTTGAGTCGGTCGACGTCAATTTACCAGTAACAGTCAGCAATTGTTACCTCAATAGCAACAGCAAAGTCAGCACTAGCAATCTATGTTATTTTCGTAATCTGTTTTTGTTTAGTTTTTACAATGTCTTCGCTTAATATCTTTCGCTGGTATACTTTTCGCCATTAAATTATCATTCGTAAGCGTTTTCCATTTTATTGCTGTGAATAAATAAAACGAACAATCTGTAAGAAGTGAAATGTCTTAAATAAATACCCAGTTACCGTGCTGAGGAGGAGGACGAGGAAGGGAAGACATGAAAGGCCGGGAGGTCAACCAGACGCACGTCCAGTTTGCTACCCTCCACTGGGGGAAGGGGGGAGGGGATTAAAGGAGAAGAGAGAGAGAATTGAAGGGCAACGTGTGTGTAGATGTGACCTAGTCCATTGCACGCTTATAAGCGGTCGCGTAGTCCGGTCGTCTTTAGAAAACTTGGCAATGCCCGCGTCGCTTTGCTGGCCTGTGACGCGTAGAGCCATGAACCAAGGATCTTCTCTTCGGAAAAAGGTCTACAGTCTATTGTCTCTAATGTTTCGTGTAGCAAGTTGCGTTCACTCGCGAAACGTTCACATGAACACAGTAGATGTTCTATTGTCTCGTCAGTGTCGCAAGATTCACATCGGGAGCTATCCGCCATTCCTATGCGAAAGGAGTACGCCTTCGTAAAAGCTACTCCTAACCACAGGTGGCACAGTAAAGTTGCATCCTGGTGGGAGAGGTTCGATAGAACTTGAAGTTTTCTCGATGGGTCCAATTTGTGTAGGCGGCGGTTCTCGACACTGGGGTCACTCAGCCAAGTTTCCGACATGGTGTTAGCGAACGAGTGAAGGCCCCTTGTAGCGTCGGTTCTCGACAATAGAATTGGGCTTGTCTGGGCGTCCGCGTAGGCGCATCGGGCAGCATTATCAACAAGGTCGTTACCGACAATACCACAATGTCCCGGTAACCACTGGAACACCACATCATGTCCTTTCGATAAAGCTTCGCGAAGCACTTCTCTTATTTCATTCACTAGTTGTTGATGCACTCTTTGTCGTAAAGCTGATTGCAAGCTCTGAAGGCATGCCTTGGAGTCGCAGAACACAGCCCATTTTTGAGGCTGGGCTTCCGCGATGTAAAGTATAGCAGCACGTAAGGCGGCAAGCTCCGCTGCTGTAGATGTTGTCCTATGTGACAGTTTGAACTTTATAGTGACCTGGTACGTCGGGATGACAACAGCACCTGTAGAGCTGTCAGCCGAGACCGATCCATCGGTGTAAATATGGGTCCTCTGGCCGTACTTTTTGTTGAGTAGCGACAATGTCACCTGTCGTAGGACCACTGTTGAATGACGGCTCTTGTTCGTTATTCCCGGAATAGTGAGGCACACCTGTGGTTGTTGTAGGCACCACGGAGGTGACGCTGGTCTTGTTGCTAGAGTGAAGCCAAAAGGAAGGCATTCTCTATGGGCAGAAATAATATTTGAAAACATCGCTTGTGGTCTTTGAAGTGGCAACACTGCAACATGGTGACCGGGAACTCAGCAGAGGTGTCTTATGTGGGCTCTCAAATTGTCAGTGGTGATGTATGTTTGAATTGGATGCTGTCTTGCGATCATAATTGCCCCGTAGGTTGAGGTGCATCACGGCAATCCTAAGCACACGCGTAGTCGAGAGTGCGGATGTTCGTCTTGCACGTACTTGCCAGTAACGGCAAGCTGTAGCGCAAAAAACTCAGAAACAGTGCCCTGTATAGCCACATCATTGACCTTATCGATGTGCTCCAAGATTGTCCGCAGAGAAACCGCATTATATGGACGATGGAAGTTAGCCTTCTCTTCAGGTAATCGCAGTGGGCACTCCACGAAAGGTCCCTGTCAATAATCACACACAGGAAGCGATGGTTCTTCTAGTGTGGAATATTTTGTCCATTGATGGTAACGGGGTATTGTGCCATGGCTCTGCGAGTAAACGCAACCAATGCACACTTCTCCGCTGAGACGGAAAGACCTTGATTGTGGAGATACGAGCATGTCAGGGTGGCAGCCTGCTGGACTCTTGCACGTACTTGTAGACGAGTTACAGCCGAAGTCTATTGACAAATATCGTCAGCATATATGGATATGAGGATATTACTTGGCAAAATTTCACAAAGGCCTACCATCAGGAGGTTAAATAAAGTGGGACTTAATACGGCGCCCGGCGGGACGCCATGGAAGGTATAGTAATTGGTGGTAGGTCTATCTGAGGTTTGTACAAAAAAGGACCTTCTCGTAAAATAATCCTGGATCCATTGGAACATCCAACCACCGATTCCGACAGCTTCCAACGAGTCTAGGATAGCTTTATGTGTTACGTTATCATAAGCTCCTTTGACGTCGAGGAAGAGTGCCAGTGGTATGCGCTTGAGGCTCTTCTGTTGCTGGATAAAGGTTGTGAATCAATCACGTTGTCAAGAGATGACCTACCTCGCCAAAAACCCGTCATGTAGTTTGGGTATACGTTGTAGCGCTCGAAGTACCATTCTAGGCGTGTATCATCCTTTCCATGACTTTTCCTACGCAACTTGTGAGGGCACTAGGGCGAAATGATGTCAAATCAAATGGTGAGTTTCTTGGTTTGAGTAGTGGCACAAGTCGACTTATCTTCCAATCCTTGGGAACAATGCCCGCCTGCCGTGAGTGGTTGTAATAGCATAAAAACTGTACCCTGGCCTCCTGTTGAAGGTCGGCTAGAGTGGCGTAGGTGATGCCATCGGGTCCTGGTGAAGGTGATCGTCGGGAAGCCGCCAAAGATGCGTCAAGTTCTTCTATAGTGAAAAGATTGTCCGTTTCGGAGATGCGGGGTTCAGGGATCAAACTCCTAATGGTGCCAGTGGACAAGGCGGACACGCCAGCGATTCGCGTACAAAACTCATTTGCCACTTCAAGTTGGGTGTGGCCTAAATGTAGGGCTAAAGCCATGAACGGATGTCTTTGTTGTGGAGTCGAGCGCAGGACACGAATAGTGCTCCAGATGCGTGACAACGGCTTTCGGAGATCCAATGATTCGCAGAATGGCAACCACCTTGCTGCGTTCCTCGCACGTTGAAAAAACGAAAGATTCATGCCCTGATAGTTTAGAAGGTTGTTGCACGTTTGGTTTACATATAACTAATATAGGAATACGATTCATGAATATGTACTGACGGAATGAAGAGATGCGGGATCTCAGGCCTCTCGCGTTCCACTGCAGTATCGGCGCTTGTCGGACCTCGTTGCGGAAGGAGAAAATTAGTCGAGCCATGGTTGTTACTGGAGACTTGCTATACTGGACTTAGAGCATCCAGTACTTGTAGTGTACTCTGAGCGAGTGGAGACTTTAGGCTGCTGCGCAGCTTTCGCATAGCATCCAGCAGTGTTCGGAACATTCTGATGACTTCTGTGTCCTCCTCAGGCAGCTTGTCAGCGGCTGGTTGAAGGGATGTGATTGTCCATGTGCGTTTGAAATTTGCAGGTGGCTGTGAGTTCGGAAATGAAGGCCAAACTGATTCATCTGCAACATTGCTGTTCGTTGGTTTGTTGACCGCGCTGGCCGCCATCAGTCTAGGAGGCAAGGGCGGTGGAAGAGAAGGGTGGTGAAGTGGCGCTTTCGATGCAGCATCTGCAGCATTCTTTGTTGAACTGCGGTGAAGATGATGCCTCTTTCGGACGGTCCTGGCAGCCTCTCGATGCGACGAATTGTCTCTGACCATTTGTTTCAATACCGCTATTTCTCTTTGGATTTTGGGGCATTCTTTTGACAAAGCTGCATGTGACCCATGACAATTCGAGCATCTAACTATCTCTGTGGGGCCAAATGGAGTGGTACTACAGAGTCGTTATTAGCCCTACCTGTTGCCTGGATACGCCTCATCGTAACTTACTCACTGCCTCTTCTGCACGGACTTCCAGTCTCCGCCGAAAAGAGACTTCACTTGTTATTGGCAAGGAGCTTAAGGGTATGTCTGGGTTTACCACGGTCAACTTTCAGTGCTTTAGTGTATGCGGAGGCTCGAGAGCCACCTTTTGCAGTACTCTGAACTAAATAAACATCTCGAAATTTATTTAGAATTTTCACGCAACATGAAAGTCATTTTTTTATCTGGTGCACTAACACAAAGGACGGCAACGAGACTACAGGATACTATATCATCATTTCAAACAGTAGTACCAGAATTTAAACAATGGAAACCTTCAAAACCACCTTGGACGCTGCCACTTCTCATCGTTATCCGTGAAATAGACAGCATAGAGAAGAAAGCAGACATGGCACCTCTAGTAGCGGCACATTTGGTACTTCATCAGCTTCATGTAATGCGTAATGAAAAAACGAAGATATATACAGAAGGATCATGCACAGAAGAAGCGTCAGCCTGTGCGGTCTTTATACCGAAAATTCAGAAAAAGAAGATGTACAAATTATCGCACAAACCTTCATCGACGACAGCAGAATTGGTGGCTATCTTTGAAGCAGTTAAGCTTATCTGCGAGAATCCTGAGCCACAAAAATGGGTGATATGCACTGATAGCAAACCTGCTCTTCAGCTAATCAGAAATGTGAGATCACCTTACAAAAATGGTGAAATAGCACAATTTATTGCAGAAACTGTGAAATATGCCTCATCGCAGGGTCACGACATCGTATTCCAATGGATACCCAGCCACATTGGAATAAAGGGAAATGAAGATGCTGATAGCCTCGCGAAGAAAGCATTGAAGGAAGGACGGGTTTGCGCAATCCTTATGTCTGGGGCGGATATTCGACATATTATATCGCAGGGAGCTAACCATTGTTCGATGGAGAAGTGGTTTGAGAGCCCTAAATCAAAGGAAACGGTACTTTATGAAGTTGATCCACACAGAAAATTTTCCATAGCGACAGACCTCCCACGACACCTAGATACATTGATCCACCGACTTAGATTGGAAGTAGCATACACAAACAGCTTCCTGCACAAGATACATCGATCCAACTCACCGGAATGCCATTGTGGTCATGCAGAAGAAAATGTTCGCCATATTCTTTTGGAGTGCGTTAAATACGTGAATGAAAGAGAAAAATTAAAGAACAAATTAGTGTCACAGAACGAGCGCTAAAAATAGGCGCGCCGCAAATTCTTGCGGTAACGCGCGGAAGAAACGCCGCGAAGTCAAAAGAAAAAAAAGGGAAAGAAAAAGAAAACAAACGGCCAAGGCTCCCCGGGCGCGCGCTCTCCCCGCAGAAGCGTGGCTTCATCGACGAACCTCCTCACCCCACAACGGCGGCCGAGCAAGCCCGCGATTTTTCTAGAACGAAGGAGGCGTGGCCACGCCGAGATGAGTCATCCGACGCGGTGGGCAGTCGAACCGTCTCGCGCCTCTTCCCAGCCTTCGTTGCGCATCGCGCCGACGAAATGAGGAGAACGTTCTGGAAGGTGGCGCGGAAGGTATTTAATCGAGCGGCCGAGACGAGAAAGCAGGAGGAGACGGAAGTTAACGCCAGAGCGCGTAGGGATTCCGCCGTGTAGTCGGCGAAGGTTTTGGTCCGAAGGGACGAAGCCGGAGATGAAGAGGATTTCCACCGGAGGGGTGAAGGCTCGGGCTACAGGCAAGAGCGTGTGTTTACCGCTATCGAGCGAAGACCCGTGGCAACGGCTGCGGGTGTGAAGCCGACGTGTTCGGGTGAAGAAGTTTGAAGCTTGAAGAGTGGCCAATTGAAGACGGGAGGTTTCCTGGAAGAGAAACTTCGAGGGCTGCGGAACGACAACAACGCTGGACTTTGAGTGAGTGATTCTCGGAAGAGTATCATTCAGACTTTTGTTCCAAGGACTTTGGACTGAATAGGTTTTATATCTCTTTAGTCTTTAAGTGTCTTGGTTGTTCAATGCATGCGACTGCATTGTAGTGCATATCGTTGTCTGTGTCCGTTATTTTGAGTGTGGCTGATTGTACTGTGTAGTACGTCGTTTGATTGGTGACGTATTGTATGTAACTATTGTGGAGTGTGCATTCTTGTGTATTGTTTTCGATCTGCCAATTTCGAGAATATAATTTGTTTGTTTATCAACTCTCGGCTCTGACTTGTTCTTTGGACCACAGCCGGCGTCCGCTGGCGCACCAATAAGGACCACTCTTAAATTGTCCACGCTTTCGTGGTGCGGTTCGGGGGGCCGATACTTCGGCTCTTAGAATTAGCCCGGCGATCGCCTCCCTAATTACGGGACATGTGTGACAATTAATCTGGCGTCCGCGACAGGACCTTTTGGTGCACAGTGTGTCCAAAGTAGTGAGAAAGAGCCTCGAGTTGTTATAGTGCTATCGGAACGATTTTGTGCGTTGTTCAGTGTTCTCGTTAACGAGTGCAGGGGAGTGTTCCGATAGACTGATTTAGGCAGATACTTTTTGCACGCGGCAAGGTTTTATTTGCGAGTTACGAGACACAATGGATCTCGAAAAGTTAGTCGCTCTTGGTGAGAAGATGGGGCTTTCTGGCACCGAACTACGGAAGTGGGTCACCCAGAAGGAAAAAGAAGAAAAAGAGAGAGCCAAGGAAGAAAAAGCGGCTGAGTTGGAACGAGAGAGGTTGGCAGCTGAAAGGGCCAAGGAAGAAAAAGCAGCTGAGTTGGAGCGAGAGAGGTTGGCAGCTGAGAGAGCGAAAGAGGAAAGAGAGCAGCAATTGAAATTGGAGCTGGAGAGAGAGAAGTTGGCAGCCGAAAGGGCGAGAGAAGAAAGAGAAGCGGAGATGGCTGAAAGGGAACGGCAGCGGCAGCACGAGATGGAACTCGAGCGGCTCCGTTTGCAACAGCGAAGCGAAACTCCCGTCCAAGCTAGAGTTGAAAGCAGCGAACGGGAAGATCACGGCTTCCGCTTGAACCCAAGCAAGCTGCTCGTAGCGTTTGATGAAAGGAAGGACGACCTTGACGCGTACCTTCACCGATTTGAGACGATTGCGAAGAGCCAGAATTGGCCGGAACAGCAATGGGCAACTGCTTTGAGTACTTGCTTGAGTGGTGAAGCGCTCAGTGTGTACGGTAGGCTGACGCCGACCGATGCAGCCAACTACGCAAAGGTGAAAGCTGCTTTGCTGAAGCGATTTAGATTTACTGTAGAAGGATTCCGGGGACAGATTTAGGACAGGAAAGCCAGCTGATGGTGAGACGGCTGCACAGTACGCCGCCCGACTTAGCCATTATTTCGACAGATGGATTGAACTTTCAGGGACAGCGCAGGAGTACGATGAGCTTAGAGAGCTCCTAATTAGAGAACAATTTCTTACTAGTTGCCACCCAAGCCTGTCGCTGTACTTGAAAGAGAGGAAGGCCGAGTCACTTGAAGGAATGCTTGAATTGGCTGATCAATTCTTGGAAGCGCAAGGTGGCACTAATTTGGCCAAGGTCAAGAAGGATTGTCCCGATGATTCGAAGAAATTGGCTCCCGAAGAAAAAGAAGCGTGCACCAGAGAGCATTCCGCGATGTTTTCTGTGCAACCGAGTGGGTCATCGCGCGAAAAACTGTCGAACGATCTTTACGAGCCCTACGGTTGTAAAATGTTTCAAGTGTGGTCAGACTGGGCACAAAGCAGATGCATGTCGGAACGGAGTGAGTCAAACTCACCAGGTATCCTGTGTGCAAGCAGCACCGAAATCTGATAATAATGCCGTCACTGATGGATTCGTAGAGTTGAAGAATGGGGAGAAAATTCCTATTGTGGGGGCTGTAATGTCAAAACAGCCAACCGGTGTTACGAGGGGAATGCCAACACTTCCTGGAAAGATTGCGGGCAAAAAGATTACGGTGTTAAGAGATACCGGCAGTTCCACTGTTATCGTGCGGAGAAAATTGGTACGGGAAAGTGAGTTGACAGGCAGAACGAAGCCGGTTTGCCTAATTGACCGTACGGTTCGGATGCTTCCCGAAGCAGAAATTGAGGTTGAAACCCCGTACTTCAGCGGGAAGGTTACTGCTTTATGCATGACGACCCCCCTTTATGACCTTGTCATCGGAAACATCGACGGGGCGCGAGGGCCAAGTGATCCAGAATGTTTGGGAGAAGACCCGAAGATAGAGCCCTCGCCAACACAGCGGCCGCGAGATACAGTGGAGGAACATCCCGTGACGGATCTCAGTAGAGCCTAAGATGAAGCTGCGGCGCAAGAGACAGCGAAGGAGAAGACGATCGTGTCGAATCAGTTCACGGGCCGAGCAACCGGACTTACGTCGGCACGACCTCAACCGACCGACAGTGTAAAGGAGACGGAGTTGGCCAGCAGGGAAAAATGTAGAGGCATGATCAAGCGGGTAAATAAACAGACAGGACCCGTCGAATGTAATGACGCGTTAACGGTGTCGGAAGAGACAACGATGGCTGAGACAACGCCTCAGACATCGTCGTTGGAAAGGGCTCGCCGAAAAAGAACGTGGAAGCACAAGAAGAGATCGAGCGAGCACCGCAAAAAGGGGCGCAAGCGCTGCTCGAAGTACTCAGGATAAATGCTGAAGTCAAATCAGAATGGGTTTGGCAGTGCTGAGTGACATATGTTGTGTTAATGTTGTGTTATCCTGTGTCTCAACTGTATGTTGAGTGAGTCAAAATGTTTCTTACGGTGATGTGATGTGATGTATTGTACAATTGTTGCAATGAATGGACGTTGTACGTTTGTATTATTGGGAATGTGTGGTAGAGTGTTGTACTCCTGTGCTTGTGGTGGTGTTTTCACGTGTTGTTTAATTGAATTACAATGTACAATTGTATTAAGTGATCCATTGTGAATGTGAAGTGTCATGAGCGACTGATGGTGTTACAGTCTGAGAGAGTGTGTGGTGACTGTTCGCGCTCGTCTGTGGGGTTTTGAATATTATGAGATAATATTCTTAAAGTGGGGGGCAGTGTCACAGAACGAGCGCTAAAAATAGGCGCGCCGCAAATTCTTGCGGTAACGCGCGGAAGAAACGCCGCGAAGTCAAAAGAAAAAAAAGGGAAGAAAAAGAAAACAAACGGCCAAGGCTCCCCGGGCGCGCGCTCTCCCCGCAGAAGCGTGGCTTCATCGACGAACCTCCTCACCCCACAACGGCGGCCGAGCAAGCCCGCGATTTTTCTAGAACGAAGGAGGCGTGGCCACGCCGAGATGAGTCATCCGACGCGGAGGGCAGTCGAACCGTCTCGCGCCTCTTCCCAGCCTTCGTTGCGCATCGCGCCGACGAAATGAGGAGAACGTTCTGGAAGGTGGCGCGGAAGGTATTTAATCGAGCGGCCGAGACGAGAAAGCAGGAGGAGACGGAAGTTAACACCAGAGCGCGTAGGGATTCCGCCGTGTAGTCGGCGAAGGTTTTGGTCCGAAGGGACGAAGCCGGAGATGAAGAGGATTTCCACCTGAGGGGTGAAGGCTCGGGCTACAGGCAAGAGCGTGTGTTTACCGCTATCGAGCGAAGACCCGTGGCAACGGCTGCGGGTGTGAAGCCGACGTGTTCGGGTGAAGAAGTTTGAAGCTTGAAGAGTGGCCAATTGAAGACGGGAGGTTTCCTGGAAGAGAAACTTCGAGGGCTGCGGAACGACAACAACGCTGGACTTTGAGTGAGTGATTCTCGGAAGAGTATCATTCAGATTTTTGTTCCAAGGACTTTGGACTGAATAGGTTTTATATCTCTTTAGTCTTTAAGTGTCTTGGTTGTTCAATGCATGCGACTGCATTGTAGTGCGTATCGTTGTCTGTGTCCGTTATTTTGAGTGTGGCTGATTGTACTGTGTAGTACGTCGTTTGATTGGTGACGTATTGTATGTAACTATTGTGGAGTGTGCATTCTTGTGTATTGTTTTCGATCTGCCAATTTCGAGAATATAATTTGTTTTGTTTATCAACTCTCGGCTCCGACTTGTTCTTTGGACCACAGCCGGCGTCCGCTGGCGCACCAATAAGGACCACTCTTAAATTGTCCACGCTTTCGTGGTGCGGTTCGGGGGGCCGATACTTCGGCTCTTAGAATTAGCCCGGCGATCGCCTCCCTAATTACGGGACATGTGTGACAATTAGCAAGTTTGGACAGACGGCTCCTCACAATAAAGAAACTACTTGGACCATGGCCTGAGATGCATCTCCAGAAAAAGGCAATAATCTTCCTGACAGACTTTTTAGTGGAGACCGGACTGGACAAGCGCCTATGACAGACAGCCAGAGATGAGTATTATATAAAATGTGGTCATGTATATACTGACATTAGAATAGTAAGGTGCGCATGTAAATGGTTTATGACTGTGTGAACTGCGCGAAGAAAACTGTGTATTGGCATGATATTTGAACTGGTTTCAGTGTGCTATTATGTTTTTTTTTCTTTTCCGTATTGTTAATTTTTTGGGTACCGTTCTGTATTACTATTTTAATTTTCGCTGCAGAACTTTGTGATATGGAGTAGCAAAGGCAATAGGCACCTCAACCTCTCCACAGCAAAACAGTTAAAACCGAACAGAACAGAACAGAACTATCGAGCATTGAACCGTATTGAACTATCGCATCCTTCCAATGGTACATTACAAAAATACCGTTATTTCTGCAACCACCATAACAAAATTCTTGAGAGACACTTTGTATGACAAACATTTCTCCGCATCTAAAGTCATGTACTTTCTCTGTCACTCACTCACTACATAAGGAACGCTGTAGCCTTGCGAAAAGATCTCGAATGTTTACCCTTGTTGTGGAGCGCCGACAGCGCTCTTAAGCTTACTTTTTCTTTTTGGCAAACTTCCCTGGCAGCTGGTTAACACAACACAAAATTCACAAATTAACCTCATAGTGTTCAAGCAACACAAAATGAAGTGACCATGAACTCGTAAATTGGCTTACGCTAACATTTATATAGGTATATGCTCCCTTTTTCCGGCTGCTCGTGCTCTTTCATTTACTTCCGCACCACGCTTCACTCGCATTGTTGCAGGTAAGAAATCTTAGTATTCACATTAGGCCATCCGCGTGATCGGATCTGCGATGCAAGTGACGTACGTGACGGTTTGTATGGAACAAGACTGAGACAAGATTCTTGCCGTGTGATGCGAGTTGAATATCTGCAGCCTGACTGCCCGAATTCAAGCCGACACCTTAGGCGTGGATAGAGTCGAGGCTGGCATACTAAATCGTCCCTGCTATGGTCGTATACATATGCGCAGGCACGAAGGAAGTTAAGGGCCTCTTTGACGAGACATAATAGGTGTTGTTATGGAAGAGGCCGGCTTATCTCTGTTTTGTGCGCAGACTGAGCGGGAAGTCATTGTCTACTAGATGTGCCGTCAAGCGCAAAATCTTACAGACCACGCGAGTGATATCAAACGGTCTTTCCGCACCACCTGGTGGTTTACCACCTTCTGTGTTCGCACCACTGGGTTCATGCTTGAGGCTATATTGTTCTGTAGCGACGCACCTGCCTGCAAGTGACAGCCTAGCAGCTTGTACATGACATCCATCATTTATTTTTATTTATTTATATTTTTATGTCACTTGTTTTTATATATTTATTACCCTCTTTCTTTTTTGTTTTTTCGTTCTCTCATTTTTCTTTTTCTGTCATCCTTTCTTTCTCTCTTTTGTTGTTGTTTTTTATACCTCTTTCCTCCAGTCCGGAAAAGGTCACACTTCTTACACGAGCGACGACCCCGATTAGCGTGTTTTGAAAACTCCTATGATCTCTATTAGTTCGTTTCCTTGCAGTGTAGAAACATATACGTAGGTTCACTTACTCGTCGCCCATGTTCAGACACTGGTACAGAACGTCTGTGCTATCCTCTTAGTCGATTACTTTTCTAAAGAGCCAAATTATCGACATTGCAGAACCACCCTGAACTGGAAAATGGAGGGAACCCTGAAGCTTCTCCTTGAGGAGTTGAACGCGATAGCAACGTCCTGTTCCTTGCGCGCACTTCAAACACTTGGTGCATGAAAACTTTTCGAATTTGCTATGCACCCACTACCTGGCCTCAAAAGAATAGGCGCAGTAGCATATGTGCCTTTTGCAGCGGAGTACCGACTTTCAACCACGTAGCCAATATGATCATCACATAATCTGACGCCCGTTGGCAATGGACGCTTGTACTATGCATTATTACTGCAATATTCCATGTTCCATTGTGAAGCATGTATACAGGACGCATGTGTTTGTTAAGCGTGAAAGCTACTTTCGCTGCATTTCCAAGCAGAGGAAGTTTACACTATCCGTTATCTTTTGCCAACATCACTTGATGAAGTGCCTTTTGATATGGTTTTTCCACAAGGGTATACACAGCCTATGGAAGACGCGTATGCAAGACCGCAACGCAGAACTGAGCATTTCTTCGTGGTCACATTTTATTAGAATGGCTGAAATCTAAAGGACAATTATGACGAAATGGATTTCAAACTAGATTGGTACCTCATCTTGGTGAGCTGCTTGACGGTGTCACATGTTGTGTATAACGCAATTTGAAGAGCTCTCACGGCTCTACTGAACTTCGTCACTTGTCGAGTGTTTCCATAGTAATGCTAGAGCGCTTATTGTCGCTGTGTGTGTACTTATGTTCCATACTATAAGTGTCATTTTATCTTCATTATAACACACAGCGTTAAAAATACCGCAAATTAGAAACAAAAATAACATGCGTGGTCGTGTGGCAAAACATCCGCTTTCCACGCAAACGACAGGGGTTTGATATCCACTTGAACCCAAATCAACCTTGTGCAATCTCTCTTCTGCTGCAGGATTTTTTATTGATTATGTACTTTATTTGCATCGATATGGATTTTCCGGTCACACATAAGATAATGGATTTTCGCTCACAACCAACGACACTCACCGACGCCGACATTGACACCAATATTTCTGCGAAGCGAGCTGTTTATAACACTATCGCGCTAATAAAGTAGGTACAACAATGGCCCCAAAGAGTTTACGCGTACTTTTTAAATGCTCTCACTTCTGTTATGCACGCACAAAAAAGAAAATGTTGAAACTAGTTGGAAGTCAGCTTTTTTTGTAGTGTTTTGCACATTCCGATAATGTGCTTTGTTTACTTGGGTCACATTTATTCTACTCGATTAAGAATGAAGCCTTGAGGCAACAGACAAAGGTGAGTGACCAGAAAGCTAGTTCGTGGAACGGGAACTTTTCAGTGGGGTTTGCATTTCAAACATGACGTAACCCCACCCCCCCCCCCCCCAAAAAAAAAAAAAAAAAACTGTGGCGCAATGTATTCGGTTGCGCCTGTGGTGTGAACTGAATTTCAAAGTAGACGGATACAAAACAATCGGGCGTTCGAACAATGTTTCGCCATTTGAAATTGACCTCAGGTGATAAGGGAAAAAAGAGGGAAAGGCTAGGCTCTACGTACGGTGAAATCTCGGAAGACCTCAAATTTTTTTTTATTTCTCAGCTATCGTGAATAGCCATCGTCCCGTCGGCCTTGTGGGGTGGTTGGGAATTTAGATGCGTGCATTGCAAATTTTCTTAGTTCCTTGACCTCAAGTGGCTGCTTTCGGGGATGCCTTTGATTCAGCTAGCAACAGTCGACAGGAAACACAGCAGCACGTTTTAGATGTTCTATCCTCTCTAACACTTTGTGACTGGCGTAGTGTAGGCCTTGTTCCTTTTTTTTTACAATCAGACCTCATTCGAGTAATTTTGAATCTTTAGTGTAAAATTCGACTTTAAGTATTTTGCCGGATAAAGCGTAATATGTGTGAGCTAAAAAGAATTAGAGTGTCAGTCGCGCCTGATTGTCCAAAAAAATGTTTACTTTTTGTTCTAGATAAAACATACTATAACAGACTCAAATATGGTCTGGACAATTTAAACGAAATGCAAACACATCAACTTAAACTGTCAACTAATCTAATTGATTTGGTAACTTTTGTTCTATGCCAGAAAATGAGTGGGTTGTTATCTGGCCCATTACTGTTGGATGTCAAAGGAGCCTGTTGGAATGTTTCTCGTGATACCACATTTGATGCCTTTGAATCAGCTGGTCTTGAGAGTCGAGTGTACTGCTGCATCGGTCGCTTGCCATAACAGGAGTTCATTCTTTGTGCGAAATGGCAGTGGGCCAACTTCCCGACACCTCACGCATTATGGTGTTCCTTAGTGTGACGGCTTGATCTCCATACGATTCCACATAATTGTAGTCGGTCTTGTGAATCGTATGCCGGATCCTGTTTTATGTTCGTTTATTTAGGTAGTACCTGTGTTATGGACATCTGGTGTCTACGGCGGTGCTCCTAAATGCACTCCACTATGCTTCAACCTACACCACCACTAAAAAGGCACGTGCAGTAGCAAGGGCAACGAAGACGACGACGGAGCTATTTTAAATGCCCGTGAACATGGCTATTCTAGTAATAAAAAAAGTAGCAGCTTTGCCGCAAAGGCGAAGCTAATGAATGCGATAGAAACAAATCGGAAGGTCACGCACAGAATGGTAAGCAGATCGAAACGTGCTCTGCGTTTCTCATGCACAAATGACGCACGAAACGTACTCACAGGTACAGATGAACAGCGAATAAGCGTCTCAGTTGTTACTTCGCCCTGTCTCAAAAGCGCGCCCTTTTCGCAAATGGAGGATGTGCAACAATTACAGTGACCTTTGTGCATCTGGTAACTGCAACAGAAAACTTACGAGACGTACGGACCTCCCCACTGCAAGATAAGGGCGCGCGATCGAGTGTACACCACCTTATTTATACTCTACGCGGGCCAAAGTACGCGTGAGAGATGAGAGCCGCCGCGCGCGCTCACTGCGCCATCTTTCTAATGATGCTGAAAATGCGATAGGTTTCATACGAGATGCCTGCCAACAGCGATAGGTAGTATATATAAATACCTTGCCGTTTTAATGACCAAGGAGGGAGCCCAGTGACCACACAATGGCTCAGTGGTTAACGCCTCACATTCAGAACATGGAGGTCCCACGTTCGATTCCGCGCGCCAGAGTTTTTCTAATTTTTTTTTCTTTCTTGGGTTTTCATATATATAGATACATATACGTATACGGTGCACGACATCGACGCTGACGCCGGTGGCGAAATCCAGCCGAGAGTGTCCATAAAATTGTTTTCGCAATAAAATGACCAAGCAGCGAAAATTCGTTAGCGTGCGCATGATGTAGAGTACGTATTGTTTTCTGCCAGCCCAGCCACAGAACACCTACCAGGCCCAGCTTCACCTCTTGGACCGGTCGCCAAACTTCAAATTTCGTTCTCTGAGGCCACCCTGTAGTTTGCACTGTCACTTACTAACATCTTTGCTTACCGGCTCGTAATGGCTTTCTGCAATCACCACGCCGTGAGAAAACAATGGCACATCTTCTCCGTAATTGGTCTTGCTACTTCTATCAGAGCTATACTCTCTTAGCAACGTTAGCATGCCTCGACGGCCAACTGCTTTCTGAGCAGTCAAACTGGGAATGGCGGGAAATTGGAGCTTCTAATTCGAGAGCGACGGAAGTGCTGCTGAAGTTTCTACGATCGACCGGCCTCGTTTACCGCCTATAACACACTCCCGCGTTTGAGTGTGTGTGGGGGGGGGGGGGGGGGGGCGCACGTGCTTTTTGTATTGTTCTTTAACATTAGCATCACCTGCACATTCTTTTCTTTCTTTCCTACCAGACTCCCCTAAACTCTTCTTTGGTGCAGCGTAAAAAAATATATTTAGCTTTCATTTATTATTCGTGCCTTCCACATAATGCTTACCTTTCTCTCTCTCTTTTTTTTTTGTTGTAACCTTACCGTTTGACAAATTCACATTTAAATATACGCTGCATTCACTTACGTCGTCTTCCCTAAGAGTTCCTTAACTAAAGCTCGGTCACTTGGTGAGAGAAAATCCTACATTGGTGCATAATGACTCCAGTAATGTTCTACACATTACTTGAGGAAAGAGTAACCTGAACTTACAACCACAGTTTAATAACAAAGGGTACTGCCTGCAGCACTACCACGCGTGCATTAACCACCAACAGCAGCCATCATACTAACACACATGCAATCTAACAAGCTCCATTTTGTTCACCGTATGTGTTGCACGTGTCAAAGTCCGGTTAAAATGATGAGGAAGCGGGGCGGAAGGTTTGAGTTGTGTTTGTATATTAGCATGATTGATACTGCTAGTTCTTTACGCTTTTTTCGTTGGTGTTGTACTGGAAGGCCTTCAAGTCCAGGTTTGTCCTGTGCGTCTCTCTCCTTGTGCTTGCGTTGTAAGAGGCTGGAATCCTTCTCATTGTTTTCGTAATAGAGTCCTATAGTTTACTAGAATAATTGTGTACACTATACACAGCCCTTAATCCAGGATGCTCTTTCAACACAGAAAGCTGGATATGAACGTTCACTACCGTTTTCTTACTGAATTAACCACGTTCGAACAAATCCGTGTTCCGGTGAACATTTATAGTTGATTTGATTGATATGTAGGGTTTAACGCCCCCAAACCACCATATGATTATGAGAGACGCCGTAGTGGAGAACTCCGAAATTTCGACCACCTGGGGTTTTTTAAAGTGCACCCAAATCAGAGCACACGGGCCTACAGCATTTCCGCCTCCATCAGAAGTGCAGCTGCCGCAGCCGGGATTCTATTCCGTGGCCTGCGGGTCAGCAGCCGGGTACCTTAACCACTAGACCACCGCGGCGGGGCCGTTGAATATTTATGATGCCTCAAGGAAGATTCACAAGAGAGGGACATAATATAAAATGGTGCTTGATAATTAGAGTGCGGATTGCGAATTTTATTAAGAGAATATTTACAGTGGTATTGCTGCTGGTGTTGAAGCTCAATGTATGTAGTATTGAATTTGAACTCCACCAGCAGGTCATTTCGACAAATTTCCGACATTAGTTCACTGATTGCATGTAGGCAACCAGTGAAGTAATTTCGGGGGTTTTCCGGGATGTTCATGGCGTATCGCGGTATTTTTTTTTACCCCATGGGATTCATTCTAAGTGCTCAAGACATAACAGTACGGGGTTCACAGCGCTATAACGGCAGCGAAAGTGACTCCGATGTTGAGATCACACGTGATTTGACCTGCGGATTTACCGTACGTTTTTGTCACAGCCACAGAACCATTTTAGTACGTGCGCCGCTTGTGCCACGTCGTCCTTATAAATTAGAATTTATTCTATGAGACGGAATGAGGTGCATCGATCTTTTATCTTTTTATTAGATATGCCCTTTTTCGTCGTCTTTCTTTCCCAGGGTAATAATTTGGCACTGTGAGAAATGAACGTGGCTTGAACTTTAGGAACATACATGGTAGAGCGAAAGCCCGCTTGTTCTTGCACGGCGCCGAGTCAAGGAGTTTCAGTGAGTGCAGCTCAGTACTCTCAGATCATATGCATACATAGCCACTACTCTGCTTAGAGCCACAGCAGCACTTTCCCCCTTACAGATCTTAGCAATTTCAAAGCTCATCAGTGATCCCTATGGCTTGCTGCTTACGGGAGTCAAACGATTGTCGTCATGCTGTCATGATCGTTTTAGTGCCGCGATCCCGCCCTTAGTCAAAACAGTGTCATCGTCAATCTTGTGTCGTCATAGAATTGCCGTCACAGCGGCGTCGCTATGGGGCCGTGGTTGGCTCCCTCCAAGTGACTCATATTTTATTGAGGCGGAAGAGAGAGAAGTAAACGTTTATTTTGAAACAGTGCCCCGAGCAATGCCCGGTGTCACCCTAAGGTGGGAGGGCTCCTTAGTCCAGGAACCCTCTGGCTTCTACTGCCCTCTTGGCCCTGGCGACGAGTTGTTGTTGCTCTTCCAGGCTCTCGAGGGCGAGCTTCGCCTCCCACGTTTCGGTTAGGTCTTCGTTCGTCCGTCCTGCTTCGTTATCAGTCGGGTGTGAGGCGGAAACATAAAATAATTGATTAAATTCCAAAAATGACTGCTGGCATCGGCGTCCACACAAATGGTTAAAAAACAATATTAAGATATTCATCACGTTCTTACGTCACACTATGAAGTCAAAGAGACGTCACAAGTAGCCAAAATGTATGACGCCGTCATGAAGTTGCTGTCACGCCATATAACGGAGTGTCACATGATGATGCCATCACATAAGATCGTCGTTTGGCCGAAAGTGCACAAATCTCGGAGGCAATTCCAAACCCATAGATGTGCGGAACACTTCCGATGCCTCCGGTCCCATGGCAGAGCAAAAACTGCGTTGGGACGTTGGGTGCTAAAAGCTTTCTACAGGGGGGGAGGGGGGGGGGTAGGAGTAGGGTAAAATATTTTAAGAAGTAATTGAAGAAGATGGCTTCGTATTCGAGTCTGAACAACGAAACGTGCAGGGAATGTGCAAGCCACTGGTTGGAGGTATCACCGTCTTAGCGTGTGCAGCGTTCGACCACGTCAGCACGCAGAAACACGACCCACTCCCGCAAGGTTCACATCAAAAACTCTTTTCAAACACGAAACGGGACAGCATTGTCGCCAAACTCAAAACTTTCAACGCGTGCGTCGCGGCCACGCAAGCAGCCGCCGAGTTTTAGTAGTCTGTTGGAGTGAACGCGGCCAAAGAAAAATGGTGACTCTGACGTCATCACAGCTTTTTTTTTTTTGTTGGCTGCAGCGTGTGGACGTGTGGGAAGTATAGAGGGGTCACTTTGGGGCCACTTTTGAGGGTGTCAATACCGTCATAATTCAGACTTTGGAAATCACGTAAAATACGTTCCAAAATAGATTCACTGCTGATATTTTGTAGTTGAGATAATGATATTTAAGGAAATCGATTAGGCGGGCTATCTTAGCCGTGAAATTTAGTGTCGGTACCCTTTAACGTTCTTAGTTCAAAATAGAGGTGTTTCAAATAACAGCTTTTTTCTCGGTCCTCTTTCATGTGCGTTATGAGCAACGTTTGCTCATCAAATATATCTGGTCCTGGAAACTTTACCCTGAATATGACACTAGGAGCACGCTGTTTTACATATTTTTATCCTTTTTATGAATGGATTAAACCGGGTCATTTGGTTCATGAGTAGGCAGCAAAACGCAGCGGGGGACGAAAATAGGTTGATCTCTATGAAAGAATTGAATACACTAGAATTTCGCGCATGAAACAATGCCACTGTATCGAAAACCAACTGCCATGTGAAGTACGAGCGATTAATTGGAGTCGATTAACACAGATTGGTTGAATTCGGCGAATATAAAAGGTTAGTCATGAGTTACAGATGCCGATTTACCTCAAGGTTTTTCTGTCACTTGCAGCTTTCGCTTGTGATGACGCACATTGAAATTTTTGAGGGCAAGCTTTTCTAGCAGCGCCCTATTGAACCTATGGATCATTGCATGTGTAATTGGCTATAAGGTCAAGTTTATTGGAAATAAGCTGGCCATTTTGGTGGAAACTTTAGCAAGAAAAAAAACTGGAGAGATAATAATTGCCTTCTTTTATGACATTTGTTCTAAATTTTTTTAATTAGTACTACTTATTTAAGTAAGGCGTTTAAGTACGCTGTTTACAACCGGAAGCAGAAATTCCTATTTATAAAGCTCGAAAATAAATAAAAAAAGAATCTTTAGGCACAGGGTTGGCATTCTGCAGCGTCACACAGGCACATTGTCTTTTCTTGCCACAAGAAGCGCATCGGGTGTGGTCATTTGCTTAATACTTTCAAGTGTTCGCTGAGTATTTTAAGAATAGTGGTGCAGATATCATTCTTGGAAAGCGCCCTTTCGAACAATAATGCACGCCTAACTCTGATGAGTCTCCACAGCGCTTGCTATTAACTTTCTCTTTTTAGGGGCTAAGCTCCTTAAAGCGGCACCCGTTCGTCTCTCGTAGCAGTGCGTAACATGTCGTAAAGTGTCGCTCAATAAAAAATTGCAACACGGTCACCTTTCTTCCGCATGCCTCACATAATGTGGATTCCCAGGTACTTGGGATCTGCCGAATTTTTCGTCATCCATTAACGTCACGTAACACCAAATTTGGCATATGTGAAGCTAGTGAAACGGCTCCCAGGGCATCATGAGCGTAGAATGCAGTCATGTTGTTACATGACGCGCATCTCATGTTTATCATGTTTGCACCAGTATCATAACTCCGTCATCCATTCAGGTCCCGTAATACCGAATGTGGTATCGGTGAAGCTAGCGAAACGGCCACCGCTGCATCATGAGCGTGGCATGTAGTCATTTCGTTACATGACACGCAACTCATGATTTTCATGTTAGGGTCTGTCGCTTGTGTTCGCCGTGCAATCATGCCATACCATACCAGTTTTTCTACATGCCGTGTGAACGAAACCACCGCAAGAGCTGCAGGACCTTGAAATGTAAATCATTACATTCATAACATACATTTCATTATTTTGATGTTATGACTAGTCAAATATGTTCTTGATACAGTCACGTTACGCTATACCAAGTTTGGTATCGATACCATTACAGAAACGGCAAGGAAAGGTAAAGTCGTAGTTGGCTAGATAGATAGATAGATAGATAGATAGATAGATAGATAGATAGATAGATAGATAGATAGATAGATAGATAGATAGATAGATAGATAGATAGATAGATAGATAGATGGATGGATGGATGGATGGATGGATGGATGGATGGATGAATGAATAGATAGATAGATAGATAGATAGATAGATAGATAGATAGATAGATAGATAGATAGATAGATAGATAGATAGATAGATAGATAGATATAGATAGATAGATAGATAGATAGATAGATAGATAGATAGATAGATAGATAGATAGATAGATAGATAGATAGATAGATAGATAGATAGATAGATAGATAGATAGATAGATAGATACGTTCAAAGCCGCCGAAATTCGCTAAGAAATGCTTCGTATTTAAAAGGAGCCGAAGAGGACAACGACCCACTACAAAGCACTGAAGCGCCCTTTACAAAGCCGCAGGGCATCGCTACGGCACATCCTAAATATCTGCACATAACAAGAGGTTCACTCATATGTCACAGCCGGTAATTATGCACTTGCAAGTAGCCTCTTAAGCGTTTTACTTTCTGCAACAGATATATATCGCGCGAACAAATGCCGTCCACCACTGCAGAGCCGTTTATGGTGATCAGCTGCTGACCCGAAGGTTGTGGGATCGATCCCAGCCGAGGAGGTCGCATTTCGATGGAGGTAAAATTGTGGAGACTTGAACACAGTTCGATGTAAGTGCATGCTCAAGAACACGAGATGATTAAAATTTGCCGGAGAGCAGTACTACGGCGTTTCTCATAATCATATAGTGGTTTTGGAGCATAAAATTCATAATGGAATAATGAATTTATGGAATAATGAAAATCTGCGCTTGTTTGTCTCTCCTCTTGTGTCCCGTTGGTTTGCGCTTCCAATTATTCCATCATGAATTTGTACCAACTTGCCCGCCTGTCAACCGTGCTGGAACATAAAACCCCGGATACTATTGTCATGTGTAAAGGAATTACAGACAAACACGAAAATATAGGAGAAACATGTAACCAATAGTTGGCTATAAGAATGCGAACCACATTTTTATCGGATGTGGCATCTTTGTCATATCTTCTGCACTGTTCTTGTAAAAATTGCTCGAATGCGCGCTCATGAACGTAGCGAAAAGATTTTGTCGGCCATGGGCGACTGATAGTGGCCGTCACTTTTCTCGGAAAAAGTCGGAGCGACCCGCTAGAGCCCCAGGCCGACTTTGCGCGTCTCGGGATCCTATCAACTTTTCGCCTCTTCGCTCTCTTTCCCTCTCTGGCCAGCGAAGAAAAACGAAAGCGCATTCCCCTCCTCTCTCTCGGTGTTCCTTTCCTTCGCGGGTGAACACGCGCACCACGTGACAACGCGCGCCGCGCGCTCCCGACGGTTTGCCGATCAGTGTTCGGCGGGCGACGGTGCGTTGGCAGCTGCTGCTGCCGAGCTCACTCCTCGTGCGTTCCTTTTGCTGTGTGCATCAGGCTGGAGCTCGCCCCCTTCTCTGCACATTCATCTGTCACTTAATATTCGGCAATGTAGTCGACGTTTTAACGACGCTGTCGACCGTGCTGGGACGGACGCTGTGCGACGCTGGAAACAGACAACGATCGCAGTTCCAAACATAGGCATCGAGCGAATTCACCGGTTGCTGTAAGCCTACGTTGGAACGAAATATTTTTTTTTTCTGGCTAGTAGTGTGATACTTTAGTCAGGACTATCCAAGTGAAAACTGGATTTTTTTTTCCCCGAAGAAACGCCTTTAAAAAGGGTCACAGCTTACTTCGAAGGCTCGGCGGACGGACTAACACCCGTGTCGTTCGGAAGCCAGACTATTGGGGAAGAGGTGCACAGTGATAGCTGATGTGATACCTGGGGATCCTAAACGGCATTTTCCTTGCGCAGAGCGCTACCATGGAGGTCATTTCTGATGTGCGCGTTCATCGACGCATCACGGTGTTCTCACGCATCAAAAAGTGAATGACTAGCCGATCACACGTCGACGTACACAGTGATCCACTTCTGTGCACTATTATATATTTTTTTATCCTTTGGTGGATTCTGTGCACGTGTTCGCGGCAGCACATTCAGTGATTTCTCCTTCACCACTTCCCTGCTTCGCAGCGCTTTCCTCTTTTTAAGAATTATTCACTGACATCATCTCACTTTCTCTCCATTTCTTGACCTCAATAACCCAATTTCCTCGAAATTTTCACTGCCTGCCATCTCTCCCATCACGCTGTCGCTCACTACCCAGCGGCGAAATACTTCGTGGCACTGTGCCAGTTGTCTTGAAGTCGAATCGGTGCAAAATCAATTAGCTCGTATACCACGACCTCATGTACGCGTGTGCTATATTGTTTTAGCACTAGCTTGCAGTAGTTATGCCCACTGTTATCGTGACGTAGTTTAAGGTAGGCAGTTTTCTCAGTCGCGTTATCACTTATCGTGTGCGTGTTCGCGAACTTCCCCGTCTTTCTGTTCTTTGGTGCGCGTGTGTGGCTGTGAGTGTGTGTAACTTGCGACATGTGCTCCGATCAACGAAGTTCATTGATCCGGCTCCCATAGTATTCAGTGTTTTTGTGTGACCACGCCCAAAGCTCGTCGACCCCTGTGATTCCAGCGATCATCTTGTGAACTTGGCAACCAACCGCTTCGTTCCGGCTTGTGCACTGCTGCGGCTGTCACCGTATACGCTGTATTTTTTTTTTTCGTAACATCTTTTGCCCTCCGTGTCTGTGCGAGTGTGAACTCTGGTCCGGGAAAGAAAGTCTGGTGGCCCTTGACATCGCCGAGAGGGACAGATCTGTTGAACGGATTCTCCGGTCTACCTCGGCCTTCGACGGATTAACAGGTGTGGCCTTACTTCATCGTTTTCATTAGTTTCATGCGTGATAACCTCAGTGTGGTGTGATGGCGCACTATAACTGCTGGAAAAAAGAGAGAGAGAAGAGAGAAGGCTCAAAGAGGAGCGATGGAAGTGAATGCTGTTTCGGTGACGAAACGCGGAAGCGGCAGGTGCTCCGTGGTGCGCGCGTCATGCCCCCGCTGCTGTCACCATTACGGCGCTGAACCCTTGAAATATTAAATGTCATGGCTTCTGCTTGGCGCCTGAACGATGTGTCACGCGCATTTGTGCCATCTGAAAACTGCAGGTTTTGAGCCGTCGCACCACACAATAATTCTCGAACTTTTTTTAAAATAATAAGTGGTCGTTCTCTCTAACATTTTTATCGTCACATTTAAGCGTCGAACGATGTGAATCATTCACTTTTGTGTGTAAAATATTCTCGCCTTTAATTCACTCTTTAGTGCTAAATCAAAGAGGGGAAGGTGTGAAACTGGTGCGAAGGCCCTGTATTAGCGTCTTGGCAGCTAGTTAAGTAAGATTATTGCCACGTGTCATGAGCCTAACGAGAAAAAAATTAAGACAGCTTAGTGTTCAAATTTCAGCGATCGAAAAGAATCCTCGCGTGTACCTTATTAGCCTAGGCAGTTATGCGAGCTCGAAATAATTACAAATTCTGCAAGTATGATTTTTTTCTCGCCACGATTTCGTCATTACTTTGAGCGAGGAATTCAAAATATCTCAGTCTAGTGCTTGTCACCACATTCATCTATGCTAAACTCTGAAGCACTGAATGGTTGAGCTAGCTCGGAAGCGTCGTAGCCATCATCAGATTGACTACGCCCACTGCATGGCAAAGGCCTCTCCCACGTTCCGCCAATCAGCCCGATCTTGTACTTTCTGCTGCCCCGTTATACCTGCAAACTTGTCAATCCCTTCTCCTCACATGATTTTTTGTATATCCCTCGTGCGTTTGGCTTTTGTGGGAATCCAGTAAGCAATCCTTGATTATCAGTGGTTATCGTGCCTACGCGCTACATGCCCGGTCCATGTTCATTTCTTCTTCTTGATTTCAACTATGATATCCTTAACCTCGGCTTGTTCCCTGACCCACTCTGGTCTCTTCTTGTCTCTCATTTTCCTTTCCATCGCTCGCTGCGTGGTCGTCAATTTAAGCTGAACCCTCTTTGTAAGTCTCCAGGTTTCTGCTCCGTAGGTAAGTGGCGGCAAGATGCAGCTGTTATAGTATACCTTTCTCTTCAAAGTTTGTGTTAAACTAGCATTCATAATTTGAGAAGGCTTGCCGAATGCGATCCACTCGGTCCTTATTCTTCTTGTTTTTTCACTCTCATGGTCCGGCTCTGCGGTTACTGCCTGTCCTAAGTAAACATCTTCTTATACAACTTCGAGCGTCTCTCCACCTATCGCGAAACGCTGCTTTTTGCCTTCCTTAATAAACTGGTCCTCATACTCATAGTGACTATGACTTCAATCTCATCAGATATCGTTAAAAAAAAAACTAAACAAGAGCTTCGCAGTCCCTGAAGAAAGAATAAGAATAATGTTGCCGTGTTTCTTTTTTTCTTTTTTTGTAGAGATAAGTCACTGCTCAACTCATTCTAGATAAAGCTCCGCATCAACGTGGTTGGAACTAACGTGGTACGACTATTGGAAAAATATGCGTAGTCGTCATGAAGAGATTTTAGTGCAAGGACATTCCTAACTGTGCCCCCTTTGTTCCTCGTTTTCTTTTTTTTTAAGTTACACTGTTTTTTCCAGTATTAATCATGATCTCAGTTGAACATCGTTCTTACTGATGACGCCAGTTAACCTGTTTAATTATTACACTTAATTATTGCTCTGCAGAATTTAAGAGTAAACGAGGTAACCCACGCACTAGATTGTTAGGCGGTTTACCGGAAGCCACAGAGAAAACTGTATGCGACCTAAAGAAATATTGTAATAAATTTATAAGCAAATGGCACCTATGGTGGTGCGCGAAGTCGCTAGCTATACTCTGACGACAGCACATAAACAGTATTTAAAGTTAGGGCTTCATGAGCTCCAAGCGCTGTTTCTGACAACTTGCAACGTAGCTTTGTCCCGATAATGATGTCTACAATTTTTTTTACACATGCGCATACGAGTTGCACCTAAAATTTGGCTGTCTTAAAACGAGAAAAAACATGCTTGCCAAGTTATGAAACATTATTTATTGCCACTGTGGCTATATCTCGTTGCGTTTCTAGCAAATTATTAGTAGAACCAACCTTATTACCTAATCGCAATTTTGCACTCTGGTGAGTATCGCACTAGAGTGATAGAAAAAAATAAAACAGGTGTGGGCATATCAGCCAATAAGCGCGTTATTACATTGTAAAATGCAGCTTCCAGTTAGGTGCAGCTCGCGAGGCATTTGCAGCTGCGGTTGACATGCTCACTGTCGTATTCGTATACCTGTACGAACGCAGTGCAGGTCTTTCCTTCTGTTTCTAGCCAAGCAGCAAGCGATAACTCACTTTGTGGATGGCAACAGGTGCACCGGCACATTAGGCATCATCAGGCACATGCAGTTGGCGGTATTAATAGAGGTTATGTATTTATTGCTGCTATTTAATTTGATGATACGCTTGCTTTGGAGAGTGAAATTTTTTAAAGGTTTCCTTTTCTTGCATACAGTACATATTTGTTTATTTACTAATTATTCACTTATTTATTTATTTATTTATTTTTATCTCTTGTCATCATACCAGTAATTTTGGCACATCGTGTCCTGCAATCTTGAAGAAAATGCTGTTATCTCGATATCACGCGCAAAATATTTGGGGTGTTTTGTCACATTGAACACTCAAGTGCTCTAGCCTCAACATATGTCGCTTTCCTAATACGTTAATGGCGTGGTATATTGTGTACTGCAAATCCAATTAATATATTTTGAGCAGGTTCGTTGTCTTGTTGCCTCAAGGCGCTAAAAAAGCTATTGGGGACGTTTTGTGACACGCTGACACTTACTTATGAGCACCCGTCTTCATCATATTTAGCATCGTTATCATCATACTGAAGGTCTGCCGCTTGATGATTACATTTGCGACGTGGTATAGTGCGTGCTGCAGACCCATATGTGCGATGACTCACATTAAATCAGTGTGCACAGACGTGCAGTTACGTGACTGTTCTGACCTGTATAAAGCAGGCATGCATTATACAAAAATCTTTCTTTGTTGGCAGCGTATACATATCAGCGTAAGGCAGTTTCCTCTGAATTGTGCTGTGGCGTGTTTTGTGAGCTGTGTTGTGTGTATTGATGTGGTGTGGGGTGTTGCGTCTGCTGGACCACGTGGTGTGGCGTATTGTGATGTGAGCGGGCTTCATGCACGTGTTAATTTGCGCTGTGGTGTGGATCGGTGGTAGCGTGCGTATACGCTGTCATGTCGTTCTGGTTTGCGTTGTTCTAAATCCACTATTGCAATATTTTCTTAATCCTGCTGCCTTCTTCGCTGCGATGCCGCTGTGATCTCTGCAGCAACTTCAGTGTCATAGCATTATCGTCATTGTGTCGAAGTGTTGAAAAAATAAAGAGCAAATCAATTAAGAGTACAACGCGATATACTGCAAAAGAGCCGTGTGTGACCCTTCTTGAAACAAGTCGTTTAGGAATGAATCGAACAGCTTCATAGAACATGATTTGCGCAACAATTCCAACATATTAGGAACTCAGTGCAACTGCCTTGCTTGTACTCTTGGTGTTCTTGTGTTCGATTTTCGGGGCCCTCTTGTGTTATTCGCTTGCGACGACACTTCCATCTGGGTGGGAACACCTGCCGTGGTAGCCTAGTGGCTATGCTGCTCGACTGGCGACTCAAATTACACAGGATCTAATTTCGGCTGCGCCGGCTCGTTTCGATGGTTATAGGTCCATGTATTATAAAAGTTAGACGCTGGTTACTCAGGCCGTAGCGTATTTCAGAGCCCTCCTAAAATCGCTACCCAGGGTGGTAGCAATCTTCAGAGCCCTCCACTACGCCGTCGTTCATATAGGGGTTTTGGGACATCAAACGCTGGGATTATGGTGTTATTTATCTGAATACCTTCTTGTAATTTTGATTATTTGGGGGGTTTTTCTTGAGACCTTCAAGTTTTTTTTTCCCGTTAAATTGTTCGCGTAAACTAATCAATCAAACTAAACAATCAAACTAACTGCTTTTCCATAGTTGAGTACCGAATACCGCAGAATCGTTAAACAATTTCTTGAACACATTTTTTTTTTCACTTTTGGAGAACTTTATTTTGTCGTCTGTTTATTTAATTGCAACTTACAGTTTATAATTGCCCCGCCGCGGTGTTCCAATGGCTAAGGTACTCGGCAGCTGACCCGCAGGTTGCGGAATTGAATCTCGGCTGCGGCGGCTGCATTTTCGATGGAGGCGGAAATGCTGTAGGCCTGTGTGCTCAGATTTGGGTGCACGTTAAAGAACCCCTGGTGGTCAATATTCCCGGAGCCCTTCACTACGGCGTCTTTCATATTCATATGGTGGTCTTGGGAAGTTAAACCCCACATATCAATCATTCAATACAATTTTAAACTCTTCTGTTTTTACGTTTAAATTTCGACGGTTTTCTACTCTGCCCATTATACAAAAAAGTCCGACCATACTTGTTTTTTTTTTTATTTTCCCACCTATCTTTGCGCCCCCAACACCCCCTCGTCCATCCTTTGAACGCTGGGTGAACTTCTACTTAAAGTCGAAGGGAGATAGTACGTTCACTTGCTATCTCTCTTCGACTTCAACTAGAAGTCAGTGAACGTATGGTTGCGCTGCCAAGCGGAAATTATGCATCATTTGCTGCGTTATGTTCTGATTTTGTTGCCGTTATTGGCCTGGTTCACACCTGCTTTTCTCGGCTCGACACAGTTTGAACCGGCTACTGCTCCGTCTCGAAGCTAAACAACGAAAAACAACGATGCCCACGGGCACTGCGCGGAGAAAGGGAGAGGGGGAGAGTATTGAAGCGAGGAGATAAAATCCAGGGTCTGACGGAATCCCGTCTGATCTGGAGGAGGCAGTGCAAGAAAAGAAGAAACGGCGACCATGATAAAAACACGATAAAAAAAACTAGATGTTTCCGCTCTGACAAGGGAGTCGAAACGACTTTTGTTTTGTTTTAAAGTGTTCCTATTATGGTTGTTGCATATTCTGTCTTGCAGTGAGGAAAAAGATGCGCTCACCTCATATAATCACCCTCCACCCCTTAATCACCACCGTACAGCGTCCAGTCTGTCACAGACGTTCGTGTACGTTGGTGAGCTTCAATAAAGGTAGGCTCGGTTTAGTATCTTGTCCATCGTAAACGAAGCGGAGGTGATAGTCTCGAAGTGTTTTCTTCCATTCAGGGTCTGTTATCTCAAAGTCTTAATACTAATTGATGGTATTCGAAGGGCAAGTCTAAGAGCCCATCTGAAATGAAGAGGGATTTCCGGTGAATCTGAGGAAAAGACGGTATTAATGCAGCGCCAGTTTAGGAGCATGGCTCAGCGTTGCCGAAGGCGCTGCTTCTCTTTGTTCTCATGTTAATACGAAACGGAAACTTCTATAGGTTCCGCCTCCTAGATTTTCAGGCTTTTCATGGAAGCAACCAGGCTTACAGTCGTAAAACAAGCATTCAGGCGAGTTTGTTCTGATACATCACCAAAATTTAACCAGCTCGAGATAACGCAAGCTGGAAAAACAAATAGAACACACCAGTTGTATCCACCGCTTGTGCTTTGGCTATTCTATCGGCCCGTAGCCAGCATTTATTCTTACGCTGTTTGACTTTCGTTGATGGGCATGGCTTAGACTTTTTTTGTTTCACTCTTGATGTGGTCTCGTCGTCTTTCCCAACGATGGGATGCTGCGTTTTTCAGAAATTACAATAACATATATTAGTTCCAGAAAGGATCAATAGTTAAGCTTACAACACAACTCTCACTGTCGCCATGGATGTCATTTACCGTTGGTAGCCTTTGCCAACGCAGACGTTCTAGACCCCCCCCCCCCTCTTTCCCATGCCATCTATCGCCAACACCATGCGTTGACTGGTGCTTTTGTAGAGAATCTGTGGAACACGCGCACCCCTATTCGGCGGCTCACGTGCTGTAATCGGGAGGCGATGGGCGCGGTTCTGACACTCTGTCTATCGCGTTTTTTTTCAGAAACAAGTTATTTTCCGTCACAATATTCATATTTTGATTTGTCGTAGTTCTTCTGTAAACTGCTTGCCATCATAGTTGATGGGGAAGTACACAGCTGATATGTAAAATCGTCCAGCGGTCATAGATCGAACCTGAATTTGTTGTTACCAAGGAGTGTTCTCTACAGTGCTCGTCAAAATAACGGTGAAAGGACATGAAGTGTAAAATGCTTACGTAAACGCATTGTGGAGACGAAGTGCAGGCTTATAGCGGACAGCTGACGTAGAGCCTGTCACAAAAGGAAAAGTAACGAGCGGCTCGCATTTTCTACATTTCGAGTACTCGTGTGTACACGAGAGCCATGGACGCACATTGGCATTAACGTGATTGGGGTAACGCAATACGATCTGTTTCTTCTGATCAAATTTTATTTGTTCCTCCAACAACTATAGGCCTAGTGGCTTTTGGTAACAACACTGATTCTGCTGCACTGTAAGCGGTCACTAAAGATAAATACAATTGAATAACTAGTCAATCGAAACGGGCTAGTTGCGTGATCCCGGTCGCGAATGTCGCGCCGCCCCCTGCAGCCTCTTTAATCTGTCACTGCAGATATCAGTGTAAGCGGTCTAAAAAAAGTTATTTATCTCATTTTGGACTAATTGACTTTTTTACCAAAGGACTAATAAACATTATTCACTATTTCCATAACATCTGGCCAGGGAAATAAAAGAAGGCCTCTCACCCACTATACTTACGTGGCAAGGTCCGTATATAGGCATTGTTGCTCACCGATAGTGAGGCCACTGAATCTTCATCGTTTGCATAGCATAACCTTTCTAATGCAAATTAGCTTCGGGGCGCAGACATATCACTTCTATGTTCGAGAGGCAAAGGCCACAGCATACTATATCATTTGAAAGCTTGACAGATTAAAAGTTCGATTGTATATTGCTACTCTTAAGACAGATGCTGCGTCACTTTGTCGCCCACATTGCGTAACTATAATAGAGATACATGCGCAGCATGTGCCTTATTTTGCACTTGTTCCCTTTCCCATCTTTTTTAGTTCCGACCGTACTTAACCCCATATAAGTATATTCGGTACGTCTGTCGTGTAATGTCATATCAGTCATCGTTATGCTGTATTCTTCTCCGATTAAAAGGGCAGCCAAGCGTTTGTGGCAGGGGCGTTCGTAATTGCGCTCGTTGCTTTCTCTTAACGCGAAAATTTTTATGCCGGGTTCCACCAATGGTTCAGTGCCGTATTTCTATCACGGATGTGTCGTTGTAAAAATGGATGCTAATGGATGAGAAAGAAATATCCACGAAGAAAAAATGTCCGCCGCCGCTAATCGAACGTCCTATACCTCCCGGTCCGCGCCGTTATGCACCCAGCGCTTGTACCGACTAGGCATATTAGTTTGCGATGCCTCGTCGTCGCAGTAGTGGAGCTTACCCTTGCGTCAACGTTGTTTGTCTGCCGCTAACCACTTCGACAGTGGTAGCACCGACTGATAAAGCCGCTTCAATAAGCACCGCAGAAAGGCAACGATGTCTACGGGCGACTGTCGCGCTTTGGTGGAGCGAGACAAAGGCAGTCATGTACTCTGTACAGAATATCAGCGACAGATTACAAATATCATTGCTCCATTTATAATGTAGTTGATTACACAGGTCAATTACAGCTCCGGAAAAGTATCTGATGATTTTAAAAAAAATCATTCGATTACTTTTGTACTGATTCCTTCAATATTTTATTGCCGTAGCACAATACACATCAGTTAACTAAAGCTTGGATGGTACAGAGAAGGCTGGGAGGCTTACTGTTGCTGTTGTATAGTGTTACACCTTATGTCACTTTAAAATCAGCACAATGTCATGAGGTGGAGGTAAATGATGCTGTACATGACTTCCGCGTCATGATTATCATGTTTGCACCACTCATATATTTCGTCATCCATTGACGCCACGTAACACTAAATTTGGTATATGTGGAGCTAGCAAAGCGGCTGCGAGCGCATCATGAAGGGCCCAATATGCTCCAATTTAGCGTTGACGCGCACGTGCGCTGGGCACAGCGACGCTACGTTAGCAAAACAACAGCACTCTATACTGACGCCAAGCGCGATTAGCGTGCGTCGGCGCGGCCCCGCGGCAACCGGCGTGAAATGCGACATGCTGCATTTCGCGCCGATGCGTTACCCAGACAACACTGCGTCTCCCTCTTTTCGTGACGGAGGGATGCTGGACGAGCTCAAACCCGCATGCGTCATAGCACCGCAGCACGGCGCGCGCCTGCGAGTCTATGGCAGGACCGGCGCCTGGCGTGGCAATGCCGCTGTGACGCAACGAAATGAACGCCGGCGAGCACACACAATTGCGTCACGTCAAAATGTATTGGCGCCTTGACTGTGGCAGATACTCATGCTCTCACATGACACGCATCTCATGATTATTATGTTTGCACCAGTCACGTACCTTTGTCATCCATTCACGTCCCGTAATAACAAATTTGATATAAGTGACGCTAGCGAAACGGCCGCCAGCGCATCATGAGCGTGGCACGTAGTCATTTTGTTACAAGACACACATGTCATGATTTTCAGGTTAAGGGTCTGTCGCTTGTGTTCGCCATGAATCATGCCAGACCATACCAGTTTTGCAACATATCACGTGAACGAAACCACCGCAAGAGCTGCAGGACCATGAAATGTAAATCATGACATGCATGACATACGTGTCGCGATGTTCATGTTATGTACTACTCAAATATGTTCTTCATAGCAGTCATGTTATGCCATACCAAGTAGTTTGGTAGCGTTACACCATTTTTGAAATGGCCAGGAGAGCTAAAAGTCGTAAGAGGATAGATAGATAGATAGATAGATAGATAGATAGATAGATAGATAGATAGATAGATAGATAGATAGATAGATAGATAGATAGATAGATAGATAGATAGATAGATAGATAGATAGATAGATAGATAGATATATAGATAGATAGATAGATAGATAGATAGATAGATGCGCTCAAAATCGCCAAAGCTCACTAAGAATAAGAAATGCATCGCATTTAAAACGAAAGCAAGGGTCATACTTGAGCTACTTTCATTTCGGTCTATTGTCTTCAATACGAACATGCTCAAATTATGCGTGTGTCACAAAATGGCGGCATATCCACGGAGTGAATGATGGAGAGTGGGGCGAAGCATTCGTCTGTCCATTCGTTCTTGCTTCCGTCCGTCATGCGTGCGCCTGTGTGGCCGCCCGTGCGTCCATCCACCTGTCCGTGCGTCCGCACGTCCATCTGTGCGTCCGTCCTTGCGTTCGTCCATGCATCTGATCCTGCGTCTGTCCATGCGTTCATCTGTCTGTGCACACCATCCGTGCGTCCGTCAATGCATCTGCCGGTGTGCGTCCGCCTATTCAACACTCCAAGTACCACCATCTCTCATCTTTTCATCATATATTCCTCATATAGAAGCGCCGCCATCCAGCAGACATTCCAAGGACTGAACTAGAGGAGGCACACGCACACTTTCTTACGGCTTGCGCTTCGTGTCTACTTCCCACCTTTAACCCTCTCGAGTTCATGATATACGCTAGTTCACTGTATTAATGGCACTGCGGCCCAACGCTCGCTAAACCTTTCTACAACCAAGGAGGTTACACCTAGTGAGTATAACGTAGTAACCCTTTTCTTGTCAGATAGTGCTCAATGTACATGCCAATGGCTACTAAGGAGTAATGAGAGACAGGAGAATTCGGCTTTTAGTCAACGCGCACGCCGCGATTTTTTTTTTTATTGTTCAACAACGCACAGAAGAAATCTCCCACCGGCACTACCTTTGAGGTAAAATCTAAGACTGGTTACACAATACGACTACTACTATTACTACGAGGGACGAATGGGTGCCGCTTTCAGGAGATTCGCCCCTAAAGGTAAGAGTATATTCTTAGGACTCCCTGAGCCACGCGAATGGTTTCAAGACTTCGCATCTCACACACCATGAAGAAAAAGATACGTTGGGAATCTCGTTGTTCGTATAATTGACCTCGGGACACCTTAATAATTAGGGCAGTCCCAAGATTAAACTTAGTGAGTTTGCGAGACGCAGACTTAAACTTCATCGTGCTCATTGTGCGTTACGTTTCTTAATGCGTAGCTTTGAGAATAATTTCCGGAGCCCTCCACTACGGCATCTCTCATAATCATATAGTGGTTTTGGGACGTTAAACTGCACAAATCAATCAATCAGCCTTGAGGTTAAAAAAAGAAAACGCTCGTTCGCTCTGCTAGTTCGAGTTCTGAGCAATTTAAACATTGTATCGCAAGAGTTTCACTAAAAGTGGTAAACTTCGCGCACGAAATTTTCTTACACAGGCTTATGCAGTGAGTGTCCTTGTAGAAAACGAACGGTAGGTTCGTCTTATGTGTTATAGCAAATATATGCAAGTTTAAGCACATTCCTCATTAGCACAATATTAAACTGTGATGAGAGAGAATTAAACTTTATTTGCGAGCAGCCGCACGCTATTTTCATTCAGAGGTGGGTGACTTTTTCATTCCAGGTGAAAAAGCGTCGCTTTTTTTACTCTCTTTCTTCTTGACTGATACGTGTTGAACATGCGATGCTCGTAATGGGCGCTCAGTAATTTATCTGTGTCTATCTGCGTTACTTTTGTCTTCATTGAAGCGAACATAAATGAAGCAGCAGTTTCTGCCGTTCTCTGGCACTGGCAATAAGAATTGATAAGATAGAACTAATGTATCCTGTTCGGAGAGTTCGAAGCTCAATAATGCTACCACGAGTAAGATTCACATTTTAGACGTAGTTAACTAAATCCAAACCTGACCGCTGCAGCCACATCCCGATGTAGGTGAAATGCTCCAGGTCCTTGTGCTTATATTCAGGTGCATGCTGAAGAACCTCAGGTGGTCAAAATTTTCAGAGCCCTCTACTGCGGCACACCTCATACTCATACGATGGGTTCGGGACACATAGCACCCACAGTTATCGTTATCTGCAGAGTCAATACTCACATCAAAAGGCACTCTTTTAGGGGAAGGGTTTGCTGCTTATCATTGCTTTGTGATTGCCCATTCATTTTACGGAATGACAAGGATCGTTCACAATTCTATAAACGGAGGTCTTGTTTGAGTTATTGCGTATGTGTTATGCACGTGACATAATCAGCAATAGCTTATACATATCCTCTTCGTTGCTTGCTGTTCTTTCATGGCAAATTGCAGCGAATTCTTACTAAAGCTGCATTCGTTTTCTTTCGGTAAGAAGTAGGCCTACACACTTCTCAGATGGTCATCTCAAAACCTCAGAGCAATTGTTGTCTAATATAAAAAAAAGTAACAAACCAATCATGAATACCATCTTAGAACCTGGTGGACTGCAACAACTACCGTGAGAGATCAGCATGGCGCGTTTACCTTGAGCAGCGAGCCTCGCCTGAGTCAAGAAAATACCTACAAAATATTTGCGATGCTAACACATTGTTTGTTTGCTTGTTTGTTTTAATATTTTCGCGTTTCTCGTCACCCACCTTCGGCTCCAACCGTACACCTATTCAGCCAGCATGCTCTTATTTTTCCTGTTTGCTGTACTCACTGTTACTAAACTCCACCTTTCAATCGCGGCAGCGAACAAAGTAATGTTCGTAACAATGAAGCATTTGATCCGGACGATATTGCATGCCTAATGGGCATATCGCCAAAATGCGGTCCCTTCCCATTCATAACATCCACGTGAAGAGCTGCTCAGATAAATTATATTAGGTAGTTATATGCTGTAGTTGGAGAAGCTCGTCTCCAAGAGTTTTCGAACGTCAGGCGCACTATTGGAGAAATACAGCTACTCAAAACAGCTCACACACGAGAGAACCAATTTCAGTATTAGAATTCATTTGTTACACATTGTTGTTTAGATGTATTCACTTTCATATTACCGCAGTAGACTCTCATCCGTAGAATACTGATAATTCAGACAGCATTAAGCTTCTTTTATGTCTTAGGGATCAACACGTAGTGACTTCCTTTTAATAAGATTGAAGAAATAAAAAAAATTAGCATTCTTTTTTGTTTGGCATAACCTTAATAAAATAAAAAGATAATTAGGCCAAGAAGGAAGGGGTGTAGGCAGCAGGTCTTCTTTTTTTGGGGGTGGGGGGTGGGGAAGAGGTACACTCCTTGATATCAATCGTGGAGGAGCCGGGCAGGCAAATGTGGTCGAGTATCGTTTCGTGCTCGGTGTGTCAGGGCAAAAATTATTTCGAGAGGGGAAGGGAGGCGTGGTCACGGGCCCGGTGTTTTTAGGCTACGCCACTGGAAAGAAAAAAAGGGAGCGGTAATCGTACCATTTGAAGCGCATTGTAACAATAAAGATGTAGATGGGAAGGGAATATAGTGAACGGAAGGACAACTTGCCATTGAAAGGTGCCGGACCTGCGACCTTCCTTGGCCTCAATACTTGCTTTCTTCATTAAGGTTTTAAGGTTTCTTTGTATTTATGGCTTTTGCACGAGCCAACATATATATATATATATATATATATATATATATATATATATATATATATATATATATATATATATATATATATATATATATATATATATATATGTATATATATATGTATATATGTATGTATATATATATGTATGTATATATATGTATGTATATATATGTATATATGTATATATATATATATGTATGTATATATATATGTATGTATATATGTATGTATATATGTATGTATATATATATGTATGTATATATATATATGTATATATTTATGTATGTATATATATATATATATATATATATATATATGTGTGTGTGTGTGTGTGTGTGTGTGTGTGTGTGTGTGTGTGTTCATTTGTGTGTGTGCGAAAGAACTAGATCTGGATTCAAAGAATATTGAAAATTAGGTCATTTACAATAATGGGTATACTTTGTGACCAGAGGTAGTGCTATCCGTTATTCAGTGTCAGTGATAAAGAATAGTCCGAATCCTTTAAAAGCATACACTTTCGGAATAGCCTTTAACTTGACAGCCTTTACATATCTTTGTGTGCCGCAATTTAACATTTTTGTATCATCAAAGCGACAAACATCAACCTTTGCTTCTTTAAACTTCAGCGCACCTGTCTTTCTATATGGCAGAAGTACTTCAGTGCTGTGCGTTCTCCATATATTACCGATACGAACCACTACCATCATAGAAGCCTCTCAAAGCTTCTGTGTCTTTTTATTAGATTTATCTCGTTTTTCTTTATTCTTTATGCTATAAAAACTGTTCTTAAAGGGCTTGCGTTTACATATGGTTGAAAAGTGCGTATGTAGTAACTGAGAAATATTGAAGCGTATTACACAATATCAGGCAAATCATTTCTCCCGCTAATAGAAAAAGCGAATAACCCTTCAGCTAGTTATGAAAAACTTTTCACGCACGTCCGAGCCAGAAACGCAGAACGGGCTCGGATCGATGCCTTGTGGTCTGGCCTTGCACTGTTCTACTTGTGGAGGTTTTTTCAAGCGCTCTGGGGTCTTCACATAATGTCATTGGGGCGTCCCTTGTCTTTCTACTGTCTCTTTCTATTTTCGCCGTCTTCCCTGTCTGCGAGGCACTTACGCTGCACGCAATCGATTTTTTTTATTTTACTCCAAAATCAAAACTGTCGGAACGTCTCTCAGTGTTTTTTTTTTCGTCTTTATTATAGCCCTATTTAGAGTTTTCTTCATTCCGATTGCACAGACGAATAATTACGCTCATACATACCAACAATGAATAGTGACGGGTGATTTGACCTACCGTATTCACTCGCGTGCAACCAGCAACCAACTGCTAGGCAGGTCATGTGGCAGCAAATATAGGCTTGTGTTGTCTAAGAGGGACCGAATGAGGGCTTTACTTTGAATGTGTCTGCCGAAAGTTGGCTAAATAATTCGTAGTGTTTTCACGCGCCTGTTAAATGATCTAAGTTAGGAATAATACCTGTGCACTGTCTTAGCATCTGCAAATGTAGCCTTGCTACTAATTCGGAATTACTTTTTTCCCTACTGCTAAGAGGAACGCAGCGAGTTTTCCGGCGGAGCCATGGCCGAATGGCAGCAGTCATGTACACTGCACGACAGTCTGCTCGGAGACGCAACGTCACCTCACTTCCCGCCTTTGTTTAATCCCAACCCGCGTGCCTCATGGCAGGGCTGTCGAAGGAAGGTTGCATTTTTGAACTACGCTATTTTCAAGGGCGAAAAAGAAAAGTGCACGTGCTCTATTGTCCTTCCCGTCTGCGCGTTCAGTTGTACGCGAAAAAGAATGCGCAGGAATCTTGTTTTAGGGGCGAAGCTCCTGAGGCCGTGGATTTGTCCGTAACCACCTAGTTGTACGACTCACTCAGCAGGTGGTGCTAGCGTGTGACAGACAGATAGACGGACAGACAGACAGACAGACAGACAGACAGACAGACAGACAGACAGACAGACGGACGGGCGGGCGGGGCGGGCGGGCGGGCGGGCGGGCGGGCGGACGGACGGACGGACGGACGGACGGACGGACGGGCGGACGGACGGGCGGACGGACAGGCAGGCGGACGGGCAGGCGGACGGGCGGACGGACAGGCAGGCGGACGGGCGGACGGATGGGCGGACGGACGGGCGGACGGACAGGCAGGCGGGCGGACGGACAGACGGACAGACAGGCGGATGGACGGACAGACGGGCAGACGGACAGACAGACTTCATTGCCCTTGACGTCATCGTGCAGTACATGCTTTCCAAATACGCTCTCAGATGTATCCATATGAAACCTACCACGATACGAGGGACGTGATAAACTTGGTATTTGCAAACTTCCCACTACAGCCAGTACAAGAACCTCTCTTGCTTTATTTCAGAGACCATAGAGTCCTAATAATAGAAGGACCTCGCAATCCAACTGGTATGACAACATAAAAAAACAAAAAAACGAATAAACGAAACGACAAATGACCAGAACAGAATAAAAGTTTGCTCGTATAATATACACAGCATTACGTCTTTCAAATGATGTAATGGGCTGCCTTTTCACGGGTGCGTTATGGTTTACGGATGATCTCCCCTTCTCGAGCTTCGCCCACTTATCTTTCATTCCGTGGATATGGCGTGACTTTTTTTTCGAGTTTTACATATAACGCAACCTGCAGCACCACGTCGTGTCAGAACTCTGTGACTGCAATGACCGCTAGTGTCACAAGCCGTAGGCTAACGGAACGATCAGAAAATCAAGCAACAAAAACAAAAAAAAAACAAGCCCTCGGGCTATCCCTGTCTTTTGTTCATGTCGCAAGCTGTTGCATAAAAATCATTATTTCCAAATATAGCGTCTATAAATCGAGTGTGGCCATTACTCGTGCGCGTTTTCTTCTGTTAGGTAACGATGGTTGCAGAGAGACAGATAGAAATTGGAAGAAAAATTCATTACCGCGTTCTGTGTTGGAAAATAAAAAGCTGTGGGTCACATGCGCAAAACTGTATACGCTGTGCTGGTTTCGTAGCAAAACGAGCAAGGCCTTATTTTTTTGTGACCAAGTTTTTAGGTGTCGCTTAAAAATGAGTAATACTCACTATCAGCGAGAAACACAAGCTTGGTAGTTTGTATGAGCGAGTTTCACAGGGTTGGCACGGGCTGATTGATGTCTTCTAGCTGCAAATCTTTGAACAGTGCTTTTTGTTTTAATTTCAAACAGTAATCCAACAATCGAAGCAATTAGTGTTCGATTGCCCACTCCTTCATGAATTGGCAGTGTTTTACTTGATGTTTTTTCTTTATTTTGTCATGTGTTTCTTACATATTTCTTACTTTACTGCATTCGAATGTTCCAAACAAAGTGAATAAAAATAGCCTCCTGACCAGCTCTGGTTACGGTGCTCCTGCCGGGTGTGCTCGCTTTCAAGACGAACTTCTGACCTTGGTATGATACCATTCCATTCACGTGCTTGCTCGGACTTCCCAAAAAGCAGCATAACGTTCGGTGTGCACATAAGCTCTTCGGCTACGGCGTCGGACAGCCTCGGCATCATCAGCGAAGAAGAGGGATATTACCACAAATATAAAGTTTAAGGGGCGAAATATGTCCCCTTTTCTGACAGCGTATACTTTACGCATTCGCAATGGGAGCTCACTGGGCACTTTCGTGTTGCTATTTGGGCGCTTGTGAATTGGGCTATGCCTCGTCCAAAAAGTATGGCGCAGGGAGCAGCGCCTGCCTTCGTACTCACGCTTAAAGGAAAAAACTGCTCATTTTTTTCGCAATATACGTTAATATTTGGGGAGAGGTACGGGAGAAAAAAAAAGGTACGATAAGATATGGGCAGCCATCCGGGTAGCGGTTTCAGAAAAACAAATACAAAATTTTATAACTGGCGTTGGTCATCAAGACAATGGAGCAGTCACTGAGAATCACGAAATAATAGCGCAAATACAAGAAAAAGCTGTGCAGGCTTGACTTTTTCAAGATTACATCAACCATTTCGATAGACATAAGGTCGAAGCAACGTGCAAATTAAACTGTACGCATTCCGTGTGTTCTCTGCACAATTGATTTTTCTCTCCTATAAGCAAGGAAAATTGTGTATACATCTGGGTTGTAGGCACCGAAGTGCGGTATCTAATTACTAATATCGACAAATTATTTAGCAACCAAAGCGTGACGATAGCTTTTCTTCAACGTCATATAATATCGTATACATAATCTCTAATGCCTGAAGCTTATGAAGGTTAAGTATGTCTCATGCCGCTGCCAATCTTGCCGAACTCAACCACGTGCTCCGAAAAGCCCAACTTGATCGTGTTGATGCAAGAGCACCTTCAATGGAAAAAGTCGCAGCGTATATCTACGGATCCGAGTGAACAATGATGAGTGGGGTGAAACGTCTGATCGTCCGTCCGTCCGTCCGTCCGTCCGTCCGTCTGTCTGTCTGTCTGTCTGTCTGTCTGTCTGTCAACTATGCCAAATCGTCAACTATGCAAAAACCACTAGCGCCATCTAGTGATAATATTTTCAAGGACATATACACACGCCATCTATTGTACCATAAGGGAGACGCTGCAGGGTACGCCGGAGGGACGAGTGGTTCACCTTGACCATATGAAGCTTCGCCGCTAAAAAAAAAACTGGACCATGAAACATTACCTCTTGGTTACGTGCATGTTCACGGTTACGAAAGCCCTATTGGATGACTTGAAGTCGCCCGCACCTAATGAGTGCTTCTGAACTACCAGTGCGAGTTCGTGTTCTGTGTGTTCACACTAAGACTTTTTCCCTTACTTTCATTTATTTTGGTCTTCTCTGTTTTATCTATTGTTTCACCTCTTTTCCTCCCCCCACATCCTCTCGTGTAGGGTAGTTGCCAGCCAAGCAATTTTTGGTTAGCCTCCATGACGCGCTCACTTATCTCTCTTTTTCTCTCTATCACACAATGCTCTAGCATTTAGATATACCTTTAGCATACCTCTTACAGCCTAAAGTTATAAAATAAAATACAGTCCTGATGAACTGCGGATAGGCGAGCGAATGTCCACGCATGTTTTTTTGTTTTTTTTTCAGTTCTGCAACTTCGCTTTCAGGTCCCACTTCTTGTATTGCCAGCACTGTCGCATACCTGTCGCGGAATGCCGAAGTCACGTTCTCAGCGCCCACTTTTGTTTCGGTCGAAATCGCAGAACACTCTTTCCGCGGGCCCCAGTATGTCGCAAAAAAGCGAGAGAGAGATAAGCAGGACTCTAATTTTATGCTCTTAGCCAATAAAGCACGTTTAATGACGACACTACAATGCTTCCCAAAAACGTGAACCCGTCTTTCTCCTGGAAGGAGCGCGGGGATCAAATAAACAGTACAGAATGAATAACAAAGCACATTCCGAGGCAAGAGACGCCAGCAAAATGTCGCTATTCTCTAGAATACTACGCGCGCTTGCTTTGCAAAGCCTAAACGCGAGAGAATACTTCAACTTGGCCCTGTAGCTCACTTGCTTTATTTACTCTTTTTCCTAACCTTCTCGAGAAGCGACGCAAGCCGAAACAAGTCAGAGAACTGGAGCCATTTGTAAAAGGAGTGACAAGAACAAGCACTTCTTGCGTTAGGCATGCGAGCCCTCTTGCTCAGCTCCTGCGCCTGGTCGTTAGTCGATGCCTGGCGACTCGTTACGAACACTGGTTATTGTATTTCTCGCGCCATGATGCGTAGCGTACAGGCATGTTCTCCGTGTGACGATCTTTAGCAGCCTTGGCTTCCTCGTTCTGTCTTTTTTTTAGATCTGTCATTATGACTAGATACCTAACAACTATAGCTAGCTCTGTCGTTCTGCGGGCCGATGTTTAACACCATGCTCACCTAAAATGCCTTTTTTTCTTTTTTTATTATTTGATTGGCAGAAAGCCGAAGTGCGATACAAAAAGTTTGGAAGTGAGTCGTCATTTTTCTAGTAACATTATGGACTAATTCATGACTTTAGCGAGAGTACTTGGCTGCATCTAAGTATATAGGTGGGAAGTATTTAAAAGGAACAAAGTCTTCAGGGAAAAGGAGCACAGGGACCAGTGAGAAATCTGCAGTTGTTCCCCAGAATTCTAATGAGACGACAGATATCTTGTGAAATAAGTGCGTCGCGTTGTACAGGTAGCAAAAAAAACACTACAAAGATGCCAGAAAGTGTTCTCTTTTTCTCTAAAACCAAGGAGTATGCACAGGAAACTTATATCTGCCATTTCTGTTTTGTCGGTGCTTTTTCACAGACTGTGAAACGCGGGGCAGTGATGTGCGCTGCATTAAAAATGAAAGTTGGAAAAATATATAAAAGTGAATTTAGTTAAATGTGAAAGCAGACTACAATGTTTTACGTTTTCTGAAGATTTACGAAAGTGGCTAAAATCGCAGTATGACTAAACTGTTCTTGTTGACAATATGTGGGAATAATGCATTAAGGTAATGTTAATTCCTTCCAACAGGAAAAGTAGTTTGATCTTAGCCAAAAACTCCGAAATTGGATAAACGTGAACTTAATAGAATCATTGATATACATCTAATGTAGGCACAGGTGCGTTTATGACCTATTGGACACATAAGACGACGCCAAGGTTATACTATATAAATACGCTTCTAGCCTCGTTCAATATGTTTATCCTAATTGCAGTAGGAAGCAACAACCTCAAATGCATTTATCTTTGCCTGCGTGTGTTTATTTCTATGTTTCTTTTTTTCGTGATATACAGCGCACACGTAAGCATAAATTCAGCTACCAGAGTACATCATTCTTAATCCTGGACGCAGTAATTAAGAAGCGAAAAACAGTACAACAGCAGCTGCTGTTTCGTTGCCTCTGCCTACATCTGTTTTGTTTTTGAATTTATTTCTTATCTATGCTACTGGCACGGCCGCTGAATAAAAAAATAACGTTTTTTTTTATCCAGCGGCCGTCTTACTGGCTTGCGTATTCAATGGGCGGGGTCTACGCGTATTTTCACTAAAGCGCAATCTCCACGAACGCTTTCCGTTAGTTTCGTTTATTGTTTACATCAACGTATCTGCTTAACATCAAGTGTTTCAATGCAAAGACATGGGAAGATATATAAAAAAAGGTAGCGCTAAGCTTTTCCAATCAGGTCGTGTCTGTTGGACGTAAGGTCACGGTGAGCTTTCCCTCTCTCTTCTCTGAACATGGTTCTTCTATACCTTCTAATGAGTCCTCGGCGGCTCGTTAGCCATATAGATGACTCTTGGCTGACCAGCCATCCATGGCCCCGAATGCGGTGTGACGAAGGCTTATGGTTCATCACGATGTCGTTGTGTGGGGTTCGAAACGACCCACCGTGTGACAGATGAACACGGAAGTTTTCTTATTGCTTGGCAGCGCAGGGAGTTGCAGCCTCCTCAGAGCTCTTGATTAAAATTTCTATAAGTGGAACAGTTTCGGGCACCGACAATGACATCGGGCCCTCTTATTAGCGGAAGCCGCGCATTGGCATTGATCCTGCGCTATCGCCTTCGGCGGTGTGAAACTGAGAACGAATCACTTGCGAAGAAACCGAGAACGAATCACTTGTGGCCGCAGATTTGTCTTCTGCTTTTTCTTGCGTTGTGACGATGAAGGGGTGTGGGGAAGTGGGAGTGAAGTCGCTACAGTTTACGGTACAGTTATATAATTTACGGGGAGTCAGTTATAGTTTGCGGTCTGACCTGTAGAGCCGAGAACGCGAAACACTGACGTATAGATACGTACATTCGTCTCTCTCTCTCTCTCTCTCTCTCTCTCTCTCTCTCTCTCTCTCTCTCTCTCTGTGTGTGTGTGTGTATGTAATGACCACCAGAAATTGATTCGCAGCTTTAATAAGCTTAAGAGCATTGCACACGTCCTTGCCTGCTTGAACACACATGCCGGATTGTTCCTCTGTGAACAATCAATGGCGAGAAGTTTGAAAAGCATGCATCAAAGACTAAAATAGAAATGTCGATTAGGAGCGGTAGCTGATGAATCGTAGTTTTTTTCACATACTAACTGTTTTATTATAGAGCGCTGATACATGTAACACAACTGCTGCCTCAATTTAAACAAGGAAATATAAACTAGATATGGCAACCTTTTTTGGCTGTATATTTTACATTCGGTTGTGATTCGAGTACCTCTGTAGTTTGCGAAACACAGCCCAAGGACGACAGAACGAATAGCATTTGAAGACTCGCAATACTGTGGAGAATGATGATATATATCGAACCCATATGTCTGCGCTGCGGGAGACAATGCGTAGTGAAGTTGGGCTTGTAAAGAAATTAGGGAAGGAAGGAAAATAGCAGGAAAAGAATGGCAGGGATGTTAACCAGCCTAAAAGCAGCCGGTTTTCTACGCTGCACATGAGAGGGGGACGAGGGAGATGAAAGATAGTGGAGAGACGGAAGAGAAATGAACACAGCCTATTAGGCAGCACATGCGCGCACACTCAGTCATAGTCCTGTCTTGTCTTCCATGATGTGTGACATCGCTGTTACAGCCGCTTGTTCAAACCCGTATCACGTAGGAATTTCAACAGTGCTTTTGTCGCCTTCTGTTGCAATGTCTTCTCTCGGGCACTTGAAAGAATAGTGTCCATAGACATTTGGCTGTTGTCGATGCGCGCAAGAACGGACGCCGGTGACTGTCTCTGGGTGTAATACAACGGACAGTCACACAGGATATGGTGTAGCGTCTCTTCGCAACGTCAGGAATCGCAGAGAACGTTGTCGGCCATTCCCATGACAAATTAATGAGATTTCGTAAATGCCACCCCTAGCCATAAGCGATGAAGAAGGATGGCTCCTCTTCGGTCGAGCCCAGTGGGCATGCGGAGAGCCATCAAAGAGGACAGGTGGTGTTGACGATTCCTATCGATGCTTGGTGGGCACCATAGTGAAAACGTGATTTCACGCGCAAGTCGTCAAAGATTACTGGCTGCATCTGTCTGCGAAAGTGGTATGGCTTCTTCTCGTCTTTCTTTAAGAGCTGCCCGCGCGGCAGTATCGGCATGTTCGTTCCGTATGACGTCGCAGTGACTTGGCAACCATGTCACATGATGCCCTTTCTCGTGTGAAGTGGGGAGAAGGCATCGAATTTTGAAAACAAAGTGTTCGTACGGCCTGCGACGCAGTGCTGAGAGCACAGATTGCAGGCCAGCCCTTGAGTCGCTGAAAATTGACCATTGTTACGATGGTTTCCAATTGACCACACAAAGTGCAGCGCGCAAAGCAGCTAGTTCCGCTGCTGTAGATGCCGTGGAGTGGTCAGTCCTAAAGCTGATGGTAACACCTCTTGCTGGGATAACTACTGCCCCTGACGAACACTTGTGGTTCGTGGAACCATCGGTGTATACATGTATGCTGTCTGAATATTTCTCGTGCAAAAGAAGAAGAGAAGGTTGCTTCAGCACGGGCGACAAAAGCTCAGATTTCCTCCGGATCCCTGGTACACTAAGATGCACTGTGGGTCGAATAAGACACCAAGGTGGTATGAATGGTTTAGATGCAGGAGTGAAGCCCGAGGGAAGTTTATCGTTGTATTTCACAATCATTTTGGCGAACGATGCTTGGCGCCTCTCTGAAGGCAACAGTGCAAGGCGATGACAGGGAGCACGTGCGAAGTGTCTGATGTGCGTTCTCAGGACTTCTACAAAAATGTGAGTTTGTATTGGATAGTCACCAGCTATTGCAATTGTTGCCTCTGTTGACGTACATCTGGGCAGACCGAGGCACACTCTCAGCGCTTGGGCTTGTACTGCCTGTAGAACACGAACATTGGTCTTGCAGGTATTGCTAAGCACGGGCAAGCTATATCTCAGAAAACCGAGAAACAGGGCTCTGTACAGTTCCATCATTGCGTGTACTGACATCCCCCACGTCTTTCCTGCCAGAAACTTGCACAATTGGGAAATAGTGGTCAGGCGCTTCTTCATATAGGCCACATGCGGACTCCAACAGAGGTACCTATCAATGATGATGTCCAGAAACCGGTGGGTTCTGGCGTAAGAAATGCGTCGCCCGCAGATGGAGATGACATAAGGGGTCATCGCTTTGCGAGTGAAAGCCACAAGAGCGCATTTTTCTGGTGATATGCTGCGACCTTGTTTTAACAAGTAGTTGGCAACCATAGTTGCTGCTCTTTGAAACCGGGAACGTATCTGAGGTGAAAAAAAATTAAAGTACTCTGCATACTTATGCAAGGTCAGCGCAGTGTAATAATTACTCTCTCTCTCATCTATTTCATTGTTACCATACCAGCGACAACATTCGTAAATGGAGCGCGAGCGAAGCACACAGGAAATGGCCGGGCGAACTAAGCCCTTCCATCACGCCCATTCTAAGCACTGTTGAAGCTGAGAAAATAGTGTGAGTGTTTGAACTATTAGCATGCCAAATTGTAGTTTTAGGTTGCACAGAGTGAAATTTACCCAATCCACAGTTTGGTAAAGGAAAGTATAGGAAACACTTATTGCTGTCTTTAGGTGCAGTGTAGCAATAGCGACGTTAATTGCGATGAAATAAGGTGTACGAAAAGCGACTCTGTTTGAACGCTGATTGTGCGAAGTCTTCGCTTTTCACAGCCACATACGAAACACTCGCTTGACCGGACCAATTTGCGTAGGAGTGCACCTGCAGGACTTTCATCTCCATTGCTCTGCCTTCATTGACAGCAAAAGTTGTACGCGAGTGTACTGCACATATGTCTTCGAAAAGGCAGTGACATTGCGCAATCCATAAGTGACATATTCTCGTGTCGTCCCGTAATTTTCCCCGGTGTGCCAAAGCGACCACAGACGTCAAAAACTGCGAAGTTCGGTTTTTAAATGCGAAGCATTTCTTAGCGAACTTCGGCGACTTTGAGCGTATCTATCTATCTATCTATCTATCTATCTATCTATCTATCTATCTATCTATCTATCTATCTATCTATCTATCTATCTATCTATCTATCTATCTATCTATCTATCTATCTATCTATCTATCTGTCTGTCTGTCTGTCTGTCTGTCTGTCTGTCTGTCTGTCTGTCTGTCTGTCTGTCTGTCTGTCTGTCTGTCTGTCTGTCTGTCCTATCTATCTATCTATCTATCTATCTATCTATCTATCTATCTATCTATCTATCTATCTATCTATCTATCTATCTATCTATCTATCTATCTATCTATCTATCTATATCTATATCTATCTCTATCTATCTATCTATCTATCTATCTATTTTATCTATCTTATCTATCTTATCTATCTATCTATCTTATCTGTCTATCTATCTGTCTGTCTGTCTGTCTGTCTGTCTGTCTGTCTGTCTGACTGTCTGTCTGTCTGTCTGTCTGTCTGTCTGTCTGCCTGTCTGTCTGTCTGTCTGTCTGTCTGTTTACCTCTTTATCTATCTATCTGGCCGCCTACGACATTTAGCTCACCTGGCCGTTCAATAGTGGTATCGATACCAAACTTGGTGTGGCATAACATGACTGTATGAAGAACATATTTGACTTGTCATAACATCAAAATCATAACATGGATGTCATGAACGTCAAGATTTACATTTCATTGTCTTGCAGCTCTTGCGGTGGTTTTGTTCACAGGGCATGTTGCAAAACTGGTATGGTATGGCATGATTGCATGGCGAACACAACCGACAGACCCTAACATGAAAATCATGACATGCGTGTCATGTAACAACATGACTACATGCCGCGCTCATGACGCGCTCGCGGCCATTTGCTAGTGTCACATGAACCGAATTTGGTATTGTGGTGCGTGGATGAATAACGAATGTGTGTGACTGTTGCAAACATGATAATCATGAGATGCGTGTCATGTAACAACATGACTACAATCTGCGCTCATGATGCGCTCGTGGCCGTTTCACTAGCTTCACATGTACCAAACTCGGCATTACGTGACGCGAATGGAGAACAAAGGTAAATGGCACATCCAAACATGATAATCGCATGCGTGTCATGTAACAACATGACTACATGCCACTCTGATGATGCGCTCGCGGCCGTTTCACTAGCTTCACATATGCCACATTTAATATTACGTGACGCCAATGAATGACGGAGATATGTGACTGGTGCAAATATGATAATCATGAGATGCGTGTCATGTGAGAACATGACTACATGCCACAGTCAAGGCGGCAATACATTTCGACGTGACGCGTTGCGCGTTCTTGTCGGCGTTCATTTCGTCGCGTGACGGTGGCGTTGCCACGCCAAGTGCCGGCTCAACGCAGGCGCGCGCCACATTGCGTTGCTTTGACGCATCCGCGTTTCAGCGCGTTCGTCGTCCCTCCGTCACGAAAAGAGAGACGCAGTGTTGTCTGGGTAACGCATCGGCGCGAACGGCAGCATGTCGCATTTCGCGCTGGTTGCCGCCGGGCTTCCCCAAACCAGGCAAGCAAATCGGCACGGACAACCTCAGACCTATATCATTAACTTCATGTGCCGGCAAATTGATGGAAACAATGGTTAGAGACCGTCTCGCCACGTACCTCGAGAGCAAGGGGCATTTCGCAGATTCCATGTTTGGCTTTAGGCCACACCTGTCTGCGCAAGATATCCTCTTGCAACTAAAACGAGACATTATCCAACCCATTCCCTCGACGCACAACGACAGAGCAATCCTTGCACTCGACCTTAAAGGCGCATTCGACAACGTTAAACATGAAAGCATCCTGAGGAACTTGAGTAGTGTCCATTGCGGAAGGAAAATATTTGCCTACATCAGAGACTTCCTCTCTGAGAGACTGGCGTTCATTCGCATAGATAACGAGGAACATGGACCATTCAAAATGGGGACGCGGGGAACCCCGCAAGGAGCTGTCCTGTCTCCGCTGCTATTCAACATTGCCATGATGAAGCTCCCGCAAGCATTGGCAGTAGTGGAAGGAATATATCATGCAATATACGCCGATGATATAACAATCTGGACGAATCGGGGCAGTTTAGGAGAAATTGAAGACCGCCTGCAGCAGGCCGCCTCCATTGTGGAGGACTATGTGGCCCAGTGTGGGTTGCAGTGCGCTCCAACCAAATCTGAATTCCTGCATATCAGAGAAAACATTAAAGATAGGACGACCCTGAACTTGATGGTATCAGGATCAACAATACGAGAGGTTTCAGAACTACGAATCCTTGGCCTTCTGATTCACAACAGAACAAAAAACAGCACCACGCTAGACAAGCTACGGAAAATTGGAGAACAGGTAGGGCACATGATCCGTCGAGTGTCAAACAAGCGCGGGGGGCTACGAGGAAGGGACGCGATTCGGCTCGCCAATGCTTTTGTAACTAGCAGGATTCTATATTCAATACCGTACTTACGAATGACTAAACACGAAGAGAACAGAGTCGATGCTATTCTTAGTAAAGTAATTAAGCGCGCACTTGATTTACCCATCAGCACTTCAAATCAGAAACTCTCTGCATTGGGAGTCTTTAACTCTATACAAGAGCTCCAAGAAGCCCACCTCACAAATAAATATACGCGTCTTACGCAGACGCCCCCCGGGCGGCGCCTACTGGACCGCCTCTTGATCCGGCACGAATGCGAAATCGAAAACGCGGAGCGTATTACTGAACTTTGGAGAACAAAACTCTGGGTGTCCCCGCTCCCCGCAATATGACCAGGGAGGCGCACCAGGGTAGAAGGCAAGCGCGCGCTGAGGCACTTGAACAACGGCTTGGCTCCCGTAATGAGTCTATTACGTCGATGTGGCCGGGCCGTCACCTAGGGGATACTACACGGCGGCGGTAATACATCAAGGAACGCAGGTGGATGGCCTCACTTTCAAAGCCACAAGCTCAAGTAAGGCGGAGGAGGTGGTCATTGCACTGGCAGTATCCCATCCAAACTCAAAACAAATAGTTACAGACTCTCGAAGAGCCTGCGAGAGCTATCTTGCAGGAGAAATCTCTCCATTGGCTAATAGACTTTTAAAATTCAGCATCAGGAACCGCGATCCTACCCCAAAACGTCTTATATGGACTCCGGGACATCAGGGTCTACAGGGTAACGAGGCTGCACATGCAGCGGCCCGCGTGCTTACTTCCCGGGAAACTCCCCGTTCCCCTGATAGACCTGAACGTCTCACACCTTTAACGCGGTTTCGAGAAATCAAAGAATACTACATTGAGCAACGCCGCTTGTATCCCGCACCAGCGAAGGGACTCTCAAAAACGGAGGAGCGCATCCTGCGGCGCCTACAGACAAATACGCTGCTCTGTCCAGCCATACTCAAATATTACGACCCAAAAGTAAGGGGGCAGTGCCAGTACTGTGGGGAAGTGGCCAACACTTACCATATGGTCTGGGCCTGCCAAATGAACCCAAAATTAACCCCCTTTCCCAACCCCACCAAAGAGGACTGGGAGACGACCCTACTCAATAGCTCCACACTAGAGGAACAACGAACTCTAGTCCAGCGGGCTCGGGTGGCGGCCTCGACTAATGACGTCCCGGACTAGGGATGTCAACCAGCCCGGTGGGGATAAGGGCTATCTGGCACAGCCAGTATCAATAAACGTTTTTTCTTCTTCCTTCCGCCGGGCTATGCCAACGGACGCTGGTCGCGCCTGCGTCGGACTATAGAGTGGTCGCGTTGTCCTAACGTAGCGTCGGTGTTCCCAGCGTGAGCGCGCGTCTACGTCACGTTGGAGTATATTGGGCCCTTCATGATGCACTCGCGGCCGTTTCGCTAGCTCCACATATATCAAATATAGTGTTGCGTGACGTCAATGGATGACGAAATATGATAATCCTTACATGGGTGTCATGTAAGTACATGAATACATACCACGCTCATGAGGCGCTCGAGGCCGTTTCGATAGCGTCACATATACCAAATTTGGTACTGTGGTACGTGAATGGATGACGAATGTATGTGACTGATGCAAACATAATAATCATGAGATGCGTATTATGTATGGCACAATTTATCGCCTCCTCGTAACATTGTGCTGATTTTAAAGTGACATATCAACCATCCTCATTCGTGCTTCGCGTACCATTCATTCCCTCTTTACGTGGGATCTGCCAAGTTTTTATCGGACTTTTTGAAATACGGAAAGGTACATCCGGCATAGCTAACTCTGCTTCAATATGTGAGTCTGCTTTAATATTTGACCATGCTTCAATGCCTGAGTGTGCTTTAATATCTGATGTGCTTACACTTGCCATAATTGTTGGGGGGCGCCTATAGCAGACGCCCGTGCGGCCTCTCTGGCTACAAAATTTCGTAGCTATAAGGACGGAGTACCAAGGTTCATTATGGTCGATTTATGTCAACGTAGCAGATTTACGCTGCCACATCTGTCATTGCGTCTTCTCTTGTTCTTCGATAGCTTGGAGGTCCCTTGGCGTAGCATAGATTTCACACGACAAGGTTGAGATCCGGGCCAATCACTACAGTGAAGAAAAAAAAGAAAAAAAAAAGAAAAAGCATGTGTAACAGAGATGTTGGCAAGAAAAGCAAGAAATTTTAAACATAGACAGAATGAAGAACACAAAGTATACAAAAGCAATAAAGTGGTAGTGGAAGACAGTTTTACGACGCTGCGCACCAAACACTCTACGTTCGGTGGCTCCCAATTAGCTGGGCGATTGCCCGAAACAATTGCCTACGGCAACACACACCTCTACATGGGAGTCAAGCTACATGGTCTGCGACTTTGAGTGCTCGGGGAAGGTATCCCTATACAGCACCTATCGAAAAAAATGGTTAGTATTTCAATCCTATTAATGACCACGCTTTATGTTCATATGGTCGCCTTGCATACCAGGACCCATATTCACAAAACACGTTTAGTGCTAAGAAATGTTCGTAATCACCATGCTGGACGTATCATTGGCAAAGCAGGCCGGCTAATTGCTAATTGTATTTCCTAAAGTTGATGAGTGAACGAATAAACTTCTATTTTAAATTGGTCCGGTAGTTTTACCTCGAGCCACGTTAAGAAAAGAGGGTATATACCTCTTTTCAGTCCTATATGCATGCATGCGTCAATCACAATGGTGGTATAGGTTCCCAGGTGAATAATCAATGAGAGTTTCATGCGAGGAGCTCGTTTATTGGTTAAACACAACCAAGCTTGAATTCAATTAAGAAGTAAACTAAGAAAAGTACACGGGACCCTTATTGTTGTGTTCAGTTTATTGTAACAATTATGACGTAGATATTAAAACAGAGTGAAAGATAAGTCAGCGTTTACAGTCCGTGGGATCCCAACTTAAAGCCTTCGAATTACGCGTCCGATGCTCCACCGTTAAACCATTGGATGGGTTCTTAGAATGTTGTGGATTGCGATCCCCCGCCGAAAATTGTTATTAGGGGCGAAGCTCCTTATAGCGGCACCCGTTCGTCCCCCGTAGTATGTAACAAGTATAACATTTTGACCTCCAAGGTGGTGCCGGTGAGAGACTTCTTCTGTGCGTAACAATAAAAAATAGTGCTCAATGTACATGTCAATGGCTGCTAATGGGGAATGAGAGACAGGAGCGTTCGGCTTTTAGTTAACGCGCAGGCTGCGATTACCATTAGCAGCCATTGGCATGTATATTTAGCACTATCTGACAAGAAAGGGTTGCTACGTTATACTCGCTGGGTGTAACCTCCTTAGCTTTAGAAAGGTTTAGCGAGCGTTGAGCCGCAGTGCCATGAATACAATGAACTTGTATATACCATGAATGAACTCTAGGTGGTTAAAAATGGGAAGTAGATACGAAGCGCAAGCCGTAAGAAAGTAAAAGCCGAATTCTCCGCCTCTCATTTCCCATTAGCAGCCATTGGAATGTACATTGAGCACTATCTGACTGAAAAAGTTTGCTACGTCATACTCGCTGGGCGTAACCTCCTTGGTTTTCGGAAGGTTTAGCGAGCGTTCGGCCGCAGAGCCACGAATACAGTGAACTAGTATATACCATGAACTCGAGGAGGTTAAAGGTGGGAAGTGAACCCGAAGCGCAAGCCGTAAGAAAGTGTGCGTGTGCCACCTCTCGTTTAGTCCTTGGAATGTCCGCTGGATGGCGGTGCGTCTATATGGAGAATATATGATGAAAAGATGCGAGATGGTGGTACTTGGAGTGTTGAATAGATGGACGAACGGACACATAGACAGATGCATGGATGGACGCATCAACGGACGCAGGGGTGGCTGCATGGACGAACGCAGGGACGGACGCACGAACAGACGCACGCACGGACGGGCTGATGGACGCATACACGGTCACACTGATGGACGCATGGACGGACGGAAGCAAGAACGAATGGACGGACGAATTCTTCGCCCCACTCTCCATGGATATGCTGCCATTTTTTTTAGACCGTTTTACTTCATTCAAAACTTGCGCACCAATCGCTACATGACAGTTAAATACAGGTGTCTCCTATGTTTTTCATCGTCTCGTTTTTTTGCGAAGTTTGTTTGATAGTTAATAAAACGAAGTTTCCCTAAGCTTGCCATCCGCCCCCCCCCCCCTATAGTCACTGAACGTTTGAAGTGTTTCATAAAAAGCAGGTAGCGAATACAGTAACTGATTAAGTGATAATCCAACGGCGTAGCGCATGGGTGAACAGGCTGGCACCCTCTTCATGAGGTGTACAGCCGAGACAAGTAAAGGTATGTGCGTCGGGACCGAGTTGAACGGCTCTGTATGCGAACAAGGTATACAAAGTGCATCCAGTGCAAAATACTAAAACACATACACTGTTCACGTGTAGGTGCGCGCTTTTTTTTTTCAAGTATACGCTTTGAGGCTGCGATATTGTTGGAACACCTGGCTTGTAAGCCTTAGATACTTTTGAAAGCAGATTCACCTACATGAATTTTTTTTGAAAAAGTGAACGAAATATATTGACGTAAAATAGTTTACAGAAAGACAATAGTGTCAAAAATTCATTTGAAAATCTACCCGAAGACTAGTTGAAAATCTACCCGAAGACTAGTTTGAATTCATACGAAAATAATCATGAAAAAGGGCTGCCCATATATAAAAAATGCAAAGATAACTATTTCACTAATATTATAACACGCGGAAAACTGATTACAGCAAACTGTATTCACAGACGTCGCTTGTCCACTCGTCCTTCCTTCTATTTTGTTATAGGAAGTTTTCTTTCTATTCACATTTACTTAGACATGTTTCACCCAACATGTGTTTTCATCGGCAACTATTGGTGACTGTTTCACGTTTGCCCTATTTATGAAGTAATCGCTCCATATTCCGTACGTAAGCATCTACACTAATAAAGACCAAATCGTCATTGGAAACAACAAATGAGTGTTGTTCTCATTGTGCACACAATGCGGACATCAAAGAATGCACGTCTAAATTAGTGTGTTCGCATTAGCATTGAATGTTTTAGATGCGGAGCATCTAATACTCGAGTCTTGTAGTGCGGCGCCGTCCGCAAGCTTCCTCCTCCTCTTTCCACCATCTGTGCATCCCTTCCTCCTCTACACACCGCGCGCGCTTCACTCCTCCACCATCTGTGCACCCTTCCTCCTCTACACACCGCGTGCGCTTCTCCTCTTCACGAACATTCGCTAGCTGTATAATGTAGCGCGCATGCGCCGTCACGCTTCGAGAACATCGGCAGCTGACGCGCGCGCATGCGCCGTCGCGCTTCGAGAACATCGGCAGCTGACGCGCGCGCATGCGCCGTTGCGCTTCTCCCCCTTCTCGAACATTCGACAGCTGACGCGCGCATGCACCGTCACCCACTATCTGTGCCGCGCGCGCTTCTCCCCTTCGAGAACATTCTACAATTCTCCTGATTCTCCAGTGGACGCGCATGCGCCGTCGCGCTTCGAGAACATTCAACAGCTGACAGTGCATGCGCCGTCGCGCTGTATATATACTCAAGGTCGGCGCTCGCTCGCTCAGTTGCCGCTCGTCGGTTGGTTTGTACGGCGCGTCGACATCCAAGGTCGCGGTGAAATGAATGCCAACGAATCCACAAACACAATGATCGACGTCCCTTCGACCAGCGCCGCCCTTTCGCATACGTGTGTACCTGTTCACTCATTTAACACCCCCTCCTACAACCACGTTAACCAATTTAGCCAACGACCCAAGTCAGTCGCAATTTAACACCCCATTTCACAACCACGTTAACCAATTTAGCCATCGACCCAAGTAAGTCGCACTTTAACACCCCGTTAACCAATTATATGCTCCGCATCCTCCTCAGTGTTCCCCCGAGGGAAGCTGCGGGCAATCTTTTTTTCATTAGCGCATCCTGGACCACATCGCGCTAGCTAGGCTGGGTCATTGAAAAGATGGTGGGTACCTAGCTTATCCGAACTTGGCCAGGCTCCCACCCTTTACTCTGCTACACTGCGTGTGCTTACGCCTGCTTTTTTTTTCATCGTTTTTTTCCGGTTCTATAACTCTTTCTTTGTAAATTTCTTTCTCTAACTTTTCAATTTTTTATCTTTTCCTTATTCCCTTGTTTCCTCTTATTTTTCAAGCCCAGCGGTTACATTATAGCTATGCTTTCTCTCTGTCTCTTTCTTTGTCTTTTTATCCTTTTCTCTCTTTTTCTCAAGTTTTGTTTTTCTTTCTCGCTGCCTTTCCCTTTCTCCTTCTTTATATGTGAATGTTTATTAACGATATGGTAATTTTTATAGAGAACACACGGCTAACATCGAGCATGGCAGATCTACTGTAATAATTAACGAGCCTCGCCGGTATGTGCCGCAGAAATCGGGCAAGCTTACTTCCGCTTCGCCCATTGCTATACTATATTAAACATGGCTATGTTCTCTTTATCTTTTGTTTCTATCTTTTAAAGACGATACTCTTTTTTTGGATACATGAACGCAAAATTTCTGGGCTGCCTTTTTTTCTCGCTGTCACAATTCAGCCAACCGTCTGAAAACTAAGCACTTGCTGAACGTCAAGCCATCATGATTGGTGGCTGCGTTACACTCGTGAACATAGTCGATCGAAAAAGAAAAAAAAATGCGAGGCCTGCATGGAACGCGCAGCACTGTTAACACAAAAGCTATAATCGCGGCCTTTTCGAGCTTTGGGCATGGTGGTTTACTTTGGGTATTGCTACGAGCACATTTGTAGGGTACACACTACGCCATACACGAAAATTTCTGCGTAGTAGGGAGGCATTCACTATACGCAATTCTTCGTCATTCTTCCGAGAAGCAGGCACCCGCTACATGCTATAGCAAGGAGTATTGATCAATATTTTTGCTGTGGCTAACGAAGATGAATCATTCCTAAATATTTTTCAATGGTTTGGAGCCACAAGAGAAGGTCGACAAGAACAAGAACAAGGTTGGACCATTTGATGACCCATTCGTTACGCAATTCACACTGTGTGACGCTTTGTTCTTCCTTTGCTGTTCTAAAACGCTTTAATACTGATGTTAACGAGATTACTTTCTCTAGATCAAGCCTACCTAAGGTCAGTTGGCAACGAAGTTCAAGCACTGTGGTAAAATACTGGGTTAGCACGTGGGAATCCCGGGTTTGAATCCTACGGTGACCTTGGTGTTATTCATTCAGTTTTTTCTTACTTCGCGTGATAGTGATTATGGACACCGGTGGCGGCGATGGCGGTAGCGGACAATCAAGGCGCATGCAACCCTTGTTGTGATCTCATAACAGCATTTGCTGTAAAAGGAAATATTACGCATATCTGAGGCGCTGAATCAATACGTAAGCATTAAGTGGTGTGTTCCTTTATTAGAAAATACATAGATACGTAATTCTAAAGAATTTAAGCGTTCATAGAGCTGCGCTGAAATTGAGATGCTATGCATAAAAGAAGGCCGGCAGACGACTATGGTCTTTCGACGACATTTGCAGAGAAGCACGCAGATACACGGTAAATTTTTCTTTCTATTCGTTCTTCCTTTATATCCCTTTATATTGACCATAGCTTTTCTACGTACGAAACACGGCCAACTTAGAGCATAAGAGCTCTGCTTTAACATCCCATAGTCGACTGTTTTATGGAAGAGTGTACCACGCACCCATCAGCATGCGTGATTCTACAGAAGCGTGGTGCCCTATCTGTCCAGTAATATCGTATCAGTTTGCGTAGGACCTTCGTCACAAACAAATTTTTTCAAAGAGCATTCAGACTTGTTGCAGCGTATACTTGGCAGCGGTTATGCGAAATACGCTAGATAAAAGGCTTGCTAGGGGCATCGGATTCGTTTCTTTCTCCTACGGCGGCTCATGTGGCTAGAGACTCAACCTGAATTACGACGTCATGCTCTACATGTACATTCTTGCTACACGTGTCACTGCGTCATCATTCATAATGACTAAAGTAAGGCGACATTTGTCCGGGTGTCTGTCGCACGTACGCGTCATTTCTTCGGGCGTAAAACAATGATGAGGAACATAAACATTGACATAAAAAAAAAGATAAAGGCATGTATGAATACAGCTAGCGAAGTCACTGACTCGTCACGAGAGCAGTGCTTCTTATTCTTCGTATACAAGTGCGCACTTGTAAAGGCGTTTCTCAACGCCTTAAGGTCGTAGGATCACGCGCATGTGCGCCACGAAACAGACAAGCCCCGGCGACCAAAAGTCAAGCGACAGCGATCCCTCGCCTTGTGTGTGTGCGTGTCGTGCAACAATACCCGGCTCGCGGCGTCATGGAGATGAATGCGTATGGAAACTGCGCTTGACGGCGGTCGAAGCGGATAGCTCCGGCGAGAACTCGCGCCCTTGCGCACGAAGCGTGTACTGGAGGTTTTGTGAGCGCGAAATCGGTTCTCTAGATCTCCTTCAACGGCTCGCACAAACCGCGAAGGCGAGTACGTCTCGGTATATAACGATTTCGGGAGGTTTTCGGCGTCCGAACGACGATGTGATCGAGACATGCCGTAGTGGAGGGTATCGGTAATTTTGACTGCTAGGGCAATTCTTTGAAGGACCCCTAAAGCTCCCCGTGTTCAAAAGCGACACGGAAGTTTCTCTCTCGCTTTCACTACCCTTCCTACAAGCGTCACTTTCTCCTCGCCACTTTTTTCTGTCTAAAACACGTCGAATGTCACCACTATAGGCGTTGAGCTTGTCAGGATCTCGACTGTACCCGCTGTTGTATCAGCTTGCACAGTCGCAAACGCTGAAAACGAAGTGAAATGAGTTTATCGCACGATGTAAGCATGCAATATTAGGAAGAACGTGCATGCGACTGCCTGGTAAAGCAGAATACGAAACAAATCAGAACCAATATATCTCAGATGTTCATTGAGAGCCTATTTCGTGCTGACGTCACGTGACCTAGCTGTTGACGTCACGAATTCAGAATGGAAAAACGCCGGAAGAGAATGAAACGCCCTTCTTTTTGTATATTCAGAGACGTTTTGAGGCCCTTTAACGCGCGCTGACATCGTGCAGTACGGTTGCATACAACGTTTCACCTCTCTCTGAATGCGTCCCCCACGGCCTGATCAACTTCCGAGTCGGGAGCCGGGTACCGTAGTCAATGTACCACCGAGCCTGGCAATGTTGCCCTCGTCGAAACTTGGGCATTCCTTGCTGAGCGATTACTCCTCCACTCAAGCCCGTGAAATTTTTTTTTATTTATTTATACTTATACTTACAGCGCGCTCTGGGGGCATCGTTGTAGGGTGTTTACAAATTCAAAGTACATTTAAATCAGTGGGAACAAGTTGAATTGCACGGCACACAAAAATAAAACAAATCAAAAATACGTAAATCGCAGCATACAATATCATTGTGTGACCACATACTCCTTTAAAATGGAAGGAAACTTTGTGGAAGGGGTGGTCACAATGTTTTTTGGAAGACTGTTCCTTTCGTGTATCGTTTTAGGGAAAAAAGTATTTGCATACGTTGATGTTCGGCACATATATTCACACACTTTCAAAGAATAGTCCCGTCGTGATGAGATGTATGTTTGTGGTCTGATGTATTTGTTCCTCTTTCTTTCTTTCTCTTGACTTTCCTCTTTGACTGGTTATGTCATACTCCTCACAATAGGACGCAGTTAGCTTTCGTTTTAATAACCCTTTGTCAAACTGCATTCGGCACAGTGCAGCGTCGACGTAGCAGTCACATCTCCGAATCCAACATCATAGCATATCGCTTGTGTCCCCAAGCTACGTACTTGGCAATATTTTTTTTCTCTACTGCTCGGTTTCACATCCGTAGATACACAACGCTGACAGAACGTTATGATGCATAATCAAGTCTTCCTGCTCGAGAATTGGCCAGATCACGTTAAAGAACCCCAGGTGGTCGAAATTTCCGGAGCCCTCCACTAACTGGCGTCTCTAATGAATCACATGATGGTTTTGGGACGTTAAACCCCCACATATCAATCAATCATCAATCAGAGAATTGGCCAGGTAACCAATCTAAAAGTATGACACATTTCCCGTGGGCTTCAGAGACATAGGAATGTAACACGCAGATATGGTTACGTGATAACATTCATGAATGAAATCAGTAATACCCTGCATGCGTTCTTTTTTCACTTACCTGCATAGGAAGTGTGGCAATAACAGCAGTACGATACATAGAGATCCAGATCTTGGACTAAGAACTCTGGCAGTTTGGGCTAGCTGGTATGACATGACGATAGTTATAGCGCGATAACAGAACGACGACAAAGAAACAAGAAGAAGACGAGCGCTTGTCTCTTTGTGGTCGTCCTGTTCTCACGCTATAACTATCGTCTGGGGTCGTGGGGTTGAATCCCGGCTGCGGCGGCTGCATTTCCGATGGAGGCGGAAATGCTGTAAGCCTGTGTGCTCAGATTTGGGCGCACGTTAAAGAACCCCAGGTGGTCTAAATTTCCGGAGCGCTCCTCTAAGGCGTCTCTCATAATCATATGGTGCTTTTAGGACGTTAAACCCCACATATCATTCAATCAATCGATCAATCAAATTATTCAACTATCGTTCGCAACCAAATTCCGATCGCTTCACTTTCTCGAGTGCACTTTCGCAATGGCCAGCTGCTTTCGCAAATGCAATGTACCGCACCGTGATTAGCTGAAATATTCTCATTCGAAAGCATATATTGTAAAACGTCTTTGTGAATACGGGTCTAGATTCGGAGCAATGCGGGGTGCTGTATTATATTTACGTGTGCTCAAACCACCTGATCATCTGATATTTATTTCATCAGCATATTTTTTCGTAAGCTATCGCACTCAAAGGTAGGTTTTCGAACCTACTTCGCATGGACGTTACCGGGGGCATTTTTCATATTCAGAGCGCATCAGATTTCTGGTCGACCAGCAGTGCTCCATTTCAAGCCACGATGACAAATTGTGCTTTTTCTCAATCACCGACTCGGCACCGGGAGAACCAGAGTGGCGTAATGAAACGGATTTAACGTAGCTGCTTTCCACGTGTTTCCCTTTTGAGAACCTATCAAAAGTAGCACCCATTATTACGCAGCAAATGATTCGAAGTCCCGATACAGCAGTTGCTCTTCGAAACACTTCTAGCAGTGGTGAACAAACTAGAACTTTCAATTTTCGTCAGCAAGTTCCATGCTTCTAGGCAAGCGCAATGTTAACGCGTTACTCTACTGAAACGCAGCTCTAACGCCACGTATTTGCGAAACGACGGGACTCGGTCGGCAATGCTCCGTACACTGGTGTTCAAAGCGTGGGGCGCTTCATGGCGCCCTGGATGTCGTACGCTGTCATCGTGTGCTGTCGCATGCTGCTTCACGTCGTCTCGAGTCGCATCTGCCTAACGAAGGCAAAATTGCGTATACAGCATATAGCCATCGATAACATAGTCGTTTATGGCTAGGGGACGGAAAAGGGAAGTGGGGCTCCGGAGCAGCAGTGTGAGGGTAAGCAGGTGAGAAGGAAGGAAAGAAGGGAGTCAAGGGTCATCGTAGTCATCATATGTCGCCTCTCGGTGTCGCGCATGTACAGCATAGCCGGGTATAGCAAGGGCGCGGCAAACGAAAGCGGGGGTGAGGAGGATGGAAAGGAGTGAGTAAGAGGGCAAAGCACTGCATAGTCATGTGTGGCGTTATAGGCAGACATAAACATGAAGAGCGTAACCACGTATTTCAGTGCAAGAGCTCAGCTTGTATAAAGTACGGGATACTACAGAGCTAATTCTTAGAAATAAATTTACACTTTTGGTGCTTTTCAGTTCATATATATAAGGGATTGCAGCTCCAGTGCGTCGAACCCACGTTGTCACAAGATCATATAATTACACCGTTCCATGGCATCTCGTGTTTCGGGATCTCGTATTTAAGCATTCGTTCACCTTGGTGTTCCACGAAGCCCAAGGTATAAAATTATGCAGAGTCTTTATATAAGACAATGCGACTAAGTACACGTTGCTAACCTTTTAGTGTAGTGAGTCCAATACTTTTGTAATCTGCCTAGTGTCTTAATTGCGCAATACTAACTATGCAAGCAATGAAAGCTGTGCAGGAAATTTACATGAGAATCTTGTAGACCACAATTTAAAACGTCCAATTAGACCATTTCTACATTTCTGTACATCAAAGTACAAAAGAAAGGCCGTTGTCGAGAGAATAATTTCTTTATGAGCAACTTACAAAACCAACGGACGAGTTAGGCCAAAAAAATAAACAATGCGTACATTATTTGTTACGTTTATACTGAGGTGGAACTAGTAAAACCTAAATTTCATTTAAAAGAAAATACACTACACAAAATTTCCCTGGTTGGATTCAAAGCTACAACCTTCGAACTACGCTACTGATCAGCCAATTGATCTACGGTGAAGAGCGTTCCGTTGTATTCTTAGTTAGATATTTATGGGCGTTTCTATATATTATGTTGGTGGTATTTATGTGTCTTGGGTATGTATAAGGAGGGGGGTTTCCAACCCATTTTCCCCAAAATTTCAAATCGCATGGGTACATGCGCACGGACACATAGAAACACACGCGTGAATATATATAAAAAATACGTAGTTGAGCCTAAAAAAAACGCAGTTGGACGTTAGCCGTGGAGCAAGCAAACACCATGCATAAGGCCTTACACGTGATCAAATATTCAGTGGTTATATGATAGCTACATTCGTGTCCTCAAGGTCGACGTTGGCACTGCGTTCCGACACAGGCACTGCACTATGATAAATGTCACGCTGTCGACGACCCATTTCGCAGGTGCGCTAACACATGGCGATGACGATGAAAAAACAAAAGCAAATAGCTTTGTATAGAGTGAGAAGTGGCGAAGATGTAGAAAGAACTTCCCAAACTCCGGGAAGCAATGCGATACGTCGGTTCATCATGTCTTTTTTACGTGCGTCAGCCGAAGAGAATCGGTGTGTTGGTGATGAAAGGTTCTGCATAAAAAGAAAAGAATGCATTAAACTCAACGTGGATGACTAAGTCATTGTCAATGTCAGTAAACACTCTAAAAGAAGAAAAAACGCCAGAAGATGCTCAAGAAATATTTATGTAACAACGAAGTGTTTGCAAGTTAATAATAAAGACGATAGTCTTTCTTGGGGACCTTCTACGCAAAAATTTTGGTCTGTCTGTCTGTCTGTCTGTCTGTCTGTCTGTCTACTCTTGACCGCACCGGGTACTTGAAACAGCCGACCCCATCCGCAGCGCCCACCAATGTTGCTTAAGGTTTAGCGTTCATGCTTGTGCAATGGTCAATTAAAAAGCAATTATTGCGTATGTCTGGGGCACCATAACAAATACGTATCAATTTGGCATGTGCATCTTTTACTATAAAGGGCATACATAAATAATTTTAAGGACCGTAGCGCTTATAACGCTGCGCTGACCATGCAACGCTTGCACGAAAAGACGAATGTTTCCAACGCTTTGCTAAGACAAGACGGTGGTGGCACCTACCCGTCGCCTTGCGTTCTACACCTTATCACCGCTGAGACGGGCGCGCACACCCGTCTCAGAGCCACCCGCTTTGTTTTTCAAGAAAACTGCCAGATTGCGCTCACGTCTCACGTGTGACGTGACTTGATTCGTTCGTTCGCCACCGCTGCACGCTCGAGGCACTCTAACGCAGCGCCTCTAGAATACCATTCACCGATTTTAAGTGTGAATACACTTTATAAGCGACCCCAAACCATCCACCGCCGTCGGCGGCGTCCGCAGTCTTCTCTCTATCTTTAAAAGAAAGAGGACTTGGCGGGCCGCAGCGCGACGCTCTACCGAATAAGCCACGGACGCGACGCTGATATCGGTGTCAGTAACGTGCCTTATATCTTTAACGCCGCTGCGCGCGTCCCCCTCCCCCTTCGCTCGCTCCTCCGCTCTCCTCGCTCGCTGCAGCTGCGCGCACACCCCTCTCTCTCGCGCGCCCGCCTTCTCTCTCAGTCTCCCGTCGAGAGCGGGTCGTGCGATGGATGTCCCGGCGGCAACGCTACCATCAACAACGAATGCAGTACAACCGAATGCCAGCACTGCACCCGTCGTTGGAGGTGACGGTACCGCGGTGGTTTCGCTGACGTTGGAAGACAAGGCGGCGCTGCGAAGGGCTCGTGAGACCGAACGTAAGCGGGCGAAGCGTTCAGCGGATGCCGAACTGCGTGCTCGCGAGGCCGAGTGCAAGCGGGCGAAGCGTGCAGCGGATGCCGAACTGCGCGCTCGCGAGGCCGAGGAGAAGCGGGCGAAGCGTGCAGAGGATGCCGAACTTCGCGCTCGCGAGGCCGAGGACAAGCGGGCGAAGCGTGCAGCGGATGGTGAACTGCGCGCTCGCGAGGCCGAGATGAGGCGTCAGCATCGAGCCGCGAACGCGGCCCAAGAAGCGGAACGACAACGCAAGCGTCAGGCGGAGAAGGGCGATGAAGGCCGGACGCCGCTCGCAATCGTCAACGGCGAGTGGACGTTCCCGAAGCCGTTCGAGCCAGTGAACGTGCCGAGCGGGAGAGGGTGCGAGCCCTGGACTTTGCTCGTCCGGACGCGCGTTTCAAACGCGACTTTGTGGATCGCAGCTTCGGTCACAGCTGCGCCGTGTGTGACCGGCTGTGGTTCGATAACAACCTGAGCTGCATTTCCGGCGTGAGGAACGAGACCAACAGGTTGAACGCATTGCGGGTTCTTTGGAACGAGTTCGGAAGACGGTCTGGCGAACACCGATGCGACGACATGGATGCGCAAGACCCGCGGCTGGCTCCCTTCGGTGCGTTCCGGGTGTGTGCGTCTTGCTGAGAGTCCCTGCTGGCCGGGCGGGTTCCGCCGTTGAGCAAGAGCCACGGCTTCGCGTACCCGTCTCGTCCCGCGGATCTCCCCCATCTGAACCCGGTGGAAGAGCGCCTCATCTCGCCTCGACTCCCCTTCATGAGCATCAGGCGGCTCACGCGAGGCAACGGTCAGTCTACACCAGTGCCTACTCCGGCGATGCCGTCCTGGTTGTGACCGTCTACCTGGCCCCGAACTTCTCGAGAGATGACGTCTTGGAGCAGATGGATGCGGCGATGGAGAGTGAGTCTGTGCGCGCGCGTCCCTCGGTTCCGACTGTGGTGGTGGGTGACTTTAACGTGGACGTTAGAAAGGACAATGGCTGGTTGGTTGACCACATGCTGAACAATTACTCGATGACGTGTCTGTCTCTCGAGTTCCAACCACGATCAACGGTGGCTTCATAGACTTGGCGTTCAGTAGGAACTGTACGGTCCGCTCCGTCTTGCCGGATCCGCTCACCGTACATTTCTCGGATCACAAAGCACTGGTACTAACCGTGAGCTACAACGATAACACGAATAGGTGCTAATCTGTAGTGTAGTTTGTGTGTGTGTGTGTGACGCGCTCGCGATGTGTGCATTTAATGCATCGTACGAAAATCGTGAAGTGTAAATAAATAATACTTCGTATATAATGTATCTGTGTACAAATCCTTCATGACAAACAACACTTAAATTCATTAATTACACTTTAATCATCATCATCAGTAATAAAACTCCCAAGCATTTCCCCGAGGGTGAACATGGTTAAGTGCGAATGCACGGGGTGATGCTATGAGGGGGAGTAAAGTTAAAATCCGTTGGCATTCGCCAGTGAGTTAACGTAAACTCCTCCGTGTGATCAAATTGCGATTCCCAGGAACCATTACACCATAAAGGCACCATAGTGTGATTAATAAATATAATAGTGCGATTTAATAAATACCCCTCATAGCATCACCCCGTGCATTCGCACTTAACCATGTTCACCCTCGGGGAAATGCTTGGAAGTTTTTTTTCTTGCGCAGAACATCAAATAAATGTTTTGTTCACTCTCTCCACATGCAAGACTATCGTCTTTCGACAACATTTGCAGATTAATATGGAGATACAGGGCCAATTTTTTTCCATCTGTCGTTGCTTACATATATACCAGCTGATACTGGGTGCATGTTATCATCAAGGGGTGTAATAACGTCCTGTTTGGCGTTGTGAAAAATATTTTTTTCGCTTCGTTAGTTCGGGTGCACTTAAGGTTATCTCTGTCATCGTCCTACCGTAACCTCTCTGGCTTATTGATTGATGTTTAATATGTAAAGGAATCCACACACGTTGTTGTTAGTAAATGTTTGTCGTCTTTTTTCAAAGGGTACATGGGTTTACTTTATAGCCATTTTAGTCCAACGTCTACTTCACTGTGATTGGCGGTGTAAGAAGTGTTAATACTATCATTATAAATTTTTGCTAGCGGTGTTGTTTTGTTTTTCACTACATTGGTTACAGTGAAGTGTATAATAGTTCAAATAAAATCACGAGATCATCCGACTCAACGACAACAAGAATAGATGCTGTACTCATGCGTGAACTTAGAAAAATTTGCAGTTTGTATATATTCACTCAGTGTTTTCGCGAAAGGCGGTGTAACGTCGTTTGTGCTTGTAGTCATCGAGGCGACTCACTTTTCATTTTGTTGTGAATAAGCTATAAAATTTGGTTTATTATTCATGTTTATTTTGCTCATATTATCACAAAACTGAGTTACCATACATTACCATCGGCCGTCACAACTTGTGATTATCATGACGACTTCATTGGTTAAAAACGGTCACCTATTACAAAAGCCACGCACGTTGTTACTGCGCGCATTCCCTCAATATCATGTAGCGGGTGCATCGGAAAAGTTCGAAAAAAAACATTTCGTGCAAATTGCTCATGGTTTAAGCTGTGCTACCCATTACACAGAATGCAGCCACTATGCGAATCATCCACCGACACAAGCCACTTGAAGCTTCATCGATTACAGTTTTCAATGTCGACCACTTGAGGTTCTTGAACGTGTACCCAAATTTGAGCACACGGGGCTACAGTATTTGCACTTCCACCGGAAATGCGTGCGAAAAATTCAAACCCATCCCCTACAACCTCATAGGCTTGTACTACGCGCGCAGCTTTTTTTTTTGCTCCCGTATCTCGCAATGAAAGAGGCATGCATAGTAGAAGAGCTTCCACTTTGTGTATACCGTGAAACTGTGTCGTCATGAGGTTCACTTGCCGCGTGGTGAGAACACGACAGCTGCCACGAGGCTTACTGTGTTTCTTTTTCGCCACGTTTCCGAGAAAAAAAAAATGTTTCTCGTTTTGAAGTGTTTTTTTTAATCTATGTCTCCTTCTTCTTTCTATTTACTTTTTATCTTTTCATTCGTGTACAGATACTGCCTTTACTTTCTATCTTTCTTCTCTCTCTCTTCTACGTTGCATCTTCAGGTGGAAGCTTTGATCCGTCCCGTATGTTATCCTCACCTTGCTGTGTGGTGTAACTTTACCGGTTATCTCAACTGCCGTGCCGCGCCCTGTTGTTTACACAACTCGAAGATGGGGGCGATGTAGGCGCGGCAACTGGACTGGGCAGGGGTAGGGAGGATAACTATATGCTGAGACCGGTCTGCTGCCCTGTACTTGGGAAAAACTAAACGAAATATGAGGATGAGGAAGTGACTGGAGCTTCACACTTCTTGCACGCAGAACCGAGCTAAATATCGTGGGCAGTATCGTCGAGAGAGAAAGGGAAAGCAAGGAAAGAGAAAACACAGGTGGGTTAACCAGACGAACGTCCGGTCTGCTACCCTGCACTTGGAATAAAGATTCATGAACACAAAAGGACACAGAGGTAATTTGGACTGACAATCGCTGGCAGCTAACGGTGCTCAAAACTTGCTTACTCCTTTCGGGTAGGGGCACATAGAGGAAAGGAAGATAAGAGGTAAGAAATGGCAAAGAAAAGTGAGAAGTAAGCAAATACCACATACGGGTACTAAAGTGTGTAGTAACCCAGAAAATCGCCTACAAAATAGAGGCCAAACTGGACCTGTTCACTAAAGTTAGTTAGCCGGGTGTCCTCGCTGAAGCGTGCAGCTGTGGTGGCTTACGCAACATCTCTCTGTCAGGGCTGTACTGCGTTACACGGCGTCTGTTCCGACCACGTCTAACGTAGTGCGTCTCAGTTGAAAGCACTTTTATTCACTTCAAAAACACTGCCATTCACGTTGGGATCAGTGCTCTGTGACGCAAGGCTCGCGGTGGCATTATGATAACCACTTTGCTCTAAGTGTGTTATTTATCATCCTCCCTAAACCTGCATGTTTCTTAACTTATATATATATCATTAGAAATGCTCTCTGATGAGAGTGCTAGCCTAGAAGTGTGCGTCCCGGTTCGGAAAAGTCCGCTTTGGGGTTCGCCTTTCATAATTCATACGCACGTGTCGTCGCGTCGTACACTCGGCTCCGACCGAGGAGAGATGCGAAAAATGAAAATGCGGATTTGGCGTTCAGAACGTTCTGACGCCAGGCACGGGAGTTCAGCGAGCACGAAATTACCTTTTGCCTGGGAGCATTCGGCGTATATATGCGGTACTGAGAGAACAAAAATGAACTTCTATATAAAAAAATTGAGTCGAAGGACATTGCGCTGAAAAAGTGAGATTGCTTTGATGGGGTGCCTGGACAGACGAGAACCAGGCTATACGAAATATTTTATAGATCGATGTGTCGTCCTCTGGAAGAAGGTGCACCGTACTTGATTTCTCTCCTTTGTAATATTTTTTAGTAACTGTACTAATACTATTGCGCCAGAAATTACTCCAATAGACGCCCTTTTTTTTGGGAGGGGGACGTTACTCATCATCAAATACTGAATTACGATTGGTTGTTTGTGCGCTACGTAGCCACGACTAAAAATTTTTGCGCAAAGGAAATGTCCTGCTTTTATTTCGCTTCCATGTGGTAAGTTTTCCATTTGTTCAAGATTCAACAGTGTCTGGGCCAAAATCTTCAAGTTTCGTTTAAACACCATTTAGTGGCTGATGAACAGAGTTAGTTTCACACAAGTTCCTCAAGATTAACACTGCAAGTGATTTTTACAAGGTACGTGCATTTCACTGTGGCTCCGTGGCTTGCTGTTGTGTGAGTGATTTACCACACTAAACCAGCACCTGCACATTTTGCTAAAAACCCGCATGAAGGCTTACCAGGTGTTTTTTTTCGCTCGTAGTAGAGTGACGTGACAATTTTAAGGCTAAGAAAATGATAACATATCTTTCTCCCACACTAACGTTGGTCTGAGAATGTGCGACTTGGTGCTAGTGACGTTATCGTGACGACATGCGTCGTGACTCAGCGAAAATATATCAGACGTCAGAGATGTTTAACGTAATGTAGAGAGGTCTAATGTAACAAGTAGAATCGGGCAACCAATGCGAAAAGGCAAGAACTCTTTTATTGTTGTTTTTTGTTTGAATAAAAGTCATTCCATGGCCTTTCGTGCGGCCAAGCATGAATGAAAAAGTCATCGGAAAAAGACGACGCTTTTTCCAGGCGTGTTCTGTCTGTGCATTTTGAATTGCCGATGCGTCGCTATATATATCTTCCCGGGCTTTAAAAGGCATTTTTGGATTACGTTTGCCATCACACACAACTTCTCACACTTAGAGCAAACACACTTACTTTATACGCGGCGTCAATCGAATTAGGCTGATCGACTGCTGTTTACATTGGACCAACACGGTGGCGTGCGCATTTATTGGTTCTGCGCTAATATAAGAGATGGCAGTGTGCTTTGATAGAGATTTGAATCCCAGTGCGTAATTTTATCGACATTTCAAAACCGTAGCCGCTTCTGTGCACTTGTTGACACTTCAGCCCCACTGTCGGTGAGGCGTCATTTTTTTTTATCTACTGCCATGCACCGAATCGAATAAAATATACGAGTTGTGGCGATTTTCATTGAACTAACAATCCAACCTAAATTGCAAAAAACGAAGACTTGCAGTGAAGATCTGCAAGTGCGTTTTATGGATATCCTTTTCGGGAGTCAACCAACTTTTATGTCATTCGCGTGTTTGTGCGCGTGTGTATACGTATGTAAATGCAAAATTAAAATATTCTGAGGGAGGAGTTAGAGCGTTCCCCATTCCTCCCACCCCTGCCAATACCAATGTTGCCTAGTACTTTCTATTTCGCCATTGGATCACATAAAGCCTCTTCCCAGTATCACTAATAGTGGTAGTTCTGCTCAATTGATACGAAGCGATTAACTAAACGTTAATAGGACTCCCGGAATGTAGGTCCAGTAAAATTTTTAAACGCATAACAACGAAGTGACCACAAGAACGTCTAGAGTTAACAAAAACAAAGAAGATGAAGATGAAAAGCCATAACACTGTAAATCTGTTGTGTTCAAAAAGAAATTTTCATCAGTGCTCCAGGCAACTCTTTGTTCCTACTCCATTTTATAGTGAATACCAGTAATAAACCAATAGCAGCAGCAGCGAGCGACCCACGCAGGATTGAGTCATCGCCATTAATGTGGTAGTTCCGAATATGCATGGAACTGCATCCGAACTTGGCAATACATGGTTTACCTTTGCGTATCTGCTGCACAAATCAGTGAGTGAGTGAGTGTAGCTGCGTGTGTCAACTCAAGTCAATTATCGTCTCCACCGACCACCATCAGCTACAGGCGTCATTTAGGTGCCTTACGAACACGCCATTTACCTATATCCTTTATAGCTTATTTGTAAAACCCAAGCTAAAGAGAGAGGGTGCGAACGCGTCTTCGTAGACAAACAGACAAAAAATAGAAATAAAGTATTGGCGCTGGAACACCAACCTCTACACTTGGTGTCGACTAAGTGCTCAGTGCAGCTTCATTGGGCGTTTCTTCCGGGACGGCATTGTTACTATCGCACTCACTCTGCCAGGTTGAAAGTGCAGTCACTAAGCATCTGCCTGGCTCACGTGTCGGGCGTCCCTCAAGGCCCCACTGTAATTCGAGCGGCGCTGTTTGTCTTCTACTTTCGCTGAACTCGCCTAGTTCTGCGAGATGCTCACGTTTAAGGGGGCGGGATGAAGAGCAGTATATAGTGAATATGCGGGGTCGGTAACAGCTGCTATCAAGGTTTCACCTAATTCTGATAAGAAAGAAAAAAAACAAGAGTTCACCAGACTGAAGCACAAAGTGACACTTCTATACGTTCGCTTTTCCGTAAAACGTTCCTTAGTTTGTCGAATTCTGTAGAACCAGTACACACGCCATTTCCACGAATCTTTTTCTTCGACTGTCATGCATCTGTATGATTATCATTATTAATTTCAGAGGTGTATCGGGGCAGGCACCAATACAAAAGGAGAAGCGTAGGATGGCAGCTGGCTAAAGAACGACCCGTACAATGCTTGGCTTGTGTTCGGGTGATTGACTGGCGAAGCAAAAAATTAAGCGTATAGATAAGATAAGAGATGAAATGCTGAAAACCCGTGCATTGTGTGAGGTCCGTGGACGTTGAAGAACACCAGAAGGTCGAAATTACTTTGAGCGAAATACACGTTTTTTCATAGCCCGGGTTGCTCCGGGACGTTAAACCACAGAAACCAATGGGGAATAAAATGACGAAAAGAGTTAAGCAAAACGATTACACGTCATATGGATAAGGTTAACCTGATCAGTGAGCGAGTAGGGTTATGCAAATACTAGCGGTCATTGCAACTGCAGCAGAAACTAACGCATTCGTCGTTAACTGGTTAATTATGAATGAATTAAAGAAATCAACACATACCTAAATCAGCATAGATTTGCTGAAAGAGCGCATTACCGTAGGCGGTGTTTATTTGTGACTTTATCTCTCGAGTGTCCTCATCTTCTCTTTATTTTATTTGCTGTCGTGGTACACAAAAAAAAAACACACCAAAAGCACCCTGATATTCGCAGAACCTATGGACGACAAGTGTAGGCAAAAGTGGTAAGTAGAAAAACTCCAATACTATAGAGATGGAAGACAGGAAGGAAGCAACAAAAGGTAGAAGGCAGGGAGGTTAACCAGAAAGACATCCAGAAAAATATAAACTATATATTCTGACGTTTTTCAAAAGGATACACAAAAGATGCATTGCAATATCTAGCCTAGCTTACTTCAAGAGCTACTTAATTACTTTGCCTAATTATTCAATTAGGTAGGAGAGAAAAAATATTTTGGCTAACATCGGGCAATAGATAGCAAAATGTATTTATTGGCCTCGTCGATGAGTACGTCAACATATTTTGAAACTCATAGATTTAACGATGCACCTCCGTAAGCCTAACAAAAAGCAGTCTCCCGACAAGCGATGCATATTCGGTCCCTCTTTGATTGATCAGCTCTTGAAATTACGATTTCGCAGAAGCAAAACGAAAAATAGAACATGCTCGACACTTACACAGCACTGAACATAAATTTCATAATCTGTACGTTAAATTTCAAGGTTCAATGTCCCTATGTGGAAGAGGGTATAGGTCACTAGAAATACCAATTTGTATATATCATTTATAAATACCGGTCGCTGATAGTGACAGTTGTCATGAATGCCTTTTGGGAAGACTTTATGAATGGGCTAAGAGTGTCACACGTCAATCACCTACTTTACTAGCATTGAAAGCTGTCTTCAGCGTGTGCAGGCGTATTGAACAGAAATCGGCTAAACACGTAAAGAAAGTCTTTGAAGGATTTCGACCACCACTACTTCGGGCAGATCCTTCTTGTTTTCTGACAAAAAAAAAAAACTGAATTACAGCGAGCTCAACGAGCTTTTTTTTTTTTTACACTGAGAATTCTCTTCTTTTCTATTGCGTATAAAAACAAACTCGGTCCCCGTGAGATCAGCTTTAATAACGTGAAAGCTGCATGAATTACATGAATTTCAAATGGTCAGGACTCAAGCGGGTTCTAGCGAGCGTGTCGGTCGGGAAGGGGGCACTCGTTCTTACTTTGTTTTGTAATAGCATTGAAATAACTGTTGAAGTTTTACAACCCGAAACGAAGGTATGATCATCAGGGACACCGTAAGAAAGGGGGCGCGGGGTCTAGCAGTTGGCCATCATCGAAATGCGCCGGCCACGGCCTGGATCCGATCTCGCAGTCTCTGGGTGTGCTGCCGAGCACCTTAATCACTACAGACCACCCTGGTGAGTCATGTAATAAAACTGTGGGGTCGAAAGAGCGGTTGACATTTCTTTACGAGTTCCCTCTTCTTTCACGGCGCAAACATCACGCATACAAGTAGCGTAAGAAAAATAAAACGCGAGAATAAACACATTTATTTTATTTTCTCTTATTCTTTTACGATATTTATGGAGCACCCACCCACGTCCCGTGAACACAATGTTCCACAGTTTCGCACCGGGTTTGCTTGCCCTCTGTGACCGGGAAGCAAGTGTGCATCCATCAAGAAGATGCAGAGGACTGGTGCATAACGAAATACACCGAGCTGCCCTCCGCGCGCGTCGAAAGAACACACACATCTCACGGATCGTGGCGCCGTTGCCGAGGGCACTGCAGCTTCTTTGTATACGCTATATAAAAGCAAATGGCGAAAGCGTCGACGCATGACCATGCATAAACGAGGCGGAAGAACAAAGCTTGAGACAAAACGGTTAAGAAAGCTTTTCACCTGACAGGGCTTCTGGAAGTGGAGCGTCTTCTTCGTCGCACTTCGGTTCGCCCCCTCTCTCGTCGACACCGCTTCCTCGTCGCGTGATTAGGCAGGCGCAGCGTCACCGTCATCGTCGAGTTCTAGGTAAACTCCAGCTGCGTTCTCATGAACTGTTAGAATACACAGACGCGATAACACTTTCTCCCGCCTTCCTCTCCTTCTGTTTTCTTTCTGCTCGAGCTTCATATCCGCGCCATGGATGCCCTTGTGTCTCAGCTGAGCCTGAACATAGAATCGGTGTACAAGGGCGGAGTGTACGAGATACGCATATACTCCTTGAAGTTTGTGCTTTTTTTCCTGCGTTTTTCGTGCTTGTCGCTCTTTATTGCACAGTAACAGTGGATTGTTCAGAGGTGGTAAGGCCCAGGACGTAGGAACACTTTCGAAAGTGCACTGGCTTCGCGAAGTGCGTTCTTATTCCTTACGAAAGTAATTTACAAGTCAGGAGTGAAGCTGCTGAGAGCACGGATAGTAGAAAGTGAAGAAAATAATTGTCTCAAGTTTGGAAGCAAGCAACGTCTCAGTTTGTCGGTGCCTGGAGTGGGCTTAATAAATGCATCGACGCGTCCCCCTGGTTATGAGGAAGGGTGTTACGTTTTGCCTGCGTTTTGTTACAGTCACCTTGTTTCGTGAGTGACTTGCAGCGACACAGAACTGAGCGTGCAGGGGGCGCGTCCGGACAAGCTTGTGACAGCTAGGACCGGTGTTTACTAAGTGGTCTGGCGTGACGTGCTCCAACTCAATCGCTCGTGCTGGCGCTTCTGCCTGGACTCCATTGCTGCCTTTGTCACCCACCGCGTCGGTCTGGCGTTACCACCACACCTCACCCGCAACCCGACGCTAGCGTGGTCATTACTTAAGCCCTGAAAACTTAAAGAAATGTCACTGTAGCGTTTCTCGGATACGCAAATGCACATTTGCATTTGTACCTAGTACTCAGTGTTTTCCTTTAGAACTAATCAGGAAAAAAGAAACATAGGGGAAAGAAAAGGCAGAGATGTTAACCAATGTATAAGGACTGATTCGTCACACTTCACAAGGAAAAAGGGTAGGAGGTTTTAAAGATAGAGGACGAGGAAGAACAAATACTATTTTTGTCACGGGTGCCAAACACCGAATTTTATCGCAATGTCATGTGGAGTACCGCACACATTGCGATTTGTAGACGCCTGTTGTCTTTACGTTTCGTCTGTCAACACACATGACGCACCAAATAATGCAGGATGAGACGCCGTTTGCTTTTTAAGGCTTGGTCCATGCGCCTTTAGCAATGTGTTCCCTCCTCTTGTACTGCCTGGGGGGGGGGGGGGAGATAAACAACAAGAGAGAAGGCAGGGAGGTTAACCAGGCACATGCCCAGTTTCCTACCCTACGCTGGGTGAAAAGGAAGGGGGCAAAAGATGAGAGAGAGAGAGAGGAAAGAGAAGAGAAAGAGAGAGAGAAAAAAAAGGAGGATTGTCAATCAGTCCACTGGCGCGTATGCAGTGGTGGCACCACACAAAAGTTAAAGGTGCTCACATAGGCCTGTAGTCCTCAAAAAGCACAAGACAGCTTTGACTGCTTTTTGAGCCGACGAAAGCCGATGACGGTGTTCCAGTAGCATATGCACAGAGAGTGGCCGATCGTCCAATTGTCGCAATGCGTCCCAAAGCTTCTGTCTTTCAGAGGCAAATAGAGGAGAATGGCATATCAGATGGTCGATGTCTTCTTTGGTGCAGCAGACGTCGCATTCCGCATTGTCGGTCAATCCGATGAGGGTTGAATATGCTTTTGTGAAGGCAACCCCCAACCAAAGGCGACAAAGAAGTGAAGCTTCACGTCGACGAAGTCCGGATCGAGGTCGAAGTTGCAGTTGAGGGTTTATTTGGTATAGTCTCGTATGTCTTATGCTTGGGGTGTTTCACTCCTGCTGACTCAGACTACGTGCCAGGTGACGAAGTTGCTTTGCAGCGTCAGTCCTTGACAAAAGAATCGGAAGGGTGTGTTCTTTTTGGTGCGATGTGCGAGCCGCGTTGTCTGCGGAATCATTGCCACTGATCCCACAATGTCCAGGAAGCCACTGAAACTTGACCTCGTGGCCTGTTTCTGTGACTTGGTGAACAAGCTTGACTACTTTGTAAGTTAATTGTTCATGTCAACTTCGTCGAAGGAATGACTGCATGCTCTGTAGGGCTGGTTTTGAGTCGGAAAACACAGCCCATTTACTCGGTCTTTGGGATTTGATGTACTCTAGGGCGCCACGCAAAGCCGCAAGTTCTGCCGCTGTGGACGTAGTGACATGTGACAGTTTGATTAGCAGAGTGATTCCTCTAGCTGGAATCACCACCGCACTACCAGAACCAGACGCTGTGGTTGAACCATCGGTGTATATGTGCACGTGGTTGTTGTACATTTCGTACAGATGGCTCAAGCTCAATTGTTTTAGGGCTGATGAAGGCAAATTTGATTTTTTCTGTATTTCTGGAATTGAAACACGTACTTGTGGAAGTGTCAGGCACCACGGAGGATACACCAGTTTCTCAGCAGGCGTAAAACCTGACGTAAACGACGCACGATGAGCACAGACAATTGCACTAAATTTCGTGCGGGGCCTCTCAGTAGCGAGGGTTGCCAAGTGGTGGGAAGGATTCCTAGCATGTTGCCTGAGGTACGTACGCTTCGTTTCAATGGTGATGTGCGTCATGATCGAGTAGTCCTGTGCAATGGCAATTGTTTCAGCGGTCGATGCGCAGCGGGGTAAACCAAGGCATATCGTAAGCGCTTGGGCTTGAATATTTTGGATTGTGCGCAGGTTCGTTTTGCACGTGTTAGATATAACAGGTAGGCTATACCACAGGAATCCAGTAAATAATACCTTTTACAGCTGTAACATAGACTCGACAGACATTCCTCAACTTTTCCCAGCAAGAAACCTGAATAAGTGACAAATGGCAGTCAGCCGCTTTTTCACGTAGTTTACGTGGGGTGTCCAAGACAGGTTTCGGTCGATTACGACTCCCAAAAACCTGTGACTCCGGCTGCATGACACCATCTGCCCGTTAATTGATATGCCTTAAGCGGACATTGGTTTTTCTGGTGAAAGCCACGACTGCACACTTCTCGCTTGCGATTTCAAGCCCTTGTTTGCGTAAGTGGTACGATGTCACTGATGCTGCCTTCTGAATTCGAGCGCGAAGTTGAAGTCGAGTCACACCTGATGTTCACACACAGATATAATCAGCATAAATGGAAAGTCGTACACTGCTTGGTTGCTTAACTAGTTCAATGAGTGTTAGGTTGAACAGCGTCGGGCTTAGCACTCCGCCTTGCGGGACTCCTCGGCTGCAGTAATACTCGGGTGTCGGGCCATTCTCTGTCTGCACGTGAAATGATCTATTCTGTAGGTAGATCTGAACCCACGTATATATCCTACTACCGAGTCCCACTCCTTCTAGTGCGCTGAGAATGGCTTCGTGGGTTACATTGTCGTATGCCCCTTTAACGTCAAGAAACAGAGCAGCAGATAACCGTTTGCGGGCCTTCTGGTGTTCTACATATGTCACCAAGTCAACTACATTTCAATTGACGAGCGGCCTTGTCGGAACCCGGACATGGCATCTGGATATATTTCGTTGAACTCTATGTACCATTCCAGACGCGTTAAAATCATCCTTTCCGTAACTTTTCCCACACAGCTCGCGAGGGCAATCGGGCGGTAAGAGGAAATGTCCAAGGGTGACTTGCCGGCTTTGAGAAGTGGAATCAGGCGACTTGATTTCCATTCCTGTGGAACCATGCCAGTTTGCCAGGAGTCGTTGTACAGCTGCAAGAGTGCCTGCCGAGCTTGATCTCCTAGGTGACACAGAGCACGGTAAGTTATGCCGTCAGGTCCTGGCGCTGAAGAACGTCTACACAAAGCAAGCACAGCCTTTAGTTCGTCCATTGAAAACGAAATCTCCATTCGGGGATCACGTGAGGATACAGAAAAGTCGGGCGTCTTTGTCCCAGTTGAATTTGAGCCTTAGGCAATCCTTCGACAGAAAGAATCTGCGACATCAATCTCTTCACAGCGTAAGTGAAGTGCCAGAGATTTTTATAGGTAGCGCTGAGTAATGGTTGTACGAAAACCCCGGACAGTTTTCCGGATTAGTGGCAGAGGCTTTCTGGGATCCAAAGACTCGCAAAAAAATACCCATCGTTGCTTGTCCAACTTGTCCATGTGACGCTGTATTTTCTTTTGTGTGCGTCTGGCCACTCTCAGATCATCAAGTGACCTCGTGCGTCTTTAACGTCGTTCTGCATGACGACAAATCGCTCGCAGTTTCTTGAGATCAATGTCCATATCAGTGCGAGATGAGCTCACCGGAAGCGAACGCGTCGTTGACTGTAGGGCACTCTTTATTGCGTCCTTTAGGTTGATAGGTGAGGCGGCAACATAGTCCTCCATGATCAACTTGTATTTTTGCCAATCGGTGGACTGGATGGCTCTGGAGGACTTGAGACTTGGAAAGCCGTCAATCTTCAGGTATGTTGGGATGTGGTCACTACCCCTTATTTCCAAATCCGAAAACCAGTGCACTCTGCGTGTGAACGAGCGTGAGACGCAAGTGAGGTCCAGGCAACTGCTATAGGCCGATCCGCACAGATAAGTAGGGCTGCCGTCATTCACGAGGATAAGTTCACATTCAGAAGCGAAAGACACTGTCTACCTCTAGTGGTGACCCTGGAGCTTCCCCATAAGTAGTGGTGGGCATTAAAGTCACCAGTTATCACCCATGGCTGGAGAGTTGAATTCAAAATTTCGCGCAAGCGCTCACGGTCTAGACTACTTGATGGATGTAAGTAGGCTCCGATGATGGTGATTGTGGTCTTCTTGTTTTTTACTCTTAGGCAAAAGTACTGGTTTTCTTCGTCAGGAGGTACAGGGTGATGAACATAAGTTAAGTCGCGCCGTATGAACACAACGACCTTGCTGCGCTCTCCATGGGTAGAAGACATAAAGCACTCATATCCAGACAGTCTCATCTGAGCTGACAAGTTCGGTTCACAAATCACAATTATGGAGAACTGGTTCGTCAATACATATTGCCGTAACTCGGACATACGCGCCCTAAGTCCTCTGGCATTCCACTGAAGGACAGATGCGTTCTTTACCTCCTCACGAAAGGATAACATGTTGCGGGCTATCGTTTTACCTTAGAGCTGCAAGCACCGGACTCAAAGTGTCCAGCACTTGGAGTGCGCTCTGCGCTGATGGGGTGTTCATGTTGCTTAGGAGCATGCGCATTGCGCTCATAAGGGTCTGCAACATGTTGATGACCTGGCGATTCTCAGTTGTCTTTCCATCAGTGGTTCGTGATGGCATCGAGGTTGGCGGGGATCGATGAACCTCTGAAAAAGGCTGTGTACGTGGAAGTGATGGCCACTCTTCACGAGGTGGGAGTCTTGACCCTGATTCGGTTTTCGGTGTATCCGTCTTCGCAGAGCTTGACGATGAGGGGCCATTTCTTCTTGCTTGAGATGACGGGTTTCTATCGGCAGATGTCACGTTGCGTGATGATCTTCTGTGGTGACGCCGACGTCGCCTGACAGTAGCAGCGGCTTCCCTGTGCGTTGAATTGTTGCGCACCATGCGTTTCAGCACTGCGCGTTCATTTCTCACTCGTGGGCAATCTTTAGACGACGCTTTATGAGCGCCGTGGCAATTGGAGCATTTGAACGCAGTTGCGTGGCAGGTGTCTTCTGAATGAGGTTCGGCACACCGCAGGCACACGACATTGCTGGTACATACTCCTTTGACATGTCCCATCTTGAAGCATCTGAAGCATTGTAGGGGCTTCGGTATGTATAGACGGACCTGATGGCGAACGTGGACAACTTTGACGTGTGGGAGAAGACTGTCTCTCTCAAAAACAATCTTCAGGCTTCGTGATTGACCAAGCCTTGTGATGTGCTTGATGAGGATGTCGTCTGTAGTTGGCTTTATCAAGATTGGGAAATCGTCAGCCGGAATGGAAATGTCCACGTCATAAATGAGGCCAACACTGCCCTTACAGTCAGTGGGGATCACTGATTTATCTGTGACTCTGTCGATTTCCGAAATGTTCTGTAGGCTTTGCAGCGCACTACGGTGTAGAACATCAACTGCCAGAACATTCTTCCGTGAGTTGATCCTGACGTCTTTAATTTCATTTGGAGCGAGTCCTTCGAGGTATGCAGAGAGGACTTGCCTGTTAAGCGGCCGTAGGTTGGCTGAAGGGTCCACAGCCATGAAGAGTATAATGTGTGGCCAACGCTGCGCGGTAGCCTGCACGGTGGATATACTCGTCGTTGACGATGTTCGTAGCAGTCTTCTTTTTGCATTGCGGCTTATGACGACAGTGTAGTCGTCATCCGATGACTCGAAACCGTCGGAATAGAGCTCCGTTGCTTTACTGTCTGTGCCACTTGAGGTGGTTCCACGTTTCCTAGGCGCTGCCAGACGTAGCGGTTGTCCACCTCGAAAATCCTGAGAGGCTTCTTCATCCATTCTCGCAAGGAGGGAGCGGCAGCTCCCAGAATTTGCGGTAAAACAAATAGAAAATTTGAGACAAGGGTACAAGCGTTCTATGAAATAGACACTTCGTCGTCGTCCCTCCTCTGCCTATTTTCCCATCTTAGCCCTTAGACAAAACGTGAGCTGTCCAAGTCGTTTTCCTGTCAATAGGATCGCTCTTAACAGACGTGACAGGCGTGGCACTTGTAATAGTTAACAGTGTTTTTCTTCTGTTCTACTGCATCAGCTGCGGCTTGACCTCGACAGCCTTGTCAGCTCGCTGCAAGTTAGCGCCCAGTATACTAATTTCGCGTATCGACTTCTTCTGTTGCGAAACCGAATGCCAATGAATAGTTTTTAAACTATTATTCCTTCAGCTCACAGAAGTATTACTTCACACTTCGATTTCCCTACTGCTTCGATCAATCTATTCAAATGTATATCGTTTATTCTCGCCGTCACCTCTTTCAAATTAACCCTGATGTCAACCACGACAAAAGCTTGCCTTTCTGCGCCACTAACGCACAATTTTCGTTTCTACGTAAGCCCGCATCTTGTAGTTTTTCTTTTACCGATAAGCTCGTCTCAAGGAGACTGAATTCTCTGGGAGACGAAATTCAAAAAAACACTGAACCCTGTGCGGTACGCAAATTCGTCTAAACTGTCCCCTTATGTCTTTCGCATATAAAAACCGTGGTCTTGCGTCACAAAATGGATTCACGTTCGACAGTAATGTTTAACGCAGCTCACACTTGAGATGTCTTTTGCATCTAATGCGATGGTATAAGCGGATATGTTGCACGCCGCACATCGTAACCGACGCACGATTAAGGGACGATGAACCCTTCTTGGACGTAAGCTTCGCACTACGTGGACGGGTTAACATGTGCACACGCCTAACTGGACCACCATTACAATGCAGAGCTGTGCCTGGGCGATTCGTAAAATCGTGGCAGGTTATTGAATGAACGTGCACATGCTTAACGGGGCCGGCATTGGCAGAAATATTGAGCCCGCGCAGAAGGTGTAGCTTTATCGTTGAGTTTATGATTAATTACTGCCGTTATCAATTTTTCACTCCGGTTTCCAATCACCTGCTAATTTAATAGCCTAGTTTGACCTTTCGAGGCTTTTTATGAAAGGTATTGGTCGTCCCTGAAGAAATAATAGATGAGTGGAGATGTAGGCCGGAAGCTTAACCTGATATTGGCAACCGGTTTTATACCCTGCGAATTAACAACATCGAGTATGCCTCTGGTCACAAGATGCCATTTCACATCAGCAGTGCCTCAATAAAATTGGATGGTTTTTATGATCCGGAATTTTCCTCCCTTCTCGCTTGATGTCGTAACTGGTTCTTGTCTTTCATCGCTGACATGAACTGTATTCTGTATGTCCTTCGGCGATTTCATTCGACCATGTCTCTTCGAAGTATTTCTTTCTTTTTTTCTTTCTTTCTTTCTTTCTTTCTCTCTTTCTTTCTTTCTATATTCCTTTCTTTCTTTCTTTCTTTCTTCCTTCTTTCTCTCTTTCTTTCTTTTTTTATTTCTTTCTTGCTTCTTGCTTGCTTGCTTTCGGGAAAAGAAACAAGCACAGCACTTATATTCTTTCAAATTTAAAAAAGAAAGTGCCCGTACCACGAGTGCATGTACTGCAAGTGCTTTATTAACCAGTTCAAACCAGGCAGAACTTTAAGAGATGGTAGAGGCGCCATACAATTAAATATTGACGAACAGGGAACATCGGCAAAGCCGGCATTTCAACGAGAAAAATTGTCCTCCTTAGTACAGCAAGTCTGCCCTGAAGAAAACAAGCCCCCTCTCCGAAACGCAGATTACAGTGACATTCCTTGTTCGTCTATTTTCCTGCACCCGACGACTACCCCCTTGTGAAGTAGCTATGAAATAGTTAGTGAAGAATAACTATAACATGTACGTGACTTACGTTCCAGTTAATAAATTAAATGAGGCAAAGTAAGGGCGGAGCTGTTCATTGTGTATTCGGCGGTTTCTAATCTTAACACACGCTACCGTCGTGTCGGGCGTGGCGTAGATGTGCACAGTGGGAGGAAAAGACCCATGCCTTAACTTTTCTACTCATTTGAAGGGAGCATTAACGGTTACCTCACTCCGAAAGGTCGTGTTTCTCGACGCGACTAGGACCATCGAGCTCCATTGACTTTCATGACCAAATGGACTTGGCCGCCCATTTATGGACATTTTTTTTTCTTTTTATTGTTTTCGCCTATTTTAGTCCTTGTCTTCGTCATTCTTAATACTTTACTATTTCTCTCGTCCCATCTTCCTGTCCTCTTCCTTTATTCGAAAGAGTAAGCAGGCATAGGTGTAACGGGAGGGGGGGGGGGGCAAGGGGGGTGCGAGCCCCCCCACTGAGAAAACTTGTGGGGGACTGAGACCCCTACTGTCGACAGTGGTCACTCATGGCTGCACGCTGGGAAACCAACAAGCAAAGCAAAGTTTTCCGTCACAACAGTAATCACTCTATTATACTCTTGTGGGAGAACGAAAATGTTATTGAGGCAATGTTACAACATAGTGAAATTTTGCCAACATTTCCGATCTGATGATTTTCCTTGTAGGCTCATTGCGGTGCGGGTCGCCTATGCGACGTTTTCGCGTCTTGCGCTGTATATTGCAGAGCAGGCAGGTGCTGAACAGGTGCTCTATAATATTGCACCACTTGTTCATGCTTTTATTTTTCTGTGACTTGTTGATGCTGTTGCGGATGGCAACGAGCAAACTTTTTATGAAAGGTCAAAGCCTTTGCTGTTTCCGGAAAATAATTTTCTTCGAAAAGGATATGTCATCACTACTGCTCTGTCGAAGCTGTTGCGAGCCTATTAGTAGTGGCGAATCATTTTTGATGCTTAAGGTTTTTGCGAACTGAAGTGCCGAAAATCGCTTCCACTTCAGTCTCTGATAAACCTGATCAGCCTTGCTTATGGTAAGCTTGGATCCATAGCGGCAGCTTGAAAAGTTGGTTGGTTGCAAAACTTTATGGCGGCAGCTTGCAAAGAGGCCACGAATAAAGCAGTGGACTCCAGCCCAGTGTATATAGAAAGCTCAGCTTTTAAGCTTGCCCCACAACTTAACCCACCGGACCAGGGAGCAGTTGGAAGACCGTGGTTTTTAGCACTATAGAGGCTATAGTTAGGAATCAAGTTAGTTGGTTTTCGGTCAACTTGAATTGTCCTTTACATCTCGAACAGCAAAGAAGTACAAACTTGTAGCGCTGCCTATTTCTCTCTATTCCTCTTTCTCTCAGCAAGTATGAGCTCACAGAGATGTTTAGGCGCACAAACTACTGAACATCATTATGCTGCTAGTGGAAATATTTTTATTATACTCATAATCCATCTCAACACATGCTATAAAGTAGTCGCTGCTTATGTGAGTAGCTGCTAGCCGACTAAGAAGATACTCTCCTTACTACTTCTAAGGAGATGCTCTCCGGCTTCGGGACGTCATGTAACGAGCAGGCGATATTGTGGCACACAGAAAATTTTAATGCCGAAGAACCAATGGCAAACCATATGCCGTATTGAGAATAGTTTCTCTTAATTTTCACGTGGTTGTGTATGATTGGTAGTAACGCGATGGATCATTTTCGCGTCATTCGTTGCCTTGCGTAACAAGCTGGTGATGTGTGCATGACAAAGTCTGTTTACACCAATTATATACAGCTAACGACCATTTCGAAAGAAAGCAACAAGGAATATTTAAACCTTATATTTGCCCACAATTTGTTCTTTCAAAGGAATTTTTTTTACACCATTTTTATTGGCGTACTTATCCAGGTGCCTGGGGGGCCCTTAAAAAATGATAATGCAAATACAATGAGTGTAAACAATGTCCTACGATCTTAACGCCCATAATTATACAATTTTAAAGAAAGGGGTTGAGAAGTTGATAATAAGTTAATAACAGTTATATACCAATTGCAATATCATTATTAATTTCACGCTCTAGAAAAGTGTTCAGACAATTAGCAAACAAAACAAATTATAATGCCCACAAGCCTTAACATATGCAAGAAAACTTAATATTGATTAAAAAAATGTAACATCAATCATTCGTTGAAAGAACATGGTTTATAAAGTAAAACGCGCCTCCACAGAGGTAATTGAATGTTTACTGTTCATTCATAAATGAGGGTTTGCTGAATGTATGTTCTGGTGCTTGTATGCTATAGCCCCGTTTAACGTGAATTTATCCTCGTTGACGCTTGGTACATCTTCATTTTGGCGACTAACATCCATCATAAATTTATTAAGCTATTGTGCCATCATCCTTACATGCTAACTGCCCAAGCGTAATCAGAGAAAGTGGCGTGATGACATGATGGGTGTTGCATATTGGACGCAGAAATTAGGCTAAGGGCGGCATTCCTCGGCCTCAGCCTGTTAACGTGTGATTGAACTACGTGGTATCCAAGACAGCTCGTTGTGTCACCTCAGGATATGCAAATTCATCATACCAAAGTGCGAGCACGTAGATGAAAGGTCTCTTTCGACACACACACACACACACACACACACACACACACACACACACACACACACACACACACACACACACACACACACACACACACGCACACGCACACGCACACGCACACACACACGCACGCACGCACGCACGCACGCACGCGCACACACGCGCATACATGCATACATGCATATATATATAAAGGCAAAGAGGTGTATAACTAAGGGCTCGTTTTTCCGTATTTTGAAAGAACATTAATGAGATATAATAGACAATAATGCCAAAAAATGTATAGAAGTTATTAGAACCAATGTGATGTAAATAAGAAGAATGAAAAGTGGGTGAAAAAATAACTTGCCGTGAGCAGGAATTGAACTTACGACCTTCGAATAACGCGTTCGATGCTCTAACCACTGAGTTATTATGGCTTTTTTCTTTCTTTATTGCACTGAGCTATTATGGCGGCTATTCCTCCAGCCACTTTATTGGGTTTATATGTGAATTGAAACGTGGGAGTGTCAGTCAGCGAAATCTGTAGCCATGGTGGCGAGTGTGTGTGGCACACCCTTTTATGAGCCTGGCTGGCTTCACGTAGCACGTGAACGTATTACGAGCGTGTGGCTGACCAATAGTATCTCGTATACAACCTAACGGTACCACGTTTATATTCACATATAAACATAATAAAGTGGCTGGGGGGATAGCCGCCGTGATAGCTCAGTGGCTAGAGCAACGAACGCGTTATTCGAAGGTCGTATGTTCGATTCCTGCTCACGGCAAGTGATTTCTTCGCCCACTTTTCTTTCTTCTTATTTACATTTCATTGGTTCTAATATCTTCCCCTATGCATTATTTGGCTATATTGTCTGTCAGATCTTATTCACACACACACACACACACACACATATATATATATATATATATATATATATATATATATATATATATATATATATATATATATATATATATATATATATATATCGGCTGTGAAGTAGGTTTGCTTTTCCCCCCCTTTCACTCACGAAAGAGTTGGTACGCCAATGTAGGCAGGAGTTGTGCCCCTCCGGGTAGTAGTTGCCAGCTTGCTCTCTCCCTGTTTCTGGTCTCCTTTTGGACGTGCGTCTGCAAATCTAATAAACAACAACAACAATAATATTATTATTAATAATAATAATATTATTATTATTGTTTTATATTATTATTATTATTATTATTATTGTTATTATTATTATTATTATTATTATTATTATTATTATTATTATTATTATTATTATTATTATTATTATTATTATTATTATTATTATTATACCAAGGGCGTACTAATTCTACCAGGTACCATTACTCAGTCAGACCTTACGCGTCCTGTCTCAATTATGAGAATGGTCATGGCTATGCATGTTGTTTCTTACACTAGTGGCAGTCAAAGACTTCAGATATTGCATTCAAACAGCCATTTGCTTCCCGCCTTTAAACCCAGAAAGCAGAAGACCAATGGCAGGTTTGTGGAAAGCACATTATTGCTGCATTTTCATTTTTGCACCTATAGCGTAGGTTTTCTTGTGGGCTTGGCCAATAGGAGGGGGCCGGGCGCTCTGCGATGACACTTTTTGTGCGTGGTGTCCTTTAATGAAGAGGTTGCTTTTGTTCGATTAGATAAAGACTGAGTATTTAGCTCATTGCTGCAGTATACGAGTGGGTTTCAACGAGGCAAAGCTGAGGGCAGGCGTCAATGGTGTGCACGGCATACATATTTCGTGTTATAGCAGGGATGAACCGTGGGGATAAAAAACAGAAACAACATAATTCTCATAAAAAACTAAATTCAGTCAGCTCCTGGTTCAGCAAAGGCTTAATAAGCATTGTCATCTGGAAATCTATAACATAGGGGTGACTGCGAGTGAACAGTAAAACAAAGGTGACTTATTGTAAATACGTGTACGGGAACTTCCGTTCAGTCATTCTTGGAACCATCTCTAATATCCTGTGCCAGTCCTACTTTTCTTGCCCTTCGTTTTTAAGTCTTGGTTAAAAGTCAGAGTTTTCGGGAATGGCTCTCTCCGACCGTAGTCTTCGCGCTTCATTTCCTTGGTCTTCTTCTTTTCTGTCATTGCTTGCACATCCTTTGGTTCCAGGGCTTGCAATCACCGCGAGAATGGCCCTTCTGCACTGGGTGCTGCTGATTTTTTTTTTTCATCACTTGCCTTAAAAACCTGACTGTGATGGAACGAAATTCTTCCATTTTTTCTTCGCACCACTGTCTCATTTATTACCGCATTCGAATCACTGAAAATTAAGGCTTCGAGTGGCGGCGAAATCGGTAGCCGCAATGCAATTTGGTACGTTGATAAAGGTTCGCTAACACGAACTTAGGGGCTCCTCTCTTGATGACTGAAACACCTCTTCACTTTCGAGGTTCTTCTTAAACTCATTTTGACTTCACCATTGTCGACATTGGACCCTTTCTTTAGTATCACTTTGCTTTTTTTTATTGCCCCCGAGCACGTAAGCTCCAGAACACTCTTCCGGGAAATTACGAGCTTATTTCGTTCATTCTCCATCTCACATGATCTCACTAGATAAAATTTTTGCTTCTGAATTATCTCACCTCACCACGAACTTGAAAGAACTTGGAAGAAAAAGGCTCCAGTCTATTTGGATAGGCAGTTTTGTCAAAAGCCTAAAAGAATGTTCTAAAGTCGACGACTGTCAAACGAAGTCTGTTCCCTCACCATATCCCTCCATCGTATACAGATGGCGCACCTTTCGAGCATTTCGAACATTCTAGTATATATTCTCAATTTTATTATTTAATCTTTCATCACTCTCCCTAGGTTGGTTCAATTTCTTTGCTTTGCATTGACAACTGACTGCTTCCACGTTTCATGACCAGAGGAAGTTTGCTCACTGATCCAATCGGGGGCTAATCATGCCACGCGAGAATGATATTCTGCTCCTAGTGCGCATACTTCAACCACTTAGAGCATACTTTTTTTTATTGCACAATGTTTCTTGAGAAGCTCCGATTGAGGATTATTACAATGTACCTAATCGATAAAACTTAAAGTGGCTTGTGTAACTGAATCTTTTGCATATGACCCCACTCTGTGTAATTCTGTGTAACCATGAGCAATTAATTATTCGCATGAAAGTTTTTCGAACTTGATATTCGCTCACTACGTGGTCTTGAGAGAGTACGCGCCGTAATATGTGTGGCTTTTGTAATGAGCAGCCGGCTTCAATCCACAAAGGCGTTACGATAATCGCATGTTCTGACACCTCATTGGAATGAACACTTGTACCACCTATATTACTGCGGTATTACATGTTGTATTTTGAAGTCTGTATGCAATGCGCCCGTCTTTGTAAAGCATGAACGTTGTTTTCACTGCATTTACAAGTAGAGAAAGTTATTTAAACTGCATTTACAAGCAGACGCTTGGCTGTGTAATAGAACACCTGCTTGCCACGCAAACAGCCTCTTGTGTTCGATTCTAACTCAGACCCAAAAAATTCTAATATTTATTTTATTCGCGTCTTTCTGGATTTTTCAGTAACGGACAAGTTGGGTGGTTTTTTGTGCAGACCCAATTGTGGCGACGTTGACGCCAGGGTTTCTGCGAAGCAAGTTGTTTATTGTTATCGCTGTAATAATGAAAAAAAAAGCAATGATGAAATTCACTACATGTCTTCATTCGCTTAGCTTTTTTTTTTTCACCGCTTAGTGAGTTCTGATATTACGTCACCTGGTGGTGAGGTCAACTGGATATGCGCACAACACGTTAAATAAAGCGCCTTTCAAGTAATTTTTTTGGGTGGGCACGCATTTGTTTATTTTTTTGTGCTAGTCATACAGCAGCAAGTAACAGCCGCTGAATCGACACGTTACGTGTGCTAAGAAACTCGCAGCAACAAATGTGGGAGGTATGTGAAGTATATTGGCCTCGGGAAAAAAAGGCATTCATTGTTCCCAGCATCATACTGATGAAGCTTTCTTTACAAGCCTGCCATTCCCGCTCTTTCTATGTCGATAAATATTTGTAGTCGTCGTATGGTGGCTCCTTCGTACGTGGCAAGCAAAGCCACAGAGATGAAGCAGACGAGTGTAGACACACTACTCCACTTCGTTTCGATGTTAGAAATCTCGAAACAGCAACTCACGTGACAATCAGATTTTTTTTTAGAGCACGTGTGTGTATGTCTCTTTATATATATAAAGAATATGCGTGCATATATATGCTTGTATACACATGCATAAGATCAGCTTCTTGAGATATGGTCTTGAGATATAGGCAATTATTAATGTGAGTGCCCGTACATAATCAACAAAAAAGACCATTACGCGATTTTTCGTTCAGCGACTGCTGAAAAAAAATCCTGACATCGAGGCTTTCAACGCTCTTGAAGTAGACTAGTTCCCAGTCGCGCGCGCGTTTGGTACGGACATGAACAAATATGTAGGGAAGCATCCCGACATCCTAGAAATAAATGTAGATTACTTGCCGGGGTCCTACGATTATATATGAATATCAGGCGCCAGTCCCGAGTCGGCGTATATATTCGTGAGGCGTAATCATTTTTGGTGGCAATAACTAAATGTCACGAACATAGCTGCTTCCTCAATTTGCGTATAATGGGATTTCTTTTCTCGTTTCCTCACTCAGCCAAGCAAGCCGGGTCACTCATTCATTAAAACTTGGGCTTTATATTAGTTTTGCCTCAACATTCAAAAGCATTCGGTCTCTCAACTTCCACAAGCCTTCAACCGCACAACATGCAAAAGAACATTTATTGCTTCAAATTATCCCATCTCATAATCAACCACGGCTGCGAAGTTGCCACGACGCCATAATCCTTCATTTTGAAAATTGGTGAAGTATGCCCCAAACGCACCTGCGCGACTGCACTTCATAATGGGAAGGCACCTTCAAATTATCACTCATTGTGCAGTTCACATTTTATGACGTCCAGTTTGTTTTTGAGCGTATGCCACACATTGTAATACAAGTTAAGGAGACTTTTTACACTGCAAGGCATTCTTATACTTTTGTGTGTGTACGTGTCAAGGAGCTTCACTTACTAGCGTAGCTTCCCGTTAGAGAACCTGCTTGCCACACAGAAGGGCTGTGCTTGATTCACACTTGAATCGAACACGTTTTTTTATCTATTTATTTGCGTGCATCCCAAATATTTGCTCACAGACTACACCTTTTTTTTTTTTTTGCTCACAACCCAGGACACTACCGTCGACGCCGACACTAGAATTTGTCAAAACGAGGCCCATAACGCTGTCGCGTCATTAACGTACCGTTTCCAGAAGTTCTACTTACTGCTTCATACGCCGCATAAAAAATACAAGTGTTATTGAAAAGTGAAAACTACTCGCATCGAATGCGATGGTGAAGTATTCATCAGAAAGCCTGATCTGTTGAGGCGGTAGCACCAATCGGTTGGCCTTGTCTTTTATTGCTATACATTGCCTGCCTCTCAAGTACAAAGTATGTAGTATGTATGTTTTGAGATAGACAGGCATTGCAGCTTTCACTACTACCTGCCATAAACTCGACAAAACACGACTTTACCGTCCAGCTTGCACTTCGTCCTCGCCTTTACGAATGCTTACGCCTATTTCTATTATGCGAGCAGCCCCGCCACGGGGGTCTAGTGGCTAAGGTACTCGGCTGCTGACCCGCAGGGCGCGGGTTCAAATCCCGGCTGCGGTGGCTGCATTTCCGATGGAGGCGGAAATGTTGTAGGCCCTTGTGCTCAGATTTGGGTGCACGTTAAAGAACCCCAGGTGGTCTAAATTTCCGGAGCCCTCCACTACGGCGTCTCTCATAATCATATAGTGGTTTTGGGACGTTAAACCCCACATATCAATCAATTATTATGCGAGCATGACAGCCTTGTGCAAGATTTTATGACTATGGCAACAGATCGCTATGTGCCGTATTTCTTTTAAGAACTATAAAACAGGCTTTCGGTACGGTTTGAGGTTAAGTGGACCATGCATGAAGGGAATTCTGGGATCATAGCCTCCAATTGGACCTTTACTGCAGGGCATGAAAGTGCTGCTGCATTTCCTAAAAGCAGCTAAGTTCTGTGACCATGCGTGGTTCTGTGATGCACGCTGTTATGTGTGCGTCTGCAAGACTTAACCTTGGTTGACGTCTCTCTACTTTCTTTTTCTGTCTACTTACCCTCTTCACGATGTAGGTTAGAGGACAAGAAGGAACGTAATATACCCGTCCGCAGTTGCCCTTTTCTTTCTTTCCAAAAAACTTGATAAATAGCAGTAAAATGGCAATGAAGGGAGTACGCAAAGTAAAACGCGACACCCGTGTATATATTGAGTACACTTTTTGTCACATTCATATCCACCCAAAACTGCGGGCAGTGAAAAGAGCTGCGGAGGTGGCCATCAGACTCCACGTGTACGTCAGCTCTTTGTAAATAAAAAAACTCAAATTTCCTCTAATTGAATTTGTATCTTCCTGCCTTTATATTTCGCTCAGGTCACACTATAGCAAGTACCCTTTTAGAAGCAGCGAAAAATGAATAGTATGCACATTATTGTTTAATCAGTAAATACGGAGGCTGATTCAATGAATCCGAAGAAAAAAATCGATAATGCAACGCGTGGAAATATGCGAAAAAAATTCACCATGTGATACCTTCATTCCTATCTTTTACTTTTGATAAGATAACTGTTCACAGGGACAACTATAGCTGACAGAAAGAAAAAAATTGTACCATCACACTAAAAAAATTTCAGCGGTACTCTTTCTACCCATCTTTACTCGTACGTCGAAAAACCGTTCCTTTTCTACACCCGAGTCAAAGTGGAAAACCAGTCATCTTTATTTTACGAATGGCTCTCATATTGAGCGGTTGTCAAATCGTGACATGGCGAAAAGTACACATCTACACCTCGATTGTACTGGGCCCCAAATACATATCTTACGCAGCCCCTCAAAGAGGGCTGTTCATTGTGCGACTTTGGTTGGGGGGTTTGGACACGTAACGAGGACCGCAAACATGGTACTGCAATAAAGTCAACACATCCATCACGAAAGGGTCGCGCGCTAGAATAGAACTAGAAACCGTGTCCCAAGCTTTTTTCTACTGCACGCCACTCACGGCGCTTGTTGCGTCAGTCTACTCGACGGATCATTCGATCCAGTCGTCGTTATCTTATTACTTTCTTTACTACGCGTGTGTCTGCATTAAGAAGTATGTGTACTCTGAGCGAGTGTGGATGCTTCTTCTTTTTTTTTTTTTTTTGAGCACACACGGGTGCGTTCGCGTGTTTTACCAGAGTTGAGTGAATTCGCCCGTCTTTGTACACCAACCGCTGCTGGGTCACGGCGATGGCGAGTACGATAATGAGATGGCAGCCCTTGAGAAAAAAACGAGTCTGTTCCTTTTACCGTTCATTCGATCCACCATCGAGCTGAACTTGACTGATTTAGACTTTATATAGATCGCCTTAGTGCGCGAAAGAAGAGAGTAACGGAGATGGCGCAAATGCAACCACGAGGCAAGTGTTTATACGTATTTTTTATTGGTTTTAGCTAGCTCGAGTCTCCAGTGTTCGACTTGGCCCTGCTTTCGGGTCATTTGCGCTTCCTTTTATTATGCCTGATAAGAGTGCCGGCCCTACAGCCATGTTCTGAACAATTGGACTTGCGGTAGCTAGAAAGTTTCTTGTGGCAAGTCTACGAACGTTGCCGCAACTGTTTTACCTTGAATGTGCCCCGCGTGGCATAGAAAACATTGAAAATGCTTGTTCTGATGGCTGCAAAGGATTGGTGAGTATCAACGCCTTCTATTTTTAAAGGAAACGTAGCACTTGGCTCATCGCTGGTGCTTCGGAGACATCGAAACACTGGAACTCAAGTAAAATATTTGTTTAACGAATAAAGTAGTGGCAGAAAAGCTGCGATGCAAATACCCAAGCAAACGTTTCGCAACTGCTCGTAAAATATTCGTTATGTACTGCTGAGCTTAAATTACGTTATATGCAGTGAGCTATTACAAATCTATAACAAATAACGGGTCTTAATTGAACACTGTTTAAGATATTGTGAGCTCAGTTGCTACCTCTTCGTCGTCATCTGGATATATCACTATCATTTGTACAATTTACTCAACTGTAGATATCACCATCAATGTGTGCGAGCCTAACATCGACTCGAATAAAGCCGTGCCTCACAGAATGAATATAGGGGACCTCTAGTACGTGTTATTGGCGACACCCATAACCTCGCAATTTCTGTCATTTAGTTTCGTAAACCTTATTTCACGGCAGTTGACCGCTGTGTCGGATTGATTATCACCAGTTTGCTGCGTCTTAATATAGTTCCTGTAGAAACGGGAGAGCTCTTGTCTTGGACTGCGTTATCATTCACCGTTATGCTGTTTCGCTTCGCAATACAAAGTGTACCGTCTGAAGAGTCCAACTTTCCAACACTTTCTCTAGAAAGTGAGTAATATTTTAAAACGAAATTTTTCGATCTTCATTCCGTCTTCTCCCATTGGTGTGATGAATGCCCACAACACTGGCTGGTCGAGCCGATGTCTGTTGCCGTCCTGGTCAAAGTCAAAAAGTGAAACCTCGTACTGTTTTTACAGGCTTCGCAGTTTCGGTAAACAATAAAACAAATACCATCCTGGTCAGTTTAAGCACGCAAGCTATCAGATAAAGTATGCTATGTCACCATCGTTCCTCCAGCTTTGTTTAATTGCACACTGCCGTGCTGTGTTGGCCTTGTAACTAAGGTACTCGGCTGCTGAACCGCAGGTTGCGGGATCCAATCCCGGCGGCGGCGGCTGCAATTTCGATGAAGGCGAAAACACTTTGGGCCCGTGTGCTCAGATTTGGTTGCACGTTAAAGAACTACAGGTGTACGAAATTTCCGGAGTCTTCCACTATGACATCTCTTATGTTCATATCGTGGGTTTGGGACGTTAAATCTCACATATGAATCATGTCACTTATGAAAATTCACTGCAGTCGATCGGAAAACATCAACTGTTCCAGCAGCACCGGTACGCCAGCGTTGTGAAACGAATTGTAGCGGTTCCACTCATGCCAAACGTGCTACTAAAACGAACACGAGCTATTCTTCCTAAAATATAAGAAGTCCCTTGCTGCCTTTCAGTTACGTTTCTTTGAAGGTTTCCATGAACGGGTGAGAAAAGCAAAGCATACAGTACTCTCTGGCGCATGCTAAAGTTACCTCAAGAGTGTCAAATTCAATTTTAAGTTGTACATGTTTGTTTTTAAGCAAAATAACTCTACCTGCAAGCATTTCTTGACCTGCTACTAGAGTGAAACACATCTCGATTTGGTGGCACTAGCGACTATTCCTTGTCGACTTTCAATACAATTCATTTCTTTTTATACCGGCCATGGCGGTCTGGTAGATAAGGCACGCGGTTGTTGAGCCACAGGTCGCGGAACAGCATCTCGGCCTCGACGGCCGCTCTACCAACGGAAGCGAAAATGCTTGAGGTCCAAGTGCTTAGATTCGGGGGCGCGTCAAAGAAACCCAGGTGGTCGAAATTTCCAGAGCCATCCACCACCGTGCCTCTCCTAATCACACGGTGGTTTTGGAACGTTAAACCCTAATAATTATTATAATTCATTTTTATGGCTCAAAAGCATGCTTGTTATGGCCGATGTTGTCAAAGACCTTCTAATTTTGACCACAAACAGAAGGAAGTTTTTGAGTGTTCGACAGCTCCTTGAATAATGGAGCATTGCAGTCAACACGGCATTAGAAACATCAAATGTTAAAGCAGTTTTTCCTAGAGGCCACAGACCGAAGTCATTTAGTTGAGTTAGCCTAAGAGCACCCCATCTACAGCCCCGCCACGGTGGACTAGTGGCTAAGGTACTCGGCTGCTGACCCGCAAGTCGCGGGATTGAATCCCGGCTGCGGCGGCTGCATTTTCGATGTAGTCGAAAATGCTGTAGGCCCGTGTACTCAGATTTGGGTGCACGTTAAAGAACCCCAGGTGGTCAAAATTTCCGGAGCCCTCCACTACGGTGTCTCTCATAATCAAATAGTGGTTTTGGGACGTTCAACCTCACAAATCAATCAATCAATCACCCCATCTACATTTTATCACGGATGTTTGCTTTTAGGAGTTCACTAAAGAACCACGTGGTGCGATATCAGCAATATAAACTGCCATCAGCATAGCAAGTTGGAAGCGTGTATCACGTGCTCGCCACGTGTTTGTCAACATTCGTGCAACTTCGTCACTCCCTCTTTGTAGACATCTACTTTAAAATACAGACGCTTGTTTTGCTCGTGAACGAGAATTAGTAATTCCCCGTCCAATGTAAAAAAAAATGCCTAGGTAATTTCCGGAAGTTTTAAATATTCCAGTTTCTATCATTTGCAATTCAAGCTTCTTTATATCGCAGCTAGTAGCACGTAGGCAGGATAACTGCTGGTCATTAACGGCAACTGACTAGATTCCCAGAGGAGGCAAACGCATGAGGGGTAGACAGACAGTTAGGTGGGCTGATGAGATTAAAACGTTCGCAGGTGTAAAGTGTCAGCAGAAAGCACAAGACCAGATTCTTTGGTGGATCATGGGAGAAGCCTTTCCCTGCAGGGGGAAGGGAGCAGTTAGCCTGATGATTGATTCATTGATATGTGGGGTTTAACGTCCCAAAACCACTATATGATTATGAGAGACGCTGTAGTGGAGGGCTCCGGAAATTTCGACCACCTGGTGTTCTTTGACGTGCACCCAGTTAGTCTGATGATGATCAATACTTTTGACCTATGTAATCCAATGAAAAAATCCCCCCACCTCTCGGCCATTGTCATACGATTGGTATGTATGGGCATGGCTCCGTGTTTTCAGATAAATCTGAAGAAAATCTTAAAAACACTCGCTGGTGAAGTTTTTGACCATTCAGTTTCATCCGATGAACTCCGATTTGAAAAGCGCAATTTTAAAGCTTACCATCATCAAGCTGGGCTTCTGTCCCCCTCTCCCCATAAAACAAAACAGGGTATTAACAGCATAAATGAATAGCAAGTAAAACGGAAAGACAGGAACAACAGGATTATTAGCAACGATGTACAGCATAATAACCGCAAATAAAAGTAATCAGAACACAGTCGGATAACTTATATTGCAAAGTTATGCACCAAAATACGGAGAACTGGAGATTCACGAAAATGAATCCGGCAAATTTCCGATCTCCAAAAGGCTAACATTGAAAAACAGCCTCCGTATTTCATAGGAAAATAAACTCTGAAAACATCAAACCCTACGCCTGGTGTCTAGAAGAATATTTCTCGGTGTACACCAGTCGGCTGCTAGGGCGGCTACGTGCGCGCACATTAGCCGACACGACAGGAATGTTCGTAAATATTATTTAGTCTGTCGGATTGCTTGCTAGCTCGTAGACAAGTAAGCAGAAAATTCTACCGAGTTCGTGACCATAAAAGAAAACAAAATATCGAAAACGTAGCCACGATGCTAACGAAAAGTTTTCGTTCTCACACTAGGCAGTAATATAGTTAATATGACTCAATGTAGTCATGAAAGGCAACCCTGTCCTATAAAGCTGCCTATATGAACCTATGATGATAAAGCAATGTTGATAAGCAGCAATATCTCTGAAAGCTTCTTGGTATCAAATATCACAATGCTTCGTGTTTTACATCGTGCTGTCGGGGGGCAGACGAATAAAAAAAAAGATTCTGGCACGTTAACCACGCTGCGCCAGATTTTTTATCCTGTGCTAACAAAGGGAGCAGAGAGGCAACTTCAGAGTATCATTTTTGTTTATTTTATTTTATTAACAGATACTGCAATCTGCATAGAGGATTCGAGCTAGGTACAATTAAATACCATGGCGAAAATGAGAGGCAAGAACACTAAAAACGGTTGCGTACATTGCTTACAAAAATGTAAATAGAAACAAAACAAATAAAAGCTCACGCAAGCTTGCCAAAGCAATAATCGTTCAGTGTGGCGCTAAGTTAAGCTTCATATAAAACTGCACTAATATATATATATATATATATATATATAGCATTTACCACTAATTCCAATCATAGCTCTCAAAGTGACATCCTGCACCTCCCTCTTAAGCGACTTCTGACTTGACTATAAGGAGTATTTAAAGGCATAAATCCGGGCTGTAGAGTCAGACCTGAGCCGACATTTTTGCCGAATAACACGCGAGCTCACCATGCAAATTTTGTATAGCTTTTCAATTCAACTAATGCCCTGTGAAGCAAGCTATAGGCAACACGCTTATTGGTAGAGTGGTGGCATCGAGTGCGAAGGAAAGAGACTGCAGAGAATTGTAGTATACGTTCATTGCAACACACTTCTATTTCAAAGGTATATGGTGAAAGTTCTCTTTGAATATTCAAATATCTCTTGCGAATATTATGATGTGGACACCATAGAATGTTGTATATTAGACTCCGGGGGGCCGTGTCCGCCTCGGTGAATGAGTAGCTGTTCGGCTGCGGACCTGAAGGTCGCGGGTTCGATTCCGGCTGTAACGGTAGTGGTTCGATTGAGGCGAAATGGTAGAAGCCCGTGCAGTGTGCGATGTCATTGTACGATAAAAATAGCTGATGGTCAAAATTTCCGGAGCTTTTGACTACGGCGTCTCTTATACTTATAATGCGCTTATGGGGCATAAAACCCGACATATTATTATTATTATTATTATTATTATTATTATTATTATTATTATTATTATTATTATTATTATTATTATTATTATTATTATTATTATTACCGCAACGTCAACCCGTCTCTATGTCACTTGACAGAATATATTACATCAGTCCTGCGAAGCAAGAAACCGGTAGCGACATACCCAGAATCCCAACTAATTGCCAGTGGGCTCATGAGAACCTCCACGCCATCTAACCGGCGCACAGCCGAAGCTAATCCTAGTGATCACAGTGCACCTCCGGCCATCGCAGACCAGTGTTGACCTCCCAATCAACCGGCAGAACCGATATCTCTCGTACGAGATGACCCTGCAAAGGGTTTGAACGCATACGAAGACCCACACACCGAGGGGCAGCAAAGACCTGTTTATCCGAAAGCCCGCTTTCCGGATAGAGTCCCTCCTTATGAAGCAGGGTGGCAGCTGCACCCTAAGGCAAGCAAGTCCACCGTCTCTCTCTGTTTATCAAGAGTATTTGTCTTGCAGTTTCTTAAAGGCTGCTCCTGCCAAGGCAATGCCGTTTGAGCGCACACTGTACACGTGGTACGATGACGCAGGTGTTAGTCGTTCCGCGTGGAAGTCTGAGCGAAGGCAGGTGTGCCCTGCAAAACCATTGCATTCGCATTCATCCCTGCGGCTAGTGCCAACACATGTATTGACGCGTCCACGAAGACAAACGCAATTTTCTGACTGAACTGATCCCAAAGGTGTGATAGCTGCTTGACATAACCCGCTATATATCCAGTGAGTGTCTTCTGTGGACTCAGTGTCCAGTGAATAATAAGAATGGGCTTGAGTGGACGAACGTACGAAAACTTTCATTAGTTCCTAATGAAATATATATGAGATATATATATATATATAATGTGTGTGTGTGTGTGTGTGTTTGTGTGTGTGATTCTCAGCCTTCACTACGGCAGCTGAATGCCTCCTGTGTTTCAGTTTTTATTTTTACTCCTTCCTCTGATATGAGAAATTGGAATAGCTTGTGCTTAAAATTCGGCCTTTCGATCTTTCTCCAGGAAGGGCCTACATAAAGTTATTTCATTACGAGTGAACCACATAATATAGGTATCTATTTTAGTTCAAAAAAAATTTTCCTAAAGAATTTTTATTTAGATTATTCACTTTGCTTATACAGGAAACGATGAAGCGTATAAAAATAAGCTTTGTGCGTGTGTGTTTGTGTGTGTGTGTGTGTGTGTGTGTGTGTGTGTGTGTGTGTGTGTGTGTGTGTGTGTGTGTGTGTGTGTGTGTGTGTGTGTGTGTGTGTGTGTGTGTGTGTGTGTGTGTGTGTGTGTGTGTGTGTGTGTGTGTGTGTGTGTGTGTGTGTGTGTGTGTGTGTGTGTGTGTGTGTGTGTGTGAATGCATGTGTGTGAGGGGTGGGGAGGAAATTCAATGTGTAGTCTACATATTTAAGCTTGACTGGAGCAAGTATCAATATTACTTTTCGCAGGTCCTCAAGTTTCTCTCCTTTCTTTCGAAGCGCCCGCTTCCTTTAGGTACATGAATTCTCCTAAAGTCAAAGTGATTTGCAATACAAATAAATATGCCTCGACGCGCACGACTAACCTGATGTCACAGAAGTGAACGTATATTTTAAAATTTCTAGCATTCCCATGGAGTAGATGATGGTGAGGCAGGCGAAGCTCCGGACGTTTTTCGGTGATACTGTCAATCCTCCGAGGAGCAGCATCCGGGTCCATCCGGAGCCACGCGCACTTCACCGCCTCTTCTCGCTATTGCAGTCAGGGGTACTTTCTCGTTAGCCAGGGGGGGGGGGGGGGGTTGAGTGATTATAAATGAAAAGAAGAGAAAGGTGAGCCCCGTAACTGTCTCTCAGGGGGGGACACCTCCACAGTAGATCACGAGGGATGGGGGTAGAAAAGAGAAGAAAAGGAAAGGATTAAAAGGTAGAGAGATAGAGAGAAAGCAACGAGAGAGTGAGGCACAGGAACAAGGAAGCGACGGAAGTAAGGAGAAGACAGGAAAGATGGACACGTTTGCAGGAGTCGGAGGACGGGGCACCACTGGCGAGAACTCTTGTCGGTGACAGGAGATGGCGTGCGGTTAATCCAGTCGGCTAGAGCTACGCTGTCGTAGTCGTAGTGGACCGGCGTCAGTAGGTGGCGTAGGACCAATCCAGTCGGCCAGAGCTGCACTTTTGTCGGAGATTGCGAGGGCACAACCGGCCGGCACGGAATCCAGCGAGCGAGTGTCTTGTTAGCCCGTTTCGCAGCGGCTCCCTTGGGGCGCACGGTATCGGGATCCGCCCGGCACCACGCTCACTTGGCGGCAGCCTCTCGAGCCACTAAGCGCCATTCGACACATGCGGCGGCAATCCACAAGAATGAGAGATATGCGCACCAGCACAGCCCGCGTAGCAGCCAATAAGAGAGCAGCGACACCTACAACGCCATTCATCGAACCACCATATTGCGCACACCATTATGGGACAGCGCTATCTAAGAAACTAGACGAGAAATGGCAATGACGACACAGAATGCGTACAGCGCCATCTAGCATACCGTCACCCAACTGCAGTTTGCCTGCATCTCTGTGTGGCAGAGCCAACTATTGTACGATAAGAGAAACGCTACTGGGTACGGTGGAGGGACGAGGGATGCGCCTAGACCATAAAAAGTTTCACGCCTAAACAAATGTGTCTGTGTGCATCTTCAGTGTCGCTGCCTTCTTTCACTCATGCATTTCACAGTTAATACAGGTCAATAAAATGATAATCATTTTTTGGTAAAGTAACAGCGCCAAAACATCAGGGAGCATGAGACTAAAAAAAGATGAATTGTCTTGCGTGTTAAGCAAGCAGTTATGCGTTTACATTTCCTGCCTGTTTTAATACTCGCAACATGTACAGTGCCAATCGACTAAAAGCAACCACAAATTTGTGGGAAATTTGGTTCCCTCCGATGTAGCAGTCTCTAAACTTCTGACGCCGTCTGTACATCTTATTTACCACTGTCTTTCCTCGGAATTCATCTTAGGGATCAATTGACAAAAACGTCACAGGTAAAATTTTCTTAATGATATCTTCTAAGATAAAAGAGATATATGGATGGCTCACTCAGCTCGGCTTGACGTTCTGGCTTAACTCTTGTACTTTATTCAAGTCACTTGGTTAAACTTCGAAATGTCGCTAGCAGCGCCACTCATTTGTTGACTCCAGTCTGGCACATCAGTTATAAATGGTGTGTATGCATCAAATTCTATGCCATCTCGAAATATAATAAATCAGAACACATCCCACAAATCTCACATTGCGAATTTTGCCACTCACTATTACCTAAAGAGTTCTAAATGAGTATAAGTAACGCAAGATTAAGCCGCGCATGGTTCCATCACGCGTGAAGCTTGCGTTAGCCTCCAAGCCGCAACATTATCCTTCCAGCCTTCGACAGGTTATCACTCTGCGGACTCATAGCAAGAAAGAAAATCCGCACTTCGCCAGGAGACGCGATAACTGTTGTCAAATTCGCTGACCTTGCTCAACCTTTCAGAATGCGACAAAGCAAGCTTTCATGATTTGCCAGGTCTTATTCCATTTCAGTCCGGTGATGAAGATTGATTAAAAAAATGGCAGCATATCCACGGAGTGAATGATGGAGAGTGGGGCGAAGCATCCGTCCATCCATTCGTTCTTGCTTCAGTCCGTCCATGCGTTGGTCTGTGTGACCGTCCGTGCGTCTATTCGCCCGTCCGTGCGTGCGTCTGTTTGTGCGTCCGCACGTCCATCTGTGCGTCCATCCCTGCGTTCGTCCATGCATCCGCCCCTGCGTCCGTCCATGCATCCATCCGTCGGTGCAGCCATCCGTGAGTCCGTCCATGCATCTGTGGTGTGTCCGTTCGTCCATCTATTCAACACTCTAAGTACCACCATCTCGCATCTTTTCATCATATATTCCCCATATAGAAGCACCGCCATTCAGCGGACATTCCAAGGAGTGAACGAGAGGAGGCAAACGCACACTTTCTTACGGCTTGCGCTTCGTGTCTACTTCCCACCTTTAACCACCTCGAGTTCATGGTATATACTAGTTCACTGTATTCATGGCACTGCGGCCCAACGCTCGCTAAACCTTTCTAAAACCAAGGAGGTTATGCCCAGCGAGTATAACGTAGCAACCCTTTCTTGCCAGATAGTGCTCAATGTACATGCCAATGGCTGCTAAGGGGGAATGAGAGACAGCAGAATTCCACTTTTAGTTAACGCGCACGCTGCGAAGTTTTTATTGTTCAACAACGCACAGAAGAAATCTGTCACCGGCACCACCTTGGAGGTCAAACTGTAAAACTGGTTACACACTACGACCACTACTACGACTACGAGGGACGAACGGGTGCGGCTATAAGGATCTTCGCCCCTAAAATATATTACCGTATTGCCGCTTTTCTACTAAAGCTCAATTTTACTACCCATATACAAATTGCCGTCGTGTTCTATTCCTAAAGTGTGAGAGAAGCTCACGGATCAATTTTTATGATAGGGCCCGCACACTATGTTCAAGAGACCTGGCTCTTCACTATTTTCTGCATTGTTGTGGTCACTTTTCCTCTTATCATGATCTTTCTAAACCACGCAGGGCATCAATGAGTCTATATATAAGCATTGCTTTTTTCAGCCATCCCCAAAAGTGTACACCCGCCAGCAGAATAAAACTCGGATCAGTCCACTTCACGTATATGAGGTGAAATTTGTTCAGCATTTTTTTTTATAATCTAAAGCGCGTTTCTTGTTCTCCTCCTCTTAAAAGCTTGTTGCTCTGTACCCCTTAGGGTATCTGATCAAACAGTAACTACTTGAAAGAACCTTGGCTGCACGCAGCGCCATAAGGAGGTGATATTTCGAAACTTCTGAATTCATAAGGTGCGCACTCGGGAAATTTTGTTGCTATATTGGCAGCTGATGGAATTTAATCTTCCTTGCTTCTACTAGGCTGTATTGCACAATGTAACGTTGTTACCCAGTGTAGAGGCGACTTGATAATCTTGTAAAATAAACTGCGTCCTATGTAAGACAAAAAAAAGCGATTAACTGGTGCTCAACTGGGGTCTGCTTGTTCGTCCAGAGACATCTATCGCGATCCTTCAGGAAATATTTTTAGCTGCAGTCATACATTGGCAGCCAGGACCTCCACTAGAGTGGCCGGCGCTGCGATCGTCTTGACGTCATTGATAGGATACGCTCTTGCTCGCCTTGCTGCTTATTTGTGGAACGCGACGTTCCATCGTGGGTGATTGCGGTGCACGGCATTCATTTATCAGAGTGTAAAGCTTAGTTTGTCCTTACGGAGGTAATATTGCCTTCTAAGTAGTGCTAAGCTGCGTCCATCTTTTGATCATATAAAATCTGAGGTTTTACGCCCCAAAATGGCGATATGACTAGGGGGGATGCCATAGCGGAGGGCTCCAGAAATATTGATCATCTGGTGTTCCTTAAGGGGAAACTAAAGACAAATAACACTTTATGCTAGAATAAAAGTTCAATGTATGACAACGTCTAAAACAGTAACATTGAGAGCGTCCAACTACAATTATTCACAGTAATCAAACTAACTACAATAAAAAAACCGTCTGTGCTTCACAAGACGCAATAAAATGCTCCTTGTTCGTTTCTCTTTAGAGATTGACCGCTATGGGGCCGTATATAGACCAGACGCGTCTCGCATGGGCTCCTGCTTTTCGTGCTTTTTAACCCGAAACAAGGCCAGTGACGAACCCAAGAGCTTCACAGCCTCAGCCGCCAAGACACGAGGAATCGGCGGAGACCTGCTTCTTTTGGGTGAGTGCATTCTGTCTCAAGATATAAGACTTAATTCCCGACAAGCGCGCGTCCAGTTTATTAAGCCTAACGCCAAGTTCGTTCCTGAGCAAAGCCGCGCGGCGCGTGCACAACGCGCTCAGGCGTTCCTGACGGCACGGCACGAGCGCTCGCGCTCACCATGGCGAAAAGCTTAGAATGAGCAGAGACGCAGCCGCAGCAAGCGAAATGCAAAGAAACCAGCAAGACGAAGAACATACAATGCAAACTGACCCAGTGGAGGCAAACAAAACAACAGAAAATTCGTGGACCTATGACGCTGGCAGTGGCAGAACAATTGCAATGGAAAGCGCTTGGATCACGAGAAATAAGAAAGACAAGAAGGCTGTCGCCAATCCAAGGTCACCGGCCAACCAACCCACAGAGCAGCCACCTATCAATGAGCAGACGCTAAAGTCATCACCAACGCAGCAACAATGCAGGCCCAAGATGCCACCTCTGCCGCTCGATGACTTGAAGATCGTCTACCGCCCGCAAGCAGGTCTTGACCTCGCCAAATGGAACACCGTCGCTGTCACGCATGCCATCGGCAGAGTGAGTGGACTATCACAGCAAGACTTTAACGACAAGGCACGCGTACAAGACCAGAGAATGGAAAACCTAATCATCGCAAGCACCGCCGCCAAAGAAGACGCCAAGAAGCTGGTAAGCATCCAGAAAATACAGCTTGGAGGAAACTTTTACACTGTGAACGGCAACATCAGAACACCGGAAGATGTCTCCAGAGGCGTCATCAGTGGCTTGAAACCCGGTACGACCACCGCAGAACTCATGGCTGGAATTCGCGCACCGGCAAGATACACAGTTCTTCATGCCCGAATGCTAAGTCAATCGACCGCGGCAGTCGTCTTCTTTGAAGGACCGCACGTTCCCTACTACATAATTTTCCAGAGCGTAGACTTCCGCTGCAGACCATATCGTAAGTCAGTGCAGTATTGCCGAGCTTGTGGCAATACGGGTCACCGCCAGGACGTCTGTCCGAAACCTATCCCGGATTTCTGCTATAAATGTGGCAAGGCCGGACAAACGCAGGAACATGAATGCGCACCCATCTACAAGGTCTGCGGGGAAGGACACGAAACAGCTAGTAAAGAATGCAAAAGGAGACTAAAGCCAAGTCCACCACCCTTCAACGTAAGACAACAGCGCCTCAACAGGCTTCAAGAAATAGACAACAACTGGAACGCCAGCGGAGAAGAGTTCCCTGAGGTTAGCATATCGGCCGCTACCTCTAATAGTAACAATGAGGGCCGCGTCTCCACGCGCAGCAGTTCCAAGTCAAAAATGCGTTCGAGTTCGTGCCCCCACTTTCGCACGCGTTCCGTCTCTGCGCGCAGTAGATCCAAATCAATACTGCGTTCCAGTTCGCGCTCCCGCTCTCGCACGCGCTCGCGTTCCGTTAAACGTGCGAGCTACGCTGCCATGGCAAGTGGATCTAATGACCGCAATAGCTTAACCTCCTCGAAGTCGGACACCTCATGCATACAGGGTCTCGAAGATAGACTGAAAAACCAGCAAGAAAAGCTCCAGAATCAGCACAGCCAACTGCAAAGCCAACAAAGTCTCATAAATAAACTGCTCCAGAGTCAAAAACGACAACAAGAGCTCATTGACAAACTACTTGAAAAGTGCACGCATCAGCAAGGACATTCGGACAATGCAGAACAACATCAAGAACAAGCAAACTCAAGCACAGAGCCGGCAACGACGCTGACCAAGGTAGGCGTCCAAGCCCTAGTGAACGCAAGGTGCACGATATTCGAAGAATCTTTCATGAATAACATGCACGCCACGATGGAAAAGATTGTCCAGTCTGCAATAGAAAAAAACAGCCTCAATGTTTGAACACAAGATCACTACGCTTAATGCCAACATTGATGGGATTGCTGCGCAAGTCAACAATTTCATCGCGCACGTCAAGAAAACTTACGTAACCATGGCACAGTTCGACAGCTTGAACAACCCACGCCAAATGACTCGGAAGAAGGCACGAGCGAACAGTCACAATGCCTCTCGCTCAGTCTCGCCGAGTCGCGTTGGCAGGCGTGACATCGAATCGATTGAAGATGGCAGTCCCTAACCATAAGTATAAGAACCAGCATTCAATTTTACGCATATGGCAATGGAACTGTCGGTCATACCGCCCTCGACACGCAAGCCTACAAGAATTCATCAAGCTTAACCAAACAGACATCATTGCACTTCAGGAAACCAACACGCAGAACGTACGACTGCAAGGCTACACGACCTGCGCACAAACCCAACGAACTGCCATGCTTGTCAAGAAAGCCCTTTCAACGGAAAAACACGAAATCGAGGACACTCAAATAGAGCATACCCTAATAGAGATTCTGCCGGAACGAAAGACGCAGCAAAGTCTTTTCATAACCAATATATACAGCCCCCCACGAGACCAACTACCAGACTTCGATCACTTCATACGAGAAATCAGGAAGCGCACGAAAGACCACCAGATCATAATAATGGGAGACTTTAACGCCTCTCACACGGCATGTGGCTATCATATCACCACGAGGAAGGGTTCTAGGGTGCACGATACTGCTCAACATCACAGACTAACCCTGTGGAACGACCCTCTTCAGAAGACGAGAATCGGGAACAGCGTCTCCAGGGATACAAATCCAGATCTTACATTTACGGCGAACGTCACTAGGGCAGAGTGGAGTGTGCTACCGGAAACTTTAGGTAGTGATCATCACATCATCCAACTCTCTTTAGCGCATACTCGTAAACAGATCAAGACTGGAATTGCGCGGTTAACGGAATGGCAATTTTTTAGGAATGACCTCGACGTTGAAACCATCATAATCGACATTGAAGACTGGTTCATGAATGTGCTCAAAATAGCCGAACGCTACACTAAAAACATACAGCTTGACGTCGATACACCCGCCGTCGACGCACACCTCCTCCACCTTTGGGAGGCTAGAAGAGGACTTCTAAAACGGTGGAAGCGGCAAAAACTAAACAGAAAGTTACGGAAACGCATTTCTCTCCTCACCGAGCAAGCTCAAGATTATGCGAACCGATTGGCCAGGCAGAACTGGAATGCTTTCTGTGACAAGCTGCAGGGGACTCTGAGCACCAAGAAAACCTGGCATGTGCTACGCACACTTCTAGCCACGCAACCCTCCAAAACAGCACAGAAGCAGCACCTTCAGAGGCTTATTCGAAATTACGCCGGTACAGAAGAACACCTCCTAGAAGAATTACAAAAGAAGCTCTGTGGCGATGCACCCAATAGGGCTTCAATTCAAACCAAAGAATACGCTGGCGCACCAAACACTGAACTCGACCGGCCCTTCAGCCTGGCTGAGCTGCACAGAGCCCTAACGAAGCTGACAAGAAATACCAGCCCCGGAATAGACAGGATTGTCAACAAGCACTTACGCAACCTACCGCACCAGGCCACCACGGCTCTTCTCAGTTATTACAACGACTGCTGGGATAAAGGAGAGCTACCTGCGGCATGGAAGCACTCGGAAATTACCATGATCCCTAAGCCTAACAAACCAGTCGGCATCGAGAACCTACGCCCGATTTCTCTCACCTCGTGCGTGGGAAAGCTGTTCGAACACATGGTGCACGACCGCTTAACCCAGTACCTGGAAGATAGTGGACACCTACCGGACACCATGTTTGGCTTCAGGCAGCATCTTTCGACGCACGATGTGCTCTTACTACTCAAAGAAGACCTCCTTGATCACCTAACCCATCGAAGTAAGTACTCCATACTCGGAGTTGACGTCAAGGGGGCCTTCGATAACGTCAGCCACGACGCGATCCTCAACAACCTCGAAGGCGTTGGCTGCGGCATTAGAACCTACACGTATGTCAGAAACTTCCTGACAGACCGTACAACAACTGTGGGCATATGCAACATCCGCAGCAAAAGCTTCCAATTACCGAAAAAAGGAACGCCGCAGGGTTCGGTCATCTCGCTGTTACTTTTCAATGTGGCTATGATCAATCTGCCAAAAATTCTCGACAAAATACCTGATTTACGGCACGCGATCTACGCTGATGACATCACGCTCTGGACCAGGGCTTCGAACACTGGGAGACAAGAGACCTGCCTACAAACCGCCATAGATGCCATCGAATGGTATCTCAGAGACTGCGGTCTCTGCTGTGCCCCCGAGAAATCCGAGCACCTCGTCCTCAAAGCGAGAACAAGAGGCAGACCCCCTCTATACGACGAGCCCGACCCTAGCGTAACGCTGAAAGGGACCTTAATTCCAAAAGTCGAGACCCTGCGAGTGCTTGGAGTTCACATCTAAAAGGATGGATCGGGAGCTGCCACCATACCGAGACTCCAACGGACACTATTACAACTCACGCACCTCGTCAAGAGGATCGCGAATCAGCGAAACGGACTCAAAGAGCACGACACGCTACGTATAATGCAAGCTCTGTTCACCAGCCGCATTACGTACGGCACGCCGTACCTAAATTTGAAAACCGCTGAAATTGAAAAACTTAATATCATGATAAGAAAGGCCACTAAAGTAGCCCTGGGACTTCCACCAATGGCCTCTACCACACGTCTCCTAAAGATGGGCGTCCACAACACGTGGCAAGAGCTCATTGAAGCGCATAGGAATAGCCAGCTGGAGAGGCTCAAGCTGACGCCCACGGGGAGGTCGGT